>JAOQGH010000062.1:13468200-13493625 GCA_025769975.1 Gallinago jamesoni | reverse complement strand
ATTTTAATATTAATTCTTCATTAAAGTAGTTTAGTTCATTCTAAACTTTTGAATCTCCTTATCTCTTCCTCTCCTCTCTTTTGCAGGGAGGGGAGGAAGGGCCATCTGTCAGTCCATTTTAGCTGAAACCACAATAGTAGCATGGGACTCAGTGGCAAAGACCATTAAATGTGTTTTGTGATTATTCATAATCAGAGCTCGGATCTAAAAGTTACAAATGGCTCTAAATAACACATTATAGAAACTGTTAGACCTTTAAATACCTTTGCAGCAGCTGACATCATATTTCCCAGCCAAAATCACATCCTTTTAATGGCATAGACTGGATCCTGGGATCTGAAATTCACATGTGGATTCAAATTGGAGTTTTTATTCTTGGGACAAATTTCTCTTGGGAAAAAAAAAAGGGGGGGGTAAACAAGAAATAACTAAAAAGGGGTACAGAGAAGTACCTGATTTTCCTTTGTATTTGGCTCCCATCAGTCCAGCAATACATTTCAAGACATTTCTTCTTCCTTGTGGGAGTCAAATCTCAGCCTGACCAGCTATGCAGAAAAAAAAATCAAATATTCTGTAAAAAAAAAAAAAATGTGCAGGTAGAAATGAGTAGTTCTTTTTTTTTTTTCTTCTTTTTTTTTTTTCCCCCCATGGTACTAAGAGAGTCATCAACACTCAGCACTGTGGGTTAGACATACCTTCTCAGCCCACCATTTCTCTATGGGTTTGTGTGAATTACTTGATTTTGACCTGGCTGGAGGTAGTTAACATTATCAGCACAGATGCACCTTTATCTCTCTGACTTTCGGCATGAAAAGAGGCTCTTATCAGGCAGCGATAAAGGAGAGAGAATGGATGGCAGGAAGAACAAAGCCTTAGTGATATCTTTCTCATTGTTTCTTCCTGCTGAGGCTTTTTTAGAGAACTATTTGTCTGCCTGACCTCTACTACTGAGTTGATTTATTTTATTATTAAAATAAAAGCTGAACTTTGCTGGAATATGAGTGAAGAAAAAAAGGTGCAGTTCAAATAATTTAACTGCACTAAAAGCAGCACAACTCGCATTTCTCTGTGTTTTCTCAAATACAATATTCCCTGGCCTTCTCATTAGCTATCGTTGTTGCCATCCAATATGCTGGTGGAAGATGAAAGGTAATTGATATATGTATAACCTGAATACACTGTGGAATGTAGTGTATTGCAAGCTATAATAAAAATCTTAATTATGAATATATTCTGCACATGGAAGATATAAATAGCAGAGATGCTAAAGCATGCATTTTCTGAATACAAACAAACTGATTCCCCAGAGCTGGGAAAATCAGCCAACTTGCAGTATGGAGGTCCATTCTGGGGAAGCGATGGTCAGTGCAACAGCTCATCTATTAGCTCTGCTGTGGTGTCAGTCAGGAGCGAATGCCCACGCTCTTCACTTGACCTTGTGTGTTCGGTAGCCATTGGTAGTTTTCTTTTCCACTGCAACCAGTGACCTACCTTGTTTCCATAATTTCCAAGCCTGGCTATGTATCCTTCATTTCAGTGGCTAGTCCTGCCCAAACCATGACACTGCACTGCGAAGATGGAGTCCTTTATCTACCTTGCTATAAAATGCAGTCACCATTTATATGTCTTGTTGGCACTGAACTGGCCATTCCCTTGATCTGTTTGAAGTGATGGACCTCAGACATTGCAAAATTAAGGAAGCTTTTCCTAACTTCCTCTGTTATGGTATGTTCTTTTATGGGTTCTACCATGACTGGAATCTACATCCAGCTTTCAGGTTTTTCAGGCTTGCAATCCTATTGATGGCTTATCTGAAATGTCTGCTATGTCAAAATTTAGATTTTTAGGTTTTTCTCTCTTTTTTCTCCCGGCTCTGTTTGATTTCCTCACTTAAGGGCCTTGCTGCCTTTTGCCAGATAAGGATAGCTCTTTTCTGAAATCAAGTCCTTACCCGTATTGTGGCACAAGTATTTGATTTTCCTGCATCTCAGTGCTGGTATTTATTTATGAGTATTTCTTCAGGACCTGCCTATGCTTGAATGTCCTTTTCCTTTCCGGTGCTGGAACCGAAAACGCCCTGGATCCCTGGCTGAGCCCAGGAGCAGCTCTCCCTCCCCGTGCTGCGCGCTCGGCCTTTGCCCATTTGCCTGCCTCGAGTGCTCACGCGTGGGGGTTGCTTTGCAGCTCTCCCGGCACGTCTCCCCTCACATCAGGGCACTCCCCTGCTTTGCGTGTGCTGGTTTGCATCTGCCATGGGCTTTGTTCTCCCCAGAGCATTGCCACACGCTCCTCTTCACAGCCCTGGGTGGCTGGCACGGGGCCACTGCAGCTTCCCCGGTGTGACCGTCTGGTTGCTGGTCAGGGCTCCCTTTGCGTTACCAGTGATTTTGTGCTAGTTGGTACTTCCATCTCCTCTCCGGCTGTCTCATTCCCTAACTGTTCTAATTGCTTTTTCTAATGCTAGATTGTCCTCTTTTAGTATTTTTTTCTTGTATTATTTTTGAGAGTGATCCTATTAAGTACTTATCTTTCGGTACGTCATCCCCAGCTTTGAAAGCAAAGTCATTTGTTGTCGGCTGCAGCTGAATTACCTATGCATTAATTGCCTTTGTAGGTCTGATTTTTCTCACTTCTTTTTCCTTTCTATGGCATACTTTTCTTTGAAAAACAGTAAGCATCATTTACCTCGAATAGTCTGCTACAATTTTTGCTGCTTGCTTCTCTGAGCTCGACATTGAACCCTTGAGCTCTGCTGAAGTTATTTCCGGTTTGCCCAACACGTATTACAAAATTAACAGCTTTGAAACTGCACAAGAGTTGTCTGTGTCAGGTTCTGTAAAGATTAACTTTCTCCTTACCCTCTTTCTGCAGTGCTTTCTGTTCAGGTCACACAAGGGTATATTTCTTGTGCTAGCCTGCTTGAAGGCCATTGCTGATCTATTTTCTGTGCTGTTTCCCTGCTCTGGCTTTAGCAAAGAGCAATAAAGAGCCATATGAGATAGAAATATACTAAACAAAGTTTAATGACTTGTACACTTCGCAGCACAGCTAATTACACAGAGAAAAAGCACCTTTGAAGTTTCTGTGCCTTTCAGGCAACAAGCCTCCTTACTCAATAGGCTGCAAATAAGATGTGTCAGTGAGCACCTCGCAAAGGTGAGCGCTGGGTCTACCCGCCCTTCCTAGAGCAAAGTACTACAGCTGGGGCACTTCCTAATCTCATGGGGCTGCTGCTGGCACCTTCTGGGACAGCAGCAGAGAGCAGTTCTGCTACTCCTGATGCAGAAATCACACTGGGTTCTGCCAACATTCCCAGCACAACAGGAAAGCTTCCTGTTCCTCCTTCGGAGGAGGCACTCTGCCACAGCCAGCCAGCCTGGTCCTGAGGGCATTGTCACAGCCATCCATATCTGCATCTGACAGGCAGCAGCCTGATTTCCAGCTTAGCCCGCTGACTGTTGTATAATAAAACACAAGAAAGGCACACACAGCCCTTTTTTCTGCCAGCTAGAAAGAAACTACCTGTCTTTTTATGTTATTCTTCCCAAATGGGTGTGGGATTTGCATCCCAAGAACACACCTAAGGAAGGGGCAGAAACCCTTGTGCATAGAGGAGCTTAAGTAGCTGATTATCTCGGGATTGTTTTACAGTGGAAACGTTTGCAGACCCCAGAGTGCCTGGCTGCTGGCGGTACCATCGTCTCAGCATTATGTTTTAGCGGTATGTACCATGGCTCTGCTGCGGCCTGACCCAGTGCTAACCAAAGTGTGCAACTGCAGAGTGCAGGGAGCTGCCACAATCCGTGTCAGCCTGTTGTCCCTGAGCTAACGTAAACTCAGGACTATCCCGGTGCTTTCAGGGATGCTGATTCAAGAGTCATTTGCCACAGGTTTCCCACGGGACAGCCCTGTGCTTCAGCTCCTGTCTGCTAAGTTAAAAGTAACGCTGTCTCCCTCCATCAGCTTTCCAGCCACAAGGGAGCTGACATAGTACTACACATGAAGAGGCTGAGGAACCTGGAGGCTGCAGCAGAGGTCGTCATCTCATACAGAGAACTGAAACAGCCTTCCATTGCTGGGGCCCTGCTGGCTGGTCAGGACCAGCTGAGAAGCTGGCTGTTATTTGGCAAAGTATGATCTAAACCGCACGGCCCAGCAAGGAGATGGTGATGGAAATCTTTATAGAAAACATTTCACAAAATGTAAACAACAGATTTTCTACACAGAGATAAAGATGGAGATTAATGCTTGAATTATCCTGGCTAATTAGTGTAGCAGGTAATTATTTAAAACCTGGCACATCTGTGAATACATCACTTTGACTGAATTAGAAAATCCTTGCAACTGCTACAGTAACTTGGCTTCAGTGATCCCACAGGGAAATCTTTATAGGAGATTAAGTCTCACTTCAAATGGCAGAGATTTGCAAGAGGATTGCGTGGCCAATATGACACATTCGCATTGTGATAGTAAGTGATACAGGTTGTTTTTTTTCTCACAGAGAAGCCGAGTGCTGGTTTCTTTCAGTTCATGCGTTCTTTGAGCTCGAAGGCTCAGCCTTCTTAAGAAGTGGAGTGTTTTATAACTGAAATGATGAGCAGTGCTTGAAAGAAAATGGTGGCAAGAACAAAGGCAAGAGCAACAGAAGCTCAGAAAGAGGACAGTGAAATCTAAACTTGGATTTAAACTCTTAAAGCAACAAGGTCACACTTGAAAAGCTACTGAGTATGTTTCTTTAGCTTGTTGTAAATGTTGCCAAAAGTTGTCATCTAAGAACATTGTATAAAACACCACAGGTCTGTGAGGATCCTGTGGTGGCTCCTCCGCGGGTCTGCTGGAAGGTCCTCACCACGGTGGAGGGCTGCGGGGCACACCTTGCGTTGCTGAGCTCTCCTTGGTGCGTGCCGGCTGTCCCTGGGAGTGGGCTCTGACACCCCATCTCCTGTGACCCACCTCTGTAAGTCAGCAGCTAGTGCAGCACTGCTGCGGGTGGCACTGAACCCTCCAGCAGCAGGTCCAGGCTTGTCCATCTCTGCGTAGCTTGGTGGGGTGTGTGGTGGCCAGGGGCAGGCTGAGTGAGGGAAGAGCTCCTCGGGTTGGACTCTCGCTGCACTGGCTCGCTTTGGGTATTCACCTACGTGGAAACTTTGCAACAGCTTTGATGCAAAGCAGGCTCAGACTTGAGCAGCTCTCAAAAATGTAAATCTTGCCCAGTGGCCTGCAGTCTCTGGGGAGATACACCAAAAACGTGCAGCGTGTCTGGTGGCCCACTGGGCCACGTTCACAGCCGACGCAATGACTGCTGTACTGGCTGTAACTCATGAGTGCTTCAGGTGTGAATTGGGTATGGAATGATTGCTGGAGCATGGTACCCTTGGTACTCGGCACAGGGAGGGGAGCTGGGGAAGCTGTAGTTTAGTGTGCAGATTTCACTGCTCACAGCACTAAAGAGAGCTCTAACCAAGAAAATGATGGTTTCCTGGCACACAAAGACATTCTCAGTAAAATTGAAATATCTCTTTCCAATATTTGCAACACAAAACTGCTGCCAGGAGCTCTCATCTGATTTGCTCAGGTTCTCAAAACATCAAGGTGAATAACTGAGACAGTCTGAGTTTGTAAACCCTAGGGAATTCACAGCAATAGAAAAGAGAAAGATATTTTAAGCTTTGTACAGAGGGTCTGTCTTCTAAGAGAGGTTACATTGTAACTTATTGGCTGAGCAGGAAGAAATAGAGGTGGGGCTGAAGCCTCACCTCCACCAGCCTCACCCACAGACGTGTTTAGATCAACGGGGATTTGTTCAGACCAACCACCAAACTTCCCCAATGAGAAACCACTGTTACGTTTCACAGTGGTGCCCTGCATCTGCATTCAGCCCCTAATCAAGCCCATGTAGTCCCCTTAAGTTGTTTTTAAATGAAAGAACAAAAAGAAAACACTCTGTGCAGAAAAACCCTTTTGGCCCTTTTCTTCCTTCCTTTCCCAGAAACTAAAGTGCAATCCCCAAGCTATAGATGTGCCTTATCCCCCTCTACAAACAGCATCCAACATCCATTGCTAAATCACCTCTGCCCAGGTTATGCCTTTTTTATAATGTGCTGAAACAAATTGCTGCCAAGTCACCACAGCTGATCCCACCTCACTGGACCTTTGATAGACCTTTGTAGAAGGGAAGGGTGTGTTTATAATCTTCTCCAAACTACCTTCTCCCTTCTGACTCCTCAAGGATATTTACACCTGCTTCTTTATTGACAAAGAACTTAAAATATACACATCTCTATCCAAACCCAACAGTCTTTGCACTCTCTTCAGCTACTGCCTTACCCTTAACTCCCCAGCTGTCCCACACAGTGCTATCAGTGTTGCCAGGTGCCTGTAGTTCCTGCACACCCTGAGAAAAGCTTTCTTGCAGCAGGGCTGAATAACCCAGTGCTGGTCTTCTGCAGCTATTCCCCTACAAAGCGCTTTAGATGCTTGAACCTGCAATGCCCCTCTTGTTTGCAGCCTCTCGAGATGTGGCCACCACTGGGGTTTCCCTGGTACTGAGCGTGTCCAGGTAGAGCGTAGGGAGGCGAAGCTTAGGTCCCTTCTCTACCAAGTAAGATCTGATCTCCTGCCTTCCCCGTGGGCAGCACACCCTCCCCAGCACCCCCTTGCCTCACCTGGCGTGTGATGCCAATCATTCGTTGTCCTTCTGAAGGGTCTTTCAACTGAAGTTGTCCAGACCAGGAAACATTCACGGAATCATGGAATTGTCAGAATTGGAAGGGACCTCTAAAGATCATCTAGTCCAACTCCCCTGCCAAAGCAGGATTGCCTAGAGCTCATTACTCAGGACTGCATCCAGGAGGGTCTTGAAGATCTCCAGAGAAGGGGACTCCATGACTTCCCTGGGCACCCTGTTCCAGTGCTCCATCACCCTCACCGTAAAGAAGTTTTTCCTCATATTTGAATGGAACTTCCCATGTTCCAGCTTGAGCCCGTTGCCCTTTGTCCTATCTCTGGAAACCACTGAAAAGAGTCTGGCTCCCTCGACCTACAGCCCAGGATTCCATTGGCCCTCTTAGCAACAAGGACACATTGCTGGTGCATGGAAAGTGTGCTATCTACCAGGACTCCCAGATCCTTCTCCTCAGTCGTGCTTCCCAGAAGAGCACTACTTCTTAAGGTATAGAGATGAGTACGAGTGAGCCTCTAGGACTCAGCAGGGACCAACCAGCCCTGCCTCTGGAAGAGGCCAGGACAGCTTTGCCTTTAACTCTGAGCAGTTCTTAGGCAGGAGTTGTCCTGTGGGCCAGATTGTGGAGCACTAACTCAGAGTCTGGGAAGGAGGAACAGCAACTGTGTGGCACCAGCTCCTCTAGCTCTGCTGAGCTTGCTGCAGCCTGCAGGTAAGACAAATAAGGAAAAATAAGCAGGGCTTTTTATTTTATTTAAATTTTTTTTGGTGGCAATTATTTCTACTGCTTTTTATTTTTAACTACCCAGAACTTAATTTCCACCAGCATCAGCTTCTAACGCTTCATTGTGATGCTGCAGTTTCCTGCTTATGGGGTCTGATAACGTGTGAGGCAAGAAGGGGCATATGGGGCTGCTTTCTCTGAGGCTACCTATGGCTTGAAAACAGCCCTTTCGGTAAGTTGGCAGGGGATAGCAGTGTTCTGGGCTGGTTCAGTCCCTCTGCAGAAACTAATGTGCCACTGGGCCACCGAGGCAGTTGTTTTAAATGGAGAGCTGCACATAACTTGAATACTCTACTGAAATGAAGCTCAGCTGCACCTCACTGTCAAAATGTGAGCATATTTTACCCATGGCAGAGCACTGGAGCATAGCCAGAAAGCCAGTGTAGTAATTTTTTGGGCATGTTTTTTGGGCATGAATGTTCAGCCATATTTTATTAAACTCCCTGTACTACTCTTCGCTGCGTGTTTCTGAGAGCTGCTGCCCTGCAGCCCCACATCCCTCACTCAAGAGAGCTGCTTGTTCCGACCCAGTTGAAATCTCCTCAGAAACTTAAAATCCCATATTGTTCTCTTCTCCTACTTTGCACTGTTACTTAGCCTAGATAATCGCAGCTTTGGTTTCATCTCATGTCATAAACTGTTAATGTAAATGGTGAACAGCTAAAATCTCATAACCGTCAGTTTAGCACTATGTTCTACAATGATAACAATACACTAATTTACCATTTAAATTCAGTGTACTATTGTAAGCTGTGTTCAGCACTGCTTGGCTTAAAACTATTTCCTTCCTTTTCCATCTAATGTCAGAATTTCTGCAGAACATACAAAACAGTGACATTTTTAAACTTTAAAACTAGCACGGAACAGCATGAAATCTGTTTTGAATAGCTGCAATATCTCTCTGAACCCAGGCTTTAGGTAGATATCTCTGCCCTGATGATGAAGGGAATATGCAATTTGTTACTGGGCAGAACAACCCATTGACTCCCTGGACTACAGTGCAAATAGCTTAATTTGGGGATCCCTATTTTGCAGTGTCAGGTCAGTGTCTCACATATAGACTCAGCATTTCTTTCCTGATGACTGTATAGACCATGTGCCATCTGTGCAACTGAAAAAGGATGCTATTAACTTTCCACCTTTACTTTATGGGGTGAAAAACACTAGAGTACAGCAAGGTAGCATGGTAATAAAATAAATGAAAAAAAAACCACAAAAACCCAACAGTAAAGTGTTTCCCATTTTGTGTAAGAATAATGCAGAGGCAAGATTTGAAATACAGCATGCATAAAATGTGCCATTTCCTTGCAAGAGCTGAATTAATGGGTGCTATAAAAACCAAACAGATCAAAAAAACACTATGAAGGACCTTTTTCCAGGGAAGAATGTGAGAATTCATTGGATTTGGACATGATAACAGTGGTTTGTGATAATAAAAGTGCTAGCAAAAAAGGAATGTGTTTTCTTGCTCCTTCTATTGGTGAACTAATAAGTGTAACCTCTAAAGGACGAAGTCCAGCTTTAGCGTGTGAAATTACTTTTGCTGAATGTGGCTATCATCTCATTTCTCAGTGGTTGGTATTTTACACTCTAGCTACATTTCACACTGCTTTTTTTAAAGTGCACCCCCAGTGAGGGAGGTGGAAGAAGCGACGCTGCTTTGCCTGCAGCTGGAGAAATCCTTTATTGCTCACACATCACCTCCTCAGCCACTTGCAGTTGCTCCAGGAAAGCCTGCCTGAAGCTGTTGATCGTCTCTTTCCTTCTCTCAGGACCATGCGGATATTGAGTGGAAGTTTGCACGGACGAAGCTCTGGATGAGTTACTTCGATGAAGGCGCCACTCTGCCCCCTCCTTTCAACATTGTCCCAAGTCCCAAGTCGATCTGGTACCTCTGCAAGTGGATTCACAATCAGCTGTGCCCAGGCAACGACTCTGACAATGAACAGAAGAGGCATGAAAACCTCAAAACATTCACAGTAAGGAGCTGCATGTGTTTATACTTCATTTTTTGAGGGCATTTGTGCATGTTCAGGATCACGAGGGCCACTGCTCTGCTGGCGCAGAAGGTTGCTGGATCATCACTTGCTAAGAGCCACCAGCAGCTCTAAAGACAAGACTAAACAGGTGACATAGCTGTGCCTTTTCTCTTTCCAGGAACGGCACGCTGACAATCTGATTCAGAATCAACATTACCAGGTAAACTCTTCAGCTCATAAAGTTTTCACTTGCTGTTTCTTCTTCCTGCTCATTTTCTAATACCGTGGTTCTTGCTCACTTCTAGAATATACTTTGAGAAGTGTAGGCCCTCTTAAGATGATTTTGCTTATCATGGATTAAGACATTTCCTCACTAGCAATGCGATGGTTTGGTAAATCCCTCCTAGTTTTTCACCTCTCTGAAGTAGTGGAAAACTTGCTAACTACCAGTCTGGCTGCTGAAGTCAAAGGTGACATCCCCATTGCCATCAGAGGTACCTGGCTGTCACACCATCCTGATTAAAACTGTCTCTGCAGCATTTGTACACACTTTTGAATCATTTCTCTCCTGCTCTTTTTTTCTGTAAACTATCCCAAACCATCCCACTCAAACAGTAGTTGGGATTTTCTTTTATTTTGGACACCTCAGGAAGGAGGAATGGTTCCTTTGCTGAATTTTGCTTGTTTTGTTTATTGTCAGCCTGTCTGTCATCAAGTCCTCATTATAAGTTAACCTACAAAAAGATGAAACCGCAGCTTCAGAACTGGAACTCAGTGTGATGTATTATGCCGGTATGCTGGAAGGAAAAGAAATTCTCCAGAATGTTAGGTGGTAGGTTAGGCTATACTGTCAAAAGCCATTAGTAATTTGTCTTACTTAAGACATCTCCTGCTTTTTGAAGAGTTTTTATCTGAAGTTGATGTTTAACATAGTCACCTTTAACAACTGGGTACTTTCTGGCTTCACAGCACAGCTCACGGGTACCAACAGCGAGATCTCTTAAAACATCTCCCAGTAAAACTTTGGTGCGGAGACAGTCTTCATGCTTGGTGTTACTCAGCCTTGTTATCCCTATGTATGAAATGGGGGAAAATGAAAGGAAGGTTTGGAGTAGTCTCTTCTGTGTATGGAGATCAACTTCTGTGTATGTTTGCTGGCTTGTACAAGCTCAAAGTACCAGTTTGCTTATGTAAAGCCAGCAAGGACGCAGGGCAAAATGGATCTCATCTGACCAAAATCTATATTGTAACAAACAGTCCAGGTAATGCAGAGGAGCAAGAGCCTTTGGAGAAGTCACCGAGGGTGGCATTTAGTCCTTCCAGCACTGTCCACAGACACTGCAGCAGCCTTGAAAGGAGTTTCTAACCTGCCATTAGGGAATGCCCAGGCTGCTGGCAGGTGTGGTTTAATGTGCATTGCCCCGTGGGGTCCTGGCTGTTCTTCACTTTATTTGTTGTCAACATACAGTCCTTAGCTTTCAAATGCTTGATAAATAATCTTCAAATGGCAAGCTTAGCCTTTCAGGATACACAGCATATACACGAGACTGGTAATCTTAAAAACTTTCAGCAGTTGAGATTAAATGGCTTGAGGACATTTAAGAACATCAAGCATTTTTTTCTCAACAACTTTTACATATATAGAACAAATGCAAAATACCTGCTCGTGGTAGCTGACAACTGAGCGTTCAAGATGGAAGGTATATAACCCCTTCCAAAGGCTTGTTCCGTTTAAAAGAAAGCGTTCTGTTTCTAATGGTAAGTGATTTTCTTTTTAGACAGCAGAGTCAAGCCAGCTGTTGAATCACTCATATTGTTTCCCATTACCTGGAGGGGTTCAAGGCCAGGCTGGATGGGGCTTTGAGCAACCTGGTCTAGTAGGGGTGTCCCTGCCCAGGGCAGGGGTTTGGAACTCGATGATCTTTAGGGTCCCTTCCAACTCCAACCATTCTATGATTCTATTCCAGGAAGTCATAAGAAATCTTGTGAAAAGATACGTTGCAGCAATGATAAGGACTTCCAAAACCAACGAAGGCTTAACTGAAGAAAATTTCAAGGTAATTCATTATTCCTTAATAATAATTTATTATATTAATTCAAGTAGCCACTTGCAGAGTTCACACTAACTTGTGAAGATGATTTGTAATCTGCTGTGGAAATAGGCCTATTACTGGGAATGCATAGCATGCATATTTTGCAGGGGGTGGGGGCTGAGCAGAGGATATTCTTATTCAGGTGTCTTCTCACATGGTCACCTCCTAGATTTTAATATACAATATGTTATGCAGATAAAAGCTTTGGAAATGGTAGGAGTTAAGTATCTGATTTGAGTCAGCATCACATTCCTAATTCTAACCCAGACAGAGCTAAAGAATGAGTCTGGGTTAATGGATATGAAGAACCCGTAGCAACAAAGTTAAAGGTTCAACTAAACAGGGTTCCTGCCATATTTCTAAGTTCCAGCAGTGTTTCCCCTCTTCTATAACTGTCTTATTTAACTTTTCTTTTTGAGGTGGGTGGCAGTGGAGCAGGCAGAGGGGGTTGGTCAAGAGGCTGGTCCCACAGCCTTTAGAAGCAAAGATCTTATGAGGTCTAAATTCTCAGGATTACCAATACATTCTTTTTGTGTGTCACCAAATGATGAAGATGCATGTGGTGTTCTTGTAAGTGTGATTTGGTATCAGTCGCTTGCATATCTCTGAACAGTTCTCCCAAGGGAATGTGGTCATTCCTTCATGTCACAGATAGAGCTGCTGAGTGTAACTCATTCCCCCTCTTGCCCTAGGAATTAAAACAGGACATCTCAAGTTTTCGCTATGAAGTTCTTGACCTCTTGGGCAACAGGAAGCCCCAGAGGAGAAGTTATTCTACCAGCAGCACAGAGGTGTCCCAAAAGGATGAAGCAAATGAGGATGGTGCTGGAGAAAAATCCAAAGCTAAGAGCGTGTCTTTCAATGTAGCCAACAAAAAAAAGGACTTCAATGTATCTGCTCTAATTAAAACTATGTCCGGGATCGATATGGTGGAAGAGAAGCCGAAAAGCAACGGGATCAGTAAGCGCTCCTTTGTCCGGAATGGAAATAGAGTTCAGAGACTTTCCAGCTCCAAGAAGGAGTCCTTCAAGAGACTGGGCCTACTTTTCTCCAAGATGAATGGACACGTACCTGAACCAAATTCAGAACCCATGTACACTATTTCAGATGGAATTATTCAGCCACACTACATGTGGAAAGACATTAAATATTCTCAGATTGATAAAGAGAGAGAAGAGAATTGTTCCAAAAGTGAAATTAACCTCAATGAGGTGGACTACAGTGGGAACACAAGACTTACGGGACATAGCAAGGAACGCCCTGTGGTTTGTACCAGCTCCCTTCACTGTGCTTCCAGTATTTGTTCCTCTAATTCCAAACTCATAGACTCTTCAGAGGATGTGTTTGATTCATGGGGAGAGGCTTGTGACTTGTTTATAAACCAGTGGAAAGACGGGCAGGAGGATCATGTTACAACTCGGCTATAAGTAAAGCTATCTTAACACTTGCTGGAAAACTTAGCCCATTATTTGTAATTGTTTGCTCTCATCTGATTCAGCGTTACCATTTCCTTTCTGTCCACAGGTGAAAAAAGAAAAAAAGTGTAAAACTACTTCTGTTAGCCTATTTTATAGCAATCTGCACCCTTTTTAATTTGCTTTTTTTTTTTTTTTATTTTACACTCACAAGTACTAAACTAAAGGTTTCACCATTTATAAGGTCACTATAAACCACAGGAATCCCTTCGGATGCAGTCTTAAGTCTTCAGATGCCAGAGACTTCAGTCACGCTGGTGGCCGAGTAAAGGATTTCTCCAGTGCTCTCGCCACCATCCCCCTGTTGCTGGGTTATCACTGCTGCGATCCAACGCCATCGCCTGTGTCCTGCTCGATTTTCCTCGTTGACCCAACCAGCTGGTGAGCACTGTCTTAGCAGCTGGCTGAGAAGCATATTTAAAAATCTTTTTAGAATGGGTTTCAACTTATAACTGTCTTTTTGTTTTCTTTAAGCAATATGACCTCTGATTCTTCTGTTTGTCTGTGTTTCTTCAGGTTATTTATTATATTAATATTGTAAACTGTTATGGATTAAGACACCCCCTTGATCATCCAGCTAGAACATGTTATGATTTGCTTATTTACCCAATTCCCATAAGAAATTTCCCCTGTAGGGAGCAGAATGACCTTCCAGTTAACCTGAGAATGGAAGCCAGATCCTGGCCTCGCTACCAACCTCTGCATAGATGAACTGACCCAAACCCAGCTGTGGCTGCTTGAAACACAAACCTTAGTGTGCTTCTCATATTTCTAACAGGCTGAGCCAAACCCCAGCCCGACCCCAGCCCTGAGCCTCGTCCTTAATCCCCACCCCTCGAGCTGTATCTGGGTTTTAGAATTCCTCATCTCACTTCCATGGCTGCATTTGCTTTTTGCTGCCTCTCTGATGGATGTCAGGGTTGAGGAAGAAAACCATCCTGCTGGGATATGGCGAGTGCTAAGAGATCCTGGGCCTGTGAGCTGCGTTTCTGAAAAGCAACCTAAGCAAGAGCAGCTCAAACCGCACCTGGCAGCAGCTGGAGTTTTCTAAGGTGCATGGCAGTAGAAATTATCCTTTATTTCCCCAGTTGGGGTAGTGTCTGGACAGGCCTAGTCCTGTCACTGCTTTTGTCCTAAGGTACATCAGAGAAGGGAGAAGAGAGCCCCCATCAAGGGAAAAATGGTTGAATTTATAACAATGATTTTTTTTTTTAATTATTTAACAGTGTGATACTTGAACTTTCCTCTGCAGTGTTGCTAAGAAACACAGATGACTGGCATTTACTTATCACCACTTCAGAGCTGTTATTAGTCACCTGCTTTCTTGGAGGAAGCAAGTCCTGACCGGGAGCCCAGAAGTGGCCTTCCCATGTGACAGAGCTCTGTTACTGCGCTCCCGCAGGCCTGCTTAAGGCTCTGTTCCCAGGAGAGGTTACATGAGGTGGAGCATATCCCAAGGGGGGTTGCCAAAACCCACCTCTTCTGTAAACTGGGTTGTGAGTTCCATTTGTAAAAGCATAATACTGGAAACACCTACCTTCAACTACACACTGGTCAGATTTTACCAGCAAGGGGCAGGAGCAGCTCTCGTGGCAGGACAGAGGGATGGGAGGAGAGGGATTCCCAGCTCTGGAAACATTGCAGGTCAGGTTGGATGGGGCTCTGAGCAACCGGATCAAGTTGAAGATGTCCCTGCTCATTGCAGGGGGGCTGGACCAGAAGGCCTTTAAAAGTCCCTTCCAACCCAAACAATTCTATAATTCTGTACTTTCTCACTACAGCAGTCCCCCACAGACCTGATGCTGAGATGCCTGCAGCTGGATACTCAGAGTTTTAAAACCTGGCTCCCTCCTCTTGTTAAGGAAAACCATCCTGTTGTGTTTTCCCCTTTGGTCACCTATAGAGCACTACCTAAAGGTCGTGATGGAGCACACCTACATCAGAGAGATAAATGTGAAGGATGCAGCCAGCTCCTGGAGCAGAGTTGCAGATGCCAACACACCACACTCGTGGGAAGTTTTCAATACAGACATCAAGGTGGAGACCACGGTTCTGGGCCAGTTACGGTGTCAAGAAAAATCAGCAACTAGAAGCAGACACTCAAAAATGTTTCTGCATTCCTTGATTATAAGTGACAGCAGTCTTGTTACCAGCATGCAGTATAAAGCCCAAAATATTGAAGCCCCTAGACGTGTTAGTTAAGACAAAGTGAAAAGCATTTTTGTATCAACAGATTTCAGGCTTTCATAGTAATTGCAGGGTTAGAGTTGTCTTTGAAACTGCATCTCCTCTTCCTTTGTGAAAGGCTGAGCCAACTGACATTGGCACTATGGAAGGAGACTGCCAAAATCTGAGGGTCAGAAGGAGCTTGCTGATCATCTGGGAAGAAATCCAGCACCCTTGTCTTTTAAGAGGCAAAGCCATCGATACGCGAGCTGCAGTCAGAACCAACCGAAAGCAATTCTCAAAGAGCTCACAATAAAAGCCCCGCAGTTTAATAATCCAAACTGAGCACATTTCTGGAAAGATGAACATTAGCAAGACCTGCTACAGGGGGATGAAGGAGAGGGTTTGAATCACTTTATGCCTCCCATAAGCACATTGCAGTTTATGAACTCTACTCGACATAGGGCCAGGAAATCTTTGTGGTATTTCCTGTGTAACGAGTAAGAATGAAAGCAATTCAAGTATGGTTATGCAGATGTCATCAACTGAGTTTCAGGCTGGGACAGAAGCAGGTTCATATCCTTGGACAGTAGAAAGGCTTTTAAGTTTTCCAGTGAGAGCAAGCACGCTGCTGCTGGTGATTATAGCGTGTCATTCAAATGCAGCACTACGTTAACAGGTACAAATAAAATGAAACGCAATTAACTCTGCAGTGGTGCCCCCCCAAAAATGTAAAAATGACACTGGGCAATGCAAATCCTTTCTGTGCAAACTGCGTGAGTCACATTCCCCTGCTGTGTCCTGAAAGGGCAGGGGTAGGAACTGCCATGGTGGAGTGGCACGCTGGATAATGCAGGCTGCAAAAATCTCTCAATAATGTTATGTTACAGGCGAGAGGTGCGTCGCTTGGCTGCGGCTCCCCTGGGATTTGTTTCATGACTCAGATACTTCCTAGCTCCCAGCTATGAGCTAGTTTGAGCTGACTTTGGAATTTAACACAAATATTTGATTTGGCTGTGATTAATACATGTGTCCAGGAATTTGCAAAACTGTTGAACTGGTCCCCCAAAAGGCAAAATTCTGTTTGACTGCATCTATGCATCCCCTTTGGTAGCAATAGACTTTCTAGCAGCTGGTGAATTATTATTATTATTACTCTAAAACAGGAGCCTCAGGGGAGGGAAATTAAAGCATCTTGTGAAAAATACATTTGATAAGCAAAACTTGTGGGTTTTTTAATTCACTTGAAGTCACAGTGTTTGGGATTTCACTAGCATTTTTTCCATTTTCAATTGCTCTAAAAGAAAACGTGTTTTAGCAAAAGTTATTCTTTTCTTCTGAGAAATCAGTCAACTACCCCTGAGCTGTCTGTGCAAGAGACCAGGGTAGGAGCTGATGGGACACTTTGAGCTTCTCATGTGAGGAGTTAAACTCTTCCTTGGCTTGGGTTCAAGCAGCACAGCTGTGCTCCAACTGGCACATGCTTGGCCTTCATTCTGTGGGTTTCAATAATAATCCTTATACATATGCAAGGAATTTAGAATTTGGAATAATAGAGATCTCTACAACTTGCCATTTCTTCAGGTTTCTCGTTCTTGAAGTTGCTTTATTTCTAACCTCCCATCCCCAGTGTCATTGTCACCTGGCTTTTTAAAGCAGCAGGCCTACAAATGATCACCGACTAAAAAGTTAACAAATAACACCCAGGGTTAAGAATATGAAATAGAGATAGGAGGTGTTTGTACTCAGGTCAGAGATTAAAGAAGTTGTTTCAGAAACAAGAAATTAACTGAAATATCTCTGCAGATTATTTGGATAATTGCATTTGTATAGTATTCACATACTGGTATATATGTAAATACTGAAGTATTTGTGTATGTGGTCCCTCCAGAGGAAGCATGCACAGCAGCCAGAGCCAGGATTAGAGAACAGGCCTTGGGGGGCTAGTCCCAGCTCTGCCACTGACTCACCTGTGACCTTGGGCAAGTCACTTAGCCTCTCTAATGCCTCAGTTTCCCCATCTGTAAAATAGGGATAATAATACTTACCTACCTCGCAGGGGGGGTTAGTTCATTATTTATAAGCACTTTCAGATCTTTAAATTAAAGGCGCTATATACAGTAAGTAGGTAATATTCGTAGCAGTAGTATGTACTTTTATTTTCTTACAACTAATTCGGGTCAGGATTTAACTGTATTCTCGTTACAATAGATAGTTTTCCATGTAGAAAACTAGCATAGTTTCCCACAAAGGGAATTTAGGGGACTTCTGTGGCAGACAGAGAGCAGGAGCAGCGTACCCTGGAAGCCTAAACCAACACCCTCGCTTTTGTGATTTATGTCTCACTCTTAATGTCACCTTCACTGTATTTGTGTTCATTCTTTTTCTAATGGTACATGTAACATAATTTTTAGCAGAAACAGCCACTGTAAATACTCAGAGTATTTAAATAAATATATTAATGTATAAATATCGAACCTTACCTTTTGAAGAGGTTAAAATTGGTTGATGCAACAGACTTCTAAGCACGGGGAGGTTCCACGGGCAGCCCAGCACCAATGCACGCCCACACGGCAGGATACGGGGTAGGGCCATAGGAAAAGTTCACCGCATGTCATCACCTCCTTAGGCTTCACGTGTCACCCCATCACCAGCAAGGGCAGCGAGTCATGCAGGTGACAAGGTGTCACCACTGTGGCTGAAGGACAATGGCTCTGCTGCCTGCTTTGCCCCAAGGAGGACACAGCAGCTCCCAGACAGGCCCCGGGGGCAGTGGTGTGTCGCCAGCACCAGGGCTGCTGGAGGAACCTCTCCAGGGCAGCGGGAGGCTTTCCCCTGTGTCCTGACCAGGGGACTCTTCACCTTGATTTCTCTGTAGGTACAATTCGGTTTTCTTTAGTGCTTACTCAGGATAAAGGTCTTTGGTTTGACTGACAGGAGCTCTACAATGTGACTTGCACAGTAAGGGCACTAGGAGCATTCTGAGCTCCCTTCCAGGAACATGAGCAGTTGCTGGGTCTCTACAGCAGGTATTTGGACAGTTAATAGCATAAGCAAGGATCTCATTTACTGCTGGGTTTTCTAGCAGCTAGAAAACTACATAAGCCCCAGATGCTCTCACCCCACTAAGTGTATGTCCCACTTCCCTTGGGACTGCTCAGCTTTGCTTCAATATTTCTACTTACCTTTTCAAGACGCCAAAATCCCAAAGAAAAACATATTTCAGTTAACCAGGAAGAGGTGCAGTTTTGGTTTAATTTCTGGCTGAGTTTTCCTTCAACCATTTAACTTGTCCTGCAGAGTGTGCCACCACTGTCTTGCAGATGTGGCCATGAGAAAGCTCTGTGCGGCCTCAGAGGCTGGTTTCCAAAGGAACAGGATCACCTTCCCACCTCCGTTGCAATGCCACAGTCAAACAGAATGGCAAAAAAAAGAAGCAAAAACCTCCAAACCACTAGGGCTGCTGAGAATTAATGAAAGTTGTTACTTAAATACGACGTCTCTGGAGCTGGCTTTGGGGTGGATGCTCTGGAAGGACCTCTTCCCCACCTGAAGGACTTCCCAGGCCGTCCGGCGCCGGGCCCCGGCAGCCCCACAGGTTGGAGCCTGCCCAGGTGAGCTGGAACAGTGACTCTGTCAGGTAATGGTAAAATTAATTGGAATCGGTGAGACTACAGTGAAAGATAAATGAGCTCAGTGGAGGAGCATCTAAAATAAACTGTTACCTGAATAATCTGTAGTTTTCAGTGAATGTGTAACTTGAAGCCTAACAACTATAAAGTCAAGCCCATACTGGATTTTTTTCTGGGAGGCGGCGGCAGGGAGCACCCTGGGCTGCCCGCATTAGCATCTGCTCTAAACATTCATCATTTGATTCTATTTCAGTTTCACACTACTTCTTTCCCCATTTCAGGCCATTACGCTTTTACAAACAAGTTATTTATATATATATATATGAGGTGGAAGTGTTTGATCATTATCTTCTGATATTTTATAGTATTTTATGCTTCAGGGACACTTTTACCTGCTGTGTTTTTTTTAAGGTGTGGAAAACAAGCGACCCAAGAACAGCAATAGAACCCCCCCAGCCTAGCTCAAACTGCTCACAATTTTTAAAGCTAACTTGATCTTCCAGCGTTTTTTGGTTTGTGGTTTGTTTTTGTTTTTTTTTTTTACGTACAGACCCTTCTCGATCAATGGCTCACCAACAACGAAAACAGCGCAGCCCTCCCCGCTCCTGCTTTGCACGTCCTCCTTCAGCTGGCTCGTTTTGTTAATTTGGGGGATATTTTTTCCTCCTCCCATTTAAAGCATTTCCATATCAGCAGTAGCTCCTAAGCCAGAAGGAACAATGTGCTTAGGACAAGATGTGATCAGTCAAGGAGCTGGCCTTTTAGCACATTAGCTAACAGAACACTGTGATACCTTTAGCCAACAGAGTGAAATGCCTTTTGACTATAAATAGTTGTTTTTGAGCAAGGGGGCACTTTTTGGTGTAGCTATTTTTTGGGTATTGTACAGTCTTACTTAAAAACTACTGAATGTGTTTATAAGGTGGGAACTAGAGGGCTAGGGATCTCTGAGAAGCAAAGGAGAGTGGCAGATGCTTAAGCACTCTACTTTCTATATGGCAAGCCCTAGAGACCCGGGCTTACTTTGCAATTAGTTTTTTTAACAATCAAGTTTTAATATCAAATTAAATCTTCATTAAAAAAAAAACAAAACAAAAAAAAACTATCCCAGAAACAGCTTCACACCTGAGCATATTGTGAAATGCCATTTCACTTCATGGGATAAAAAAATGGTGAGGCTTTTTTCCCCTCCTTCTTTATTTTAGTTTTGGTCAAAAACTTGATGGCCTTTTCCAGGCAAAGGAGCTTTTAGATGCTGTAAGAACTTTGCGGACGTAAAGTTGGAGTGGGGAGCTCAGCATTTGCCAGTTAAGCAGTACCAGCCACCCCGAGAGAAAGGGGGGAGGGGGGGGGGGAGGGGAAGAGCAAAAAGCAAAAACAAACGCTTAGTTTTATGTACTTTTCTACTTGCATCTTTTCCGTCCATTGTGCAGACTCCATGTCATACCCTCGTATAACATGTAAAAACAAAATTATGTACATAGTAAATAAAATTATTTATTTTATGTGTATTTTTAGCTTAACTGTAAACTTAAAAAAAAAGCATTTAATTTTTTTCCCAAAAATGTAAGCCTATTGAAATTCAAGGTGTTTCTACCTTTTCAGATGTAACATTTCCAGCTGCCTATTGATAATAAACATTTATGAACAGCAACACATCTGACATTTCACACTTTTTAAAAATCATGTTCAGCACAGACGCCTCAAGGGCTGTCAGTGGTCAGGGGAGCACTAAGGGCTCCAGTTCTACAAAGACTTAGATTAGTACTTACATAAAAAAGACACGGCACAGTCCTGATTACCTACAGTGAGGTCGGCCACCCAAATTTGAGCAAGTGTTCACAGGCAAAAACTGAACAGCACCTGGCTGTGACAAAAAAAACAACCCCAAAAAATTCATTATGACCAGTCTACAACAGAAAACAGCAAACCACTGGAAGTGTTGGTAAATACAACCCACCACATGAACGCGATTACTCCTGTACAAAGATGTCTAAGTAAGTGTAATTCCTTTTTAATTTGCTCCGCAAAGATATCCTTCAACCAGCACAACTACATCAGCCACACCAGAATATACAGCAATATAGCTAATTGTGTAAAAGAGTCATTAAGCATCAAGATATTACTGTATTAACATAATTTGCTCATGTAAAGCTGTCCTCCAAGCAAATCTCATTAAAGTACTGGAGGCACACGGATACATTTCAGAAGGTTTCCATTAACTACCAGAGGCTCTTGGTCAAGCCTCCAGTAAAACAAGAGTTTCCTCAAGTTAAATTTCCCTTTCCTTGAAATGCAGAAGACTCCTGTGCAGCGAGACAACGTGGACACACAGAAATAAACACACCCCCTGCCAAAAGCTGCAGGGAAGCCCAGGACCACAGTGACCCACAGCTACAGAATTTTAAATGCACACATAAAGACAGAAGGCTACATATATTTTCTTTTTTAATAGAAGAGGACATTTTGAAGCTGGATGTGCACATTCCGCCTCACATCAGAAAGCATGGAAGTTCAAAGTTAAGGCACCCTGAATCCCCCAGTTTGGTCCCCATTTCCAGAAAGGGGGACCAAGCTGCACCTGGCACTGACTGCCCCCTCCCCAGCCGCCCCTGCAGAGGCAGGCACTGGTGTGCTGCAGCAGGAAACACCAGATTTGAGCAGGGAGGGAGGTGGGAGGCAGGGGAGTCTTGCAGTGTATTTTGTCTCCTCCTACTTGCGCTTCCTGAAAAGTAATACAAATCATGCCTCCACATAAGCGCCACAAACGTTAGAACAAACATTTCTGGCTTTCAGCTATGACAAATATTTAAAAAACACTGGTTTAAAGAGTCAGAAACCAGTTTCAGATTTGATGGGAAAATGCAAATAGGCAGGGCAGGAAACAGGAAAAATATATAAAAGAGAGGGCAGAGGGAGCTGGATGGTCTATTTATTTAATCATTAGAAAATATTTCACTCTCTTAAAAGCCCGTTTGCTCTAATACAACAAAGTTGTCACAGTATGAGAACAGAATGACGCTTATTTTGGGGCAAACCCCAGCACCCCGAAGCTAGTGGCAAAAGGTTCACCTGCTCCAGGGAAGGCAAGATTCAGCATCTGGAATGAAGAGTTGCCGGGAACTGAGCCCACCACATGAACCCCCCTGTCAGGACTCGGGCACACGTTCCTGTTCCTGCAGCTGGCCCCAGTGGCAGAGGTGACTGAATGGCAGTAAGTGCCCGTGTACGTCCGTGGCTCAGGCATTTCCTACTCGCCGCAACTCAGCCGGCTGTGAAATGTGGTAAGCAGGAGGGACTCCGTCACGTGTAGGAGTTCCAAGGTACAGGCCTGCCCTGCAAAATTTAAACGCTGATCTTATTTCAAAGCTATAACGTCCCGGTCCAAGGGTTTTATCTTCCTCCTTTATGAAAAAAGCAGTTACTTTGGAAGTCTGGGTCTGGATCCATATGCTGAATATCTTCCATTTATAATGCAGTCTTTGATGGTGTAATTTTATAAAAGAGAAAGGTATCCAGCAGCACTGCAGAGAGAACCGGAAACTAAAACAAAACAACTAAGCTAGAAAAACAACTTGCTGTAGGACTCGGTTTGGTGTTCTTATATGAGCAAGGGGAAAACAGAGGACAGGAGCAATAGCCCAGCAGGCTAATGCTGCTGGCAGGCAGAGTCAGTGTGGCTTTTCTCTCCAGTATTTATAATAATTATCTTCAATTACAGATGGATTTTACAATTGAAAAGACTTCAGGAAGACGCGGGTGCCTCTGGCGAGCAGCAGGAAGGCTGTGGATGTTAACACGCACGCAGACGAGGGCAGGACCAGCGTTACTCCGGCTGAGGAGGAGGAGGGTGAGCAGGGGAGGCTCCAGGAGGGCAGCACTCACAGCCCGGCCGCAGCAGGGCACACGTTGGCCACGGCAGGGCACGTGCTTGCCACCACCCGAGCACCTCTGCCAAAACACCACAGGTTATCTTCCCCGCGTAGAGAGCACAGAAGTGCATTCTAGTGCGGGCGACCTGCAGGCAAACACAGTTGGACTGAAGCCTGCTCCTTCTACGGGCAGAAAGATTTGCAGCAGTTTAGGAGAGACTGACAAAACCACAAGAAGCTCACACCCCAAAGCACAAGAGCTGCGGTTGATCACCGCTTCTTTCACCCTGCGGTTTCAGAAGAGAAGAAGAGCAGGCTTGGCTTGGAGGCTGTTTATCAGGGCTATGAAATAAGAAGTGCTCACATCTAAAGAGAGCGCTCTGTGGCGCTGCCAGCTCATGGATCCTTCCTGCACAGCCTCCAGGTGTTAATTTAATTTGAGCCCCTGCCTTTCATATATAAAAACATGGTGTAGAAAAGAAGGCGACAAGCATGACTAGTGCAGACTTGGCTCCACAACTCTTCTGTTCCATTCTCTCTTTTAAAAGCTGAAAGCCCATCCACAAAAAATAAAGGAAAATGAAAACCACATTTCAGGATTAAATTCTTACTTTAAAAATTCATTATTATGCAACATATTTCAAGAAGCTATTAAAGAAAGGTGGAGGGGGGGGCAAATCAATCTGAAGGAGAATAATTGTTCTCAACAGAAATCAATACTCATGGATTTTTCTGTGCTTCTATTTAAAGATAAAATACACTTATGGCTGCAAGCTATACCCTGCTACCCCCGATCACAAGTCTGTGATTGCTGGAAACGAAAACCCAGAGCATGGGTCTGGTACCAAATTGTAACAGAGCAATAACCAAACAGTGTGCTGAAGTAAAGAAGCTTGGACCATCGCCACACTGGGTTCCCACATCTTGGCACCCAGAGTCCACACATACTCATACCCTCAACACAAACACCCCCCTGAATTCTGTGTAATTTTGATATGAATTATCTTACAGCCTCTGAGAAGGCAACGGTTGTGCAGCAATTAGCCACTGGAACACTTGACCACAAAACTAGGACTATTATTAGTAGTACAGGGGCGCTGCAGCCAGCACGAGTAACCTCTAGATGAGGAAACTGCTGAAGTATGAAGCAGGTTACCTCTGTTTTAGGCAGAGCTGTGGCTTTTTTTTGGCAGCTCTTTTAGTATGTGATGTGGAGCTACTGTAGTGCAACGCAACTCTGGAAAACAGAATTGAAAATAAAAGACTCCAGCATTCACTTAAATTTCTGTACTAAGACCATTCTAAGCCGGTTTGCTGTTAACAAAAAGGCAGCATTTACTGACCGAGGGAAATCAGTCATCAGCCAGCTCCAGGACACGCTGCTAACTGTTCCCCACAGCCCCTACTTGCTAGTTTAAAAAGTTAATTTTGAGCCTGAACAGCCTTGGCAAACATATATTTATCACATCATAGAGGTATTCTATATATCAAATCCATAAATAAGTTAATTGGCCACATATTACATATACTATTACATAAAATTATATTAATTGATATATGTCAAACTGGCCAACATGGCCACAGTAGCCATAGCTAATGCTAAATAATTCAGTAATTATAAGGGTAAGCAAAAAAAATGCAAAAAACTCGACTCCGTACCAGGATTATTCTGTGATTTCGAATTAAAAAAAAAAAAGTTGACGTCAGGAGACTAACTAATACCAGAAGATAAACCACCAACACTTAGCTATGATAACTATTTGTGTAGAAAAAAGGAAGGCTGTCTCGGTGACAGCAAAAGAAAGGAAGCATTATTCATAGCTAAAGCCTGAAAGATACTCACTTCAGGGCTTGACAGCAACTGCTGGGATATGACAGATGGGACTCGTGACTGAGGTGTAACACACTTGATAACTCCATCATGCAGACTGTAATTCTTAAGTCTGTTCCATTTTAAAGTTCATAAAATAAGTCACATGATTTACCAGTTCCTTTAAGAGGTCAGTCCAGTGAATGCTCTTCAAGAGAAAGGAGGAAAAAAATCCTGTGGTATCTTCTCCCTCTGAGAAATGAGTGTGCAAGACTAGTGATCCTCCAGAGACAGAAATACAAAGGTCAAAGTCGTAATGGCCACCAATTACTTTGTAAAATCATTTTGTGGGCATGTTTTGGGTTTTTGTGGGGGTGGTTTTGGTAGGGCTTTTTTTTGTGGTTTTGGTTTTTTGTTGTTGTTGTTTTGGGGGGATTTTTTTTTAAACAGCACAGCAGTTCATAATCAAATTAGCAATTGAGGGGTCATTTTCATTATGCTTTGAATTTTTACCTGCCTATTCCGTCTTGAAAAGCCATTATTAAATTGCCAAGTTAAATGTAGAGAGATTAGAGATTTAAGGAGACAAACCGAAAGCCAAGCTTGCAACCCTCCCAACAAAGGACTGCACTCCAACCTTCACTTAAGGAAAAAAAAAAAGTCTCGACAGTTTTAAGAAAATAGGATCAACACCAGAACTGCTGCATGAATTTAAGACAAAACTCTAGTCACTCTGCTCTAGCTTCCATAGCTACAGAATTGCTTTAGAGGCTCAGGAAGAGCAAACCAACCTATTCCAGGGCAGTAGGATTGCACACACACGGATACTGCTGTAGTACAGCTGGGCGTACTGCTAGGGACAGCAGGAGACAAGTCAAAAGGCACGAGCCACTAAGGTCTTAGCAACACCTCCAGGGTTACCATACAGACTA
>JAOQGH010000062.1:13407675-13459758 GCA_025769975.1 Gallinago jamesoni | reverse complement strand
AGCTTTAAAAACAAGAAAGGAGGTTAAGAATCATCACTATTGGAGTTTCACCTTGGTATCATTATTCAGTTTTAACTCTGTTCCTTTTGGAGAGGCATAATAAACCCACTGTTTCCTATTGTGCTGCTAACAGCCAACTCAGCCCTCCACATACCTCTCCCACCATCCTCCCCAGCTCTTTTAGAGCAACAGATTGTAAAGAGGTTTATATTCACTTACCAGGGCCTGCAGGAGAAATTGTCATAGCTCTGATAGCATCTCTTTCCTGGACTGGGGTAGAATGCTATTTGAGGGCCAACCATGTTGTGCCTGTTTATAAATCGGGCAGATCCCCTAAGTTTAAAGGGTAAAAGGTGCAATTACCAGGAAGTGCTTCTCAGATGGAACTCATTTGTAGTTTTACCTATTAAATAGCTCACACTGTCTCTGAACTAATCTGCAGCAAGAATGAATGGAAAATGAGCAGTGATCTCAGACAAGTTTTCAAGGCCTCATACCTTGGCATCCCAAATCCACGGTTATGTCTCTGAGGATTCTGAGGATAGTGTTCATAAGGTGCCATGTTTCCACCACCCTGTGAGCAGTGAACTGGAGGAGAACGCCCCGAACTGTGCTGTAGCCGGGGTGGAAGAACTGTCTGACCCCTGCTATAAGCCACAGTCATAAAGACTTCCTTTCCACGAACTTTCTTAAGCATTCTCTTCCGTGTTTTCATATCCATTTCTGCAGTTTCAGTTGAGGACAGAAAAGACAGATTTATACCTTAGACAGCTGACTTTAGAGCTTGTCCTCTTCATCATTTGAGAAAAGACAATATCTGGACACATGGAAAATGGCCTATCCCAGAAAAAGTATTAAGTATGCAAACTGCATACCCGTATTTTGAAGGCTTACGCTGACTAAACTCTAAATTATGAGCTGAATACTGTCATCTCACACCTTCCCAACTTCAGCTGCTGAAACCAGGACTCCTAGTGTTAAAATATCTTTATGAAGGCTGCATTTCTCTATCAAAAAAAAACCCTCTCCAAATTAATAAAATACAATCCATATTTAATTAGCTGGGGAAGCCCGAGTCTGCCCATGCATCTCTGCTAAGGCCAAAGCAGACAAACCTTTTGGTTCTTTGTACATAATTCTCAATCACCAAATTTCTTCTTGGCAATTTTGAGCAATACTAACTTCACTATATATTTTCAATGTATTTGTTCTGTTGCAAAGGTAAATTCATCCCTCTGCCCGAAGGATCACTTTACATCAAACCTCTACAGTGACCAAACTTTATATTACAGGTTGAATTAAGTCACTTCGAATATCCAAAGACTGTTACTGTTAAAACTGTAATGAGTGTCTCCCTCACTCCCCCCGGGCCCCAAGGGAAGGAATGCTTGTGGAAACCTTGTACAAACCTATTCCTGAGAAGTATCCACCTGTTATTTTCTGATAGGTTCCTCCTTTTCGGCTGGGAACCATATTCCAAGCAAGGACAGGTGCCACTTGTGTCACTGGTTTTAAGTTTGCCAAAGGAACTGTATGCCTACACGAAGAACACTGATGTTAGCAGTGCCACAAGGATATACTGTTGTGCAGTTACACACAGTGTAAGCTGAACCAACAATACAAGACAATAAAACAGAAAAACCCACAAACTTCAAAGTATAGGCAGCTTGTGGAAATAATAAATATATAAAAGATGCTTCTCTGATACCAAGCACACATAACTGTTACTTGTTTATTAAAAAAAACCCCTAGCATTTAGTCTCAGCACTATTGATTTCCTGGGTCAAGCCTTTCTTCCCTGCATTTGCATGCTTTCACAAGTACACCTGAAGGCATACGACAGCACAAAATTTTTTCCAGTATGTCATCAAGCCAAATTCTAGGTTTGGAGAAGGAACAGCAAGGTGGAGAAAGTGATCAGACTCACCAGAAGTGCCAATTAATTAGTTTGTTTGGATAGACCACAGAAACTCCAGAGGGTAATTTGCTATCCATGAATTAAGCCCAAACCGCAAAGGTCACTTTCACATTCAAGAGAAGACTGAACAGAAAGGTTTCACAGAAAGCATTACAATAATTATTTTGGTCATTAGAAATCCAAGAGAAAAAATTTCCTGCAACATTCTATTTGAAGAGTGATAGCCAGTAAGGAAGCAAAGCCTCACCTTGTATTTAAAAGTCTATGTTCTCCTTTCTTTTCAAAGTACCTTAACAATCCTATTTTAAGCATCTGTGAATATACGAACTCAACCAGAAAGAGTTCAAACATGAAGTCATCAGACTGCTTACTTTTCTGCCAGCTCCTCAACGAATACAGTCAACGTGTTGCCATCCTTTCCGACTTCCTGGATATGAGCATTATAATACCTACCTCCAGGCTCCAGACGTACCTGGAGAGAGAACACGGGAAGCTCTAAAAAACACCAACCTGTATCAGGGGATTCAGAATAATGTCTACGAACCACTAATAGGAAAGGCTGCTCCTACCTGATAGTATATTACTGAGTTGGCTCAGGAGTCTCAAATACTTTTTCAAAATAGCAGGCAAAATAAAGAGCACTGCAATAACTTCAGAGGGGAAAGGTGGGGGGGAACTCTTCTGAGTGACTGAAAGGTAAGAGAATACCTGCTTTCTAAATTTTTTTTTTAATACACTGTACCAAGCAGATAAGTACCAAGGAAGACCGCTGTTTAAGACCTTGACAAGAACAGGAGATAAAACAGGAAATTGGAAAGCTCAGCTAGAAACAAGTCTCTGAGTGAATCATCAGCACTGCCTTAACAGTGATAAAAAATAAACCGTAGCTACATATAACACTGTAATAGAAAGAAAGCTGACCTTCCTTTCAGTATCTCCTGGCCAGATCATGCTAATTCTTCCTTTTTAGCTCTTTCCTTTCTATTTTATAAAAATATTTGCTACATTACTGTGGAGAAGCAGAAGATTGCCCAGACTTGTTGGTGACCCCCAGTGAAAATCCAATAGACAACTACCTCAAATGCACACCCTGTGTGTTCTGGGTTCTTGTTCTGGAACTTCCACACTCACAGAATGTACATCACTGGTTCACAATAAATTTCCAAGCAGTTTTTCCTTCACACTACCCAATATTTAAAGGTAGATTTAAAAAATAAATTAAATTTTTAAAAGTCAGATTAATAGCAACATGGAAGAGAATGAGAAAAAGCCTTGGAAAACTATGAAGTCAAATGATTTTATGGGTTACCATACCCCATTTAAAGCAGTTTTAATAGTTTATCATAACTGAATCTCCTTTGAGTACTAACCTGACACTTGTCTCCTAAATAGTACTGTCTCCCAGCAAACACCATGTAGTCAGTTTTTTGAAGCTCTAAAAATAAATGAATAAATAAATAAAAAAGAAAAAGCCTTTAAACTACTGTTCTTTCTTCATGTATCCTATAAGTACTTCATGACAGCATCTAACTACAAATTATAGGCCAACTGAGTTAAGTGTTTCCTATGCATATCTGAACACTCACCACAGTAATGGTAAAGTAACCGTAGATGTTTTATAACAGACCATAACTAAGCAAAATCACAGGACATCAATAATACCCAGATAATGCAGTAAATATCACTACTACTTCAATACTACGTTTTTTGTGATGGTACCAAGTTAATCCTGCACTTAATACCGGGATTGGTACTAAAAATGTTGGAGATATCTTGCCTTGCCAGAGAATTGGTGGCACCTGGCAAAAACAAGAAGTTATCTAAGAAAAACCAACATTGTCTGAAGTCTCCTTGCTGCTAGATTCCAGTAGGTTCCTTACCTGGATTCTCTGTACATCAGGACTCTACTCAGATAATTAGTTACTCTGCCCTGTTCCAAGAATTTTAATTACCCTTATTACTGCTTATGCAGTTGCAAAACGCTGGAGTTCCTCAGTATGCAAAGCACTTTGGATCAGACATAAACACCACTTCAAAACTTATCTTTCTTCATAAGTTCTTGCTTTACAGATGAGCCATACTGTATGTCAAAAAGCAGCAACCTATTCCAAGCCACAAAGACCATGAAATCTCTACAAAATGTTCAAGCCCAGGAAAGCTGGGAAGCAAAAGAAAACTCCACTCATTTGACAGATATCAATGCTAAATTTGATATCTTGAATATTATACAACTCTGAAGCCAAAAACTGTGCTTTAAAAAGTCTTTGCACACATGTTGCAACAAAAAACTCTCAAGTTTGAATGATTTCCAATACAACAGAATGGTAACACAGAGTTCTGTACTCCAAGTCCTTTTATTTCCTATTCCATAGTTACTAAACAACAGAGGTCAGATTTTTGGCAACCTTATCACCATTATACAGTGTCAGAAGCAGTGTGTGTTGTACTTTGAAATGAAGCCAAGAAACCAGCTACTAGCAAGGTTTACTACCTACAAGTATCTGCTGGGTTAACCAGTATCCTTCACACTTCAGCTGTGAAGAAACAGGTGATGTAACCTAGTACAGAGAGAATTGTTTGGTTTTCCTTTTTCAAAGATACCTTTTCTGCTGTCCAGCCAAACATCAAACTCCACATTTCGATAGATCTCAGGGTCCAGTGCCTTAAGCACTTTATAAGGAACAGGCATCTTTGATGGATTTTCTGGAGGCTAAAAACAGAGTTGAAACAGAGCATTAACAAGTGCAATTAATGCGTTCAGCATAGTTTCTATCCTGACAGGATCTATGGACCATTTTAAGATGTACACACACTATTTTCCAGAATTTAAAATTCTACTATATTTGCCTAAAAGCTATAGCTCAAGAATATGAAAATGCATTTAGGCATTCAAAAGCTGAGCAAACAGACTCTGAAATGGACTGAAACAGGCTCAAGACTAACAACTCGCATGTTCTTTACACAAAAAGAATCAAAGAAAGCTAACCAGACCAATAAAACCACAGCTTCAAAAATTGGTGGGAATTTCAGCTGCTGTATCTAAAACCAGCTTTCTGTAAAGTTTCTAAACTATTCCGAAGTGACTTATACTGTGTTCAAAACAAAAATGAACTGATTTATACCATTTCTAGGAAAAACAAACAGCAGAGCAGGAGAGATCTGCTAAGCTTCATATTTGGAGGGGAAAAAAAATAATCTAAAGAAGAACAAGAGAATCTCAGAAAGTAGAAAGACTTATCCAATTTAATAGAAACTCAAAGGCAAAACTGAAAGGCAAACAGATGGAAGAAATAAGCCACCCACTTTCCAAAAAGTAATTTTTAAAAGGTGGAAAAGAGAGTTTAGCACTAACATGGGTAACACATATAACAACAAAAAAACTCTACCATAAGGAATTCTTCCCTAACTGACAAACCTTTTCTTCTTCAATGCTTTGTTTGAGCTTATCTTCCTGTGGATTGTCAGTATCATTGCCTTCCCAGTTGTCCACTCTAAGTAATTGAAAATAAGATTACAAAAGATACAATGCATAATTTCTAGCCAGAATTTAAAATAAACCAACTATTCATACAATCTGGAAAGGCACCATGGTGCCATCAAGTGGTAGATTTTTGGCTTTAAACACTAGCTGTGGCTGCGATGCAGTATAGGACAAGTCTTTTCCCAGATTCAAGAACATGACCTTTACTTGTTCCAAAACCCACCCTTAATGAGGACTACTGCTTGCATTAGGAAAGGATGAAGATGATTCCACTGACTGATTAAACTCTTGCACGTACAAGACGACACTCTGCTCTAAGCCCGATCAAACCAATGCCATCTGCGAGGATTCAGTAATGGCCAAAGGCATCCCTTTAGCCTTTCTAGAGATTTGAACAACACAGGATGCAAGGGTTTCTATAGGTACATTATGTCTGTTCCCCTCATCCAGCAGAGATCCAGACCTGGATAATGCCACCATTTAATTGTCTATTTGGGGTATGATGCCATTAAAAAAGGACAAACAAACTGAAGCAAAGCTCATCTTTTCAGTACACTATTGCCTTTGCAGAGCTATAGAGGCTTAGAAGAGTATTAACAGTATCTTACAAAAAAAAAAATAATTCAATGACATAAGGAGCAATTTAATTTACAAATAAGCTGTCATTTTACAGAGTAACACACAACTATAACATAATCAACAGCAGAGGATGTTCAATTATGTGACACTTCACAGTTCCAAGGAAAGCAGACTCTTCCACAACATACTTCAGCTTTGCAAGTGTGTCACGAAATATGAAAAAGAATCAATACCTCAAAAAACTTGAAAAGTTACCCTTTGCAAGGTTGGTTTTTTTTTTTTTGCTTCCCTTTTACCACATTGCATTCCCAAAACACTACCTCTTTTCCAATGGATTTCTGGATACTTTCTCATGAAGACAATCAAAGTTTGCATCCTCACTTCCTGCAGAGCCACTGTTTCTGTTCTTCTTAGATCCACTTCGAAACACCTCAACTGCAGACCTTAATTCTTCCTCATCCATGCCAAACACATCTTTGTACAGGATCTCATATAATACAGCTGAACAAATCAAAACAAAGCTCAAAGCAAATTAAGATAATACCAGAACCAACCATAAGAACTGCTGCAATTTTCAAGGTGAGCGTATCTTCAGATACTATGTGCTGTTACAAGACCCTAGTTGTATCAAATTAAATTAAGAAGAGGATGACAAAGCAATTCTGGTGGGAAGAAGGGACCTCTAGAAGTCATTTAGTCCAACACCCCACTTCACAGAATAACAAGTAGTGTGTTAATATACAATAAATGAGCCTTCATCTCTCTCCTCCCCACCCCTGAAAACCAAAACAAATACTGTCTATAAACATATGAAAACACATACTTCTCATCCATAGAAAAATGATTTCAAGTTTACCCTGGCAAATAGCAGCATTTTCCTGGAATTGTTTTGTATATACAGAGTCATAATGGCCGTTGCTGGAACAACACAGTAAAATCTGGGAAAATTTTAAAAAAAAAGGAAAAAGAAACATTAAGGCTAGAATGATGCAAAACCTAACTCTTTCTATTTGATGTCCTAGCTCAAGACTACATTAGTCTTCTGTTCTACAGCTGACACCAACTCACCAAGACAATAAATATGTTTAATATAAATATTAAAATGATGTAAAAATCAGATTAAAACTGAATCCTAGGTAAAGTCTCTAAATAAGTTTGCCTATTACATAAAGAAAAGCTATCAATTTGTACATCATGCTGCATTGAATATAAGAGTTTGTTTCCAGCTTACCTCTGAAGCCACCAATTGCTCATGATGTAAAATAAATACAAGCCATTAAATACAGTATGTCAAGATACACTGCCCAAGTATCAAAGACACATTTCATCCTTCCCTACCTGGGGAGCTGGTAGAGCATCTACTTCTCTAGCCCTGTTAAAAGCCTTGCTTTTAATAAGCAATGTTATGCTGCCTTTTGAAGATGTATGCTTTCTGCAACATATGCACTGATACACCCAGTAAACATATACCATCAAACCCCATCCTGGCATGTAAGCATAGCCAACTGCAACTGGCAGAAGCACTTAGGCAGCTGTCAGCACATTGCCAGCAATGATGCTTCCCCGTGACCCAGCAGGAGCTGGGATGCCAGGGCTCTTAATTCAGTGTGCACCATGTCTTCTGCCAACACAAGCTCTCATCTCATGGTGAGAATGAGCAATACCAGGAAGAGCCACTGGCTGTCTAATGACAGACAGCTGCCAACACTTAATGAGAGCTCAGGTGGTAAAGCCTTCCAGGACAAACACACATTTATATTGTACCACTTGATTTTTAAAGATAGCTCATTTTGGAATTTGATTACACTACACAGGAAACCACACAGAAAAAGAAAGAAGCACATGTAAATAAAGACAGTAATATTAACCAGGAGAGAAGAACAGCTGCAACAGCACAGATTTCAGAGCAGACTAGCCACTTTGGCAAACATAATAGCCCATACTGAAATCCATACCGCAGCAGCTTTACTGGCATCATGCCAGAGCCAGCCACATAACTGTGCAGGCACACCTATATGACTGCAGAAAAAACAAGAGGTCAGATGGGAGGTCACACAGAGCATTTCTCCTTTATGTTCCTTCTTTTTGTCTCCAGTGGTAATTCTTGTGTAGATAAGCTGTTCCATTAGCTTCCATCCTTAACTGGGCTCAACCGGTATGTCATAGAAATGAATCAGTTTGTAACATTAATCCATTGCCGCTAACTTCCCCTTTCCGGGAAAAGAAGTTACACGCTTTCATCAGACTTCAGGAAGAGCGATACTGGGACAGAATACATTCTCTTCGCCAGTATAATAAATATACCTTGTTCTGCTCTTCTCAGGTATTTTGTTCTACCTTCTCAGTTCTGTCAAATTCCCACTGGGAAGTGTTTACCCAAAGAGATTTCGGAAACATGAAAGAATATTCTGGAATTGTGATGTCACCTCTTCCTGCCAAAACCAAACTTCTTTCCAATAATGAGCTGGAGTAACAAAAAAGCATGGCAGGGGAACAGCACACAATCCATCCCTCAGATGGAAAGCAAGTCTACTATAACTGAGTTAACTGATGTGCAAATACTGTGCTTTTTCCATGAGCTGAAATCAGCTTTGGGATTTTGTTCAGGTATGCAAGAGCACTGGAGTTACAAGAACTCCATTCCAGTGGCACGTTTTTACAACTAAGCAGGACTGGAGGTAACTAGGATTCAGGGTAAGGGTAGAAAGTCGCCTCACTTCTTCTCACCTTGTCTTCAAAGCCATTGTCTGTAGCATAAGTAGGTGGCTTTCCAGGGTACCGATACAGAATAAAGTCTCGCCTAGGTAAGCAGAGGAAAAACAAGACTTCAAAGAGCACAGTCTTAGTAGAGCCATGTTATGAAGAAGCTTGCAGGGAGCTGCTTAGAGAATCCGCTGTTGGTTTATAGAAAAATCAAGCAGAATACTTTTCCTGATAAATGAATGCTACCATACAGCAATAGCTAGATAAGCAAACAACACTCATCTTATTAGAGGAAAAAAACCCAAACGCACCTGGGAAAGACCATTTTATTTAGTCACATATTAGGTCAAGTATTTAGGCTTATGGCAGAGTGCTGAGACACAGACTATTAAGTCAAAGTGTTTTAGACTCTGCAAAAAGACTAGAGCCTCAGCACAGGGAACCAGTAACTCGTGCAAAACTTCAGTCTATTCCTTTAGTACTGGAACAGAATGAGCCTGCAAAGGGATGGTTCTTCCTTTTACCACTGGAGAGCCAGACTACTTGTTACAAGATAGTAGCATTTTTAGCAAGACAGCAGTATCTCTGCAGGATTACGTTACCTTTGAAATAAATATTAGCGTTTATGCACCAAGCAGGGTATTTCTCACTACCAGAGCTTTCAAGAACACCTACATGAGTTTTACTCATACTAACTACCACACAGTGTTTCCACCACGCACAGCTCCTTGGTTTTTCCCATTTTCCATCCTTCAGCCACTAGACGGAAACACTTGACTTCAGAGTTTAACAACAGCAAAAAGTTAACAAATAAACACCGCTGGATACTGACCCTCCCCTTAATCCGAACTATGAGAACAGGGGCTGTGATGGCTCCCATTCACATGTTAGTTTAAGTCTGTTTCAGTAGCATTTCTCACCATATTTCACGCATCAGCATCTCAGTGATAAATGAAAGGTTCTGGGGGCCAGAACCCAAACACCATCAAGTCCAAAACAAAGTGAAACTTAAGAAAGAGTCACTTACTTGTACATCACTGATAAAGCACTCATTTCCAGCTGGCCAGCACTTTCCTATGCAAGATCATGAGATTACATGAGATAGCAGTGCCTTCTTCAACACTGAGAACTCTAGTCTAGCTCTCTGCCGTATTAAAATACTTAACCAAAGTATTTGGTTTGATTGTTGAAACAACCAACCAATGCATTGAGAGTTGAGATATTAGGATTTCCAGAAAAAAAAAAGAAAAAAAGGTCTGCAATATGGGATGCCCATGATTACCAAGCTGAGTAAGACAGAACTAGTTCCAGCAGCAACTCATAAGCACGTCACTCAAGATACATTTTTGTTAATTAAATACACAGCATTTGTTTCAGAGACTGCCGCATTCACCATGGTTACTAGTTCAAGCCTAAAGAAATAAAGACTTTCAACTCTAGTATTCGAACCTGGGGGTAAATGCAGCAGCAGCAAGGGATTGCAAAGTCTGATGAACATTTGATGTGAGGTACACTCCAGATACTCCACTTTTTCCTTCTTAGGGAACAACTGCAATTATGAATAAGGCCCACAAGAGGCCTCAACTTTACTTTTCAGTCTGCACAGATTGGTCCTTTTCACCAACACAAATTCCCCACCCACTAAAACTGTTATTGTTTATACATGTGAATAGTCAAAACAAACACATAGCATTACCTATGCAATTGAGACCCCAGGATTGGCATCTATCTAAAAAAAAATACCCCAACCACCACATTTTAAATCTTCACCTAATTACTTTCCTGTTCAAGTCTCCTCAAATTTTAACCTCTTGAGAAGTAAGTCTTACCTTTGGATCTCCTAGTCGTTCAAGGTATTTCTCAAATGATCCTTCCACATACTTTCAACAAAACAAAAAAGAAAAAAAAATATAAAAACAGTTGGTAAGTTAAACCTATGCACTATACCGTATGTTACTAGCTGTTGAACAGGAGGGAGCAGGACAGGGGTTGAGGGCATAGACACCAAACTTGGGACTAGTCTGCCAATTCCTATCATTTTAGCATTCTGAAGGGCTGTAATCTCATGGGGGGTATAACTTCAGCCTTTGAGCACGGGAATGATTTGGGATACCAACGTGGAAATACCAAGAGATACTGAAAAAATTAAGAGCACGAGTCTGTAATATTCAGTGACTCGCCTCCCTCTTAGATTAGATTAAGCATTTAACTGCTCTTACACAGGGAAAAAACCCAAACCACACACCAAAGAAACCCAAACCACACACGAGCTTCACATAAACCACCACACAAAACCACAAACAAAAATCAACAAAACAAATAAACACCCCATAAAGTCATGACTTCATGCAATGATTGAACACACTCTGGAGTTTTCCACCATCTTTTGATATTCATTTCTTAGACCAAAGTCCTACATATTTTCCAATTACTAAATTTTGCAATGGCTGCTCCACAGAGAATATACTACACAAACGACTGTCACCCTACTGCTCACTGGGGTATTAGTAGCTTGCTTGAGTTCAGGAACTTCAGAAATACGAAGACAAACAAAACTTGTGAGATTGCAACTCAAGTGAGGCAAGCAAGCAATCCCCCACCATTTCTCTTCTCTTACATGCATCCAGCCTGACAAAGCACGACGTGTTTGCAGCGTGTGTTTACATGGCCATGCTTATGGCTAAACCACTCACCCCCACACACGTTACTCCCTCGCTAAGTGTGCAAAAGTGCCTAACACATGCATTACTTACAGATTCAAAGTTATGCTGGTGTTGTCTCATAAACAAGACACAAGCTTTCCTAACTTCCACGTGATGAATTTGAGATGAAAACAGCTGAAAGAAAATAAAGGTTGTGAAAGAACCAAGGAGAAAACCGCAGAGTTTAACTTATGCTTCACATTAGGCTTATTTAAAGACTAACACCACCACAAGACTTCACAGAACAGGGAGAGAGGACACTGCAAGGGGCCACAAGCGCTCGGGGTGAAGAAGCTGAGGAAAGCCCAAGCGTCCCGGGACCCTGCAGCCGTCCCCACACACGTCCCCGCTCGCCACACCTCACTGCGGGCACCCAGGAGGGCTTCTCCAGGAGCACCTCCTGCCCGCCGCGGGCCGGCAGAGGACACCGCCCGCCCCGCCGAGGGCCTGAGGCGCCCCGGCTCCCCCCGAGGCCGTTACCGGTGCCCACCTGCTCCGAGACGGCTCGGAAGAGGCAGGAGGCATCCTTGGCCGTCATCTTGCGGTACAGCCCCAGGCTGCCGAGGTACTCGTCCATGGCCACCTCGCTGAAGGACTTCTGCCCGAAGTACTTCTTCCAGCCCTTCTGCATCTTGCCCGGGCGGCGAGGGCTGAGGCGGCGCGGGCAGAAGCGGGGAGTGGGGGCTCCACGGGGGGCGCTGCGCTCCGCGGCGCCGCGCGTGGCGGTGGGGCGCGCGGCTGCTGCTAATGAGGGGCCGCGCCCAACGCGCCCACCTGCGCGGCCCGGCCCGCCATAGCCCGTCGCGACCGCCGGCATCCCCCGGCCCGCCGCCGGGCCCAGCCCAGCACGAAGCGCGCCCCCGGCCCGGCGCAGCTGGGCCCGGCTCCCTTTGCCTACGACTTGCTCCAAAAGGCGGCCTCGGGCGGCGCACCCCCGGTGAGGTGCAGCCTGTAGCAGCCATTTTGAGGTGCCCGCGAAGAGCCCCCAGCACCTGTCCCGCGCTCCCCCTGAGGGGAGCTCTCCGAGCGCGGCAGGGACATTCTCCTCAGGGCCCCCCGGACCAAGGTAAGCCCTGGCAAAACGGCCTCCCAGACCTGCCTCAGGAAGGGATCCCATGCAAAGCCAACTTCCAGCTTCATTGCTTGGTGGGCCCATTACTGCAGATAGGGGAAAAATCAGTCAAAATGGTTATTCATAATTTCCTGTGACATTCCTGCATGCTCTCAGACTGGAGATAAGCTGCTAGTGGTAAACTTGAAATAACAGCTCTATATCAATCGTTAAAAAACTGAAAATCATAGTTACTCATAAAACATTTGGGAATTTATTCCACATTCAGCCCTTAGCTTGATTCAATTTGGAGAATGCCTCTATGTACCTTTAATTTGCTAGTAAAAAAATGCACTCGGACATCAGATGCACTGATTCAGGAGTTTCTTGTTTTAAACAGCAACAAACAAATGCAAACAAATAATGTACTTCCAGAGAGGGCAATTAACACCAACTATGCACTTCTGCAACTCTAGAGTACTACAGACCAAACAGCCTGCATGAGCATTTTAAGTTTAAATCCCCTTTGTTTTTCAAGATGCTTACTTAAACAAATTGATGGTAGCATCAACACAGTTGACAGCTTCAGTACTTTAAATGGGGTGCTGCAATCAGCATCACATAGGAAACACTGCACAGAAGTCCAAACCAAACAATGACAGGATAACATGGCATAAACATATTGATTGTATTGTCAATCCACTTCCTCTCCTATAGGCCATACTTTACTTTGGGAGTAAATCACCCAAAACCAGGAAATTTGGTTGGTGGGCAGTTTGGCAGCAGGTTTGCAGCTCTTGACTTTTCCCACCCAGATTCACCACATGCCCCTTTCCCTGTAAAGAGGCTTAAATCTCTCACTTTCTAAATTCTTTTTGGTGTTTTTGTAAACACATTAAACAAGAGCTTAAGGTGTCTGCTGATTTGCAGAACATCATAGGACCATCAACAAGGACAACTTCTTTCCACTAGTAATAGGTAAATATGATCGAGACTACTATGTATCTGCCATGCCTGTTAAATAATTAGATTGTCACCCTCACTGGAATTACCAACTTGCAGATCTTGTGATGTAAATAGCTGTCTGTACAAGAAACCAGACAGTTCATGCTCCACCCCCCCTTCCCTCATTGGCACGATGCTCTTATAACCATAGATGACTTTAAACTGGCACTAAATGGGAAACCATTTAAAGTCAGTTAATATTAACAGTCATTTTCTTTGAGGGTTTGTCCCAGTTGGTGGACTCTTAAACATGGAAGGCCTCACTAGGAGAGGATAAAGGTTTTGTTCTGACACTTTTATTCCTCTGTATTGTTTATTGAAATCCAACAACTTTATCCAAGAACAAAGCAAACTTTTCTGGCTGTCCAGGAGGGAAAGGTTTCAAAGTTGTCAAGTCCATCGTCTGCAGTGTCTCCACAAGAGTGCTGTAAAAACAGACCAGAAACAAAAAATAAAAAAAAAATCCATCCCAAAAGGAAGTTTTTCTTTACACAATTTTCTTTCTATTCATACATAATCCTTAGCACAGAAAAAAAAGATAAGGACATGTACTGAAAGGAAAAAGAGACCCCACAAACCAGCAGACCCCAACCTTCAGTGGCTTATAGGCAAGACTGCTGAGAACACACTTCAGCCTGCATCAGAGCTTTCACAGGCAACCTCAGCTCTAACTTCTTAATCTTCTGTGGTTGCAGTGTTGGGAGACTGAACAAGATCTGAGGATCTACACCATAAACTGTACCAGGAAATTCATCCTATCTGAACACATGGCACAGTTCTCCACTTAACACATAGCCAGAAAGAACAGCTAAATCAATCTGTTAGCTTGCTATTATCAGACTGCAAATAAGGCTCACATGCTAGGCACTGATCAACAAAAATAAATAAAAATTCCTTCCTGTCTCTGAAGCTGTCAGAAGTACTGAGATAAGTTTAAGAAACTTGCCCAATATAAACCTATGACAGGCCTAGTCTTTTCAGAAGGCTCTTCTGAAACATACAAAGTCCTATTTGCAGGGCAAAGGAACAAGATGCAGACTAAATAATGAGAGTTGCCTTTTCTCTGCCTTCAGTTTAGAGGTCATCTGTTATTTATAGAGTGCAATCAATCATAAATAATCATAAATAAAAGCAGTAAGATACAGTCAAAACAAGATCAAATGAAACTAACAGGAAGCAAGATGAATACAACCAAACAAAAGGAGATGGGTTTTTTGGTGGTGGTGGTTTTTTGGGGGGAGGTTGGTTGGTTGCTGGTTTGTGAGCATTTTTTTTTTCCTGAAGTGACAGACAGTAGATCTGTGAAACTCCTTGTCAAAGGACATGGTGGATTCAGGAAGTTTGGTGGAAAGGCAGCCTGAATAAGCGCTTGGAAGACAGAGAGACTGAAAGTTACTAGCCAGACAGCATCTGATTTAGGAATCCCCATGAACCAAAGTACTTAAAAGCATCGTAAGGAAAATAACACAAGGAAATACCTTATGTCATATGATGGGCTGCATCAAAAGAAGCATGGCCAACAGGTCAAGGGAGGTGATTTTGCCCCCGTACTCAACTCTCATGAGACCCCACCTGGAGTACTGTGTCCAGCTGTTGGGCCCCCAACATCAGGACATGGAACTGTTAAAGGAAGTACAGAGGAGGCCACAAAGATGATCAGAGGGCTGTAGCACCTCTGCTATGAGGACAGGCTGAGAGAGTTGGCATTGTTCACCCTGGAGAAGGATACAGGGGGACCTTAAAGGCCCTTCCAGTACCTAAAGAGGGGCTACAGGAAAGATGGGGAGGGTCTCCTGATCAGGGAGTGGAGCAATAGGATAAGGAGTAATCATTTTAAACTGAAATAGGTGAGATTTAGATTATATATTAGGAAGTATTTACTGTGAGAGTGGTGAAACACTGGAACAGGTTGCCCAGAGAAGCTGTAGAGCTTGAAGCTGGAGGTGTAGAACCTGGAGGTGTTCAAGGCCAGGCTGGATGGGTCTTGGAGCAACCTGGTCTAGTGGGATGTGTCCCTTCCCACGGCATGGGGGTTGGAACTTGATGATCTTTAAGGTGCCTTCCAACCCAAACCATTCTATGATTCTTGCCTTGTTTCTACTTTTGACTGGACATCTGCATATGGCCACTGCAAATAGGATATTGAGCTATGTGGACCCCTGATCCGTATCAGTAAGGCCATTCATATGGTTTCTTCTAAATACTCCAGATACTTTCAATTTTATTATGTCACTACATCTGTACAGTCAATTTTAGAGCCCTTTACAAGGAAAATCCACACAGCAAAATGATGAAATGGGAGTCCTAAGTCAGCAGGGATTGATTTATTCCTTATAGCTCATGGTTACAAACTGACGGTCTGCGTTGTATTATTTCTAGACTTAAAAAAAAGAATCAAACTAGTGAGAAAGAATGGAGAAAGAGAAAAGCTGGTAGATGCTTGTAGGATGCTACCTAACTGATCTATTTGGTTTAAACTGCCCTTCTTTCTTGCACAAAAAAAAAAAAAAAAATTAAAGGTGTCATGATCAAAAAGCTTGGTAAGTTTTGTAAATTAGCACTTAATGTTAATCTATCCAGTATGGAAAATCTACCATGCAAATAAATGGTTGTTACTACGAGGGATGTAAATTTCCTTGTTACATTCTCAACAGTGTGTGAGTTGATCACAGGGAGTGATGGTGCCAAACACTGCTCCATCGGTCGGGGCAGCCGCAGCAGCTCCATACCTGCAATTACAGCAGACGACGTGTCCGTCTCTGTGGAGCTGTTTTGCCAGTTCAAGCTGATGGTTGTTCATCAGCTTTTCGTTTATTACTACTACTAGTGGTTTTTCTTTTTCTAGAGTCTCCAGACAGCTACCTGCACCTACAGGAGAAACAGAAAACACGATGAGTTTTTGCCTGGACAGATGAAATCTGGAAACGCAGAAGACTTCTGAAGGTGAACATTTAACCACCCGGCTCTAGCTGGGGGCCTGAACATTCCCTGCAACAGGCTTCACCCAACCCACCGCCACTCCCGCCCCCGGGGATCACGCTGGGCGATCGAACGGGGCTCTACCTGCGTGGCTGATGACCAGGTCCGCCCTCCGCAGGTCCTCGGCCAGCGAGTCCTTGAAGCGGAAGGCTTCCACCGCCACGGCCGGGCTGCTGCGCGGCGCCGGCTTCAGCTCGCCCCGCCCGACCTGCAGCACCAGCTTCTGGTAGCCCCGGCCCCGCAGCACCTGCGGCGGAGGGAAGGAGGGTGGGATGGGCCCGGACACCGCGGCGCTGGGCCCCGCTCCCAATTACCCCGGCCCGGGGGCCGCTGTCCCCCCTCCCCGCCTTCCTTTCCTCTTTCTTCCATCTTTTCCTTCTCCGGCACTTCCCTTCAGCCCAACCCCGAGGCCTCCCACAACCGCCCCCGGAACCCCCCGCCTCCTGCTCCCTCAGGCACCCCTGCCAGTGACCGGCGGGACGGGGAAGGCGGGATAGCTCCCAGCACGCAGGCGCTGCGGGCAGGCGGAAGGGGTGGTCCGAGCCGGCTGCCCGAGGTGCCGGGCTTTACACTGCCTTACCTGCAGCGCTGCCGGGGAGGAGACGGTCGCGATCAGGTCATCGAAGCTGGTGGTGCCCACGGTGACGAACACGGATTTCATGGCGGCTACCCGCCCGCTAGTAGCTGATCCGTGGGGAGGAAGCCGCCAGGGGGCGTCGCGCATCACTCGCTGGCCTCAGCGCTCCCCAAAATGGCTGCCGAGAAGCACGCCCCCTTCTCACGGAGCCCGGGAGCTCCTTTAGCCCCGCCGCTTCCGCCCGGGCGAGCGAGGGGACGGCAGAGGGACAGCTCCCGGTGCCGTGCTACAGCAGGGCCCGCCGCGGCACTTGGCAGGAACGGTGTTCGCCCTGTCTGACGAGCTCGCCGGCGGCGTTCGGCGACCTCAGCGGGGTAGCCCAGTAGTGTCTCAATTGTTCAGAGTTTCAGGAAGGAAGGGAGTGGACGAGCGGAAAGTAACCCAAATTTGGAAAAGGGTTTCGAAAATTTTTGCCCTCCGTGTGTTATTTTAGCGCTTGGGGCACAGATCGCTGGAATTAGCAGTTTGATGGGGGCCAGGCGCAGCCAGACTGTGGCCTACCATTCCCACAGCACAGCCACAGCTACCTTTTCTTTATAGACAACAGACCTGTGCTAGGCATGGGATTTCCCAGTCTGGCCCAAGCCTCCCATGGCACTTACTGTGGGAGTAACATTGCAAATAAGCAGTCAGTCATGCTTTGGAGGAGCGATTGATGTTTCATTGCTGTGGTGGGTCACATCTGTATCTTCTAAGAAAGATGCAGAAAATATTTAACTATCTTGAGGATACTTCTGATTGCCATGTTAATGACTCATTCACAATGCTCGTTAGCCCCCTGTTGCTTTCATTTAGCATAATGAGCCACACTGAAATGTATTTATTTTTTGATTAAAGCAAATGGTGCTGACAGCAGATATGACACGGAGGGAGGGGGAAACATAGTGTAGAGCAAAACAGTATCAGAGTCCTGAGTGCACAGGGCTGTATTGTCCCTGAACAGCCTGACCCAGCTCTTAATTGCTTTCCCTCAGGACAAGGAAGCCAGGAACTGAGGGTGACCACAAGCCAGGAAAAGACCTCACTAAGAGCACAATGTGACCACACCAGAGAAAAGCAAGCAGAGCAATGGCAGCAACAGGTCCAGGGACAATCAGGCAAAGACAAGGTAACAAGCCATTTCTAAGATCAATCCAGGAAACTCAAACAGGAATAGAACTAGCAGCAAGGACATCTACAACTCACATTTGTCATCCCAGTGTAAGAAAAACATGGTCCTGCTTTAGCAGGTCCAGAGAAGGACCACAAAGACAATCAGGAGGCTGGAGCATCTCCTATGAGGACAGGCTGAGAGAGCTGGGGTTGTTCAGCCTGGAGAAGAGAAGGCTCCAGGGGAGACCGTATAGCAACCTTCCAGTAGCAGAGGAACAGGATAAGAATTAAATGATCTCTAAGGTCCCTTTTAACCAAAACTATTATATAATTCTATTTAAAGCCCAATTTTAAATGAAGTCCCTATCAGAGAGTGTGGGTGGAAGCCCCAGCTGAGGCTGGTCAGGGCAATTAATACCTATTGTTAGTGCAGTCAAGGCCCTGCCAGCTGATGGATAGGAAGTCAGACTTTGGGATGAAAGGAAGGATGCTAAATTTTTCAGGTGTGCCAGAGATGAGGGTCAGCACATGTATAAATCTTTCTGAGAAACAGCAAGGACATGATTGTGGGTTTTGGTTTGTGATTTATTATTTTTTATGAGAAGGATAGAATTTAAATATATTGAAGTGTTTTCCTGTTTATATCATTATTTTATATTAGGTTAATTACAGTAGTTCAGGAAATTACTGCTCATTTGTAACTAAGGCACTATAACTTATCGCATGCATGTTCTTGTTCTGCCAAAATTGAAAAATCAACTTGCCATCATGATGAGGGAAGTCCACACATTCATCCTGCAGTTAGGACAAGGTTCTAGTGGTTGGTATTGTACCTTGCTTTCAACTGTCTACTATAAAATAAGGCACTCTCAAGAAAATATTCCATGCATAATGTAGTCCAAGACTCCAGAGAGAGGCTAAGAAAGGGCTAAAATGGAAGATAGCATTCTTCTAAGAGCTTGCTCCTATCTGTGCTTTGTAGGGCATAATTATATTCTGATATTTTCTTCCCATGACAACATCTGGGCAAGAAACTGAAAATGGCACGAGTGCAAAATGTTTTTTTGTTAAGTGAGAAATGATGTGTGCCTCCTCTTTTCTCCTAAGCTTTTGTTTGAAATGCTTCTTGGTGGTTCAGTTTTGAGCACTGTTGCTTTGTATTCAGCTCAGCTTGCCACAGTTTGCCCTGAAAGCTCCATAATTATGTTATTTGAGAGTAAGAAAATGCATGAAAATAAATTAGTCGGTTCACATCTTGGTTTCTGAAAACTACATACTGCCCTCAGTTTGCTCTTGAAGTCTACTGTCACAATAAAACTCTGAGGACCCCTGAAATGCATGGGTGACAATGTATCAAGTAATGAATCATAATGAATCCTTTAAAAATATACACCAACAAAAAGGTGACACCTATAAGTACCTGTAAGGTGACAAAGTCTGATTGTCTTTAAAGGAAAAAAAAAAGCCAATGACTATCTATTTAAAGGTGAGGTGCAGCACTGTCTTTCCTTCACTTTGTATTTTGTGCACAGATTGATTCTTGATTTTGGCTTATGATATAATGGTGCAATGGAGACATGAGACAGAAGCAATTAGACTTCTCCACACTACATTTATTTTGTTTCAATACTTCTTATACGTTTATGAATGTGCAAAGTAAGTAAAGATAGTCTTAGTTCTATTTCTAGTTGGCTTTATATAAATTTGAACTGAAAAAATGTTCACTTCCTTTTTTTCTCTCATTTTGATATAGTGCTATACCGATGAGGGATGATATTTCTGTTGCTGTAGGGAACTGTGAAAATTAGATGGAGAATATTTTTGGGGAATAATTCCTTCATATTACTGTGATTCGGAGATGCTTGGTCTGGGAAAACAAGAGAGGAACACTTGTCAGGCAAATTTAAATAGTATACTCTGAAATATTTCATCACAACATTTCTACATCATTTGAGTTATCTCATTGTGGGCTTGTTATTTGGCAGTGGGGATTGTCAGATAGCCTATGGATATACAAAGGCTCAGACTGACTGGAGACAGCGAGGGGATGTTAGATCTCCTCTTCCTCTGGGCTGATTAGCAGAAGACAGGTGCTGAAGCAGCACGGAGGAACTGTGTTCACTGACTAAGTATTTTACATTTGAAGTGGAAGGGGAGGCTGTGGCTTAGCTAGAATGAGTATGCGTGATCTGACAGCTCTCATGGATTTTTCTTGCAATATTTGAAGCCCCAGATTCTTGGAATACCTAATCATGATTTTTAAGGCCTTATGCTTCTGAAGAGGACACTGAAAAAATGACTCACTGAATCTTAAGGCCCTGAAGACTAACACATAAGTAGTATTTATTGTATATCTGTAACTATGTATCTTTATATTATTCCTATTTTGCTTTGTATTTAAACAATGCCGTGATTTCTTGAGACCTGACTTCGGGAAGTTCAGATCTTACTAATTTATGAAATTCAAGTGCTGCTAGTCTTTGCCCTGCACATGAAGCAGGAGGTCACCTCTACACTGGACTATACCACATACGGTGTTTCAATCCTAGATACCAGGAGCGTGGCTCAACAAATTTATACCAGCTGTTGAACTGGATCTTTACTAGTGCTTGATGCCTCTGCTAGGTTTCTGTCAAGGTTAACATGCCTGCATTGCAGTCCAGAAAACGGGCTTCATGTCAAATAAAATTTCTCAAAGCTGGTAATTTCCATTAAGTGTTGTGGATAGTTGGGAGATTGTAGAGGAATTAATTTGGAGAAAGGTTGCAAAACAGGCTGGTATACAGACGTAGGAGCAAGTCTGAGGTCTGTTGCAAGGAACGTTATCCTGGCTGTGAATGCTCGATATGGTGATGTCTCCTGGCAACTGGTCCCTTCAGCTCCCCAGGGAATCTCTGCCTGTGACAACCTGGCACTACTCCTTGTTGTCTGGAAAATACACACCACTATTCCTGCCTACTAGCCACCAGCAAACACCTCCACAGCAATCCACTGTGTGAATGCCCTGCCATTTCATATTCCTGCATAATCCCTCTGACAACCAAATCTATTAAAAATTCATTTTTCATCCAGGCAAATCAGACTTCCTGAAATCAACTGAGCTTTGTTCTCCGAAGGCAGTTTGTGCTGGTGCACATATAATCAAATCCTGAGGTGGCCTTGCATGCATTTTTACAAGCACTGAGATAGACTTAATGTTTCAATTATTCTTTTTGATGTGCATTTAAAAAGAAAATTATAATATTATGCTTAAGTAAACCAACAGTTTTAGATCTTTAGGAAGGAGCTCCAAGTGAGCAGAGTTCCTTTTCCTAAGCCAGTCCCAACTATGCAAGTACACACAAATATCTCCCTTTGCCATGCAGAATAAAAATAGGTAAGGGGTTTACCTGTGAATCCAGTCTAAATTTCACCTCTATCCATTTGCCCATTGTTTTCCATTTCCCATTGTTGGCTCTTGGCAGCAGTAGTTTATATAGGCATTTTGAAGTGCTTTTCAGAAGTCTTCAGGGACACCTGAGTCAGTCCACTGATTAAGTAAATGGATTTTGGAAGTACGTAGACTGGATGAATATACCTTACAATAAATGAAAAGCTACTCAAATCCAGCCTGAAAAGAAAACAGAAGAGCACGGGTGTTGGACGAACATGCTCAGTGGCGTCCATACCAGTAGAGGGCTCTTCGCATACACTGCATCGAGGGGATCAAAAGGCATCAAGCATGCAGGCTCCTTTTTGCTCAGTCTTTTCAGCATGGTATTAGCATCTTTACATTTGCATGCCTGTTTTTTCTTCTCAAGCTGTCTCTCAAAACCAAAGTGAAATAGCAAAGTAATCTGAAATTCACTTCCCACCTGATCAACAGCAATAGCCAACACAGATCTGCACAAGGTCTGAAAGATCAAATGTTTCATGCACCGAGCTTGTCTGTTTCCAGCAAGTCTTGTTCAAAGGAACTGTACCTCTGCATCATTTCCAAGCCTTTGCAACAGCAGTAGGGGTGGTAATAACAGTGACAGAGTTGTGGTTCATTTATCTCTCCTTTTTGTTTGTACTCCTGAGATGATAGTCAGTTTCTTATTTATAGGCAGTCTAATTTCCGTTAGACATTAGGCATCAAAGTAGCCACTAGATACCTGCCAAAACTACTGAGTTTAACTTGGAGATTCTTTTAAGAGCTCTGTTTGGGCCACCTTTTTTTTTGTTGGTTTGCATTTTTGTATAGCAGTGAATTGTACTGAAAAGAATACCAGAAACATCTTTGCATGCATTTCCTGTTTGTGGCCTTCTTTTTACCACCAGAAATACTAGAAATCCTTTATGCAAAGGCAAACCAGAAGGTTAATATTGTGTGGTGAATTTCACAAAGATGTGAAGATAAAAACTTATGGCTATTATTTTTTAATGTTCTAATGATCTATGCAGAGATACGTGTAAGAGAGAGAGATAATCATGTTTACAATTGGAAAACTGTTTTGAAGTGTGTGTGCCTGTACATTTTAGAAATATATACTGTTATTTAGGTATCAACATATAATGGTGAATCTTCCCTCAGGATTTATTGCATCATAATTCCAGGATAACGTTCATCTGTTTAAAATAAATAATCTTGCTAGAACTCCCTTAGAAGCATTGAACCAGATTCATCCCAGGTGTAATTTAACTGACTTAGATCTAAAACAGAGCTCAGTGTTACATTTGGGAGAACCCATACTGCTGCATGCACTCACGTCAAAATAAGACTGTTTTACAATATCTTGTCCCTAGAGAAAACCTTGCTGAACTCACAATAGTCCCGTTTGCCTCACCCTGTAGCATACTTATGCATGACCACCTGTACTTCCATCTACAGTAACACTGAAGAAATTAAGAGATGTTCAGATCCTAAATGTGACTGTTCATTTATATAAGGCTTTGTGTATCAATGTTTCCTGTTTAGCAGCACACCGCGAAGAACTGTTCTTGTCACTGTGCTATATTAAAATGGTGATTCATGGTTAAAGAAAGCAGTCCAAATGAAGGGCCTTGGTTTTGGTTTGTCTGATTTTTAAGTATATCACTTAAGGGATATAATTGCCTGGCAGCACCCACAGTTGATACAGTGACGCTTCTGGCATAATTAGTAAAATAAGTTAATTTTTCTGAATGTAATGAGCTTTGATATTGAAGAAATGATTCATGTCTAAGATCAAAAGGAAACATCTTCTGAAGCGGACAGTGTCCCTCCCATTTTTCTCCAGGGCCTTAGACTTCTGTGATGATAGGCAACATCATTCCTTTTGGTTTCTCTGAATCTGGAATTTTATTTTTTATTTTGTGAGGCAGTGGCATGGTGAGGATTCAAGTGAAATCTTCGTTGATTCTGAGACTGGTATTACACAAGGTACTGCTGGGATATATTGCAGGTCCCTTACTGTTTTCTGTTTATGAACAACCTACCCCAAGGTGCTAATTAGCTAGAAGAATTGCATATACACAGAGTGCTGTTTTGTTCCTCCATAAAAATACATTTGTGTTTGAGGTGAGGGTAGCTGCTTAATTGTGAACATCCTGGATTTCTGAAATCAGCAAGGTTATAGAAAAATTTGTGAAACTGGTATTTTTCATCTAAAAACTAATTACAAATATATGGTTAATTCTTAATAATACCCATCCTCATTTGATTTGTTAGATGCAATAAACTCCTTTAAATATTTATTTTCTACAAAGACTGGCCACATATTGCGTGTACTCAATATGGTCTGTCATTGGTGGTTGGTACCTCTGTTCTATGATTGTAATCAGCTATTTTATTGGCCTATGTGCTGTGTAGGATGGAAGAAATTATTTTGTGCATCTTACTTTGACATACAGATATGATTTGTGCCATGCCAAGTATTTATTTTCAAACTTGAATTCAAGGATGCCTGAACAAGGGACAAGGGACAAAGCATGGCTTCTTGTAGTCTGTTGCTTCTGAGACAAGGCAGTGCAAATGCTGCTGATCTTAAATTTTCTTTGGGGCACTTTATTTTTCTCAGAGGAAGAAGATTCACATCAGACTTCTTAGCTGGATAAAGTCTTGAGGATACTTGTGGGTACTAAATAATAATGATACAACAGTTTTAAATTGAACACTGTGCTTCAGAAGTGGCTGAAATAGGAGGAATCGGCATGATCTCCATGGGTTTATGTAACAAAAATGAACACCAATTACAGTGCATTTTTTCCACCGGGACTTAGCCCATCATTTTGTCTAATTATGGTATGAATCCCACAATGGAGAAAACTCTTCTTCTGTAAAGAACTAATTCCCTCTAGAAATGCTAAAAATCTTAAAGAACTCTAATTATAATACATTTCTCAATAGATGAAGAAAGCCAGAGAAAGTCTGTGCCAGCCATGTACCACAAAAAAACCCTAAAACACCACAAACAAAACCACAGAAAAAGATGAAGGACTACCATGGGAGACAAAGAGCTAATATGAAGTAGTTTGCATAAACTCCTCTTATCCTTCATCCAGGCTCCTACTAAATATAATGGGTAATCTATGCCTAAAAGTGCTGAGAGTTGATAGATTTATTGACATACTCAAGGAATAATGTTCGACTAGAGAGTCTTGGGAAGAAAATCATTGAAAACAAGTTCTGCTGTACTTCTCAGAAGTTTTGAGACACTCTAAACTAACATGGGTACCCATACTACTCGGGCATGCAGTTAACTTTGAGTATTGTAGCTTCTGTCACGGGGCATGTTGTATCATGAAATAGGTTGCCTGTGATTGAAAAGGGAAAAACCTCTGATTTTCTCACTCCCAGTCGTATTCTTCAGGCCAAGTTCTAACATCAATTTGATTGGATTTCTTCAAACCTGAGATAATTCATTAAGCTGCAAAGCTCTACTGAGGGTTGTTCAAAAGACTGCTGAATGGCAAAAAAGTCAGCAGAGAGGAGCTGGAAGGCTTCTTCAGCACGGTAGAGGATGGTTGTAGATGAGAATGACAAAGAATAAGCTGCGGTCACTCAGGGATGAGATAACCACATGTACGCATATCACTCGGCATTAATTTATTTTGCCTGGTGTTCTATTAGGAGTTTTAACCTGCAATATTAAATTAAGAAGCAGTGTTTAACATTGAAATTGCCTAAACCATGCCTTCCTAGCTATCTGATGCAATGGACTCCAAATTCTTATTTTCATTCAATGGAATGCTCTCTCGTATTTTATAACATGGAATGAATGATCTTTCAGACTCACAAGAAAGAATAAACAGCGTTCCCAAGAGGAGGGCCACATGTTGCATTTATTTATAGATTGGTTTACTAAGAAAAACAGAAACACATGATGATTACTGCTGAAAGATGATACCTTGGGAAGTGACAACCTGGTATAGCTGGATCTAATCACCTGAGAGTCAGACAACAGCTCTCACTGCTTCCTGGCCATGAAGATGTTTGTTTGCTGTGTTTTTCTTTCCTCAAAGGAAACAAGAGAATTTATGCACCCACAAAGACAAAACCTCCAGAAAACAGACAAAATGTAGCAACTCACAGGTTTTCCTGCCTCAGTAATGCTGACATTGACATGTGATAACAGTGCAGGGAAAGCTGGTTGGCTTCTCATTTTATGTTTAGGTTACATTTAAAGAGAATGTAAATTTAAGACTGTTAAGATATTATTTACATAATTTATTGCTATCGGTTTCCTGTGTTTTCTTAAGTGACTGGCACAGGGATATGCAAAGGTAAATGGAATGAGAGGCACATGGAACATGCCCAGAGACAAACTGGGTAGAGCTCAGCTGCATTTGCTGTACCTGACCTCCATGTTGTTGAACGAGACTTTTTCAAAGCAGGTTATGCTTATAAAAAATAGTCTTATAGTCCATCTGTATTCCAAAGCCTTTGGCTGGCAGTGCAGCATTGACTCATTTGGTTTGATTGTTGCTGGTTTCTCACAGTCTGCTGTGAGAGAGGTCACAGTGCTCTAAAATAAGAAGTAAGAAATAATTAGCCTCTGCAATCACACCATCCATTCCCATCTGATCTGAGTCTGTTTTAGTGCTGTAAGGAAGACATATGGTTTGTGCAGTTAATTTTGGTGAATGATATGTCAAGTGTTGTTAAAATTCAAGGGCTGGACCAAAAAAATCAGCTCTACCAGTAAGAAAACAATTGATTTTGCCATTGTCTCTGCCTCTGAGATTGATGCAGCAGCATTTGATTTCTTTGAGAAGGCAATAGTTCTGTGAGTGATGCTAGTCTAGCATAAGCTTCTAATAATTAAGTGTGTTACTCACATTGTGATTGCATATGATAGTTCTAGCCCATAGACAACACCTTTCTTCAATCTAAGTTCTGCAGAAACAACATCACATTTTAATGCCATTTTGCCATCATGAGCTATTGTGATTTTAAATTGGTAAAAAGCTAAAGTGCTGTCTGGTACCTCCTGCTGATGGAGTTGATAATCCCTTCTGATCATTACTGTATTCCATGCAAGATTAGTCCCTTACTTCATTGACATCTTTGACCAGCCTGTTAGAAAGGAAACACATTAAGTTTGTCATCTACTAGCCTGAATTCCAACATAGCGAGCCTTTTCTTGGAACTGTTCAAGTTATGGTGAGCTGTTATTTGTTATTGTAGAAAACAAAACTTCAATAATCAGTTCTTGTTAAGGAGTTGAGTTTCGAGCTTTATTCCTTGAACTGGTTCCTTCTTTGTTTCCTCTCTTCCATAAGATATGTACTCTTGTAGGCAAGTGTGCACCTATTTTGGAGTTCAAAACTAAGCATGCACTGACAAAGCTCTGATTTGGTCCTCTTACAGGTCCTACTTTTCTTTACCTCTTTAACGTGCAGCTGCTTTCACGTTTGTCTTTTGACTTTGTATGAGCATCCTTAGCACTCTGCTGTGATTCATTCCTGTGATTTACTGTGTGACTCTTTTGCCTGCATTTGGATTCAGAGCTGGATCATGTGTAAAGCATACAGTAGGAGAAAGCTACAGTCACATGTCTGTCCACAGCAGACCTTCCTTTGCCTTGCATGCCTACTACTGATCTCTGTGTCATGGATACTTGGTGCCTGCATAAACCGGACACTCTGACCTAAAGTTTTAATTGTAAGTATCTTGAGGTGTGAGTAATTCCTATGATCTCAGATTTCCTTGGTAGGAGAAAAAAAGAGGCAATGATGCTGAACTAATCAGTATTCATAAAACGTAAAGGCTTATTTGAGCCTCCAAGTGGCAGGCATGATTCCAAATGTAAAGGTGTTATCTACAAGAATTGTGTCTGAGCTGTGACCTCCTCATGGGTATGGAAGGCAGCTTTTCAGAGAAGGGCCTTCAAGATGGCATCTGGTCCATCCCAGTACCTCAAAGCATGGTAAGCTTTTCCTAATCACTTTGTTATTGCTGTTGTCCAGCATGGGCACTGAAGCCACTGAATTCCCACTAAAGGAGTATCCATTTGGAGATGTTTTAAGAATTCTAAGCCAGGCAACATTCATTGGAAAAGTTTAAATAGAAGGAAATGTCACCCAGGCTAAGTATAATTCAGTCTGTCAGCATATCTTTCCCAAATTGCTTTGCAGCAAGTTATTATTCAGCCTCATGCCAGCTAAGCTGGTGCTGAGCAGTCTGAATGTGGAGGTAAGCAGGACAGTGAGGCAATGGTGTGCCTGGTAGTGAATTGATGGATAAATACAAGCAAAAGTCAAAGCAAAAGCAGCCTCAACATTCTGATCCCAGTGGTTTCTTCTTCTCAAGTAGCTTGCAGATGTGCATGTGGAGAATGTTGCCATGCTGTAGTTATCTGTCACCTGTCCCTTTCAGTGTTGGTTATGCTCTTTAACACTAAACAGCTTTGAAATTCAGGGTGTAACATAGCTCATTAGCCAAAAACAACTGCATTCAGAATGCTCGTCTCTTTCCTCTCTCTTGTTGGATGCATTCAACAACAGCAAGTCATATTTCTTCTGCGCTAGGTGCCAACATGCAGTAAATGTGAACTGGTGTGGTGTTAACACCTGAACTCCACATACTATCAGAGTCAATGCCGAAAGGGCTGTTCAGGGCTTTTCCAAGCTGTGGAAACATGAAAAATTTGTGAACAACAGCAAACCTACATCTGTTTGATTCTGTAGTGACAAGCTTTAAGATTTGCCAATGAGTGTATTGCAGCAACCTCATACAGACCCAGATGTGAGCTTCCTAGGGCATTATACGCTAGTCATGCCACAGCTATTTGGACAGGTTCCTAGTAACCTAAAAATTATGGAGTAACATTATAAAAAGTGCTGCATATTAACTGTGAATTCATATTAACTAATTCATATTAACTATGAACATCAATTAGTTTGAAGTAGGATTGCTAAGGCATAAGGAGTAAAGGGGAGATCTTTCTAGTAAATTTTGCTTCAGCGGGTGACATCCAAGTTAGTATCTTTCAAGCTAATAATACAGGCTTATGCAGCCTTCAAAAATCCACCCTCAACTGCTCTGTGCACCACAGCACTGGAAACACCTACTCATGAGTTCTGGGCCAAAGACAGGATTCTGATATGTTTAAGGGACATGGGAAAATAGTGGGAAGGTGCTGGGAGATGCCAGAGCCTCTAGTACACTCCAATCCAGCTCATGGGTTTGTGTTATCCTGTAAAGAGTGCCCCAATTCAGCACCTGCTTGCCCACACAGTTCAAAAAGTAGCCCAAGCCCAGTTTCCTTCTGAATCTTCCCTGCATTTGAAGGAAGAGCTTGTCCACTTAGTGTTTGATCACATGTAGGGTATACCAGATAGGTGCTACTTGATCCTTCAGTGTTGCTGGTAGGTATGTGTTTTTTCATAAAACTACATGAATAAACATCAGTAGCTATTATTGTGCAAGTGTTTCAGGACTTGAAGAGGAACTACCATCAGGACAACAGCTCAGATTAAATAAGACAAATTTCTTTCTTGTAGAGAACAGATTTCAAGTATCAAAGGCTGTTGCTGAGCTCTCATTTGACTTGCAGGTGCTTGTTATTGTATCTTAATTGGTTGCTATTAAATGGGACTGTAAGAGTCCATGACCATGAAGGCAGAGTTAATGCAGAGAGAGTCACTTTAGGAAGTCTGTGGCTATTAGCTTGATCAAATTATACTTTGAAAATGGGTTAATACATCTAGAGGAGAAGAAAAGGAGGGGAAGGTCTTCTGAATTATTCATCATTTGTTTCTCAGTTGACAAGTTTACGTCGACATGAAATTCAGGTGGGAGTACATGGAGTGGGTTATTTATTAATTACATATGACTTGGACAGACCTTTCCCTCATATCCAGATCTGCTTTCATAACTTAGCGTTGCCTGGAGCTGCACAACTTTTTTTTGCCTTCAGCCGAAGAAATCCTAGAGTACCTCTGAAAAATCCAATCCGTCAAAATTCAAGTTCAGTTTAGGAAAATTTTTCACACATAACATCAACTCTTTACAAGGGACTCTTTACGAGGAAGTGTAGCGACAGAACAAGGGGCAATGGTTTTAAATTGTAAGAGGGGAGATTTATATTAGATATTAGGAAGAAATTCTTTACAGTGAGGGTGGTGAGGCACTGGCACAGGTTGCCCAGGGACGTTGTGGATGCCCCATCCCTGGAGATGTTCAAGGCCAGGCTGGATGGGGCTTTGAGCGGCCTGGTGTATTGGGGGGTGTCCCTGCCCATGGAAGGGGAGTTGGAACTCAATGATCTTTAAAGTCCCTTTCCAACCCAAATGATTCTATGATTCTATGAACTGTCCTAGATGAAACTTTACGTGTTCTCCCTTACGAAAGGACTGAGGAGGAAATTTTCATATTCTATATACTGCATTCTAGAGAGCTAGTGTGCACAGAACCAACTTAATATGATTAGGCTTTTGGTAGATGGAATGTATGACATGCAATTCCTTTATGTGAACAAACGTCAAATCTGTCAGGAACAGTAAATGAAAATTATGTCTTTACCAGTCCTCGAGGATGTAGTCTTAAATTTTCTCTTGTAGCTTTAGCATTCATTTATAGAATTTGAATGCTTTTTACTTAACATTATGTGTAGTCTTTTTTAAGCCCCCTACATCTATCAAGCAGATTTCATCATCTCTAAGTTTATTTATCTATCAAAATGGCAACAACTAAGTTGACAGCTCATGTACCAAGAAAATACCATTTGGAATTTTTTCTGTTTTCAGATATATCTGCACCTGAATTTTTAGTTATGCACGTTATTGTAAGACTGCACGTTTTTTCAAGGGGCACACAAATAAACAGGACTGCGAACAAACTTTCTGTCCATACCAGAACTAAGCTGAAGTATAAACACACCTCAGAGATAAATCTTATTTGAAAAAAAAAAATAATACAATCATTCTAGCAATCTTGCCTAACTTTACACTTAATCTATAGCAAATAAATTGACTTGTAGCATTTACTGTCAGCAGAGGGCAAGTAGCAGGAGGAGTTGTCTGCACCTTTCCTGATCTGCTAATGTGCTTTAAAGCTACAGCTGTCTATCTGCACTAGGATGTTACTTCATAAGTATTTACCATATTAGTGACTGCAAGGAAAGGACAGTTTTTCCTAGTGAAGACAGGGCATGTAAGTTTTCATTAACGTTGACAGTTAAATGGATGTGTGACTTCACATATTTTTTGGCTTCCAAACATCTTTTATTTCTTTTTCAAGTAAAATTACAAAATGTCCTTCAGGGACCTCAAGTTTGATCCTCTGCTGAGTTACACTGTTTGCAAAATTACATTCTTCTCTGCAGCCCTGTGAGGATATGAAAATACACATTTATGTTTATATATTCTGACACAGAGAAGGAACATTTTCTACATATAAACTCTTTCTGTTCAATACTTAAGGGTTTGTTAATGCAGAAAATTCATGAATGTGGATCATGTGGATGAGATTACCCAAGCATAAATCCTGTAGAATATATATGGTTTGGGGAGTTACAATGTACTCTGGTCCTGATACCTCCTAGACTAAATACCCTGGAAAGTTTGGGAGCAACTGTGGTTTTCTGGTGACTGCAGGCTTACTCTGACCCACAAGGAATGGCAACATGTAGGTTTTTTGCTGCTCCTTCAAAACAACATGTGGCTGTCTTCTCCCACAGGCAGGGAATGCAGGAGGTCATGGATTCAAATAATAGTCATATTGTGTCCAGTGTCTAGGATGGGAGTAAAGGTGGGAGCAAACTGTCCTGGTTCAAGTAGTATTTACACAGACTGGTATGGGGTCTTCTTACACAGATGCTCCCTGAGGCAAATGATTAATTTGAAATGAGTGGCATCACTTGAGCCGATTTCTGCATATGAACTGATTTCTCAAATCCATGCATGGGAATAGTACAGAGCAGTCAGTGACTCATCATTAATAGTAGTATGTCTCTTTATTTTTGTAAAAAGCCCCAATTTTCTCTAGCAGACAGACAAGCGAGAAGAAAACAGAGTACTGGTGGGGAAGGGTATGGATGCGACACCTGCAGTTCTCCAAGATACAGCAAATCCATGCAAAAGTTCCAATAACCACTCTTTATACCCAGAGAATGCCGAAGTCCATTAAAGCCCACTCAGCAAACACAGGTCAATGCATCCCAACAGTCTCTTTTTCTCAGAGTCATCAGGTTTTGGACATTACAAATGAGAATGAAAAGGGGGAAAAGGCATTTTTCTGTTTCTTAATGGGAAAGGCATTAAAACTTGCTGGAATTGTACAGACAACTGAGGCACTGTAATTGCCTCTGGGGCTGTATATGTATCAAGTCGGACAGATACTTTGTATAATAGAAGCTTTAGAAAGGAAAACTTGCTATTTTTGTGTTAGAAGATAGGGCTGCCTTCCTTATCAGTATTATATAGAAATACAGTCTGCCTGAGTAAGAATGTGATATAATGATATAGAAAGTGATTGCTCTTATTTACAGTATTTTTACTGAATTAGTTTCAAAGGGTTGTGAGACTTCTGAATTAACATACTTTAGTATGAAAAAAAAAATGTAGTCTTGACACTTACCTCTGCGGGGCTTTTCAGCTGAGATCAGAGCAATCAGAATTTGGATCCCAACTTGGATTCTGATACTGTCTTTTTCCATTAGTAGGTTTGATATTTTATGTCAATATTTGAATCTGTCCTGCAGCTTCTTGGAAATTAGGCTTTTCCACAGACATTTATGCTGGAAGGCTGATGTGGTTTAGTTGCTGATTTAGTATGTTGGAACATTTCTGGTCTAAGTAAGTTGTAGCTTTCAAGTGGCACGTCAAGAAAATTGGGAGGCTATCCAGGACAAACAGATGTTGAGCCTGGGCTAGTGTGCCTCATGATGGCTGAATGAATGACACACACAATAAGTGTCTTAGATTTTTGTTAAATTTAAATGTCATTGATGAACTCAGTAGCCATCTGTCTTAGTTGGACTAACATCCAGATCATCACAGATTTGGGCTCTTGTGCAGTACTGAGATTACCAGTCCTTGAGGAGCCAATCTTTAGGTGGGGTGTGAAGACACCATCCTGCCTGGTGATATCTGTGTGTTGTCCCCATGGCAGAAAGATTGAGGGCAACCTGCTTCCTGCCTGTGCTATTTCACAGGTTAAACCTGCTTATGTGGGGATTAGTGGAGTATAAAAGGTGCTATTCAATATAAAGAAGACATTTTAAAATAGTTTTGTATTAAATACATCAGTAAAAAAAACACTAGTCCTGCCAGTGGACCAACTGTATCCAGTTACTTGTCGTTCTACTCCCCTGACACACATGATCAGCTGTAAAAGCCATATTCCTAGTCCAAACAGCTCACCCATATGCAGACCTGTTGTACGCAAAGCATTTGAGTAACAGTTTCTTGTTACTATCACAAGTCCATGTAGCATCTCTAATTTTAGCACTGGTTTTGTGTGGGGAGTTTACACCTTCCAAGCCCTTAGAGAGAGGAGAATTGGCAAATAAATGTGGAAAACACCAGGGGATTTTATCGCTAAGGAAGAATTAGGCTGCTATAAAGAAGATAAGCTGGGTAAATTTTTGCCCTTTAGAGATGTTTCTGAAACGATCTTGATCAAGGTTTTTTCTGTAAGAGGCAGTGGCTCTTACAGAAGTGATATGCCATATTTGATTCCATCTTTCCCATCTACAGAAGCAAAGTCTATCTCTGTATATCATTTATAAGTAAGAGAAATGAGTTAGGTTGTTGTTTCATAAATTTATTTTCCAAATGATCCAGCAGGGTATTTGAATTGAGTCCTACCTTTTAGTGCTCAGTGGGTTTAATTTCCATCTGCATATTCCCTACTAGTCTATGTCCAGAGCAACATGTTCACACTATTCATTATTGCTGTTCCAGGTCCTGGCATTTTTTCTACTTTCTTTGGAGGAAAACAAATGAATAAGCTTTGGAAGAACTGGTCAGTCTTTTGAGAAAGAAAACCCAACATGGATATGAGAGGAAATGTTATTATGAGTTTGAGCCTCTTAGGAGAACAATGTCCATTGACTCACAGACTTTACACTGCATTTTAGTTTCTGAGTGTTACTGGGAAGGCTGAAAGGCATGAATATGTTTATATTCAGCTCAGTTAATGTAATGGGGAATAAAGGAAAAGAGATAGAATTTTCTCTCCTGCTGCTCATTTCCTGCTCTTCACTCTTTTTTTTATAACCTTTGTAAATTTCGGCTTTATTTTCCTTCCTCTTTTAAAAGTTCTGTCTCTTTCTTATATCTGGAATGCAGTTATCCACTGTAGGGTCTTTAATGTCAGAAACCCATAGTTACAGCAGGTGATGAAACATGAAATATTTGTATACTTCTGAAACACCATTGTGTAAATCTGCCATTCAAGTGGAAAAAAAAAAAAACAAACCAGTTTAAGGTTTTCCTTCTTGAATGGGAGAAATGCCTGAGAATTTCCAAACCACTGATAATTTCTGTATGTACCCCATGGGCTCTTCCCATGTAAGCCAGATTACTTTGTTGATTCAACTCTTTTCCCAAGCAAGGAATAGGCAGAGAAATAGGTCAGCAAATACAGGCTCCAGGACACATTCTGGTATGCGTTTCTTTGGGCTTTTGGCTGTCATTATTATGGCTTTTACCATTTTTTGCAGAGAATTTTGGAGGGATATGAGTCTTTCCTGACATCAGTAGGTTTCTGTAGTGTAAATTTTATTGGGGGTGTTGCACACGTGTTGCCTGTAGTGTCAACAGCCAGTGGGTTCCAGCCAGTCAGTCTGAGCTGCATGACACTCTCCACATGCTCTGTGCTGCGGTTGACGGTTGTGCAATAAGTTGTAGGGCTCGATAGGCAGGCAGAGATTCTTTCCACCACCATTTGGCAGAACAAAACATGTTTCACAAGCACGGAGCCCTCTTTGCTTTGGGGTCTCTAAGTGGTAGGAATCCTGCTGTGCATTTCCACATCTGTGAACTGCTGGACGTTCTCAGTACTCTCTGGAGATGTGGTGATTGGGGAAATAACATGCTTCAGGCGCAAGAGTATTGAGAAAAGCAATATGAGAAGGATAGCCAGTAATGTTAGGAACAATCCCACATACACATAGAGGCTGGAATATTTATCTGCTGTTGTGTCTACTTCTGTAGCCAGAGTTGGCAAGTGGACGCGGCCAGTCAGGTTTCCACGGAATTTAAAATAAATCTCAGTCATTGCTCTCTGTCAGCTTTGGTCCATTTTCCCTATTTACCCTCAGAGTTCCTGTCTTCCCTCACTAGTCTCACAAAGGAGGTCAAGAGAGAAAACTTAGGACAGATGGCACAATGGCTTCAGCAAGAAGTGCTGCATCCTCTTGGTCTCAAGACTGCTGGTTCACACAGTTAAGCAGAGTGCATGAGACAGGCCTTTGCAATAATTTTGCAAGTTGCTATTACAATGACAACAGGCATTAGACTTGTGTTTTACACTGCCATCTGGCTTTTATTTTGTCCTGAAAATGCTTTGGTCCTTCTTTTGGTAGGTCACCTCCTTTGATAGATGAAAAGCTTTGGTCCTTCTCTCAAACTGAGCTGCAAAGATTTGCACAGCTTTGGTCTTTGCAAATGTTGTTTTCCAAACAGAGTCAGCTTTATGCCAGCTTCTCCCACAGCAGGTGGTTTATCTTTGTATAAACTGGGGAAGGTTCTTTACTGCTTTGCCAGACTGCTGGGAGAGTCTCTTCTCTCCTGATCCTGGGTTACTGATACTTGCTTAAGGAGTATGGAGTTTTGAGTTTCTCATTAGGAACAGTAAAAAAGTTGGCTTTCTAAAAGGAAAAACATGAAAAAGGGAGAGGGAGAGAGAGAGAATTGAAACCAGGTACCAAAATAACCTTGGCCTATATGTGGTATCATTAGAACAAATAGATAAGAAAACCCTTGTCACAGTCCTGTAAGACACCTTGCAATCAGGAGGAGCACCAAGTATTTAGCTATAGAGAAGTACAGTGAAAATCCAATTGTTAAGGTCTCCTCTGGTAACACTCATTCCTTACTTCTGGGTAAGAGAAGGCCCCATAGCCTATGGAATTAGATGTCACAGAGGAAGGGAAGATATGAATCTAGCTAGTGCCTTCCATGTGTCTCTCATTTATTATCAGGACCCTCTGTTTCTGAGGCAGGATGCATCTGGCAGGCATCCAGAACCCTACTTGTCCTACTGGGGCAACTCTGCTGCAGGATATGACATTTCACTCCCCTCCTGGGAGCAGAACTTACTAGAAATGTAGGGTAATCTTAATGTTGTAGCATTTTCAGTTCTTCCAGCTGGAACAGAAAATGTAAATGGCAGAATTTTCACTGTAAATGGTGCATCCAAAAGCATCATCTTCTGCTTTGACGAGACCAGAATTTTGGTTTTAGTACTGAAACAAAGCGATGCAGTCATTTATGATGTTCACTACATATATGCCTATATGAGATGTAAATAGAGTAAAATTAATATGGTAAGATACTGTGGCAGTCAGATTAAAATGAAGCATTAGGTCAAAATGATAAAAACTCTGATGCTTTTAGATGAAGATTTCACCCAGAGACATTGCTGCAAAACATTTTGAGAGTTATGGGCCTTCAGTTTGTAAAATACAGCTGTTTCATTGACAATGTTTGGTTATGTTCTCCCTGTCCACCAGTGGGAACAACACCTTGCTGTTCTTCAGAGAGGGGTGGTTGAAATCTGGAAGCCTGAGTCATCAAGAAACTGATATTCAGGCTTTCGTTACAAGCAAGACAGACCTACTTTGGCTCACATGATGGGGAAACATCCAATGTGCTGATTTTTTGGAGAAGGGATGCTAGGGATTGTCTACACATTACCTCCCAGCTACTGCAAAACCTTCTTCAGTATCAAAGCTTTTGAGATAGCAGTGATCCAGTTTAGGGAATATTGGGCCAGATCCTGCTTAGTAATAGGCTGGCTAAGCTGTTTGAAAAAATTGCCTGGGGATTTGACTTCTGCAGTCCCTCTGTGGGTAGTGGATTCTGTGTTGGGCTTTGTGTAGGAGGGTGGGAGCAAGCATGGATGCTCAGTATTTTTCCAGGAGCTGACCCAGCCCCTTCGGAGCCAGTTATTCTGTCAGCAGAAGCATGGGACATGGAAGTAAAGGTTGTGCTGCAGCCAGGCACTTTTGCTCTCAATTGTAAGGCTATGACTGTGATTTTCACACTGCAGACCTATACATGGAAATTCTTCCCCCATGAAGAATATCCTTATGTTACACAGCACGTGGGAAATAGAGGATATGAAGACTACTGGCCATATTAAGCTTCTGTTTTTACAATGTGATTTCTCTACTGATAATGAAATGCAATCAGTCTGGAACCAGGCACTTGTGTGAGTTAAAGTACAGAGCAATATGTCTCTCCTACCGAGAGCAAAAGTCGGAGCTAGTTTCTCTCCATAAGGAGCAGAGAGCCTAATGGCTTTACATACTTCATGAAATTAGACTGCAGAATGCCAAGGACATTAGTCTGAAATTCAATAATTAGCTACAAACCAAGATACTGAATTTACAAAGTTCAGCTGGGCATTTATTGATAAAAGGAGCAGATTAATAGTAAAAACTGTTAGCAATGGGGAGTTGGTACAGCTTGCTTTTTACTTTTAGGTCTCAACTATAGAATTGTCAGGAGCAACCAACTATTCAGATTATTGAAAACTGTGAAATTAACTACATCTTTTCCAGAAATGAGCCAGAAATAATTCAGTAGCTCCAGGCAACTCCAAAGATTTTTGCTTTTCAATCTACCATTTCAGCACATCTTTTCGGATATTAGTAGATTTAGTTTTGCATGCTCTCCTTTAAGGAATAGGAGCTTGACCGCCATAGGGACCAAGGTCATTTGAAAATAAATGGTACACAAAGATTCTGAAAAAACTGTATAAAGCAGGTCAGCATTTTAACTTTGTATGACTCAGATTACAGGAGGCAAAGAGAAGCCCTCATGTCCATGGACAGAGACAGTAAGCAGAAGTTTGTTTGAGATCAGAGCAGCATAGCTAGAGCCCACGTTCCCTGTGATCTAAATTGTTGATCAGTCATTCTTCTCTGGCTGGACAATACTCCCATGTCTGAGAGGTGCTAAGCACCGTTAGCATTCGCTGATGCTCAGTGGGTACAGATTGATTCCAAGCAGACACTTCTTTTTAAATCAGTTTGTGGTTGTTTTTCAGCAAGGATTTAAAAATGTCAAACCCAACATATTTAATTTAATAAAAATCAGTAATGAAAGTAGAAGCCTCAAACTAAACAACAGAAATGTTTCTTCTCAGAGTGTGTCACTGAGGAAATTAATGAGCCAAAACTTCATGGGTACTGAAATTGCTATCCTCCCGCTGCACCTATCAGGGTTTGGGGAGCTTCGGGTTTGGGGAGGTTCAGGTTTAGGGAGTTTTTATGAAACCTGCATGGCCCTACTCTGCACCTTTATATGTGAGTGAGGAGCAGAGAGAAAGAAAGATTTTCCTCAAAACAGTACAGACAGGCAGTACAAATTGAGCTTGAAACTTGCCCTCTCACTTCCTTTTATTCTCATATTTGGTTTAAGGGGCACTTGCCATCAAGGCATCTCTGAAAGTCAAAGCAACTTTTCTGAGTTCTCTTTTGCTTTTTCCACCTGATACTAAAACTACTACAAAGAGGTAAGCGGGACAAAATAGAACAATTATTTGTGTGGCTGCTCCAAGGCTGTAATTTAAATTGTGCTGAACTGGCTGACAAGTACAGAAAGGTTTGGTTTTAAACACAGAAAGTACCAGGTGATCTTTAGAGAAAAAAAAGCAGCGTTGAAGAAATGCAAACAACGCATTAAAGTATCAATTCTGTCCATGGCTTGCATTTTCTCCAGGGAGGATCTAAGGGAGAGGAAAGGGGGGGTTTCTCTCCTTTTAGTGGTAGACAGTTTCTTGTTCTTATGTTGAAGTGCAAGACAGCATGACAGTGTCTGAGCTTTGGTAGTGCATAGGAAGAGAACAGAATAAAGCATAGTTACCTTTCAGAGCAGGCAGGGTGTTGGGACTAGGCGCTAGAGCAGCTGGTTCAGACCTTGCTGGTGGTTTATGTAGGAACATCTCCCAGGTAGTGGGATTTGTGCAGAAGAGATTTGCTGTCTTATTGCTGGTGCCAGGATACTGTCTTTTCAGCAACAGACATGCCAAGTGTACTTTCTTCTCCTCTGCTCTTGGATTCACATGGTTCGCTGACAGGGATGGCTCTTACTCCCGGTCTTGAGATGTCAACTGACAGTCTAACTGAACAGCATCACTGCTGATGCCTTTCATTCACAGGCAATAGGAATGGGGAGCAACGAGTCTTCTCTTCATGAGCTTCACTGCTTGGATGGAAACAGGCAGTCCTCTCCTTCGGTAGCGGTAGGCAAGATTTAGAGCGGAGAGGATCGGTAGTGCTGTGATGCTGCTGCAGCTCTGCTGCAGGCAAGGAGGGAAGGGAGGGAAGCTGTGAGCTCAGCTCGCAGCAAAGTTTGTGCAAGGTTTGTCTTAACCCTTTCGTGCTTGCAAGTGGTAGGCAAGACTGAGCTGCCTGCTAACTGTGGAGTAAGACACGAGCCAGGAGGACGGGCTTATCTGTTATCTATTTCTGTCTCTTTAATTTTCTGGAAGGTGCCAGGTTGTTGGGTTTTTTTGTGGCTCTTTGAAAGGATTACCTGGTGAGGGCTCCCATCTGGGTTCCTGTCTGGAACCACGGACAGACAAGTGTAATTTTTCAGCTGAGACCCTCAGAATAGTCCCCAAGCATTACTCTTTGGCATTGGAGCTTTTGATGTATTTTTGTTCCTATGCTTATTCTTTGATGGGTTGGGAAGGGCTGTGTGGCTGGTTTAGTTAATTTACAGGTATTCTCTCCTTTGAGTAGTTTGAAAGTCTGCATGAATAAGCATAAACCCAACTTTGGAGTGCTGTGTTCAAAAGAATTGTCACCAATTTATGAATGTGTGAAGCACAAATCTACCTACAGGAGGTCACAGAAATGAGGCAAAAGGAGCCAAGGTTGAGGTGAGAACCATCCTGATCCCTCTGATAACCAAGCCTTTTGACCTGCATTTCTTAGCCACCCCTTCAACCCCCCAATCTGACACAGTAAGGATGTTTTGTGATCCTGTTGCAGTTACAACACAAATTAGGCTGAACCCAATCACTATAATTTAATCACTATAACCACTGTGAATCACTATAGTTTTAGTTGTGCACATGTTTCAGAAGGGTGATGGGGAACAAGGTTACCTTTGTTTTACAGAGGGTGGCTGAGTCTGTTGGGGACAGATGTCAGTTTGGGATGCATTGCAGCAAGCCCCAAGGTTTCACCAGCAGTGGAGCACAGCTGGAGGTGACCAGCACATAGACAAAGTAGCTGCAGTTTGCATCTCCACGCACTGAGCTGTGTGCAGCTGCATGCAGCCCTATTTCACATGTTCATGTCCCTTGTGCCCCAGCATGTGGGTTGGCTGGAGGCACCTCATGGGGTGAACCTGACCCACAGGCCCTCACTGGCCACTTGGCTTGTGGTAGTTCCCAGTGCCTACAGGTTGTCTTTCATGGCCTGTGCCAGGGACACTGAGAGCAAAGTTCTCCTCTGGAAAGTGAGTCTCACACAGAGGTTTGGGAAAGACGGGTTCATTCTCTCTCTGCAGCTTTCTGTGTGGTAAAATGGAGACATTTAATCTCAAAACTGTCTCCTCAGAATAGCTCTCCCTCTATGGTCCCCCATGGCTACAGAGTGAGCAGAGGGGCCAAAGGGTAATGAAACCCAGAGCTGCACAACTCTTTCATCCTCCTGGGGTGGAAGCCAGTATTATAAATCCATCTCTCCAAGGGCTTCAATCTCTGGAGCTCACGAGCACAGTGTATTATTGCAATTTTTAGATAAATAAAACATAGTCCCTGGAAATAATACAATTCCTCCACACTTCCGTGTTGGGATGAACCCTCTGAAAGCCAGACTTAAAAGGCAGCTTTGATTGCTGATTTTATTTCACATTTCCTTTGTTGTAATATCATGTGCAGTGCTCAGTATTGCAGTCTATGCCATGATTCCGTGCTAGGCACATAGGAATGAAAGTATGATGATAAACCAGAGGGAAGACCATGCGTATTTTTCCCTGGAATCTGTACAATCACTGCTTTACCAACAAACTACCTGACAGCACCTCCAAATCCTGGGTACATGTCCTCTTATTTAAGAATAAACAAGTGAGAGCTCAATTTAACCAGGAATTATATTGCTGGTTGCGTTATGAGTCCCAGAAGAGACAGACGTGTTGAAATTCTGCAACCCTGCTTTCTATATAATGCTAATGAGCAGTGCTGAAATGAAAGGCTTGCTCTCCCTGTCCATGCAATCCAGCTTCTCTGCTCAGCTTTTTTTCCCTTTGTTGATTTTGCAGTAAATTATCTCTCCCTTTTGTAGGACCAAGCTGCTGTTTGTTGGATGGGTACACTTAGATTTCTTGTTTCCTCTGTAGCGGGGTATAATAAAGACAGATGAATTTCAGATAATGCCACAATTTATACCAGCTGAGGCTGATGAATGCTTGACTGACTGATTGCTGAATTCCTGAATTGTTGAGAAGTATGTAAGGCTTTCTCTCTATGTAAATTTTTGGGCCAATCAATGACAAATTTGTGCTACATAAAATGGAGGTGTACTAATTCCCTTGGAAATACACAGAGAGATGAGCCCAGCGAAAGTAATTTTTCAAGCAGCCATTAAACATTTGGGGGCAAAAGACCAGGGAGCTTGTTAAGTTCTTTCTTTTGCATTAATAGGCCCGTGTCTCTAGCTTTGTATCAGGTCATTTTACACGTCTTTCTCATAATAGTCCCACACCAGTCTTAGAGTGAAATTTGGATTTAGCAAAGAGCAAATAAGATCACTGAATGATTGTTAGTGAGTATAATCTGTATGTTCCTATAGGGTTTCTTCTGTTATCCGAATGCATGAATCCTATGAACATAGTAAACGCATATTTTGGGTCTTTAAAAATTTCTTTCAGTGGAGCTGCAGTGAATGGAGAAAGAGCTGTGCATCTCTCTCCCCCATGTCACTTTCGTAGCAGACACATCCCAGAATGGTTTATTCAAGCCTTCATCTGTAAAGACTTTCCATCATTTGTGTCTGTATTTGGGAGGGCCAGGGCAAAGCAGAGGTCTCCTTTGCTAATGTAGATGCCATATATTGAACTCAGGAAGGAACCACAACTTGTTAGGTGTCTGTGTCCATGTCAAAGATAGCAGAGAAAAGAGAAGCAGTGGCAGAGATTTTAGTATTAAGGGCAAAAAGTGTGCTAAATTAGAGCAGACTTTTAACTCAGAGCTGTTACGTCTGAAGCATATTCTGTGCTTGGACATATTTTCCACCTGTTGTTTAGAGATTACATGTAATACTAACTCACCATTTCCCCATTCCTGTCCTTCTCTTTCCTCTTGTTAAAACAATTTCTCTCCTTCACCTACGTAGTTAATCCCTGCCTGGATGGGAGTTTGACTGACTGAGCTTTTGTGCTGAGCCCAGCTCAGCTTGCCTAGACTTTCACTAGCTTTCAAAGGGCTTAGGGGGGAGTTCACCCACTTCTCTCCTAAGAGCATTGCTAGAAATGTGCACCAGATGGCTTAGAAATCAACTCAGCGCTGTGAACTTCTAGTAGTATTCAATACTTACGGCAATAATAATCATACTTAGCACTTCTGTATTTCAAGACACTTCACAGTTACAGTCCCTCAGTGAGATACAGTCAGACAGCATTGAAGAGAACTGCCAAGTATCCGATTTTTAATGGCTTTTATGTCTGTTTCAGGCTGTGCAGTGTAGCTACTCATGGGACATCTCCTTGAAGAGATGCTCAGCCCCTCTCTAGCCTTAGAGACCAGAAGGTCCAGCTCCCAAGATGTCTAGCTGATATACACAATTTACATGGAAAAAGGCCTGTCCTTTACCTTTCCTGCTGTCCCCACCCCTGCGCTGGCCATCTGCAGAGGTACTAGGAGGCCCCTTGATGCCATGAGGAGAGTTAGATAACTGGAACTGCCTAAGGTGGTTGCCTGGGAAGTTTTCTTCCAAAGATCAGGTTGCTTCCTAGTCTCCACCTAGAACTGTACAAGTGCTATGAACACGAGGGTGAGGCACTATGGAAGAGATGCTGAAGCAAGCGACAGCATTTAAGTGTTCTTTGTCTTGGCAGTGTGGAATCTATTGTAAATATGTTTTTGTTTTAATACATTTTGTCTTTATAGCCACAACACTGAGTGGCAGATGATCTATATCACAAACAGGCTTGTGGAATACATAAAAATCATATTTCAGTAGGTTTTGAATCTGGAGTCTCTAATGAATGTTTGGACTTTCAAATAATTATTGCTTATTCAGATTTGTGTGAAATAGGTCTAGGTTCCTCCAGCTTTAAGGGAGGAATACCATAGTCTGTGGGATAGCAACTTTGAAAGCAAAGAAAATTGCCTGGAGCTTATTTCTTGCTTAAGGGCCCCCAGAAAATGTACTGGCTTCTCTCTGTCTCATTTCTTTTTCATGAATAGGGAAAAATTATTAGTACCTTGCCCCCCATAAACTATCTGTTTAATACTAAGTGCTACACACATGCATGTGGTCGTGTGCCCACTGCCCAAGAGAGTCGATTGCCTTTGCCTCTGTGCATTCCCACACAATTTTGTTTTATCCAGTACAGTGTGTCTGAAAATGCTCATGTGTTTGGACTAAAAGAGTTTTGTTGCTTTGAAAGGCTTGGGGCTTTTTTGACAATTTGGCTTTGTTTTGAACTTCCTTCATCAAAAATACTGCAGTGCTTCAGTTTTATTTATAGAAACTTACTTATTCTCCCACAGATAACTGAAGAAATTCAGCCTAGCCTGATGTTACTGCTAATTTTTAGGAACATTTCTAATTTGATTTACTGTTGTCAGTGAAGGGCTACATTGTTCTGCACAGAATTCTTCCTGAAATAGTCCTAAGCTTGATTTTGAGTGAGCTTGTGAAGAAGGCATTGCAGGTCCCCAAAATAGTGTTAACACCACTCAAAGAAGAGGATTCCAGTACTCTAGGTAAGTTGATGAGAGCTATCTGATGGGAGCTATCTCAGGTGAGGCCAGCTGGCAGTGAACAGGGTTCTATGGACAACCCTTGGAGCAAGGGGTATCTGAAAAGCAGTTTCCACCTGGATCCAAACTGCAAGTACATCAGCCACCCTCCATCAAGGTCTCACTCAGGTTCTTGTGGGCCTTGGCAAAAATTAGTTGAACAATGAGTCAGGGATAGAACTTAAAACAGATCCTGTGTTCTCCAGAGCATGGTCTGGAATATTGTTATTCCCTCTGAGGTAGGACAGTTCTTGCAACAGTACCTATATTTAGGGAGTTTAGCACAATTTCTTCAAAGAGCTTCAGGTGAGTCTGGAGCTTTCAGAAGTGTGGATCACCTGTTTTTGGCTGGCCAGTTACTAAGATAGAACCTGAGAGGTGCTCTCATGACAGTGAGCCACTGTTATGTCTGTTTTAGCCACTTGAAATGGGCACTTGTTTCTATCACTCATGATCACGCTTGTTTTACAGCCCATCTACACTGCTTACCAGATGATCTTAACATGACTGATGACAATGCAAAATACAGACTAACAACTGGTCCTTATTTTAGCAACAAGATATCAGGCTGGCTTCTAGGAGACTAGGTTGTTTCTCTGCATGATGGGCAAATAATCCATATGGACAGTGCAGCATTTGCAGAGAATTGGATCACTCACAGAATTTTTTTCTTCCTGTATGCGTGACAGGGCTGGTGCCACAGGGAACACTTGGCATGGACCTCAGTATCAAAACCAACACCTGAAGTATGTATACGTGTGAAATGTGCATGTTTTATGCTTCGGTGTTCTGTCTGGTTTTTCCTGAAACTCTGGAGTTTCTTGACAGAGCCTGAAAACCTACTTGTTCATTTTTTATTTTCCACCTCATCTCCCCAGTGCGTGGCTCTGTGCTCTAGCAGTGGACAGTACTGCCTTCAGTGTGACTTAATATTGGCCCATGGGCAAGTGGGTGAGTCACTCTTGAGCCCTGGCCGTGGTATCACTACAAAGCCCATCTCAGCCCACCCAGTGTCAGTGTGCAAAGAGCCCTTTGACTCCTGCGGGCTTCACACAGATTTCTGCCTGCAGGAACAGCTTGCAAGGTTAAGGCTTACATATGATTCCCTGAAAGGTGCTTTTCACAGCACAGATGATGTAGGGAAGGTCTCAAATACAATCACTCATGTTAAAACTTGGGCCTTTCCTCCTGTTACAGTCAAAGGTAACACCTGAACTTGCAAGGCACTGGAATTACAATGCTGATCAGTAAAAGGCTTTTTCTTCAGGTTCAGATCTTGAGCAGAACCATCCTAAAGCTGGAGTTCACTGTTACGCAGGATGGTATTTTGGTCTGAAACCAGAGCTCATAAACTCAAGTATTCACTAATTCACTACTGGCCATGAGGCGTAACTTCCAGAATCTTTAAAATATGCAGAGATATTCCCTGAATTCTAACCAAATCCTTCTAGCCAGATGATAAAGCTGAATGCACAGTGTATAGAGTATGGGGAATGCTATCTGCCAAACAGTTAAACCCTTCTCTGAAGTCTCCAATGTCACGTTATTTGCACGATTCGCAGTTAACAGATGGGCTGATCCCTGTATTGAAGGGGAGTAGTTCTTCTATTGCTATCATTGAATAAGAATTATGGCAGTTTATGCTGAAAGGAAAAAAAAATTTGTGATGACCCCGATACATTACTTTTTATTTTTTTAGTTTGTTTGTTTTAATTCCAGCCTTAATAAAAATCCCTTTTCTCGGTTCTCATTTACAAAATATGCAGCTGAGAGAACTCTGCCCACCCACACAGTTCAACATTTCAGATATCAGCATTTCCATCCAGGTTGGATGAACGCTTTCTAAACCCATTTGGAGGAAACGTGGTTGAAATCTTTACAGCAGGACACTGAACAACAGCCATAGTTGAAACCACTGCCATCTCTCTTCTGCCAGCAGTTTTCACTGCAACTTTGAAGAAACCTTCCCTTTGGATGTATCTGTTCCAGATACTTTGGATGTATCTGTACAATTTAGTACAATTGGCTACTGCCAATTGTACTAAAAGAGCTATTCTAGTTTAAGCTAAAAAAAATTATTCAATTGATACAAAAGCCCATTAGCATGGAATTAAATCTTCCAAGGGTTCAGATTATCCATCTGCTTCAGAGCTTCTGACACCTTCATCAATATGGCCTTGCTCAAGCAAGGTACCTAATGTACTGTGGATCTGAAAAAGTGTGTTGAATCAGTGCTCTCAACCCCATTGTCACTGGGTGGCTGCCTGTGGTTACCTGTACCACAAAAGGAAATTCATCTTACAGCTAAGATGTTCCCAATGGCCTCTGTCTGCATGGGGATTCTGGTGCAGAGGGACATAGTGCCTCCTGGGACAAATATCAACATCACGGATGTGTCTGAGAATAAGGCCTCTTTTGTATTTAAACTGTGGGTGAGCAATGAGAACCCATTGGTGCTTATCCATGAGACAGGGATATCAGAGTGGGAAAAATAGCCGCACTTTCTTTCTTTGCATCATAAACCAGCCATTCAGGTATTTCTCTTTACTCCACTCCCCAGGAGTGATCCTTCCCAATAGCAGGGATTCCTCTCTTGCCATGACTCACTAAGCACTGCTCTTGCTTCTACCCCAAAGTATTTGTGCCTTAACATCTGTCGTTTACTGCTAATGAGCCCCATAGTTCTGTGCTATATACATAGCATATGCTATAGACATGTGTTACAGATATGCTACAGATAGCATGTGCTGTAGACATATAGACATAGACCCCATGCATTGCCCTGATGCAGTGCACCCTGTGACCCTGTGTGTCCCACTTTTTTCTGCTGCAGTGAGGGAGCAGGAAGAGAGTTACATCACATAGATCAATTCTGAAATCCTTCGCCATTCATTGGATGAAAAGATTCTACACTATTGCCACAATAATAGGAACCAACACTCCCAATGAATTCTAAGTAGAGATGGATCTTAAGGCCTAAAGTTCCAGACTTTAGTCCCCAATTGGTACTTTTAGAGTGCTGAAGAGGAAGAGAGCAGAGAGAATGAAAACCAACTGCATAGTGTTTGTGTTTGAGTTCCCACTCTGTTTCACTAGAAGTTTCTTTATAAAACAACTTTTAGCATCCACTGCGTTGCACTAACAGTGGAGACAGGATGTCAGCCTAGACAGACTCTCAGTCTGAGTCGTAACAGTTACTATACATTTATGGTAAAGTCAGGGGTGTTTCCATTTGATGCCTTTGTTTCCCTAATAGCAGTCACAAGCTCCCTCTTCCCCAGCCTCTGGGTCAGCAACAGAACAAACTCACTGGCTGGTTCCACTTAATTATTGTTCATTTTTAGTGAAACAAAGAATAAATGTCACTGTGTGACTGTGCTTAACTAATGTGCCTGATTATTAACAGCCAGTTTTGGTCCCCTGCCCAGCCTATGAAATACATTTCCCTTCTGTCTTCAGGATCAAGTTGTCTGGGAAGTCTCTGTTCTGTGAAGAGACTGGATAAAAAGCTTATTGAACATCCCTTCCTTCTTATCAGAAGACTGATCTCTCCCTTTATTTTTAGCATGTTATCAACAAAAGTTGCTTTATTGCTACACTTTTCATAGATTAAGACATGTTTTCAATACAGACAAAGAACTCTACGCAGAAGAATTCACCACATGGTTCTCCTGCATGGCACAATTGAAGTCCACTATTGCCTGGTCCTTTTTTCTCTCAGATCTCAAATGTACACCACACCCTGCCTTGCTTTGCACAAACCCACTTAATTCTCACTGAAAGCAGGTTTTATCCATCACCAAACAGCATTGCCAGTTTCTCCCAGATTCTTAAACCCCAAACTTCTCCAGTGCCCAGGCATCAACTCCAAACACTGACTCTTTTGCCACATAGATCTTGTACTGAAATTGGGTGATGCTCTTTTGAAGAGAGAGAGGCTTCTTGTCCTGTGGAGCATTAGGAAGCCTCCTTGCTGGGTAGTAGTGGCCAAATGAGATGTGCATTGCTACTGGGGACGATACTGAAAAGAGACACCTGATAGATGCCATGCTGTTGCTGAAGATTAGCCTTTTCTCTGACAGGTCCCTGTTGTTATTTAAACAGAAGTTCCACGTATCCACTTTAAAGGACATGTAAAAATTCTGGGCCAGGTCTACTCTCCATACACCTGGAGTGTATGGACTGCCACTAGAGATGCAAAGGCATTCAAGCCTTCTCTGGCAATGGCTTTATGAAATGTTAAATCTGGGCCTGTTCAGTGCTAGTGAAGCTCTCTATAAACCTTCCAAATGCATTCCACTTCTGGAAGAGATAATAGTTTGCTATCTTACCTGCTAATGCCAACAAAATCCCCATTTCCATTTCCTAGGATTTTAGCCCTGTGCAACAGGGTGAAGAAGGCACATCACTGCTTCTGCATACAATTTATTATCAACAGTGCTTCCTGCTTCAGTTCTACTTCTAATGAAAAGCTCAAAATAATAAGGAAAAAGAGTAGCAAATGTAGGAATAATGCAATCAGCTGCTGGTCTCTTAAGCTGTAACTGGAGCAGGTACAGTGTGTGTGTGATGTTCTGGAACTCTCAGCCAGGAGCGGACTGGTGTAACCCACTGACAAATTCTTGCTGCTCAGCACAAAGCAGAGATTGGCCTCTTATGTTTCACAGGACTGGGCTTTTGTAGCTTAAGATATAGCAGCTCATGCTTGTGCCACTGGATAAGCCTTATTCCTAATCTGCTGGCAGTCAAGATACATGCTCTTACAAGAACGGAGAGACCTTTTACAAGGTCTAGTATTTGATTAATTCCTCAGATCTGAGCTTTACTGCTGCTTTAGCAGCATTTGTTTCTTAAAATACAATCCCCCACCCACCCACTTCAATTTCTTTCCTATTCCTTATAACTCTTTCTGTACACTGTCCATCCTTGTCCTTTCCAAGTCATCCTCCCTCATCCCCAGCCCACCTTGGGCTCACACAATGCTCGTGGTAGCAAAGGCAATTCATTGCAATGTTCATATTTCAGTGAGCGGGTCATATTGGACAGGGCTGCAGTGGCAAAGCAGCGGTGGGCAGCTGTTTCCCATTTATTCACATGTAACCTCCACAGCGCTGTCAGCAGAATATTAAACAAGGTTTTAGCATCTGCTTTTTTGGTTGGTTGGGTATCAGCCAACTGCTCCTGAATTCTGAGATTGACTAAGTATCTGCATATCTCATTAGCAGGGTTAGCTAATCTTTATCACTCACTGCCATAGCAAAACCTCAGCAGCTCTTAGCTCCTTTGCAGAACATGATCGTTGTCTGCAAATGTTTGACTTTCATTGGCAGGGCACAGCATGGGCTCTCCTTTGTTTCATAGGGACTGTAATAAAGCTCCAGATTGTACAAGACTGAAAAGAGCTGGTCACTCTTAGGAAAATGAATGTGCCTTTTCTCTGGTGATTAAAAAAAAAAGAAAGAAAAAAAAAGAAAAAAGAAAAGAAAGAGAGAATTAGCTTGCCTCTCTGCTAGGTTTTAAATCACAGTACAGAACTGAGAACAGTTCAGAAATTTACTGGCTGCTTTACTCTTGCTGGCCCAGGGTGACGTCCAGGTATTCATGTTTGTATCCCAGGCAAAACCCAAAGCATATCCCAAGAGGTCACCATTTGTGGTGGGCTGCAGCTCCTTGAAGTTTCTTCACACCAGTCAGATCATTCTCAGCTCTCTCACCCACTCTATGTTCTGGTTAGCAGAGGCTATTCCAAGAGTTCAGGTACCAGTGAGGAAAAGCAGGTGAAAAAAAAAAAAAACAAAACAGAAGGGAAAGATGAAGTATTAAATTATCTCTTCTCCCTGTCACAGTGAAGGCTCTTCTCTGCAGTACATTTACAAGTACTTCAGCCAGTCTACTTTTAAATAATGCACTTGCCACCAGTTAAAAGGAAATATCAAAGGTGAAGTGTGTTTTCTACCTGGCAGTGATTTTGCCTTGGAAGGTTCCTCTGATTAGTCTTTCTGTCCACTTCCGTGATGTATCTTAAATTACACTGGAGGTGAGTAAAGTGTTCACTGAAGAACAACATCTGAAACCCCTCACAGTATAATCAAATCTGATAATTTAAATATAGGTTCTCTGAAGGGAATTTAAATCTCTAAATCTTCCTGAACTATCTGAGCTCCTTTAATATAAAAGGAAGATATGTACCACTACTTTTTCTAGCCATAAGATTTCTCTAGCCCTTTCATATTTTGAGATGTTTCATTTTCAGGGCTATAATTCCACAGCTACCTTGATGTTGTGTACAACATACACACAGTTTGCAGTGTGTGACCTATGATATTGGAGCTGTCTTCTCCTCTCAAATATTTCAAAGAAAACCTGTATTAATAAAACATGGTACATCAGTCTCTACATTGACACATTCCTATATGCAGAAATCAGGACTGTCACTTTTGGAGACACATCCTGTTCTTTCTGGTAGTGGGACATTGAGGTCTTTCTCAAGTCTACTGACATTTAATCATTTTATTTGTTGCCCTGCTCGTGACTGTCACAGCACATCAGATTCATTGCCAGCTGAGGTAAGACTTGTTTTATGAGTCTGACAAGAAATGTTAAAGTGTCTGAGGTACTTTGGATAATTAGTCTGAGAAAGAGGGTAAGTTTTGCACAGGAAACATGCTGGCCTGCTGTAAAGAACTACAGAGAAGCAACTTAAAAGAGTGCACATGTATAGAAGAATTCCAGTGCCACCCATCCAAGAAGCAAGGCCAGAATTTCTGTTGCCTCTGATCTTGCTCATGTCTCAATATATTGAAATACCTGCCAATATTCTTAATGGCCTGACCACCATTTTCATTTCCTGATGTGCTGCTGAAGCTTCCTTGCCTTCTGCTGCAATCCTGAAGCAAACCAGTGTGCCACAAAAGATAACTATTAGTTTTCCTAACTAATAGTATCCCTACTGACAGTGCTTGGCAATAAGAACAGAAGCCCATTTGAATGCCTTTCTGTTTGTCTGTGTCCAAAGTAACAGGGTTTGACTTGGCTGTTACATGGTTTACTCTGCTCCTGACTTGTACCCACAGTGCTTCAGCAGCACAAAGTGGTGCAAGGCCAAGCCAAAGCCTTTGCAGAAGAAAACGTTGTTTAAAATGATGCAGCAACCCTCAACTTGCTGGGGCAACATGGAGATAAACTGGGATTAAATGGAAGTGGGACACTATTGCTCCCTAAACCTAATGATGGGGGAGATGGGTGCTGCCTGGTATATGATTCTGGTACATGACTGGTACGTGATTCTGAATTGAGCTCAGTTTCTGATTTAAGATATAGATACCAGGCCTGGGGCTAGTTCCAGGAGCAAGTAATATAGCAATGGTAACAAATTCAGACAGTAAGATCTGAGCTGCTGATGCCTGGGAATTACAACTGTGTGTTACTTGTTACTAGGTTTCTATGTAGCACAAAAAATACAAGGCAGAAAATCTCTGGGCATGGGTGAAAGAGAATGCAACTGTCCCAAAAAGTACCACAGAGCAAATCATTGGGTATCAGAGGTCTGCTTGATGGTTTATGATCCATTTCATGATGGGAATGATCCATTTCATCACGGGTTCATGGGATGAAGGAGGCTGGGCCATAGGTCTGATATGCTAAGAAAGAATAGGCAATGTGGAGATATCCATAATTTTCATCTTTTATTTACTTAGCACTGTTGTTTCTCCCAGAAATCCATGGGACACTGCCAATTTTCACTTTATGGTTAAAAGGTCTAAATATACTTTTTTATCCCCCTGGTTTTGGACTCTGTATTGCTACTAGGCTGGTGCAGACACCTTGCCTACAATTATCTTCAGCATCCTTCATCTTCCTACAATGCTTTAAACTGGAAGCTTGGATGTCTTCTAGCTAATCTTGCAAATATCCACTAGTAACATTTTTTTCTAGAAATGGTTCCTATACTTGGTGTTATGTTGAGGATCAGTCCCATTTCTTAGTGCAGCTCTGAGCATTGCCCTAGATTTCTCTCCTAGAACTTAGTTTTCTGTGACTCAATTAATCACTGGTGAAACTGGATTAATACTTTGCTCTCCCATCTTTCTGTCTGATGTGCCTTCAATTAATATGGCAGTGGCTGACTGTCTTTTTTCTGGGGACAAAAGTGGTATTCACTTGAATATTTGATTTACACATTTATTTCTACATGGCCACATCATGGAAAAGCCATCACAAATAATTGCACCATGTCACCTTCCCTTAATGACTTTGGCCTTTCGTCTCCAAGTAAGGGATGCAACTGGCAAGCTGACACTTACCTCAGGAAATGCTCTTCTGGTTCAACCCCTCCCTTA
>JAOQGH010000062.1:13348972-13407575 GCA_025769975.1 Gallinago jamesoni | reverse complement strand
TTCTGGGGACAAAAGTGGTATTCACTTGAATATTTGATTTACACATTTATTTCTACATGGCCACATCATGGAAAAGCTGGTGCTTGGCAACACAAACCATCACAAATAATTGCACCATGTCACCTTCCCTTAATGACTTTGGCCTTACGTCTCCAAGTAAGGGATGCAACTGGCAAGCTGACACTTACCTCAGGAAATGCTCTTCTGGTTCAACCCCTCCCTTAATTTAGAAAATATTTCATAATTAAATCACTGCAAAGGTAAGTGATCTCATTATAATTCATTTGATAATTCAGCCTAAGCTCCACGTTTCTCTTTGCACAAATGAAATTTGCTGTGTTCACAAAAGATCAGCTCCCAAGCTACCTGCTTACTCACACAACCCCTTTCCTAATTAGATGGCTGAAACCAGCGAAGCATGGCCTTCTTCCCAGCACAGATGACCTTAGGGAAACAAAAAGAAAGTGCTTTTCAAAAGGTCCTGGAGACCCTGCAATAAAGAAGAGAGAGATATTAATTTCTGGAAGAAAGAAAGGTACAAGAATTCCTTGGTCACTTATTGTAGGCAACATCTCCTATTCTCAGGCAGGGGCAGCAGAGAGAGAGGAAAGGGCATCAGCTGTTATATTGGGCAGCTGTTACATTGCTACATTACCCCTTATCTGATTTCTTACTTTGTTTTTCCATCACTCAGGTATGCTTCCTCCTGCTTTAGTGGGTTTTGCCAGAAAGAAATGGATGAAGTTTTAATAAATGTCTCCTTGAGCAAGAAGAACATCCAGGTTTGGCCTGGAAAGAAGCCTTTTCCCTGGTAGCTGGAAGAGCTGCTCTGTAAGTGCCAGCAGACACTTCTTCCCATTGCATAGCCCAGCTACTCCAGAGGGATGCAGCAACTGCAGGCAGGGTGCCACTTGAAGCAAAACCTATAGACATGATGCTTCCTATTGTTGATGTCTTCAGAGTAAGCTTGAATGTTTTTCCATTAGAAATCATAGTGATGTAATGGCTATTGGCTCTATATCCTTACTGAAATGTTACACTAAGGATCCAGTTAAGGACTTGAGAATCTAACAAGTACTTTTGGCTTTCCAAACTACCAATGTATTTGAAGATAAATTCTCCATATCCAGGATATCAGGTCTGTGTTAGTTGAGGACTGTGTGCCTTCTTTTTAATCTGGATTGGCATAGGCTTGGTATTGCCTAGGAGGGAGGTGGCACAGCCTCAAACCACCCCTGACCACTGCAATAATGCCCAGTGATCAGCACTGCCATGAAAGCTGTGCCAGTTGGAGAGCTGAAAGCAGGAGTTTTCAACAAGAAAAGGAAGGAGATCCTATACAAAAGGCTGAAGGAGAAAAGCTGCTTTGCTTACTGTAACAGACATTTCTTTGTCAGGCTCCCCTTTGAGTCCTGAAATTCAGTCCTGAAATTCTATCTCCAGTTGGGATGATTGTTCATCTGAGGGCTTTGCTTGTTTCCATTATCTACATTTTTCTTTAAGATGGGACTGACTCTCAGATTTACCACCTGTGGTCACGCTTTGCCCAGGGGATGAAGAGCTAAAGTAGGTGGGAAGTGCAAAGGTGGGATAAAAGTACAAAGCAAAGTCATCACCCTGCCTTTGTTCCTTTGAAACACTCCTAATGCTCAGATTTACTTGCATCTGAACTCAAAGTAGGTTTGGATTCATAATAGGAACAGCTCTGAGTTTTCACAGAAGGCTTCTCTGAAGGGAAACCTTTGCTGTACCCAGAAGCTCCCCAGCTTCTTTGACCACATGATAGAGTGCAGTTTCTGGGGTACAGAGGGTAGAACAACATTATGTTTCCATTTACAGCTGTGAAATCCCTGCAGCGATAACAGGTTTGTTCAGCTCTCACTGAGTACATGATCTGGCCAATATTTAACCCACAGCATTAATAATTTCATTACCTTTGGGATTTCTGTCACTGAAAAAGAATGGATTGGCAAGCCCAAAACACCAACCACATCTGCACTGCATATTCTATTATGTTGTTTTACTTGGTGTCAATATTCATTTATAAAGAACAATAGGCAGTAATAAACAGGAGTATCCAATGGCAACCACTTTGTATAGTGGATCCCAGTTGAAAGTTCCTAAATAACCTCTACAAGTCACTGTTTCTGGATACCTTCAAAGATGTCAGGGTTCCAGAATATTTAGCAAGTTATTTAGACAATAACTACTACACAAGAAGTATTTATAAATTTATAAAAGAATAAAAAAAAATATTGTAGTAGACAATACAGATTCATTGAGAATCTTCAGCAGAAACTACAAGTTAAAATCAAGACCTCAAAAGCTGGTTGCTGACAAAAGAGGGCCCTGCCACAGCATCAGCAGCTACCAAAACTTTACAGCAGGGAGCAACCATGAATCATCTGGGGCTGACCAGCAACCTGGGGGCAGACTATTGCCCAAGTGTTATTACTCGGGTTTTACAGCAGCTTCAGAAGCAGCTGTCTTGTTTTGTCTGTGACAAACAATCAGATGAATGCTGATCTGATCAAGCTTCCTAGTTTGTGGCTTGCTAAATCAGTTAGCTGCTGGCCCCTTGATCATCTAGTGATATAATGTTTCCTCCCTAGAATCAGCCTAACCCAGCACACTTTAATTTGGGGGAAAAAATCAAAACTCTTTGTCGCATTTCATCTAAAAGCCAGCTGGTCTATTCATTACAGGGAAAGCTTTGTTCTCCCCTGCTTCCAGAGAAGGGGATACCCACTCTGCAGCACAGCAATACTGCATTGGTTCTCTACAGGCATGACTCTCACATGCAGTTTCCTAAACAGTAGAACAATTTTCTTTAAGGAGCCTGAGGGAACAGGGAGGAAGAATGGGGGTGGCACTCACTAGAGGCCTTGACTTTTTAAAAGATGAGTACCATAAACTGATTGATATCCTCACATCAACAGAAGGCAAACACAGATACCCTGACTCCTATATTCAGATTTTGATTGCAGCACAAAGGCTCAAACTTACTACTACAAGGTTTACATACTATCAAAGGGTAATTTCCATTAAGTACTCTGAATGGTCACACCTGGCCTGTGTTTTGAACCAATCCTTGCCAGCAAGCCTCTATTTAATGGGTATGTAAACCATAATAGAGGATAGGTAGGTTCTGATAGTTATTTTGTGCTTTGTTGAAGTCATCAGGGTTTGGTACTTTGAGGTCTATTTCTTTATGTTGTAAATAGCGGTGGGTGGGTGTTTATATACTAACAAACTAGGTATAACATTGGGCTTTAATCTGAAAAGGAGAAAAAAAAGTACTTCAGGCTGCGTAAACGATTTGATTTCATCTGAGTGCTTTTTGTGCTGTAGTAGGAGAATAAAGAAAAGCCTCTTCCACCAAAGACACCAAGCAGAGTCCCTAGGAAGCCTGTGCACAAAGTGCTAAACAGCCTGGGCTGCCTTAGCAAGGGGACGAGCTATGTGTTTGTGAGCATGGCACACAACTGTGTTTTGATGCCCTTGCTGTGGTTTTGGTGTGCAGTCCATGGTATTTTAATTGTTCTGGGATTTCCTGACTCAAGGCAGTGAATGAAGCACTTTCCTGAATGGCTTTCTTTTTTTTTTTTTTTTTCCTAATCTTGCTTTCTGTTTAGCTCACTTTTTCTCCTATTTTCATGCTAGCAAGCAGACTGGAAATAATCTTGTTTCCAACATCTGCTTGCTCTTTGTTAGGTATCAATTATAGGCTTTTTAAGAGTAGTATTCTCTTCTTTAATTTTTTTCTTACGTGTTCCTTTCCTTGCTTTCCTTTCTGTCTATGCTGTACATGTGTTCATTGCTTTAACTCACCCCTGCTCTTCACCTCTTCTACAGTATCAGAGCTATGCTGGCAATAGGCCATCTAGCACTCCAGATGGCTGGTACTTGCTGCTTTTGCCACAGGCAGAGGTAATGAGCTAGTTATTCCAGAAATGAATCCAGTGTTATTTACTTCAGGGAATAGTTATACTAGAATGAGTTATTGCCTACTTCATTTCTGCAGTATGTGTTCCCTGCTAGTTAAGACATCTTTCTTTAACATGACTCTGAATCTACTCCAGGACTTCCTGCCTGAGACACGGAGCAGACTGTTTTCTAACAAAGGTGTAGTAGTACCTCTTCTCCCTGGTGGTGTTAGTCTGATGATAACTGTCACATCGGATGGCTCACCCTAGCTTCTATCCATCCCATGCTTGTTTGTTCCAGCTGGTGTGCAGAATATAAAGGAACCAAAAGCTCTTCTGCCAGCCTGTGTGATGCAGCCTCTTGTGAGTGTCTTACCAGAGGATGTTTGGAATGGTATTTGTGTTCTTTGTTTCAGTGCTCTAAAAATCTTATTTCCTTGGATCCAAGGCTTTTGGTCTTGTATGTCATGACTTTTCTCATGGATGCCATTGTATTCCCTCTTGGATGCTTTGCAAGTGCCAGTGGCATTACAATAGGGCAGCCAAGCCAATGAATACTTCACTTCTGCTGTAGCTGAAACTGGTTTGGGCCAGTCACAGGGAAAATGCTTTTTTACCTGGAACCAGTTCTTATCAATAGGAAAGTGAGTGGAAGCATGTGGAAAGGTCAGTGCATGGGGGGATGTCTGGGGAGAGCCTAGAAAACTCTGCCAACTCTGGGACTTCTATGTTCAGCTGAATTGTGACTATACTGGAGAGCAGAGTTTTGGTAGGGAATAGCAAACCTGAAGCTGTGGTGGGTAATTGCTTCATATCAACAAGTATAGCCTGGGTTAGAGCTATCTACATCCTTTTGGGTGAAGGAATGTTCAAATGTGTTTAGGAAACACAAGATTGAGAGAAGAGTTATGTGAATGAGAGGCTCAGAAACAGTTTTGCTGTGAGAGCCCCTGAAGAAGCATAAGAAAAGGCAAAGATCTACCTTCCCTGTAAAGAAGAAGTAGCTTGACATTAGTATGAGATACCAGAAATATGGGAAGCCCCAGAGATTGAGAAAAGGACTGCTGCTTGTGCCAGCTGCTTGAGACATGTGCTTGTCCTGGGACTTGTCCGGCTTCTATCACTGTAGCAGAAACACAAATAGGCCACTTTCCACATCATGCAGCTAGTAAGCCAGCACCCATCTCTGTCACAGCATGAGCTCTCTCCTGCTCTGAGACCTACATGACCTAACATGACTGTAACAAATCCAATGCATATAGTGACACAACTGACATCCACAACCTACTAAATCCTGCAGTGGATTAGAAATGTATTTATAGGAACTGAGATAAATATTAATAAGCAGCCCCTCTCTGAAATCTAAATGCACCTCCTAAAATTCCTAGCTTTTCAGCCAACATAAATTAACATAAAACTACTGCTAATCTCTATCCTGGGTGAGGGGATGGAAAGCAGCTCTCTAACACAGCAACTCCAGATCCTAATTAAAAGCACCAGCTCCATCAGAATGTCAAGGGATGGGACCTCCTGTTTCCTACCCTACTAATTAGCTAGATGTTGCTGTAATCTCTTCCTTCACTAGACAGCTTACTCCTATCCCCCTTAACGACTCCATAATGGTCACTTCAAGTAGTCCTTCTATATGTGTTTATCCTGGTAATTAACGCCCTGTGTAGGGATATTTTTCAATTTTTCATCCCTTCTTAAGAAAACTCATGTTGTTGAAGCATGTGCAGTGCATGAGTTTAAGGTTTGTACAAGTGCTGGGAAGACTGAGAAGTCAATCTAAACTCTTCCTTTTGTAAATGCAGAAGTACAGACTCAATAATACACTTGGCTTTAATCTTGAACAGATATTTCTCATGTGCCCTGTGTAGGCCAGGCTGGTAAAGCGTATCAGCAAGGAGGCATTTTGAGCTGGGCTTTTGCTTAGTACAGAGCTGAGCTATTGACAGAAACATGGATCAACACCATGTGTATCATGGGTTGTGGCTTGTCTGAATTTGCACTGTAGCTTCAGTAAGTTCTGACATGTCCCTGGTCACTTGTGGCTGTGGGCAAGCACTGCTCCTTCAAAAGAGGCAGTACATTAACTCTGTGGGGAACATCAGGCCTGCTATGTAACAGCCTTTGAAATATGGGAAGACTCTGAAAGCTTAAAGCAATACAGAAAATGTTTTCTGCATGTAAACCCTAACCACCCAATACCACAAAGTGTTGAAGGAAGATACAAAATGTGCCTGGAAAGCAATTCACAGCATGAAGTAGGAGTTTTTCTAGAGCTAGACAAAAGGAAATCCTGGGCATAAGGAGTTGCAGAAAATGGGGTGTGTGCACATGGTGTTATGCTGCCTGAAATGCCAATGTGTGTGAATTCAAAGCCGTGCTTTGGACAGCACTGCTCAAAGGAAACCACTTGCATCTAATCTTCATTGACAGTGTGGAAGTAAAAAGTTAGACTGATACTGCTAAGTGACAGCAGTTAGTACCTACACACATATGGTGAACTTCCCACGTATTAACATTGAGAAACTAGTCATTGTGTGGAATAGGTTAAAGGCTATAAAAATAGGATGTTTAGGGAATACCATGGAGCTGTCTCTACTGCAGAGTGGCTGGCTAGAGTGTAAAACAGTCAGGTATTCTCTTTAGTCTCTGAGCTACTTCAAGATTTCATTGCAGTGGCACAGAACTTCCCTGATTCACTTGCTACTTTGCTTTTGGCTGCCCACGCTGCTGGACTGTGTGGCTCAAGCAGCTGTTATCAACACAAACTCTTATTGGGTTGCCATCTGCTGGCACAGCATTTAACTGCTTCCTACTGGGGGCAGCAAATAGGACACCTACAAAACCGGGTCAAGCAAGCCTGAAGTGGAAGTGCTCAATAACTTATTTTCTTCAAGAGTTTTATAAGTCTTTCAATTGATTGTCTGCACTGGCTTAGGAGACCTTGTATTAAAGGGAAGAAAGCTGTATTGTCATGAGGGATCCTGTTCTTAGTGTCTATTCTAATTTGGGTTTCTTATATCATCACCCAGTGGGCCACATAAACCAAAACAATAATTAGCATCTGCAAAGCCTTCATTTGGTCAGACTTGAATCAAATGTCACATTACAGTCAATGTTTCAATGCAATATCGACTAAGCTAAAATTCCATCTCTGGGGCTTGTTTTCCCTAGAATAGCTCCAATGATAAGCTAGTATAGTTCAAGCAAGGGTCATTCTGCTTTTGATGTTCCTGTAAGGCAAAACCCAGAGTATGTCTGTTCCTTTTCCACTTTAGGGATGCGAAATCCCAATGTGTAAACAGAAAGGTGTGGGAGTTGGATGGCAAAGAGGAAGTCCTTAACGCAATGGAACTATCGTTCCTTTGAATTAAATCCATTATGATTAAATACTAAATGTCTTGTTCAGTCTCACCTGAATTTTGCATCAAAAGTGATCGCTTCTCACAGGATGTAATGTGATGCTGAGCAGACACTGCATAGTGTGATGACGAACAGCCGTTACCAGTTGTCAGTTCTGTAGCTGGGTAAGACCTATGCTGCTGCTTGCTGGCTTGGGGGGGCAGTGGGCATGCTTCAGAGCTTACAGCATCCTTGCATGTCACCAAGCCAAAAAGCCAGGATCTTTCCTTTCCTAGCTTCTTGCTGCCATGCCAAGGGGGTGAAAGGAGAAGTGACTGATTTCTTTGTTGCTAGAGTGGTCCATACAAAGATGGACTAGCTGTTGTTCCTGCAAGTCCTTCCTGGGATTTCATGGCCCACAATTACAGCAGTGCTGCCACTAGAGCATTGTGACTGCTTGTTGTCTCCATGTGTCTGTGATCTCCATGTGTCCTTCCTCTCCTTTCTAGGGACCTAACAGCCCCGTTGTGAGCAGCAGTCACTCCTAACTGATCAGCACCTCGACAGGGATCACTGTTTCCACTCTTGATACTCAGATTTACCACAGGGTGGCATCGTTGTTGTCTTACAGACACCTATGGCACAAGGAAGCGGCCGTAGCATGAATGAGGGTTGCAGGGAGCTCCTTAAAGTGTGATTGCTGACCAGTACATGAGCAGGCATGGGCACTCTGCAGGTCTGTGCCGCTTTACAGGGCGCAGTGGAGGCACCCTTTGTGTACCGAAATTATGCATCATCTGTGCCTCACAAATATTTCTTGTCACATCTGCCAAGCTCACAGTGAGTCAAAGTGCAGTGCTGCTAATATATCTGACAATGGCATATGTGCAATGTGGATTGTGATTAGCACTGCAGGAGGTACAACTAGGCTTCTTTCTGTAGGTCCCCCTTATGTATCTCTATAGAAGTAGTGAGGAAGGAAGCCTAAAATGGTTATCCCAAAGTAAAGTGAGGGGAGAGTTCCATAAATAAAAGAATGAGAGAATCTCTGGTATGACCATTGTGGAGATGACTGGGCTTGTGTGGGCTAAAAGTGAGCCAAGCACTGCCCTTCATGTTCTCTTTCAGGGTTATGTCTACAGACTTAGCCCACAAACTGGAAATTTGGGCCAGTTGGCAGTGCTGAGGGCTGGATCATTGTGGGGTGACCACAATGAAACAAGTCATGACCATGCCCAGGAGACATGCAAAGAGTATTCACGTTGTGGTGTGAGCCTTGAATTAATATTGAATAAGAGGTATTTGAACAGAGTATTCCATGTGCTTTCAGGGTTAATAACTGTGTGGATCAAACTGAAAATATTTGTTGGGTTGCTTAGTGAGTGGAAGTTACCTAATACAACAACTGGTCTGGATTTTCTAATTGGAAACAGAATAAGTATTTAACTTGGTGCAGCAAAGCACTTTGTGGGTATAAAGAATAAAACAATGGCCTGTTAGAAACAGGGTGCAGCCGTAAATACTGTAGTGGGGCTGCAGGCAGCTGATCTACCTTTCTCTGGTGGTTAGGATAAAGCAGAAATGGACAAAAGTAGTAGCTGGAGCAATTATTATATAGTGTATCATCATCTCGTGGTATAAAGGTGATGGTGTTCTACTGGCACTTAACAATGTGCACACAGCACTGGGGGCTGAAGTCTGTTGCGGCAGAAGGGTCCTTGCCTATGTAGTTTAGATGATGCTAATGGAGGAGAGGACTGCAATTGTAGCCCACAAGGCCCTTTGTAAAGCCAGTCTACTACTGATATCCTTTTCTTGCAGCTAGGATTGAAACCTTTTTTTTTTTTCACTACCATAGCATTTCATTAGCTGCTTTTTCTGACTTAAACCACTTGCCTCCATGTAACCCATGTAAAGACCATCCTCAAGTTCATGATGGAGAGCAGCTCCTATTTACATACTCAACTATAAGTGACTCTAGAGCTTATTTCTTTGGAGTTTGGGGTCACAGGAAACATTCCTATTTCCTACTGGCTTGCAAGTAGCTGCCTTTTGGCTCTAGCTCTGTGGTGACAAATAACTGCTTAGAATTGAGTCAGAAATGGAAACCTTCTTTATCTGGTGCTTGAGCTGCTACTATCCTTGCTCAATTTGCATTCTTAAATAGCTGATATTGGGTAGTACTTATGAGATCTCATTGAACCAGAAGCGTACTTGACCATACTTTCAGATGAGATCAGGAGTTTCTTCTGATCTGGTTCTTGATCTAAAGTTTGGGATATAAATTCTGATGATTCTGATACTCCTGCTAAATTATATTGTGGTTCAAAAAGTTTTCCAGCCTGTAAATAGGAGCTGCTCTCCATCATGAACTTGAGGATGGTCTTTACATGGGTTACATGGAGGAAGAACAAATGACCTGTGAGCAGTGTGTAGTAACTTTTCCTAATGCATAGAACCTGCATAATCCGAAGATAAAATAGCATCAGAATCAGCACTGAGGAGTTTCTGGTGTTGGCTTCTAGCCCAAAAACTCCCAAATCATCATCTAGTACTCTACTGTGATGTTAAACAAGGACCTAGTTTTCAGCAAGTGGCAGATGTTCAAAAGGAAAAAAAAAAAAAAAAAAGGGTATTACTTTTTTTCCCAAAAAGGTCAGCACCAAAGCAGTGATAGTCATTGTCTCCCTGCTGGGTGAGATGCTTTTTTCCAGTAAGTCTGTTCAGGGAAGTTAATGGAGCAGGAGGATGCCCCATGCTTGCCTGTTGATGGCCACACTGTAGACAAGGAGGAGGACTTCTACCTGAAGCCACCTTTCACTTGTCAGCACAACTCTGGTATGTGTGGAGAGAACAGGGAAGAGATGCAGAAGTTCAAACCAGAGTCATAGCACTTAAGCGAGCTATTTAGAAGGCCCAGTGTCTTACGGTGTTTCCATTACTGTAACCTTTTCTTTAAAGATAAAACTTATACATATCTCTATATAGGTTCTCAGGAGGTATGTAAAATCCCTGGATACATCAATAGCTGCTAGGGACAGGGCTTTGCGTGTCAGCGCATATTTGGAGCCTGCTTCCTTCCCATGCTTGCAGTGCTCAAGTGTGCCTTGTACTAGAAACAAAAGGGTATTGCTGGTTGCTGCGTGCAAGACCCAGCTTTTTCAAAGCCTGGTAGTAATTCTGGGAGAAGAAGGATCAGATTTGATTTAGTTTAGGATAGAGTTTGCAGTGTGGGCTCTGGCTGCTGGAGAGAGGGAACTGAAGGTGCTGACCTTTTATGTTACAGCATGTTTTATTGTTTTCCATTCTGCCTGACTGCGATGAGTCTGCGTCTTCCTAGAGCAAGAGACTGCAGCTATGCAAACAAGAAATTTCAGTTCATTGATGTTTAAACAATGGTCTTTCAGTGTGCTTGGGTATTCTAATTTGCATGAGACTTTGAGCAGATAAGTTTTTCTTTAATCTAGCTAAATTAATTTTTCTTGCCGCATCTACATTTAAATATAGATGCAAAGCAATTATTATCAATAGTTTATTACAGATAAATTACATGCTTGCCTGAAGAACAGTAGCAAAATAGCTAAGCAGTATATGCAGCCATGAGAAATCACCATTTTCTGTGAATTTTTAGGACAAAACAGATTAGAATCATCCCCTGAAAGCAATAAAAACACTAGCACAAAAGCACTCTTTCCCCACTCTTCTCTCTTCTTTCCTGGAAAGCGTAAAAACCTTTGAGCCGCCTCTATCTCTCAGCTGTTACCGCTGGTAGAAGGAGGTGAGCAAGCTGAATGACAATTATTCTTACTATGTAGCCGACAGCTCAAAGCCTCTACACAACAGCTGAGCTCAGCCAGAATCCACACTCTAAATACTGATTACTTATCTCCTGCCAAGAGACAGGTTTCCTTAGAGCCTTATAGCTTCCCTGGGAGTTTTCCAGCACCCTTGCACTGCTGCCTGAGGCCAGATGTGTTGGCATAAACACAGGCTGTGCCAGTGTGAGCCTTCTACCAGTAAGGGGTGTGTGCTCCAAAGATGGCGTGGACCTGAATTGAGACTACCACTGAGCAATGTGTTGGGGTGCATGGATTGGAAAAATGCTTGTAATATTAAAGGTCAAAAGGAGACTGAGATAGGCTGTGAGAACTCCAGGTTGGTATAATTTACCCTATTTTGACCTCCAGTCTTTGTGCTATGTCACGCTGAATATCAGAGCTCAAAAGCTCTTAATGTCTCCTAAGGCCACTGAAGGTGTCTCTAGTTTTGTAGAGCACATGCTTTCAATATTTGATAATGAGAAGGTATTTGCCTAGGACACTTATATGGCTAATCCGGTAGCCTCTGTGGACTTGGTCTGGGATGACATTGACTGACTGTACTGAGTGGAAGTCTCTTGTGGAAAACCACTCCTGATGGGCTGTTCTTACAAATGCTCTCTCAGTGTCACCTGACTTCACTGTAACTGCCTTCAGAGTGACAGAGAGGATCTATGTTTGAAAGGAAATCTCTTGATTTCCAACTGAACATGACATGATTCCCCATGATGGCTTTGGGACTTTCCATCATTTAATATTCCATTAGGAAAGTCCTTCAAACCAATTTTACATTCATCTGGCATTTTAAGAGAGTCTGGCAATCGTGTATTGTTAGAATTACTGTCTAAAACGAAATTATCAAGAAGTTATTAAATTCTTGGTCCTAAGTCTCCTAACTACTATGATGCAGTGCATGGACAACCTCAGAGAAAAGAGCCATCTGGATTTCTTGATTCCCTTTGTCATGACCTTGGCTGGGACTTGTAGACCATGTATCGTACATAATTTGGTCAGCAAAAATGTACTGACAACCTCTGTGAGGTTCTGCATGTCCCCCAGGGTACAGGCAATGCATGTGGCAGATGTTTCCATGGTTTTCTGCAAGCTTTGCAAATTGCTGTTAAGGAAGAGCACTGCCACTGAACTGCCACCAGAATTTGGCTTGTGGAACACTATGGGTCTGGCAGGATTTACCCAAGCTATCAGGGGGTGTGTACTGAGGTGGGGTGCTTCATTTTCTGGTATCAGGGAATTTGTTTTCTGCTGAGAAAGATGTATTGATTGAGATAATTTACTTGTAGTAGGGAGGGGATGGAGCCAGAAGAAATCTAATGCAAAAGGTATTTTTTCTTTTGGATGACTGCGTGTTTTAATGCTTTCTCATTACTGGATGTGTTGGGAATGTCTTGAGTGAGTTCACTGAGTAACTCGTGAGCTGTGTTGTTTCCAGATACTTGCAAAGGTTTTATTAGCACAAGGAATGGCCTTTTCACTTGAAGCCTGCTTCCTGTTGATCCCTCAGAGGATGTAAATGCCTCTTTCTCCCAAATTTAATCAGGAGTTTATCTGAAGCCAATGTTTGCTGACATTGAGGGCATCTGCCAAGGGTGTGATGCTGCAGCACAAATGCACTGACTCAGCAGAGCCTCTGGGGTCTAGAGGAATGACAGGTCTCACACAATTGATACTGGTGCTGTGGAGCGCAGGTGAGGGGCTCCACATTGGCCAGCTGCTGGAAGTGGCCTTGTAGCCCAACTTCTGCTTCCATCCTCTCCTCATTCTCCAGACTGAAAACTTTTCCCAGCTGCTCCTTGAGGTTTCCGGTGATTCAGGCTGTAGATCCAGCCCTCTGGCTTCAAAGTCTGAACAGCCTCTGCAGACGGTTACAAGGCCTGGAGTGGTAAAACCATGCTATGGAGGTATTGCTCCACCCTTCTTTCCCCAGTGGCTGAGCTGACTTTGGCTTACTAGCACTGGTGTTTAAAAGACATTCAGATGTGTGTGGTCCCTGTAAAAATAAATCTCCAAAGGAAACAAATGTTATGTGGTGAAATTCTGCCAAGACCCCATTGCTTATTAGCTCATAGTATTATGTATGGGAGAATTAACTCTATAGTCTGATATAGGATAATTCTTTGACAAGCTGTCAGCTCTTCTGAAGATTCAGGTTTAAAGCCTGTTGCTCTATAGGGTCAAGACTGAGCCATTGACTTTATGGGCTTTCAGTTTGGAGTGCCTTGATGCATTTGGCAGAGCCCTGAAATAATAATTTGTCATTTCAGGAGGTTTTGGCATGTAAATTCACATTAAGCAAAGCTTTGAAAGCAGTGATCAGGAATGACATTTTCAAAGCAGTCCAGAAGAACAGAGGTTAAAATAAGAAATGTAATTAAACATGTATGTCTAAATAGACTGACTTGAAAATGTTGATCCAAGTTTTCCTTCAAAAGCCATGATTGCTTGATTAAAATTTTTCTAGAGTTCTCATCTGTGGTGCAGCCAGACCATGGCTACATATCACCCTAACTTGCATCCTGATCATAGAACATGCTGTGCTCTCAGATGCAATTTTCTATAGATGGCAGGATGATGTATAAAAAAGCAACTGGGCATTGACATAGAGAGTACTTAAGACTCCAACTCCTAATGATGCTAGAAACTGGATTTTCTAGGTATATGTGAAGAAGTTACCATGAACCAGTCACAAAATCCCTCTTACCTGCAGTCTGTCCCTTTCCAAAGTATCACAGTTGCTCAGCAATGTCAACAAAAATATCTTTATACAGATTTAGTTACACAGGCAACAGTCTAAATGTTAGCTTCCTGGAAGAAAGTGATTCACCTGATTTAGAGCAGATAATTTAATCTGGAAAGCTAAAATTATCTTTCCTTTTTAGCTAGATTAAACGACTGATGGGAAGAAGAATTTTCTTTCCAATTCTCAATCACTCATGCTGCCTAAAATGGTTCAGATTATGGCATCTCAAGGGGTGAGTCTCTTTTGATGTAAATAGGTTTTGACTAGCATCAACTCCTTAAGGCCAGTGAAAAAGCTCTTGTGCCTGACCAACAGAAATGAAGTCAGGAGCAGGCCATTCCATTCATCAAGAAAGAGCTGTTTATTTCTGTGCCTTATTGCATAGCCCAGCCAATGTCTGTAGCACGAGGTCATCAAGTTCTCATTTGAAGAGAAGGAAATATGCTGTGATTCCACAAAGAACATGTGAAATAAATCTGACTCTGGGGTTCTTCACCTCCAATGATGCTCTGCCTGCTGACATCCTTCTCGTCTTATGACAGGATTAAAGGAAGACAACTGTACTGAAGAAGGTTTGGGCACCTTTTAGGAATAACTTGAGTTTTTACCTGAGATGAACGTTACCATTTGCTATAGAAACCTTATCCTTCAGTTGGGAACAAATTCCAAGTCTTTTACTGGAGCAATTCTTTTTTTAAAAGGAAATGCCTCTGCTCCAAAAATCTTTTGACAGTGTCCTGAGCAGACATGTCTATATAGACGTGCTTCATCTTCTCACCAGTGGGTATGGTCTCAGGTGTAGAAAGAAGTCAAGAGCTGTCTGTTAATGCTGTTTGAGACCCTTTGCTGTCCTCAGAACTCTCCATACAAGTCAAACTTGGGAGATGAATCAGTTGTACAATTCCACTGACTGCATGGGTTTACATCATCCTGCCAGGTTATCCTGGGGTTGTATCCAGAACCTTAGACATCATCTCAAACAGTCTGCCTCTTCTCTGTCAAAGCTCTGTGCATCACTGAAGACTGAATTTGGATTCCTTTTCTCTATTCTCCCTGTTACTGTGCTTAGCAAATACCTAATGATTTATACCTTTTGCACATTTTTAAAGTATAAATAAATTTTTATTTACATTAATATTGTGGTATAGGGAAGACTAAGCACATGGTGATGAATGAAACTTGAAATGGGATCTAATGGGAAGTAGAAGGCTTAAAGTCCCACCTATATCTTGTAGCTGCATCCAGACATACAGAAACATGCCCTGAAGAGCACAGCCCCTGCTCTCTCCTCTAGAGTGCTAATTTCTGAGGAAGGAGAGCAGCTCAGTGGTCTCCTCTGTAGTGATCCCACCAAGCACATAAAGGAGCAGACAACAGCTTTGGTGGAAGATGCACCAAATGCCTTTGAATTAAAGAATGGTTTCAGGGAATGAGAAACTTTACAGAAGTCATTTGTTAAAGTTGCTGGTAAGCAAAAATGAACTCTCCGTGGGTTTATGTCAGTGTTGCCTGGACTATCACATACAGGGCAGACAAAGCTGGAATAAATACTAACTTTTCCTGTGTAAATGTGATACTGCTATGATGTGCCAAAATGACAAAATCTGATGTTTTCATTCAAAACAGACACAGAGTTGTTAGGAAAGATTTCCTTCTACAGATGGGAAGACCCTCCCATTTCTAAATCCCCTTCTTTTCTAAAATAAAGATGGGACCAGCACCAGTGGGGTTAGGAGTGGGGTTAGTGTTGCTGCTTTTTTAACTGCAGGGTAGAAATCTCCATACAGAAAGCAGGTGAAAGATTTTTCTGTCAAAGTGAAAGAGCCCAGTAGAATTTTGTAACAGTTGAGTCCTCCTGCAGTGGAATCGGAAAATAAACTTCTCTTAGTTTGGGATATGAGCCAGGCTGAATCTTTTGGGTTAAGTTTGTGTCGAATGACTCCATCCTGAACCCCTTGGGGATTTGAATGAACTGGGATTCAGAGCTCTGGCTTTGACTTATGTCCAGTGTTAACAGAGAAAAATTATTCAGGTGCACCACATGCGGAACCACCAAGTGAATTCTCCCTTTCTGTTTGCCAGTGTAAACCATGACTGCTGTGTAAAAACCAGTATAGGAGCAGGACTGTGCCCAGTTCCACTGGTCAACTTTTTTCTTAGTTGCTTTCCTAATGCATAGGAGTCTTGTGCCAGCATTGTAGCACAGCGCAGGACTGTAGCCATGACTTCCTTGTACTGGTAATCCTGTAATATTGGTGCATCAGTCTGATTATGCTTTTTTTTTTTTTTTTTTTAATGGGACTAGATGCTTTCTTTGTGAAGCTGGAGCCAAGGGGAAATTTGCATCCTTTAGAACATTACCCCAAAACCTGCCCCTTTAAACTTTTTGTTTACCCGTCTGTTAACATATCCAGAGCTGAAATGAACACACCTTTTTTTCTCCAATACAGAGAAGGCTACAAGCAGGCAACTGATGGTGAGAGTAAAAACCACTGAGGCAAAGTTACCGTGAAGGGATGGAACAAGGCACTAGGACCTAGGAGGCGTCTCATCCACCCTGGCAGGAATTTCTTGCTTGGAGCTCAGACAACAAAGGCAGAGTGAGCCTGGTTTTCTTTCTCTCAGCATCTCCACCCTGCGCGCTGAAAACCGGTGAGTAGAGCTTTTTTGACTGACTTGCATGCAGAAAAGTAACAGATGTCAGATAGAAAGGAGGAATCGTTCTCTTAGTACCTTACAGCATCTGCAGTTCATTTTAAAATCAATCCCCCTGCATCCTCTGATTCATTCCCGAAGTTGCTTGGATGTTTCATTGTTCAGTGCATGACACCAGACTGAATCTACCCCAACTGGCATCGTGGCGAAAATGTTCTCAACTTGGGGTTTCTGTGCAGATCACCTGCATTGTCATCTTCTGCTTTATTGCAGACTGGGAACGACGATTTTTCTTGTACAGGTCACGTTGACATTGTAAAAGACAGGGATGAAGCTTCATTCTGGCAAACGTAAGGGGTGGGGAAGAGATAGCAACAGCTTTTCCTAGATTTATACCCAGCTGCCAACTGCTGGTGAAAATCCCCTTTCTGCCCTGTGTTAACATACAAGCAACATACGTGAGTTGCATGTTCCTGGTTGTGCTGGGGGAGTAGAAGAGTCTTTCTATTGCAGGGCTGGGGGTTCCTCCTCCTTTTGTTTTGGGTTTTGGTGCGGAAGGAAGGTTGTTCTTGAGAATAAACTAAAGACCGTGCAGAAATTCCTGCTTGCTGGGTGTCAGCTCAAGTCTCAGCTTTTCTGTGCTAGTGGCTTGCGCTGGGAGCCCCCCTTGCTCAGAACAATGAAAGGTGAGCTAGCAGGGGCGGTGTGTCCCTTGGGCAGGGGCACTTCCAGCAATTAAATTGCTTAAACCTGGAAGGGGGGTGCAAACAGCCCCTTTATTTTCTGCTCCTCATTAAAGGGGGGCAGAAATGCAATTCAGAGGAGACTTGGGCTGAAAAGAGCTTATTGAAGCCTCAATGACAGATTTTTCTTTCCAGTCATTTCTTCTTAGAGATGTAGGCTGGTCCTGGGAATTGATTGATGGGCTAGGAGGGGGCTGCGGATAGGGGGAAGTGTGGGCTGGATCTCATTGCTAACCCTTATTGAACAAGCTGTCACAAAGAAACTGCTTATTCCCCTGTGACCATTCTTTCATAAATGCCAGTTTATTCTAATGTTAAACATTCAGATGCTTTGGTTCCTTCCGTGATTCGACAGATTGAAAGGCTGACTTACTGGGATCTCCTTGTTTTCTGTTGCCAAAGGAAACCTCACAGGGCTCAGAGGTTTAATTCATTGCCAACTGGTGTTTGGACGAGTTTTTGTGGGGCTGAGTTGTGATTGCCATGTATCCCTTCAGCCCCAAGTCCCAATTTATTGCACTTTGAAAACTCCCAGGTGCAGGAGCAGACAGTTCTCTAGAAATGTGTTCCCCGCCCCCAGTAGTTGGATCCCTTTCAAAATGTGAGGACCCCTCCTACCCTCAGTCCCCAGAATCAATACAAAACTGGGTCAGAGGAGGGGATGCTTCCCAAAAGCATCTGTCCTGCTACAGACACAGCTGTGTCGACACATCAGTGTCGTTTTTCTCTCTGGATTGTGTCTCTGCTTGGTTCTAACCTGTCCCTTTGCACTCCTTCTCTCCCCATCTCCTTCCTGCTCAGCTTCAGATCTTTAGGGTTCACCAAACTATGGAACTTGATTTTGGACACTTTGACGAAAGAGACAAGGCGTCCAGAAACATGCGAGGCTCACGTATGAATGGGCTGCCCAGCCCCACTCACAGTGCTCACTGTAGCTTCTACAGAACCAGGACCTTACAGGCACTGAGTAATGAGAAGAAAGCCAAGAAGGTGCGTTTCTATCGCAACGGGGACCGCTACTTCAAAGGGATTGTATATGCTGTGTCTTCTGACCGCTTCAGAAGTTTTGATGCTCTCCTGGCTGACCTGACCCGATCCCTGTCTGACAACATTAATCTGCCTCAGGGAGTCCGTTACATTTACACCATTGATGGGTCGCGGAAGATTGGGAGCATGGATGAGCTGGAGGAAGGTAATTAGCATCGCCGCCTGGTGCAGTGAGGAGGCGGGGTGGGAAGGGGGCTGCAGCACTTGGATCTGCCATTAAGGTCACATTTTTTCGGCGCAAGGGGATGTTTCTGCCCCTCTGTGCTGAATCTAACCGTTTGCCTTCCCCTCCAAAGTGGTGCGGGAGAGGGTGGTTGTGCCGGGGCTGATACGCCCCCAGGGTGTCCCCCAGCACACTCGCTTGGTTGCAGATGTGGAAAAGGGGTGTGTCTTTCTCTTGGCTAGACATGGCTGTGTCCATCGCTTGGGGGGGCTGTCCCCGTGTCTGTCCAGGCTGAGTGGAGGGGGAGGGTCCCATGTGGGTGCAGGGGGTGGCTGAGGAGTGATGTGGGTTTCCCACTGGGGTGGATGGGTATGAATGGAGGTGTGAATGAGATGTGGTGCGTGTGTAATGGGGGTGGGAGGGATTTATGCACTTTGTGTATAGGGGTGTTTTGAGGGGTTTGTGCAAAATGTGTGTGTATAGGGGTGTGGTCAGGGCTGTGCAGGGACTTGAGAGTGTGTGGAGTGGGGTGTTGGGAGTGCATACAATGTGTATGGTAGATGTGTGGAAGGCAGTGTGTCAGAGGTTTTACAGTGTTTGGGGAGCATGTGGAGGGGTGCATTGGGAGTTTGCAGTGTGTTTAGAGGGATAAAATAATGAACAAGGTGTGTGTATGGAGAAGGGTGTTTTGGGGGGGTTGGATTTGGTGAAATTTCGGATTTGATATGTGTGTGGAGGAAGATATAAGGAGGGTTAATTGCAGAGGAGGTGTTGGGATTCCTCAAGGGGATTCATACACAGGGTCTGTGGTAAGGTTTGTGCTGAGGGAGTGTGTGGAGGTATGTTGGGCTGTGGGGGAGTGTGGGGGGGTTCTTGCATAGTGATGTGTGTGGAAAGGGCATTGGGAGTTCGTGTGCTGCATCTGAATACAATTCAGGTAGAGTCTGTATGGTAGAAGGTGCATTGAGACATTCAGATGGGGGTGTGTGTGTAAGGGGGTATATTTGGTGAGTATTTCTGTAGGGTCTGTGTGTGGTGAAGTGGATTGCTGTGGTAGGTCTATGAGAGAGTGTGGGAAGGCATCCCCTGTGTGGCAGGTTTGAGCGTGGAGGGGATGCTCAGAGCAGGTCTGAGTGATCTCTGTATCTAGAGAGAGTGTCAGTGTGCCTGTTCCTCTGAGTGTCACTTGGATTATGGCATGAAGGATGAGTCAAAAATCAATTTTTTTGTCTGGAGGGGGTGGCCTGGGGGCAGGCTTGGGCTTGGGGAGCTCAGCTGCCAGCCTTGTCTGTGCCTGGGGAGTTCCCTCTGCAGCAGTGGGCTGCCGCCATGGGTGCTGTCTTTTTCGAGGAGTGTCAGGAGGACTCCCAGGATGAAATTGCTACATGGCCAGTCCTGCCTCCTTACCCAAGCCAAGGCTGTGGGCAAGCTCTGCTGGCAGTGCAGACGAAGTGGGGTGCACAGAGGATACCCGCAGCCACCCTGCTTTTCTTTTCCCTGAGCAATTCAGATATTCCTTTCTTTGTTTGGACCTGGAATATCCTGATTGCTCTGTGGCAAGAGGGAAATTGCTCTTCCCTGTTGCCTGATGTTTTCCTTCAAGCAGATGACCTGGCTGATTTGGTGCCTAAAAAATCCATAAGGCTTTAGCCTTTAGTAAAAGACAATGAATGTGAGCGTGTGAGCCACTGAACTGCAGGGGCAGCTTCAGCAGTGAGTCATTGTGTGACCTTGACTAAAGCATCTCTCCCTAGAATTCCTTATCTGTCAAGTGGGATACTCGTTTCCCCAAAATACTTTGTGGGGAAAAGCACACAGAATAAAGGAGTTTTACTGGGAAGAAATTGCTGCCTTTCAGAGAGATGATGCAGTCCTAGTGGAGTTATTCTCAGCTCAGTTACAGCTGTCAAATGGAGGTGTGGCCTCTCTTAATTTTAGAGATTCTGCCATGTTTCATTCTGATCTCTTAATATGGACCCAGCCTTTTTCTAATGGCAGCTCTCAGTCCTGCTTGTCCTAGGTTTTCTGTAAATCTTCAGGAATAACTCCACAGGAGAAAGTGCAGTTCTTTTTTTCTCCTTTGATACTCGTCTTCCTTGTATATTCTTCTTGCTTTTTGTCAATGAAGTTAAGAAACCTTTAGCTGTTATACATGCTTTACATTGGGTTTTGCTGCAGTAAGTAAGAAGGTACCTAGTTCTTGAAAATATTTTTTTACCGGTTAAGGTTCAGGCAAGAGACAATGGCATTTGGATTCTGGCTTTGTTCTGCTGAAATGGTATCTGGAAACAGCACTGAAGAACTGGCACTACAACAAAAATAGGATTGTCTGTGTGGCTGTGTCCTCAGCAGAGCATCATCTAGGAAAATACAATCTGAGCAGAGTGAAAACAAAGAAATCCAATGTCTGAAAATGCAACAGTACATCTGCATAGAGCTATTGACAGTTTAATGATAACAATAGTCCCATATTTCTAGGGAAGACCTACGTATCTGTTGTAAAAAAGCAACCTGGGAAAGACATTATTTTTATAGTAAACTATGCAATAAGCTTGGGTGTTTGTATAACCGTGTGCTAGGTACATGCATGGAAAAACAGAACTTCAGAGTAATTGTGCTGTGACATACAAAACCAGTACATACACAAACAGTATAGGTTTGCCATATAAATTAACTTGCTGGTTGGACACTGAGAGTAACTAAACCAGTCCTACTTGCTATAATGTGACTAATTTATTACTGTAATTTCCAATAAACAAGTAGAATCTAGGCAAAGAAGACATCAGAGAGTTTAATTGCAAAAGCTCGTGAGTTACTGATAACATTTCACATCACATTCTAAGTACTTGATTACTTCTGCATGATTTAAAAATGTGCTTCTGTGATATAGTCTGAATGTACTTCTGGAGAGTAGAGAACAATATCGTACAATAACAATATCCTTGAGACAGACATTTCAGGTGAACAAAACCCGCCTGGTGTGCTGCCAGCTAAATGGGTCTTGCAAATAAGCCTTTTGGTCTCCAAACTTAGACTTGGTAGTCTTTTCTTCCCTGGCATTCAGGGCTGTTGTCACAAGGTTCTGGATGGATGTTTTACTTCCTAGTCTGTCCAAGATGAAACAAGTGAAGTCTCTCTTACTCTTTGGTCACATCTGTCCTAGCTGCCAGGGATGTGCCTCTTGGTCCTTTCCTGTACTGAATCCTAATGCCTGATGTTTTGGAAGCCCACTGAGACTCTGGCACATAAGTGCTTTTTGCTTCTTGCTGAGTTCTTCCTCATCTGGCGCTGGCTGCTTTTTCCATACTGCCTCCTGTATCAGACAGCTGGCTATGTCCATGCCTCCCAATGACCTTCTCTCAAAATCCATCTCTCTGACAATTTTAGTTCTTCCTCCTTTCACTCGTAATGGCCATCTTCCATCACTGTACTTACTGTCTTAACCTTGACTGTACTTTCAGCACTCAGTTTTAATGTATTGTAAATAATGTACATGCTGCCTTGATTAAGACTATTCCTTCTTAATCAATATGTTGATTTAATGCAGTACAGCAAACTATTACTGCACTGTTACAGCTGATCCTGACTACAGGTAAACTGCTGACAGCATCTCCCGCCTGTGTACTTTCTTGACGGAGTCAGGAGTGGATATCAGGCCCAAATGCTACTATCCATAGTGGTTCTTTTAGTCAAAAGAGCATCAGGTGATCTTTATTTCCTTTCATATTATAATTGGTTCTGGCTACCAAGGCTTTAGGAAGTCAACATATGAAGCTGCCTTTACAGATTACCAGTGAGCCACTGTTGTAACAGTTAACTCTGTGCCTTGTGCTGTGAGAACTTGATTTTTTAAGTATCTTTCATATTCACGTGGCATCTTTTCCATCCTTGCTCAAGCTGATATTAAGAGCAGCTTACATTGTAATCTAAGTTGCTACTGAAATCTAGTGGCCTTTGATATCTGGCCAGGGTGGCTTGTTCCTTGGTTCATTTTGAACCTCTCTGTTCTTGTAGATGCGTTGTGATGAGATGGCAAATTCTCCCTGACTCAGCTGTGATTGCTCTTTTTCTTTGAAGGGAGAGCTTGATAAAAGTGGAAGCTCATGTTATGCATTGACTTCAATAGCAAAAATGGCTTAAGAAATGGTGTTCTTGGCCATGTATTCTGAACTCAGGTTGCAACTTGCTATTCCCATTGTTCCACAGATGAGCTCTTTGTGGGACAAAAGTTTCTTTTTGGAGAGTGAGGGAAAGGCACAAGGCAAACTCCTGGCTGCTGAAGCTGTTGCAACTCTGACTTAATCTCAGTACTGGTGGAGACTGGTTTTTCCTCTGCACGGGGGGGATGACACTTCCCCAGAAGCCAAATTTCCTACTTGTAAAGGTTAGACATTTGTCACAATGTATTTAGAGGCACCAACCAAATGGGGCATCCTACTGTGCAAGGCACCATTTAAATGTGTAAGAAGAGAGAGCTCCTGCCCAGGGAGATTATGGTCTGAACACATCAAGGTGAAAGAAGGAGTTAGTACTGATGAGGAACTGAGATGCAGAAAAGCAGTCTGGCTTGTTTGTCCTCAATCCATAGATAAGAGAAAGATGGAAGTCAGAACTCTGAGCTTTCTCGTTCAGGTGCTTTTGTTCCCATCCTGTGCTTTTTTCAGGGTTTGGTCAGTGGTTTGGAGGTACTTACATATTTCAAGTTTTTTATCATCAGTGGACCTTGGACCTGCTTTTAGTCAGCAGCTGATTTCATGTGAATTAAGCTTCCTTTGCTGTGTATGGTCAGGGTCAGAATACATGTGGAAATAAAACCCATCAAATACAAATATAACATGGATTAGACATGGTCAGTAATGGCAGAAACACAGTTTAAAAGCAGAATTTGAGGGACTCAACATTTAATTGAAGCTGTAGAACTCCTCCCTTCTGAGCTCCTGGTATGCTCAGGCTGTTAGGCAGGGCACAGGCCCACTTGTGTTGTGGTTGGAGGGCCCATCCGAGTGTGGATTTATGTCCCTGTCCTGTGCTGCACTACTTATCTGAAATTTGTTCTTGCCTCAGATTAAACATCAGAAAAAGATGAATAGGATTTTTTTTTTTTTGCTTGGTAGGGTTTCATTACAAACGTTCTTGGGCTGTAAGAGATATTCCAGAAAGTGTTTCCAAGCCTTTTGAATCCAGTCATACTCTGGGGAATCTTTTCCTAAATTTTGTCCAGGAGTGTTTAAAAGTAATCATAGGAGGAGCTCCTCCCTGGAGCTCTACAGAGCCTGCTGTGTGCTGGGAGTAAGGAGTTTATAGGAAGTATGTTGAAATCTCCACCCAATGTGTGCCTGTTCCAGTTTGCCTGGAAAATTGAAATTTGTGGAGTCTAATACTGAAGTCTTGGTAACCTGTGGCATTGTTTTCTATGGCTGTTGTCCTAATAGCTTGGCTAATTACATCCTACGTAACTTATCCATGTGTTTCTGTTTTATTCGGTCATCCTGGCTGTCATGCTAGAACTGGTGTCCCACCAAATCTTTATGGGCATCGTGTGATTTTGAAGGTTTGGTAATCATGCTTTTCTTTTATTTTTTCAACAGAACAAGAGGTGCTTCTCTCTCATGGGAGAGCTCCCTGTGGAAGAGCCAAAGGAAAGAAGCTCTTCCAGAGTTCATTTTGCCATGGTGGAGTAGGTCTTGAGGCAGAGGAATATCCTTTTTAATGCATAAAGTAGCAAGAAGTTCACACATTTAAAACTAAAGGCCTGCTTTAACACTATGTAATGAACTCTGCAAGGTGTTAAGCCTACTTAATTCCTATTGAAGTCATAGTGAATCCCATGAAAGATGAAAGCTGGGCACAGTAGCACTATCTCAACTTTGTGACAGTAGAGCTAACAACCAAAATAATTGACTGCAGCCCACAGAGACTGTTTTTGGAATAACTGTTAGCAGTTACACTTTCAAAATGGCCTCAATCCAGCTTCTGTGATTTTTCTCGCAAGACTTCTGCCCGCAGTTCATTATACTTGAAAACTTGCTGGTGCATGGTGAGAAAGGATAACTTTTTCTGAAAGTGCAGCCTGTCATTTTTAGTATTGTCACAAGGAGCTGCTGTAAGAGGGTTGAAGGATTAGCGCTCATCTTGATCTTAGAGTTTCTCTAAGAATCCCTCTCTAAGGTAAATCTTATCTTTGCTGAGATCATCCCTACTTTAGGAGCTGAATAATCGCCTGTGCTTCTATCAAGTTGTTAACACAGTCATGTTTAATGCACTTGTAGCCAGAGCAATTCAGCGTGATACAAACTGTGGCTTCAAATGGCAAATATGCTGATGATGACCTAATGACAAAGGTCTACAGTCAGTCCATCTATTGCTAAGGGCAGGATGGAAAGAATAAGTAAATGCCTTGGCTGGTTTGGTAGCGTGATAGAAATTGTGACACCTCTGGAGCATACTGGCGTGATGACAAATGCACATCATCCTGTGGGGCTTTGTGCAGAAAGGGCATCTTGCACACTGACCTGACACTGCACTAAAAAAAGTTGTCTTTAGCACCACTGGTGTCATGCCCATTGTGTGGTATTCAGCAGCAGATTGGATCTTGCCAAGGTGATGCTTCTCACTCTTAAAAAAGCTTCCCACCCGCAATGCATGAGGTCTTTGGGGCTCCCATTTGGGGTTTTATTTGGAAGTAATGACGTGACTGTTAAGCATACTTTCTCATAGCTTATGGTTGGATTTCTGCACATATACACAGCTGCTTGCTGTCTAAAGACGTATTCTTGAAAATATTTGTGCACAGCTTTTTATACTTGGATCTGGGGAGCAATATACTTCTTGGAGTTGTTTGTTTTGCTTTTGACAAAGTATGATATCCATTTTCTCCCCTTTCCTTCTGTTATGCTGTTCACATCACCTGCAACCATGCTGTGTCTTTCAGTTAACATTTCTCTGACTGGCACGCTTGTACACCTTGACTTCTCATTATAGGCTTGGCATAGATGGATGTAGCAGAGAAACCAAGAAACCACTCCTCTTTCTATGATAGCACTATTCTCCGTAAGATTTCTCTCTTTTATGATCTTCTGGCCACAGTACACATGCTCAAAGCCAGGAAAGTTCACAGTCCAGCCCATGCTTGCCTGACCCTTCTTCTACCTCATGGTAAGATTTGGGTAAAACTGAGCTATGGGAAGTGAAATAGCGTGTGTTTCTGGCTGGCAAATGGTAAAACAGATGTGCCGTGTGCCTCACTGAGGAACTTGAATGATAATTTTGCTATTATCTGAAGGCCATAAACTGAGTTTGGGAAGACATTAGTTGAAGTAATTTTTAAATTAAGTTAAAGCTTCAGGTTACAACTTCAGATCAGGAACGAAGGAAAGCAAAGCAAAGCTGCCCTTCCCTGGAGCTATACTGCTATAACTGCAGAAATGGTGCTGAGAAGAGCTGCTATTCTGAACTGCTATTCTGAAGTGTCACTCCAAGCAAATTTCTGCCCAGTTCTAGATTTCAATAAAATATTTTCTAGGGTTTGGGTTAAAGGAAACAAAGTGAGAAAGGGAGATTACATTTTCCACTTATGACTGTGAGCTTAATTTGAAAGGCCAGTGTATCTATGTACACACAACATCCTAATACCGCATTTGTGAAACCAAAGCCAAGGAGGAGAGTATTGCCTTCATGTAACTATTGCCTTCAGTGTATGCTGTTGTAAATACATGTGGCAGTTATGGTGTGCAGTGAAGAATTCCAAACAATTCAGCTGGAACTAGGAGTACTAGTACTCTACCAAACAGACCAATAATCTCTTCTACTTACTTTAGAACATGGAATTTATGAACAGAAAATATGCTCCAACACTACACGTTTATAGGATGCAGCACAAATATATGCCTTTTTTCATTGTGGCTTCTTCTATCCCAAAGTATGATGTAAACAGAGATGAAAGTCAAGCCTTGCAACACTTCAGTGGCAGATATTGCTACTTCTGTTTTTCAGGTAGAGAAGCAGAGGTGCAGGTGAGGTCAGGAGCTTCCACAGGGAGGCCTGGGGCAGATGTGAGAAGGGTATTCACTTATTCCTAGTATTGCATTTAAACATAGAAAACCCTTTTCTTAAAGGATAATGCTACAGTTCTGTTGAGTGTGCTTACAAAGTCTCTGCCGCCCAAGGATTATGGGCTTGGGAGGGCTCAGGTTCTTAGCAGGGCTAATTCCCTGAGAGCATTTCAAACTCCCCTTGCTGCACTTCATACTCAGTTGTGAAACTGGGTCTGCTCTGTGCTGGGTGTTGCTTGGCTGCAGCAGAGGAATAAACCACAATTTATCACTTATTAATCAGAAAGACTTAAAGTATTCAGTGCTTCTGGAAAACAATCGACGTCTCCGGTGGGAATTATTTATAGAGTATGGTACTCTGTGGGGTATCTTTGTGCTTCTGTTGAGTCAGTTTCAGGAAGTATAAGGCATTAAGGAGCTTCAGCTATTGCTACTACGTGGTCAGTTTGTTAAGGTGTTTTGCTGACAGCATACATGCCTCAAATATAGATCTGTATTGTTTGTTCAAGCCAACAGAACCTCTTGGTGATCTTATTGCATTAGCTTGGAATATACTAGTTGATAAAATGCCCAGCTGACAGTGTTCATCATGACCCTTGTTAGCTCTCTTCTCCCTTCTCTGTTCCTGTCCAGTCTTCAGAAGGGAAAACAGAATATCTACTTTCTGTTGATAATGGTCATTTTATGCAGCTGAGAAGGTGGAAAAAAGCTGCAGTTGGTGTAAGCACCATGACTACACATCACTTTTTGGCAAACTGGGGTTGGGGTTAAAAAGTTGGGGTTAAAATAAAGTTAACATCCTGCATCTGCTCCTATGTCTGCTCATGACATCAATCCCTTAGCATTAATAAGGACATAAATACTACACAGAGCATTGTTTTAAGCCTATAAAGCCTTCTGTTTATTGTGTAACTGACAGTGATCTCACCATATGTTCTATGAAGGGATTGCCTCAGTGCTTCCTTCCATCAAAAATGCAGTTTAGTCAGCAGAAGGACGGCTATATGAACACTATATTGGATATGTTACGTGCCTGGACCATAAAATTCTGTGGAAATCAGTGGACTATTTGGAAATCCATATTTATGCCAGTTGGATGTGAAATCCTGTCCTAGAAATCCTTTAAAGAAAGTCAGACTCAGATGTTGGGTTCAAAGATGTCCAGGCTCTGGAGTTTGCAGTAGGGAAGAGATAAGGAAATGCAGCCAGTCTGTTTATATGAAGAAAGATTATTTTTTTTTAATTAAAAATAACTAAATCTATATTTTGATTTCCAACCTATCATGATATTTGAAGAAATTCATTCTGTAAGATCAGACCAATAAAACACTGAAAGAAACTCCCTAAGGTCCTACAGATACCCATGTTATGCCTTCAGTTCCTATTAAAATTTTATCTAATGGCGAGACAAAAGCTTCTTCCTCTAGCAATGACTAACTCTTTTTCAGTGCATCCTCAAGTGCTCAGCAGCCTGAGTCATTTCAGACTAGACAGCTACACTCCCTTAGGGATGCTGTTTTACTGCCTCATTCTAGTAAAAACTCTTCTAGCATCCATTGGATTTGCAGACGCAAAAGAAGATCCTACAAATCCTTTAAGGTTCTCTTAAAACTTTAGATAGGATCCTGTAAATTATAGACAGCTTGAAACTAATTTTGGATGGGATAGGGAAGGGCTTTTTTGTGAATTACTAACAAGACTGTGTAACCCTTCTCCACCATGTCTAAATTTGGATTTAATATATTTTTGGTTGGTACCAGCCATATAAAAGCAAGCAGTGGTATTTGGTGTAGTGTTTTATGTCAGCTGCCACTAGGTCTGCCCTCTAGTAAACTGCTGACACTACAATGAATTATATTTGTTATGCCTGCTAGATTTATCAAAGCTGTTTTGAGTAGAGACTATTCAGTACCAGATTTTCATTACTTTTCAGACATGACACAAAAGGTACTTTGTGGATGAATGTTGATATCCTCTTGGCATGGGATGACAGACTGAAGTAGTACCTAGATCTGTAAAGATGGAGAGGAAGCTGGCAAATTTACAAAATAATGTAGGTGATTAAATGAATTTCGTGTTTAGGAGCTTTTAGACAGCTTTGTTGCATCTTACCTATATACCTTTATAACTCTCAACCCTTTTTAACCCCTGTTCATGTGACTGAGTGGTAGTATGTATTTGCTGATGCAAGCTATGGCTGACTTGCTTACTTTGGGGAAATACTAGTCATATTTTAAATAAGCATAAATATAAAATTAAAATAAGCCAAAACATTTTAATGACAAGCTTTCATGGAAATGCTAATGAAAGCAGTTATAAATGATTTACATGATTAATGGGGGGGCCATGTATAGTGTCTGTTTTTCAGCAGTCTTTTGGGAATAACCGTATAATTAGACCGGTGTTCACTTCTTTCAAAAGGGGAAAGTTACGTCTGCTCATCTGACAACTTCTTCAAGAAGGTGGAATACACGAAGAATGTCAATCCCAACTGGTCTGTCAATGTGAAGACATCTGCCAACCAGAAAGCACCTCAGTCTCTGGCCAGCAGCAACAGCGCCCAGGCAAAGGAAAACAAAGATTTTGTTCGTCCCAAGCTGGTAACCATCATCCGCAGTGGGGTGAAGCCCCGGAAGGCAGTCCGTGTACTCCTGAACAAGAAGACTGCCCATTCTTTTGAGCAAGTTCTCACCGATATCACTGAAGCTATAAAACTGGAGACAGGAGTGGTCAAAAAGCTGTATACCTTGGATGGGAAACAGGTAAGAGATTTTACAGATGTTATGTCTTTTTCCTTCTCTTATCTTTAGGCTTTGCTGACTCAGAACAATTCTTGAAGCCTAAAATTAACCTGAGATGATCACTGCCATCTGTTCTCTCAGAAGTTAGACTTCTCATGCCAGTGGTTAAGTTACTAAATTTTCACTGATATTAATATCAAGTAAAGAATGTAGCCAACACTCTGAGTGAAACAGATGCTCCGTCCTGCATGCCAGCGTGCAGTGCGTGTCTTCCGGACTAGCTAAATAAATAACATGGGGAGTTCGGCTCACAGCCACCAGTTGATTTGGCTTTGAAGCAATTGCAAGAACTCTCAAGCTTTGGCTTCACAAAGTAAAAACGTGTTGTTGACTTTCCTTGCTTGCTAAAATAAAGAATTGATCCAAGCATGCTCTTCTGTCTAGCTCAGTAATTAGCAGGAAAAGAATGGAACTGTGTTGCATTTTCTTGACTAAATGCATGAAGAGATAACAGGCAGAAAGGGATTCAGGTCAAATATAATTAGTCAGTCATCATAATGTGCTTCATGTCTACATTTTCCTGGAACTGAAGGAAACATCTGTCTCTTGTTAGCAGCTACATAGCAATAAGCCATTTCATACTCCTGTATCTATGAAAACCTTTAAAGGAATGTGGAGGATAACTTTGGGGACTGGGAGGAGCTAGATTCTTCAAGGAAAAATCCAAGCTTGATTTAACAGTTCTGTGTCTCCTGTAATTGAGGAATGATCTTATTTTTGTCTCCATTTTTGTCTTGCTCCGGATTTGGAGTAAGGCAGCACAGCTCTTATGTGGGTGTTGGACGCTGGCTATTCTAAGGATTGATGCTATTGCTTTAAATTAACTCTCTTTCCTATTTCTGGAGAAAATTATTCAAACACTGGCTCTCAAAATACTGTGCCAACCTTAAGCAATGCGTCTAACTAATATGCAGACTTTACATGTGAAGATGATCATCCTTCATCCTTCCAATGCCAAATATAGGCTCATAAAGTGTCCTGCACAGTCCGGGTGCAGGGAGCTGACAGTAGCATGTCACTCTAACCTGTCCGATATCCTTGCTTTGTACCAAGTAAAATTTGTACTGTAAAATGCACATTAGATTAGTGGCTGCTTCTATCTTCAGATATACAAAAATCTCATCTGCCTGTCAAAGCTTCAAAGCTTTTCTTTTCCAGTTGTCTCAACCCAGTGCTTTTTCTTCGTGAAATGTATAGTTTATACGTGACTGGGTGACTTTCCAGCTAGACTGTCCACAGATAGTATTGTAAATAAGCAGTGATACAGGGAGTGATGTACTGGAAACCTTGGAAGTGGCTGGGAGAAGAGGAAGGAGAATCAAATGATCCATCCTCACTGAGGAAATCCTACATGGGCACAAGACCATGCATTTTGAATCACGCAGCTTTACAAAGGTTCCCACTCATGGTGACAGAGTTCTGTTGCTCTCATAGTTGTGAATGAGGATCTTAATCTGAACCTGTAAATTGCCTCCATTCTTTGAGAATAGCCAGCATTGTGGAGGTGAGGTGTTGCTTTGGACGGTGTGCAGAAATCGGGATGTCCCAGGAGCTTCCATCAAACTCCACCTTTTAGCTAGTAACTTTCATCTCCACCTTTTAACTAATTTCAGGAGGAAGTGGTGTTTCCTTTCCACTTCTGACTGGAGAGCAAACCAAATCAGCCCATTAACTGAATTAAGCTTGTGGCCTGGTCACTGAACCATCCTGTGAAATTGCGCTAATTCCTAAGTGGGGATCTGGGAAATGATGCTTTCTCTGAAGTTACAGGTTGCTAGAGTAGTGCTGCTGGGGGGTAGACTGCAATCTGTTATTGGAGTGGCTGCCTTGCATGGGGCTACAGCTGAGCAAGGGGTACAAAGACCTATGTAATTTAGCAATTCCTACTGCAAACTGTACCTGACAACTTCACCATCACTGTTTGCTGCAGAAATATGGTTTCAGTAAAGTCTGAGTAAAGATATCACGTTTAACTTCTTTTGCTGGCTTTATAATTCACCATTTTATGAAATGTGATATTTCATTGTGTATTAGAGATGACACCACCAGGAGTTTCGCTGTATGCAAATGTACATGCATCATTGCAGTTACTGAAAAGAGTGAGATTTTGTGATTTGACAATAATGGAATATTTATATTTGTTTGCGGCATCAATTACCGTTGAAACTTCCTGAATAGCAAGCCTGGTTCACTTTGGTTTTATTGCAAGGTTCAATGTTTGTTTGTTTGTTTTTAAATCTAGGTGTATTTGAAATTTTTCACCTATATGTGTTCTTGGTGTTGAAGCTAGAACTAGAAGCTTCTGCTTCTAGTGTTTGCCATTAGAGTTTCCATGACATACTGCTTCATAAAATCTGACCTTCTGACATTATATTAGAGGTTTTTGCATGTCTGATTCTGGCACTAGAAAGGGATTCTTGAATGCCTAATTCTGACAAATGTACTTTATTTGCAGGAGAAAATATTCATGCAAAACCACAAGCTGCTCAAAGCTGAAAAACTGACAAGAATCCTGGCAGTCTGTCTCTTTGAGTGTCATCAGAGGCAGGTTACTCCCTCTGTTGTGAAATGATAAAATTTACAAAAGGAACGTACAAAGGAAAATCATCCTTCCTCAGTCCATGAGCTGTAACTTAATGAAGGGAGATGATTATTTTATTTATAGACTTCTCCATGTTGCTCATCAGTAGAGTAATCAAGATGCTTTAGAAGGACAGACAGTAGTGGCAACAATAGTGGTGTGTAAATAATTACATTTCTATGCACTGCAGGCCTGCTGCACTTGGAGTGAGAAAGCAGTTAATTGAGAGCTGGATGGGGGGTGTTTGTATAAATGTAACACTCAAAACAATGAGGTAAGGTTAGGGTTTTTTATGAAAATTTTGTTTCTTTTTATATCTTGGGTTGTCTGTATCCTTTTGAAACTACTAACTTAGTATCTTGTGTTTTAATAGTTCATTTAACGTGCTCTTGCAAATACTTCTCATGCCTTGTACCTTGTCTGCCTGTACTTGAGCTCGTTTCCTCCTTGGAGCATACCATCATCTCTTGATAGACACCTGAGAACTCAAAAGGGGTTTCAAATTGTTGACCAAAAATGAGTCATGATAGAGAATCACAATAGAGATTTAACTTTTGAACTGTCATGGCCATATAGGAAATGGTATAGATCAAAGAATTCAGTGCATTAAATAAGTACTGTAGTGGATCAAATTCAGCACTTGGTATCATGGCTGCAAGTGCTGTTGTGTTGAGATGTATAGTATATAACTAATATATACATAGTGCCTATCAAATTTTACCTGATCTGTGGATCGTGTTGGAAAAAAGTTATTTTAGCAGATTCTTTCTCTTAGTTATATCCAGTGTGCCAAATGAGTCTGGATTCCTAGGAGCACTGGCTACTTTGTAAACACATGACAGTTTCTGCCCTATGTTGTTAATAAACCAAATTAGAAAATAGAATTGGAGACTGTATATGAAGTTGCATTCAGATGTTTTGAACACAGTAGTCTGAACTAGACTTTGCAAATGTTGTATAGATTTACTGTACTGTTTGTGCTTGAGCTTCTTTCTTATCATGGTGTACTATAAGTAGGTATTTTTCTGGGAAAAGGGAGGCTTTTTCATCACTGAGGGCCCAGTACCCATCTTCTGCTTTCTGCACCTTGCTTTCTAAGTGGTGTCTGTCTGCATTCATTCCTGCTTTTAAGAAATGACCTGTAAAAGCTAATGTCTTCTATACACACTGAACTTCTCCTGGGCTGTCCTGTATTCCAAAGTTGTATTCTGTGAGTTGTTCAGTGAGTATACAAAGAGATGTAGTAACAAAAATCAGTTCCTTTTGTCTCTGATTGGCTGAGTGAGTGATACTCTGGAGTGACCAGAAATTCATCAGGCATGTTCAGTTGTACTTTAGGATTAAGATATTTTCTGGTATGGAAAATTCCTTCTGCTTTTTCTCTAGCTGATGCATTGCCACATCTTAATTAACTAAATACCCCATTTTGTGACCCATCAATTAGCATCACCAAATAAGCAGAGTAAGGTGCTATGCAGATGGAGAGCTTGTATACTTCAGTTCCACAGAAATATAGATATTCTGCTCAAGCAGGGAACTGAATGGTTTTTTAGCCATAATAACACACAATGATCTTTTCTGGACTTGGAAATCTTCAAGACAGGGAGAAGTAGAACATGTGCTATTCATTGACTTTTACCTAGCCCAGACAAAGTGCTTCTGTTCCATCTGGGTGTTAGCTGTCTCATCAGATAAATTATGTACATTTTCATATGTCAGGGCATTTGTGACCCTGCTCCCAAAAGAATTTCTAATCTTAATAAAATGGACCCGTCTAGCAGTCTTTCCTTTGAAAAGGATTTCATGTGGCAGGTGATGAGTGAAGTTCATCTCTCTGTTTGCAAAGTTGATGCAAATGCCTAGGAGGCCAGCCCACCTCTCCTGTCCAGAGAAGAAGTTGCCATTTCTTTTTACATGACTTGAGGAAGGGCAGCAGCCACAGAGGGAGAAGCAGGATGACTAAGATCACAACAGGTTAAAGGTCAGGACTTTGGGATCAAAGCCAACAAAGTAGTTGATAAAGCAACTCCTAGTACTGCAGTACTAGTAAAAAGCTACCTCAGATGCATCCATACAAATTGCACAGGAGAAACTAACCAAACTTTGGAGCTGCTGCACTGATTTTAAGATGGTATTCAGAAGCAAGCTTGTAAAAATTTCATTGCTCAAGCATCAATGCTAGCAGTGGACCAAGCTCTTCCAGGATAGTGTTAGCTCTGTTGATTATATGAATAAAATTGTGTCAATGTGACATAGAACAAGGTTTATACCAAAATATAGCAATGCCTCCAACAGCTGTAATCTGTAACTGATGCTCAAGAAGAAGGTGAATACCTCCATGACATATCTAGTAACATCTGCATTGCTGAAAGATCAGAGGGAAAATATTCCCTCTATAGCCCTGGAGATAGATAGTTGACTTACACCCTGAGGCATGAGATTCAAGGTTACAAAGCAAGCAAATTGGTTTGTGTTATTACTCATGTTGAGGGGTAGAATGTCAGAAACTCTTTGTCCTTCTGAGACTTTGTAATTGACTGCCCTTTTGAATACTGAAAAACTGCATTGAAATCATGCCAGAACAAAGCAGTTTCATGTACTCATGTAAAGCTGGGATCTAGCCCCAAAGCAAATGGGAGGGAAGAGCAGGAGATGGATGCAAGTGTGTTTCATATCCTGCCTCCTGTAAAAGACTCTGCACCAGCTAATAGGTGTTAATAGGGGGGAGGTGAGTCCCGTCTTCCCTCCCTGCTGAGTAAAGCTGTAGCAATAAAACTGTGTCTGTTTGGCATCTTTTTCTCGGTCCTTTCTTCTCAGTGCTTCTTGTTAACTGCTGGGATTTGGCAGGCCTTGCATAAATCTCCCACTTTGATACCAAGAGGTCAGATCTGGATCGCAAGCAGTAGCAGAGGAATTGTGCAGGCAGGGTCTTTGCCCATAGCCAATTCCCCCGATGGACCACATAGGGTGAGAATTTACTCCCAGCTTCACTCCTCATTGCTTTTGCAGACTACTCTGATTTAGGGTGTTCGCATGGGATTATTTCTCTCTAGCAACCATGTGTCATGGAAGGAAGTGTAGTAATAATGTATGGGCTAAGAACTTTTGAACCCAAGTCACACCGCCAGACAACATGGCCTAGTTCTCTATCTTTAGGGAGCTCTTAGTCTAAGCTGGAAATTCAGCATTGCTTGATTCATGCAATGACTAGACACTAACACAGACAAAACCAATTAGTCTGTAGGTAGCCCTTAAGGATTTTATCATTCGCTAGAATGAACAAGCCAAGCTCCCATGAACGTGTACTTATGATAAAGTACTTAGGATAAAATATTCAGATGACTTTCTAAGATTTTATTCAGAACCCCTATGGTTTTACTAGTTTCTGTTTACTTAGGTCTGGGAGCCACAGAATCGGGTTGAAAAGGGATTAAAGCAGAAGCAGTCTGATTCAGCAGCTAAAGTCTTGATCATATTTGTTCTCCTGTGAGCATTGAGAATGTCCTGGTTGCTATCAGTGTGGTCTCCAGTCAGCTCCCCAAGGCATGTGCGGAGCAAGGGGAGACAGAGGAGGACACCATCGTGTTGCAAACTTTGGTGGATGTCTTGCCATTACTTTGCCTCTGGGTCAGATTCTGGAGGATGTGTCCTGCTTCTGCCTCCCATCCAGCAGGGCTTTGGTGCTGTGTATTCATTGGCATTTTGTTCTGCAAATACTGGATAGACCGGTGGTGAATCTATTGTCCTCTTAAGGCAGTGAGGCTCTAAGTCCAGGACAGGCTTCAGAGTTGCACTGCTGCTTGCTGAAAATTGTTGATCTTCTAGAAACACAAGCCTCACTAGTAGACATGTACTGACCAAGATCCATATGAACACCTGCTACTTGTGTCACAGATGGCAGGCTGTCAAAATTATTGAAAGATGCAGTCAGATCTGACCTGGTGACCTAGAAGTACATGGCCCCTATTACTGAATCCTGGTGCTATTCACACCCCGAAAGAGATGTATGCTAAAAATTCAGTCCTCCCCAGCATCTTTATTTCGGCAGTTCTTTCTGTCATACAGAGTGACATGTTCCTTTTTCTCCTAGAATCCCAGGAGAGAAGAGGATTATTCACTGTAGTGCCAGAGGGTTTATCTAGGAATAAACGGGCTGAAAATGAGCAAGGGAAATTAGGCTGAATATCAGGAGCACAGACAGCCCAAGGAAGCCTATAGTTTTTTCCTTTACTAGTTTGTATCATCACATGAAACTAAGTTTCTCATTCCCTTTTGGTGCTTGGGCAGAAATCCCACCAGTGGGAATGGGAGTTCCTCCTGCTCTGAGAAGGAGTGGGTTACAATGTATCCTGAGCAAGTGTCTACCTCAGTGCATGGACTCCAGTAAACATCTTATTTCTTTTGATCATGTAAAATAATCAAATACGTACAGTTTCCCTGTTTGTAATGGAGAAATGTCTTGCTTATTCTGGTGCACCAGTGTCCTCAGGCTGTGAGTGACATCATGTATAGTATGTTTGCTCACATCTCCCTACCTGCAGTAGCTCACAGAGTGTGCTAATATTCCCCTGAGTTCACCTGGTGTGAGACACCTTGAGAACCTGATGGTGGTTGGTGCCATATTTCATATCCTGTTGGAAGTTCCACGTCTTCTTCTTGTCTGCTTGAAACCAATTCTTCCCTTCTCAGCTCTTACTGGCCTTTGATCAAAAACCTGTTTTCACTCAGTAGCAGATAATTTATGACACAGCTCATACTTACACTTTCTTTAGGAAGAGCCTGCACTAGAAGTGGGTAAATGCATACAGCATAACGTCAGAGACTGATGAGAAATAGCGTGATAGAACTATCATCCAGCACAACAGTATTTCCTTCTTTCTTGTCCCTGAAACTGCCCATGGAACTGAACCAGTGATTATTCTTTTTTGTATGTAGTATATGCATCTTGATAGAGCTTCAGTGTTAAGGAAATAATTCCTTGTTGCAAAGGGCTCAGACTGAGCATGAGAGGTTGTCCAAAGCCTCCTCATCTTGTCTTTTGAATGTGATGCCATTGTCATTCAAAGATGTCTATATGGGACAGTAAGGGAAGGAGTGATGGCTTTGCTCATGTGTAGAGGATAACAGCTTCCATCCACCCTCTGGTCTACTAAGGATGACAAAAGATACTGGCACAGAAATGTGTGTAATAAAAGTATATCTAAAGGAGTTGAGGAGAAAAAAAAGTTGGGTCAAATTCATCCAGATTTTCAGAATTGGCTAAGGGAGGCCTGCATATGTGGGGAAGTGCAAAGACAGGCTATGAAAGCTGAGGGCTATTCCAGCTTGTGTTCAGGGCTTCTCAGGCTGTGGCAAATTGATTAGCATACAGAGCTGGAATTGCAGGCCTGCTTTTGGAAATTTGCTTAGCTCTGAATTAAAACTGAATAGGGAAAAGTAAGTAAGGCTAATAACCAGAGCGTTCACTGCTCCAAGCTATAAGACACACCCTCTCCCCTGCAAGCATACAGCTAGTCCTTTCTGAATTAATAGACATAATTCTAGTTCCCTGTTTAACAGCAAGCAGTGTGTGTATGAGTATATGCATCTGTATAAATACATTTTACTAAGTGTTACAGAACACAACTCTGCAGCTCAACTTGCTGTCTAAGCAATCTGAACTTTCCTTTTAGTTAAAGGATCCCAGGAACTATTGTGCTATGACAGTGACATCCTCAAGTCGTATTAATTTTCTTCCTTTATTGTAATAACTCAAAGGCATTTTATTGGAGTCTTTAACTGCACTTTGAAGACGTTTGCTTACTTTTAAATTATTGTTTCAGCTAAATGCAAATCTCAGTACCATTAGCATTTTTAAATTGTCCAGATATTCTAAAATAAATGGAAAATTTATATGTGTTGGCTCATGATGCTTTTCTCTCATTTTTTTAATCTTAAAAAATACTTTAGGTCAAGTAGTTTTCAACTAGAGTGGGTCTAAGATATAGCCTGTTTTTTAAATTAATTCTTTCTTCTTTTTTTTACCCAAATGGGGGCCTTAGTTATGAACAAAATGGACAAAAACCAGACATGGTGAAGATGAGATAATATGCACCATTCATTAGAAGGATTTTTCCGGGGGATTTTGCTTCACTCGGAATTGGCATGAGGGGTCATTCCTTCCAGTCCTCCAGGTCTGGGCTCTGTTATCCATAGGACAATGAACACAATGAGCTTTATTGGCTCCACAGGAATAATTATGCAGCCACTGAGCCTGCAGGGCAGCAGGGGAGAGCAGGACTCTGGGCTCCTTCCTTGCGCTCCCCTGCCCTCACCATCTGCTCTGTGCTGCTTATCTGGTATTCGGTCCCCTGCGGCTGCCAGGGCCCACAGCTCTGGTTCTGCTGCTGCCTTGCTGTGGACGTTGCTCCCTGGTTGTGATGGACCAGTTCAAGACACCACATGAAACACTTAGCTATGCTAAGTGTGCTACTGGGAGGACAGCTTATGGCTACAGATGTCTGTCTTTTATTTGGGTTCTCTGAACAGGAAAGAATAATCAGCTTAGGAAAGCATCTTGTGGTGCATGCGTGGTTCTGTGAAAGAAGCATTTCTTCAAGCTATTGCTGTACTACTATGCTCTTGACATAATCTCTTGTGCCCTTCCTCATCCCATCATGCTCATAATGTTGCTGAAAGAGGAACAGAGGGGCCAGGAAGGGTGACTAATGGGTGTACCTGTTTGCCTCTGTATGTCTGATGGTGAAAGTGCACTAGGAGACTCTTTCACCTTGATGATTGATCTCTAATAGAACACATAAAATCATGGTTAGGGGAGAGCCAGTGGACGTTTGGCCGAGGAAAGGCTCCTTCAAGAATCTATAAAGGAACCTGAAGTAGTGATAGGAAGGGAAAACACTATCACATATGGGAAACGGGTTTATAAGAAGAAATCAGGGTAGAAATGACTTTTTATCAGAGTAAAAATTAATATCAAGATACAAGTGGTGTTTGCTCCTGTCTTGAGTGATCTGGATGTGGAAGTACTCGGTGAAGATGACGAAAGAATTATTGTAGTAAAGAAACTTGGGAGACAAGTGAGAGACCTACTGAGGTGAACAGGCAGTGTAATGGATGATCATAAGTGTAAAGCAGCACACACTAGTAGAAATTACCCTTACACTTGTCTTTTAAGTGCTGCAGTGAGGATTGGTCTTGATGAGGCAGGCTAGAAAGCATATCTTAGCACAGAATCAAAACAACATGCTAAAGCATATGGTACGCCTTCAAAATCAGACAGAAAGGAACAGCTTTTTAAAATATTGCTGTATTCCATTTATCCTTCCACTCACCTCTTCACATTCACGAATGTGTCTCAGAATATGGAAGTAAATAAGAAGTTTCTCCAAGGACTATGCTGCACTGCAGCCCTCCCATCTTCTCTTGGAGCAGGTGGTAGAAGAGGTGGGGAAGCTCATGCAGGTGCTTGATGCCACATTAACAAAGGGGCTATGCTATTACTGGGACTTTGGTGAAACACATGTGGGTTACGAGCAGTCAGAGCAATGTATACTATGGTGTGTTTAGTGCTATATAACCCAGGGATGCATGGCTCTCTGTGGCTTGGTATGGGTTTTTGCCTGCAAGTATGAAACTAGGAGTTTGCCTGCAGCTGGGATTCACTTCCTTGGAGATCCAGGGTGTCTAGTTATGCAAAGATGTTGAGAGAAGCTATAGCTGTAGCTCTACAGATGGGGATTACCTTAACTTTCTGTAGAGAGGTGACACATCATTCCACTGCATAGTGGAACATTTGAAATGGTTTTGTCAAAAGTGCATGGAATGATCCTACTCTTTAGATTTAGAGCACAAAATATAGTGCTTGTAAAAGTCTTGCTCTTATTGTGTATAGACTTGTCCATTCTTCAGTCAGGTGTGCTGTATAGCCATTAATTCAGGATTTGTATCTTCTGTCAATTGCTTCTTTGATGTGCCTAACTTTTGCACTGTCTTTATATCTACAAAATAGTATCATTGGAGTGGAGAAAAAAAATACACCTTTCACCCTTCTTCCATACCACCCAGTATTTTAAGAGTCTGTGAAGTAATTTAGTAATGAAAACAAGTGAAAATGTAGTGAGGCCATTTCACTTTGCCAAGAATTTTAAACCTAGCAGATAAATTATTTGGGGACAAATCCTGAGAAGCATTTGCAAGGAATCTGTTTGAAACCTTAAGCCTGAGCAGCCTTCCATCTTGGGGCTCAGCTCTCCAGAAAGGCAGTAAGAGGACTAAACTTCGCTTTCTCAAATGTGCACATATCAGGAACCTTATCAACTGCTGGCAGGCTGCAGGATTACATGTAAATTAAGTGTATCAAAGAGTCGAGTTAGATAGCCAACATTAGGAGCTAACAATGTTATTCTTGCCTACTTGAAAGCCCTTCATAATGGATTAGAAACAAGAACTTACATCTCTTAATACCGGCTGAAAATTGAGGCATCTTTTTGCTTCTAGTGAATTTTAATACTTTGAGAGTAAATGGTACTGGGGATTTCCTTCATTTTAGACAACCCTAGTCACAGAGGGTTGCAAAATGATGTGTACATTTCACAATCAAAATGAAAGCCATAAGGCTGGCTGAATTTTCTGTAAGACTCTTGATAGAGTTGTCGGCCAATGTTATTTTTAGCACTAAGGCAACAGAGTTCTCCACAATCTTGTCATTTCTTGCAGTTTTAAAATGGAGAACAGCTTTTGAAATGCCTGCTTTTCCTTGATTTTTTTATCCATATCATGAGCTGCTTTGTAAAGTTTTTGAACTGCTTTTGGCAGCAGGTTGTGATATAATTCCAAACAGTGCAGAACTGCTCCAGTTTGCACTGTTTCTGCAGGAGGATTTTTCTTTCAAAAAATAGATGCTGGAAAAAACACCATCTGATCCTGACATTCATTGTTGCGTTGTTTCCAGTTGCACATGTGAAGTGTTCAATTTGGTGTAAAATGGACAGTGAACATGGAAAAATTAAGTTGGGCCAAGAGTGGATACGCTGAGCACTAATCCACATAATATCGGTGAAAACCAACTTGTTTTTTTTCTTCTAAGCATAGCTCACCAAAGACTTCCTCTCAGGACCAGAAGAAGGTAGTTGCTACAGGAAATAGCTTATGTCATAGGTGAGAAGCAACGTGCTTCAGGTATTCAAGCAGCAAGAGCGGTTCTCAGGGCTCCTGGCATTAGTCCTAGATTCAGCTGCACTGGGTGACCCAGGTTAAGGCAACAGCTTGCATGTTCATGTATCTCTCCATTTTTTTTCTCTTCCCATTTTACTCATTCCCTGCTTGTGTGCATGGGGATTTGCCTGTTTGCTTTGCTTTCCTTGCCATATTGTTTCAATTATCAGACAATCTTTTTTTTTACCTCTACTTGACTTATATGTGGGTTTGACTTACAACTGGGACAATATAGTCATTCTGGCAGCTGTATTGTGGACCACCTTCTGCTGCATTTTGGACCACCAGCTAAGATTGATGAAGAATACTAAGTCTCAATAGCATCATAACAGACTCATTCCCTCTTCTTTTCATTGTATCCAGATATCACATACAGGATACCTGGGTTTAGTACTCTAAGGCTCTGGCTTCTAAAACAAATTAAGCGTCCAGGTTCTGCCCCTCAGCGGGTGAGATCCGTTGAGGGTGATCTCTTCTTGTCTCTGGTGCCACATTTAGGCAGGAGACAAAGTGGAGATTGATTCAGTCCCAACCTTTATCCCCTTCACATGTGCTTCCTTTCCATAAGTCATGCTTTCACTTCTTTTTGCAGTCTGGCAGCTGCAAGGGCTGGTTGCTTGGTGACGCTCTCAGCAGCACAAAGAGCTCTCAGCTGGGAGGCCAGGTCTGTCCGCCACAAACAGCTGGGATAATTTTATTTATCTTTCTCTTGTTCCTGTTAATTGCAAGGAGCTGAATCAAAGTCAACATAATAGGAAAGGGAGCACCAGCAGAAACTACTTATGGCTTCTTTAACATCCACCTTTTTCTCTGTGAATCAGGGAAGTGACAGCATGTGCCAGAAGTGGCCCGTTATTTCAGAAATGCAGGAATAAAATTAAAAGGCATGATTTCCTCTTCTGGCTCAGGCAGGGTCTTACCAGGTCCTACATAAAAGAAACATGTGAGACGGGGTTTTGCATTTATGAATCATTTTTCCTTAATCCAATGTTTGACTGCCTACCTGTTCATTCTTTGTAGTAATTGTATGCTGAGCAGGTCATATCTATGAAATAGCTGTTAATGTCTTTTCCTCTACCTCAGAAGGATACACTGCTCCTCAGACTTTGTGCATGATAGAAACAACAAAGAGCTTCCAGAGGTGAAAGTGTTGTGATTTAATGATCTGGGCACAGCCCTTCGTTTTATGGAGTCCTGGTTTCTCATGTCTGTTCCTATGAAGGCTATGTCATCCTAAGTTATTTGGTGTTTCAGCTGATTTCTACTTAAGGTCAGACTGGCTGGACCTTGGAGGAGCAGGACTTCTCAAGCCAGTGCCAGCATCAGTGACATGTTGGGTCTCAGGGCCACCAAGTGCTGAGTGTGCCAGCTCAGATGTGTCAAAGCATTTAAGCATGTGAATAGCTCCCTGCAAGTTAGCCTGTGTGGAGGGGCTTTGCAGAGTTTGAGGAGCTGTGTTAAGCGCTAACAAAGGAAAGGCAAAGAAACTGGCTCTGCCTGAAGTTGGTCTCTTCTTATTAATACTATTATATTTAATAGTGACATTCCTTAAATTACTGGAGCTGTAAACTCTGCTTTTGCAGGACTTTTTGTTATTTCAGGCATAAATCATAATATATCTGTTCTAGTCAGTTGTTAATTTAATGTTATGGGGTAGTTTAATTATGCAAGGGGCTATGCAGTAACCAAACAAACTCCAACACTGAATATTTACAGTTCACTGATGAAATGCACACTAATGTGGATAAACTGATATATTAAAGGATCTGATACTAAACTCATGAATGGAAAGTGTTACTGGTTTGTGCTTTTTCTTAGCTTTTCAAAAGCCCTGAGGAACCAAGAAATAAAACTACCTTTTGAGAGTCTGGGCCGCTCTGTTCCTAGGGCTAAAGTCAAGGAAGATTCAGGAATGTGAACTGAAGTGGAAATGTACCTGCCTAACACGGTGCTAAATCTGATGTGCAAAGTTCCTGAGGGAATGGACTAAGTTTGTGTGATCTTCTGATCTGATTGTGAAAATGAGGACTCTTGAATTTTAGTGCCTCACATTCATGAGCTGTAATAGCAGGTGTTATAGGAGACACTCTGGGTTTTTGGACTTTTTTTATGCCCACATGCCTGCTCAGGGCCATATTACATGAACCTTTTCAGTGAAGAGATAGCAACCCAGGTGGTATTTCTTTGTTAAAAAACAGATGCTTGAGCTATAGTCTCTTTTTTGATCTGAAAATATTTTGTTGCTCTAATCCAGGCACTTATGGCATAGTTTTCATCCCTGAGGTGCTGCTGCTTTTTCCCAGATACTTTTGTGTGCATGGTATTTACACGGATTTTGTTTATTCTAAATCTAACAGCTTTTCTCATCAATTACTTTCCAGTTTACTACTTCAGATGTAAATGTATTGAGACAATAATCAGGGCAATGCTGTAGTAGCTCACGCTTTAGGATTTAGAATGATCACTGAAGGGATCAAGAAGGAATTGGCCTTTCTAAGCAACATCATGAAAAAAGAGGTAAGTGCTTTTGTGAAGGAGGAGCTTCCCTCTCTTCTGAAACATTAGCCCCTCACAGAGGCTGTGCATCAGCCTGCAAACATTGACCGATGAACGGATCCTCTGTGTCAAATCCTTATGTAAATGCAACAGCCTAATCCCCTTGCCCTAATAGGAATTTCACACCTTAATCCTTGCTATGTTCAGGGGCAAAGACATTCCTACTAGGCAGTTTGATGAATGCACCCTATTTTGAGAAAAATCACTGTATAGAAGTTTTTGGTAATCAGGAAACTGTAGTCTCTGATTTATATGGAAGACTGAAGCATATCACTAATAAAAGTGAGGGGATTATGTTCCTAAATTGTCAGTGGATTTCAGAGGATTTGCCACACCAAATGAGACCATCAGCCTACCGAGTCCTCATTTTGCCCCTGGCCCTGGCTGGCTCTTTGCCTTAGCTGGAAATGCTCCCTGGGTGATACAGTTGGGTCTATAGGAGCTGGAGGAAAAGGATTCCCTCCTGACCCTGCAGCAATTCACGTTGCGCCTCGCAGCTTGGGACCTCTCATTGTGTGTTGGGCTTCCTCTGCTCGAGTTGGCAGAAATGTCAATTAGTGCATGTGGTGTCATTCTGAATAAACCTGTAATTTGCATTATTATATTACCTCAAAGAAGTATTAAAAAAGCTGAAGTATAGCACTCAAGGGGCCTGGGCAGTGCCTTGTACTTATCCTTTTCTATATAGATACGTATTACTCTCTCAGTCATGGATACTTATTTCTTACCCAGCTGCAGAGCCTCTTCCAAAGCTCACTGGTCTATGGAAGACTTCCACAGGCCTTGACCTCAGGCTGATGTTCCAATGTACTCAGGGCCTTCCGTGACAAAGGGGAAGACTAACACAGTTCATGCCGCCTCTGAAAAGAAGGATGCACCAGTGTGTTTCACTTCACAGCTGAGAAGTAATTGCATTACACACAGAGGCTCCTTTTATCAGACCATTTTTATATCTCTCGGGCTCCTGGTTGTGAAGATTACTGTGAGTGCAAATCACGCAATGATGTGCTGTTGTTAAACATCATTCCTCCAATGTGTTTGCGAGATGCCTCTTCATGCACGCACAGGCAGGGTGGATCTTAATCAGCTGCGGATTAACCACTAACACAGAACACAATGTGTGCACAGCTTTACAAGCAACAGTGGTTAGCTGGCCATTTGGAAGAAATCTGTGTACATAAGTCCTGTTATTTCCACTGCCAAAGCTTTTCCAACCAGCCTTTTGTTTTAGTTTATTTCTCACTGCAGAAGCTTGTTATTCCATGCCCTGCTCTCTTGTTGCAGTTCCAATCCCTCTGGCTGCTCTTTGTTTGCCCCGTTGATACTAAACACTTCAGTTTGGACTTGTTTCTCACCGGTGCGCGAATGAGGCTCTCCAACAGTCAGGCCTTTATATCTATTCTTTGCAGAGTCCGTTCTACTAGTGCAACCCTTTGAGCATTTGCATCCAAAATGCCAGTGCACTGAGTCAAATCTGCTACTACATAAGACAGTCTGCACAAGCTAAGCCTTGATTTTTTTTTCCCAGGCCAGCTGGCTGTGGAAAGTTTTGTTCTTTGTAACTCTAAATACTTGTGTTGTTTTTAATCAAATTTGACTGTAGCTCACATAAGCGTTTGTGGCTTTTGCTTAGGAATGATATCACTGTACCAGCTAGCTCCTGCAGAGCTAGGACTGGAAAGTCTACTTTATGACAAACTATAATTTAAGAGTCAGCAATGTCTGATGTAGAAAGAAATGCAGTTTTGGAGGGGAAACTGTTGCCCAGTTATTTAAATGCTTCTGTCATTTAGAGTAAACCCATCTGTAACAGCAAAGGTCACAGCATCCCCAAGAGCTACAATTTAAAATTTTTTTTTACTCATCTCTAGTGTGGAGGTAGTGACCTATGTGCATTTGGTCCCACAGAAGGGCTGTCCCCTCATGCAGTTGTCTGTGTTCAGTTTGTGACATTGAGGAACCCCCGAGAAATCTGGAGGAAGCTGTGGCAATGGAACAGTCAAGCGTCTGTGTGAATTCCCTGCAAATGCAGCCTTTTATGGGTTTTTCTAATGGTTTGATAATTGCATGTCATTTTTGCAGCCTGACTAAAGCAATTCTGATTTTTCCTGGGTTTGATGCCCTGCATCAGCGGTTTCTTGTACTAAAGGTGCTTAAGCAGACTGTGTTTATCTCCACGTTCACCCTTTTATATCTTTACCACATACCTAAGTCAAGAGTTTGAAACAATTTATTATAAAAATTATAAGGAAGAAAAAAGTATCTCATTGCAGTTCAGGAAGAAATGACAAAACCCAGAGGTTTCTTTCAACCTTGCTGGATCATGTCTTAAGAGAGCTTTAGTTCCTGTGTTCAACTTGCCTTGTCAGCCAGCAGATAGAGGGAAGGGGAACGGAGTAACGTTTACTCTCTCCTGGCCTTTGCAGCTCCAATTCCACACTGAGCACTTCTCCAATGTTGTTATGTGTGGCTTTGTGCTGTCTCTACACTTCCAGTTTGTTCTCACGTAAAAATAGTGTATCTTGTTAATTGCAGAAAAGTATATGGCTGTTGTCTCTTCCCTATGTTGTTGTACCATATTTTAGATGGTATCTGCAAGAGAGAAAAATACCCTGTTGGGATTATAAGCTTAGGGAAAAACTAAGCTCCATGACACTGCAAAATGAGACTTTGGCCCTAGATTTGGAACCTCCCTATTGCTGCAGCTGTAACAGCTACTGCATTCACAAAAGCAGTATCTTAATTCAGCCACCGGCCAGGCTCTCTTAACGAACTCACATAATGAATAGCTGGAGTCTGCTACAGCCAGGCTAAAGCTTCCTACCTTGCCTGTCAAATGGCAAGTTATACCAGTTGGGAGTGCTGATTAATATAAAGGAGGTTACAAGTAATGACTGAACGTGTGTGCTTGTGGTGTACTAGCATAGATCAAATTGCAGCAGCTGCTCAGTATTGCCTTGCGTTGCTTCTTTGGACAGAAATGTGGAAAATGAACACAATAAACTTAAATAGCTTCTAGGTTTTTATTGTTTCCATCAAGCTACGCTGCAGTAGTAAGAGTACAGGTGGGGGTGGGAGTGGGGGTGTGAGCTAGGCTGTGTTTATGCCCATTGGCCTTGCTCTCAGTATAAAGCAGTTTGAGGCATCCCCTGACTGGGGATCGATACTGGTGTGTGCACTGACAGCAGCTCCCGAGGGTGTTACACCCGAGGCAGGTGCCGTGTCTCTGGAATCAGTGGGGCACCAGATATTCAAATAGCCACTGCTGCACCATTTCGTGGGATCCAGAGCACACCTCGTGCCTGCCAGATGGTGCAGAGTGGGTCTTGTCCTCACCATTCTCTCATCTGCTTCAGTTGTCTCCTGCTGGTCTGAGGGTGCTGGATTCCCCTGGTTCTTGCACATCAGTAATGTTGATGTCACTTCATGTTGGCCCTGACTGGTGTCATTTGGACACCGTGCCTCGATATTTGAACTCCTTCCTGAGAAGGCTATTTCTGTGCTGCTAACAGGTCTAGACTTAATGTGAGACACAGGAGGCTGTATCCTCAGCTACCATCAATTACTGGTTAAGTGGATTTGCAACAACTAGGCATGATACTCGAGGTTTTTATCCCCTTTCCTCCTTTTAGCTGGGTAGTTGGGAAGAAGATGTTGAACTCTCAGTGGAGAGCTGTAAAAGAATTACTTGTGGGTATCACCCATGTAATTCTCACTGAGCTGACACAGTGGTAGAGATGCTATTTCTGACAGCACTCAAAACAAATGTATTCCCAAAGTACAATGTGTGCAGGTCTTGAACTTGCAGAAATCCATTAACAGGGCTGGTATGGGAGTTGCCAGACTGTCACATTTTGGGTTACGTTTGTAAGAAACCTATTAGAAAAATAGATCCTTCTTGACAATAGAGCATCCCCAAAGCAACATTTTGTGATGCTGTAAATGGGAAGGTCTGAGGTTCTATTTCCAGAGTAAGAACTGATATAAGCCTGGAAAGCTCTATTTAAAACAGTGTAGATTTATTCATTTATACTAGCTGATAATCAGTTCCTAAAGCTGCTTTTAAAGTCAAAGTAATGTAGTTCTTATTGCTTGCCCTTGTCCTTCCTAACAGTGTTACTTCTGTCCCTTGCTTAAGTGCTGACAGTTTAAAAATGTATTTGGAAAGGGTGTTCAGAGGATTTTGAACATGATACTGTTAATAGGAGCATTGTTCTATCAGTCTCAGCAATTGCCCAATTTCCTCTTAGGGCAATTCTGCCATTTTATCTGCTTAAGTGCCAAATTACCACCTTGTGAAACAATTTTTACTATTTTCTCCCTCCCAAATAACACCCAACATCTGAGGCAGCTCCAAGCATCAGGTTTGGTGTTTGTCCTCTTTGTTGCTGCGGAGAAAAGAAAAAAATATGCAGAAGAAAAATCTCTCTTACTTTATCTGACCTGAGCAGGTCAAAATAATTTCTAAGCAACTGCATCTTTGTAGCACCCTTTCCTCAGCAGAACGGGAGTTTAGTGCAGCCAGCCTGCCTGGTACTGACCATTCAGCATCTCAGTTGATATGTAAATCACACATCCTCCTCCTCCTCCTCAGCAGCCTGCCAGAGCCAGCAGCAATGATGTAACCGAGCTCCCAGCAAATCCTTTGTTTCAGCAATTGCTCCAGCTCAGTGGAAAAGCTGAGGCGCTTGGGCTGTGGCAAATGAGCCTCATTTAACAGGAAAGAAAGGAGCTCCAAGAAATAACTTCTCCGGTTCGCCTTAGAAGGGAAATTATCTTGGTTTCCTAGTTATCTTGGTTTTTTATTCTCTTTGTGCAGTTTGCATATGTCAGAGATGGACTGTTAGCCATCCAAACTCCTGCTGTTCGGTTCAAGCCCACGATACAGCCCCTTTTCCTCTGCTCCATCAGCAGGGGGTAACAGAAGTAGCTTTAAAGATTCTACTTTGGCTCAGTAATTTACAGGGTGTTTACAGAAATGTAGTAACAGACTGTAGTAATATTCTGTAGTAACAGACAGGGACTAGTGAGGTGTCCAAATCTCATCAAAGAATCTTGTAAGCAGAACTGGACTTTATCAATCCAACCATTTGTCTGTTACACTGCCAAAGACCAAATAGACTTCTGATTCCAGGTTTACTCCATTCCTATGGACGTAATTTACAGACTTTTTCTGGGAAGACATCTGCTCCATGTTGCACTTGGCTTGTCCGCTGTGCAGAGGCAGCGTGCTCTGCAGTGTGACATTACGTGTCATTGGCGTGGTGGCAAATGAATCGAACAGGCAAATTGAGCCTGATCAGAGTGAGGTGAGGTAGAAATCCACTTAATGTGCTCAAAGAAAAGTAGGAAAATGGTTGACTAGAGAGGATGAGGGTGGTAGCTTAAGCTTCCAAATGTGTGTACCAAAAGCCTTGGTGTGCTTAACCCTAGAGCTAGCTGTCACCTGTAGCATCATGCACTGAAAATTGAGGGCTTGGCCCTTATCTGGTTATTTGTAAAGTTAACGCGCTTATAATCTAGCAAGAGATTTAAGCCTATTAGCAGAGGTGCTTGTTTATTACTTAGCTGGCCATAAAGACTCCGATTTTCTGTCTTCCTTTGCAGTCTGCATTCACTTTCTTTGGGTGTAAATGACTGAACAAAACCTGGGGCTGCAGGCAGTGGAGTCTAAGAAGAGCTCTGGTGTTGTGGGTTCCCCAGAGCTACAGCTAATCAGAAGTGAAGTTCCTCTGCCTTGCTATGGTAGCATCACTCTGGAGACAGCTTTGGTCGCACAGGCTATTGCCAAGATGTTTCACCAGTTCATGTTAGAATGGTTGGCTGATGGGCGGTGAACCAACCACTTCCACGTGTGGATATGGAGGAGAACTGGGAAGGAAGGATACATTTTTGCATACCCCAAGAGGCAGAGACGTCAGTCTCTTAAAAGTAAAACGTATCAGTGCGGGTGAGTGAAAGGGTGCCTGGGGAAAATATCGCTTCCTTCTTGCAAATGTAAATGCTATAAGACTTCTTGTTTAACAGGTAGCTATTTAGAAACACATCTAGTGGGGGCAAAGGAGCTTTCGAAAATTGTGGTAGAAGGTCAAATCCTTGGGTATTCTAAATCCAGTGTGGCCAGTGCGCGTATGCTAAACTAGAGAAGTTTATCTTCTTGTTTTGTACAGGTGGAGCATCAGTAAGGTTCCAAAGATCATTTGCTTGGTTATTAGAGGTATCCAGTTTGATTATTATTTCAGCCTTATCAAGTAGGTCACCTGCATTTGCTTGCTCAAGTTGATCTCCAGCCCAGAGGGAGTTATGTAAAATACCCTGTACTTGCTCTGCCAGTGGATCGCTCACTGAGGAGTAAGGAAAGTAAGCAGTGCTTTTTTTGCTTGGCATCTGCATCTGTGGATCTGTGCTGCTCTAAGAATTATCACAGGATGAAGCTAACAAAGATACTGGATCTCGGAAGTTACAAAAAAAAGTCTGTAGGAGGAAATATCCAGGGCCTTATTCACCTAGTTTAGTGTATTTTGTCAAATTCTTCTCCCTCTTACTCCGGCATTTATATAAAATTGGTGGACTGAAAAGTAAGCTCAGACAGGATTTTGGCCCTTGTACACCAGTAATGTAATTCAGTTATATAAGAAAACCATCATCTACCTCATGGGGAGATGTTATAATAACTCCTCTTGCTTTCTGTCCATTTCTTTCTCCCCTAGAATAAGAAAGGATATGGATATTTATGTACAAAAGTTACCAGTAAATGAGGTTTGGACGATACTTTTTTTTTTCTTTTTTGGTATCTGCCCAGAAGAAGTAAAGAGTGTGGAGGGGTTTGTAAATAATATACTAACTTAATGAAAATTAGTCGTGTTTTATTTGTCTGATGTAATGGAATAAAAAGAAAGCAGTAGAAAAGGAGCCAAGTCATTTTCTTGTAGTCTGCAGGAGGGAAGTTTAGTGCATCTGGAAAGCAGCAGTGCAGAGAAAGAGTATTTGTAATTGAGCTGGCATATGGCAAAAGAAGTGTTATGGGAAATCTGCGTCAAAATAAGGGTGGTGTCAAATCAGGCTCAAATTCAGTAATGATGGAGGCCAAATATATTAATTTAAGTTCAAAGTTTAGAATTGCTGTGATTACTGTGGTTATTGTGGGTTCCTTTTTCAGATTGTCCCAGCAGGCGGCATAAAAGATTAAAAATTTTAATGTAAGGACACTGACAGAGAAAGATTCTGCTTCAGGAATTTAGAGTGAAAAGTTCAGGAAATTTGGTGAAATGGAGAAGTACTTGCAATTTAGTTCAATATAGGACATCCAGCCCTCAAAAACTGGATGATAATATGTATAAATGGATTTACACCTCAACAGAATAGGATTACTTTGGCTAAGCAATCTGGGGGGGTAAAGATCACCTTCCAAAACAAACAATTAGTCAAGCATAAGAACACTTTAGGTACCTCATGCTTGGTTAAGTTATTCAAGGGCGAGTGAGACCAAATTCCAGGGAAATCAAGAGCATTTGGAGAATAGCACCACAGAGATCTTGGTGTTGGATGAGGAAGATAGTGCTACATCTGCAAGAAGCATGTTACCAGTGCAGCGCAAAAGATACCTTACAAAAGAAGCATGTGTTATTGTCCTGGTTTTACAGACAGGAAATGCACACACTGATCTTCAAAGTGGCCAAGTGCCCTTCCCTCATTGATCTGTCTTTGCCTGACACCCTCAGCCTGCCTGGCTTGTTGAGGTCACTCAGCAGGTATGACACCTAAGAGATGACTTCAGCGTCATTTCCCACACCTTTCTCACTCCCCTCCTAGCCTTGTTCCCTAGAGTACTTGGAAGGTTTATTTCTATTTTTCCTTGTCAATTAAACTAAACTCCCAAATGCATTGTGCTTAACTGCTACACTATGTGCACGCCATACCTGTTCAAAATTGCCCTTCCTGGACAAAGCATGTAGGCAAACTTCATTTATCAAAGTATGGACTTTAGGGAGAGCTCAATTAATCTTCACTTACCCCTGAAGAGCTGTGAGGTGGAAATGGGTTTGTAGATGGAAACACCTGAAATAACTTGAATTTTTTCACAGTCACAAAATGAACAAAGAATTCTTGTGGGAGAGGCATGCATGGAGAGTAATACAAGACGAAAGAAGAGGGCAGCAAACAGGCTGGCAACCTAAGGCTCGGGGTCATTACTTGCCCCAGGGTGGCTAGGTAGGGGTGCCTCTTCCCTACATTATTAATCTGTCACAGGGAATATCAAAACTTGAAGAGCAGGAGAAAGGAGAAGAGAATTAGCTAAAATGGAGTCAGTAGTGCTTTTTCAGCATCCTTTGCAAATATTGAAGCTTACTATTTATTATATCAGAGTATTAGAATATGCTTTTCAAGCTTTTTTGCTGATGAGATAAATGGCCTTAACTGTTACCGGGAGCACCTGGATGCACAGGGAACATCCTGACCCTCCTGGCAGTGGGAATGGTTGGATGTCTGCACTCCACCTGCCCCAAGCTGGTCCTCCCTGAGGTGCTGCCTGCTCTCCTGCAGGGGGTGGGGAGAGGGAGCACTGCTCAGTGCCTCCATCCTTGCATTTTCATGACAGCTCTCTGGAACTCTGTTTGTGTCAGTCCTCCTCAGTGCTGTGTGGATTAGGATGTAACAGTGGATGCTGGGGAACAAGCTGGGTTGTTACCTTCATTGAGAGAGTGAAATGCTTTATTTTAGCTAAATTCAGTTAGTTTAGTATCTGTGCTTTGCTAGCCAAAGAGCAAACTGGATGAAACATGTCCACACAAGATCCTGGTATACGGAAGTGTCATGGAAGGGATCTCGACCTGTTCTCGGTGTGTTCTTGTCACAGCAGCAAGGGCTTTGTTCCTTGCTTTGCCTGAGAGGTTCAGTGTCTGTGATATGCCATCCTAAGGGACTTCTGTGGCCATCTGCTTCTGGTGAACTGGGTCTCAGTACACTAATCTACCCCTTTATAACTATGAATTTGGTCTTTGTTGTCTCATGTTCTGCTTAGGGAATATTAAGAGTGAAAAAAAACCCAAAAGTGTAGGGCTATCACTTGTTAGTATGAGTAGCAGCACCATTGCACACCTTTTTTTTTTCCTCCCTTCTGTTTTTCTTTTTCTTTTTGGAGTGTAAATTTGGAGTATTGACTTGGATTTGCAAAACTGTGGATAGTTTGGAGCATGAGTTTCTAAGAGGGCTCCTTTTACCTCGAGTGCTGAGGCGATAGCTAGGGACAGCCAGGTGCCTTGGATGCTTCCTAGATCTGACAGCTCAGTGATGACTTTACATCGATGGCCCTCACATTTGGAAGCTGCCTTCCTCAGTGGCCCAGTCATGCCTGAATCACTCAACATTGAAGAAATATCAATAGTGCTGTTCTCTTGTGTTTCCCTGGGCATGGTAGGGTGACCACAAAGACAGTAACTTTTCCCCTTACATAGAAGCAGACATACATATGTGCGTATGTGTGTGGATTTTTAATTAGTTTGTGTAAATCTGCTCTGAAGTGTGTTGGGAAGAGGATGCATTTTGTACTGCTAAAAATAAATATATTTCTCTTAGGGAAACAGGCTTGAATTCATGTGTTAAACTTGAGTGCAAAAAGATAAATGGAATTTGATTAAAAAAACATAACTCTGCAAGTATAATGTTTTTTAATTATTTTGATACATTCATGGAGCTTTTTTCAAATGCTTTAAATCCTAACATGAGTCATAAAAGCCACTAGTGATTTCTGTAGACAGTGAAGCACTTTCTTATAGGAACTAATTTGACAGCATAGCAACTTAAATAGCTGCTTTAACCTCTCGTCCTTGAAGATCTGATGTTGAAATAATTTCATCATTTCCACTGCAATATTGTAAAATATATTATATGTCCTTTCAAGATGTGACATTATCTTTGAGTACATGTATGTAAGCGTATAAACGTACACACACATACAGCTCTGCAGATATGCACTTTTATGTATTTTCAGATAGCTCTTTATAGGATTAGCTTGAACTGTGGAATGAGACAGCCAGATCAGCAGACTGTGCTATCGATTCTTCTTGTAGAGCTCTCAAAAGCTAGGAGACTTCTTTGGTGGGTCAATTAACATACTGGAAGTAATGTACTTCACAAATGTTCATGGTTTGCATTGCCTAATTTTTCAGAGTATGGTGCACTGCTAGCAATGGCCAGCCCATAAACCAGTCTCTTATGTCAGAATTAGCAGCTCACAAAAAAGTTGATGGCAAGCTTTGGTTTATCTTTTGTGCAAATATGCCTTTTTCTTAGTATTTTCCCAAATAATAATCTGCATTTCTATGAATAAAACTTATTCCAACCAGGAGGACTGTGGGTGAAAGTAAAAGTTACAATATCTGGGTATGGGAGAGTGGCCATAGATGTTGTATCTAGAAAAGCTGAATGGTTTCAGTTTGCAAGAATGGCTTGAGTGGAGCTGGGAAGACATAGTACAGAGTTACTCTTGTTATAATGAAGAACACGTGGGCTGAGAAACTCAAGAAGAGAGAACTAAACTGGAAACAGTACATAGTAAGAATAGGAGTCTGGAAAGATCAGTCCTCCTAGGGACAGCATGGAATTGCACAAGTCACAAACATGCACACAGGGCTATGTGTAATTGTGGGTTATTAGGTACCATTGCAAAAGCAAAATGCTAGAGGAATTGGTACAAAAAGTGCAATAAAATATGCATTAACATGATGAAATATGTATTGTAATGAATATGAAATGGGGTAAGCATGACTCTCAACTGAAACAAATCTGGCAGGCTGTAACTTTGGCTTATGGAGAAGGCCCATGTTAGCCCAGTGCAGATGTTGAAGAGTTTCCATGCTGTGTCTTATTGCACAAAACACTCCTCCTAGATGTTGAGACTATGCTTTAAAGGGAAAATTAGCACTTTTTGATTTCCCCTTCAAAAATATGGCAGGAAGGGTGCTGTTATGGCTTCCTGGGGAAGGACAACATGCCAATGCAGGCTTCAGGCCACAGGGACATCCAGGTTGGAAGTAAAGTATGTTGCATGTGTGCACTCAGTGATAGCCTGTTATATGACAGTCTCTTACAGAAAGAAGGGAGGAAAGATGAAATGTTTTCTGTGGCTCATTCCCATTTCAACACAGTGAGAGAACATTGTAGAAAGAACTACACTGTGTCTAGCACAGTGGCCATAATGATTCAGAGGACACAGAGCTTTGAATACATCTCCACCAAACGAGACCTCTTTGGGAATGAAACTCCAAGGCTCCTGTGGTCATGTTTCTTAGTAGCTGTTTATGATTTTGGCCATAATCCTATTGTAACTATTGCTGTTAATCATATTGCTATCGTATTCCTGCAAAGCATCAGGGAAGGTTTTCCAGACAGATTAATCACTAATGAATTTGTAATCTGGCTTTGATCACTCATTCCTTTTGAATGCTGGTAGGTGGAGTTTACATGCCAAGTTTTTCTGAATAATGAAGATGCTGCCTCTAAGGATCCTTTGAAATTAATTTTTCAAATTTGGATCTGTTATGTAAGCTAGGCTCCCAAACTTGTTTTTCTTGTGGTTTAATGTTGAGAAGAAGGGACTTTGGCAAATTGTATAGATATGCAGGCCTTCCCATGATTCTACTGAAATAAAAAACAACATTCTCTCTGCTTTTGGAGAAAGCTGCAGCATACAGGTAGAAATACTTACAGCCATGAAAGCAGATGGAGTGTTGTCAGAGGAGCTTGAGCAAGTGGGTCTTGAAAGTGACTGATGAAGTTTCAAATTCTAATCCTTCTGCACTGTGGTTTACAGCACTGAAACCTTTTGGAATGTCAGCAGCATCTGACACCAAATATCCAGAAAATAATTATGGGCAGCTTTGACACAGAAAAGCATAAATCTCATTTTTGGTGAGGCACAAATGTCAGAATACTGTCTGTACAATAGCCAAAGGCTGTGTAAATTGTAATTAAAAGCATTTAATTTTAAGTTAATCTTCATTAGGAATGTAATTATGTCTGCACACAAATTGCTTCAATGTAATTGTCACAGTTGTAAATAACTAGTTATTTTAACCAGCTTTTCTTCAGGATAAACTGGCTAAGACATTATCAACTGTTTTATGGCAAAAGCAGAGGGTGTCTGTCACCTTCTGTGGGTGAAGGCTGAGGAAGAGGATTGTCCTGGGAAGATGTCAGGAAGGAAAGCCCTCCTCTGCAAAGCAGGGGTAAGAAAAGATGTTTCCATCCTGTGTGCAGGGCTCAGCCTGGCAGGTGGTAGGACCCGAGAGGTGATTGTCCCCCTGTACTCGGCAGTGGTGAGACCCCACCTCAAGTACTGTGTCCAGTTTTGGGCCCCCTACCACAGGAAAGACATTGAGGTGCTGGAGCAGGTCCAGAGAAGGGCAACGAAGCTGGTGAGGGGTCTGGAGCACAGGTATTATGAGGAGAGGCTGAGGGAGCTGGGGTTGTTCAGTCTGGGGAAGAGGAGGCTGAGGGGAGACCTTCTCGCTCTCTACAACTTCCTGAAAGGAGGCTGTAGAGAGGCGGGGATCGGTCTCTTCTCCCAGGTCACAGATGATAGGACAAGAGGTAATGGCTTCAAGTCGCGTGCAGGGAGGTCCAGGTTAGATATTAGGAAATATTTCTTTACTTAAAGGGTTGTCAGGCATTGGACTGGGCTGCCCAGGGAGGTGGTTGAGGCACCATCCCTGGAGGTATTCAAGAGACAAGTTGACATAGTGCTTAGGGATATGGATTAGTAGTGGATTGGTGTTGGTTTTTGGTGTGGTGTAGGGTGTGGGGTTTTTTTTTTGTTCGTTTGTGGTTTGGTGGGGTTTTTTTTGTTTGTTTTTTTTTCTTCATTGGTTGGACTAGATGATCTTAAAAGGTCCCTTCCAACCTAGCTGATTCTGTGATTCTGTGATTCTGTTAGTGAATCTGTAAAGTGTGTGTGTGGAATTAGACCAAACTGGCCCCCTTTGCTCCTGCAGGTGCCATTGTGATACCAGCTCACACATCCCCCATGGCTCCAAGTAAGATGCTGTGCAGAGATTGCATGATACTGACTTGGAAGTTCAGTGATTTATTAGAACCTGGCTGTAGAGAAGCAGAGCAAAAGTTACTCCCCTGCCCCCCAAATGAATCAAATGTGATTTGCCAAGGGGTGTTCTAATCTACAATGGCACTGGCTTCAGCCTTGTCCCTGTCTTGTAGGCATGACAGTATATAGGAAAAGTCTACCATCCATAAAGCTGTCATTTCCTAATCAGATTATCAATGAAATGTATATATGGACTTTGCTGTGCTGATGCCCACACAAGAACTGCACATTGCAGAAGCCTGGAGCTATATGCTATCAGCCATGTTCCTCTGGTAGAACCAGGCCAAAGCCTTCCACTGCTCAAGTGGCATCTACTAATAGATCACTGCAATTCTTTTATTCTTTTCTCTTGATTGCTATGGGGATTTAGGGCCTGATCCAATGCATGTTGAAGTCAGTAGGGAATTTTCCCACTGACCTCTGTGTGATCAGAATCATATCTGCCACAGAGGAGTGAAGAATGTAATATATGTTGGATTCTGCTGAGATCAACCTGACCTGAATCCAAAGAAGCTGAGAGTAGCTACTGCATGACTTAGTTTAGAAAAGGAATGATTTAGTTTTCTTCACTGCTTTGGGAAACAATTACATGAGTGCATGTAAGAAATTAAATAGCACTTAGGAGATGAGTAAAATAGTCTTATAAGTGGACATGAATGCTTGAAATGTATGCTCTAACAACATAGTTTAAAAGTAGAAGGAGCTACAATGCTCTTCCCAAATAATCTGCACTGTTACTCCTAATTGGCACAAATCTTGCTCATAACACCCATAGCGGAGATTTGCGCTGAATCCATTGATAATCCTATAAACCAGTGAGTTTGATAAAGTGGGTTGAACTGGGCGTTGCTAATTTTATTTTCATGCTTCCACTTGCTATCATTCATTAACCCCCAAATGGCAAGCTGGTCTGTATAAACAAACAAGAGAGGAATAGTCATCTTATTAGTGGCTATAACCGTGAGTGGGAAATGACAATAAAATGCATACATATACAACTTAAATAGAATGCCTTTTCTTGTATGTTGAGATGATGCTACCTGCTAAAAAAAAAGGGCCAAGTTCTCATCAGCACATGCAAAATTAAATCCAGCACTAGGAAATTCTATATTGAATCGCATTCTTTTTCACATGGCTTACTACTGTACCCCAGGCATCACAATATGTAATACTTCTGCTTTTTGTATCTCATTGTCTTGTTCATTTAAAAGAACATATGTCACATTGTTTAAATTCCGCACCACATACGGTTATTAGAGCAGCTGTCAAGCACTGATAGAATATCTAGGGCTCAAACCTGCCCATGTGTCTCTGTGGGTGTAGTGCTAACTAGGGTAAGTTCAAAGACCAAATTCTGGTGTTATGGTGGATGAGACATCCCACATCAGTGTTAGAGGAGATGTGAAGGACTGAATAAGCACCCCTAGGGTCCCTTCAGCCACGTCTGTTTAAGGCAGAATGTACCACTGGAGCAAAGTGGAAAGGCTTACAGTATTGATGCTTTATTTTTAATTCAGTATATGTGAGCTGGGCACCTTAAAGAGGATTACAAAAACAAAAGCACAGGCCATAAGATAAGACTTCCCAGATTTCCGTTTGCACCCTGAAGAGAAGAAAAATCTGTTCAGGAGAAGACTGGAAACTTTATCTGCCAGCCACTGGTCTAAATTTTACACCTAGTACCCAGAAAAACATAAAAATCCACTTTTTTTCCGTATGAATTAATATCTTATTGTGATATAATGCTTAGTTATATTAACACTTGTATCAGGAACAGTGTGGCCAGCAGGAGTAGGGAAGTCATCGTACCTCTGTACTCGGCACTGGTGAGGCCTCAC
>JAOQGH010000062.1:13304461-13348872 GCA_025769975.1 Gallinago jamesoni | reverse complement strand
TTGTTTTTTTTTAATGTGGTTGGACTCGATGATCTCAAAGGTCCCTTCCAACCACTAAGATTCTGTGATTCTGTGAACACCTGGTAGTCCTTAAATAATTGTGTACTGATACAGTCTGGGTTTGCTTCTAGTGAAGGAAGTTTGGATGCATAATAACATCTCATTGAACTAGAAGAGTTTGGGTTATGTTCACCCTATAACTGCTAGGAAATTGCACTGGAGGTCCTCCCACTGCTCTCCCAGTAACCTGTGGCTCCTGAGCATCACAGTCCTGTGCTCGGCCTTTTATACAGAGCCCTGTAGCCCTGTAGGAAACACATTGTGGGTGCCAAACCAGTGATTTCCACATTCAGAACTCAAATAAAACCTGTGACTTAATGCAGCACACTAGAGGGACAGTGGCTGGATCTACAGAAACAAGTCAGATAACGAGGGAAAATGGGCAGCATACTGCTCAGTAAAACTTTATATATATAAGTTAGATTGGATAAGAGAATTCATACTTGCCTAGATATTACAAAGAAGTGAAAAGCACTTGCAAAGAAAAATATACCATTCATTAGCTAAGGCTAATATTCTTCTAGGCAACAAGAGCAAGTTTTTTCTTTTATCCAAGAAAGCTGCCTTGGAACAAAAGCAATACAATGGTGTGGATTATGTATTCTCTTGAGGAAAGAAACAAAATATTTAGCCTGGACTACAAAGAAAAACAGTGTTCAGTTTTTAAAATTACTTTGGCATGTTTGAGTTCAAGACAGCACAGCAAAATGCTTGTTAAATCATTCTAGTGTGCAAGTACTATAGTAGATTTGATGTTCCAAAAATTGACTGTACCATGCTAATTGTCAGGATGTGATTTGTTAAGTTTTTTTTAAAGGATGTTCATGTGTTGCCTTATTTGGTCACAGATGCTTTACTGCCCCTTGGTACAGAGTGAAAATAAGGGACAGAAAAAGGGCAGTTGGTTTAGAACAGTAACATTTTAATGAACCTTAGCATCACATTCCCTATGGAAATATCTATTCTAGATTGAACAGTATTCCTTCAGAGATACCAATGAAAATATAGCACAGGTCTTATTACAAGTACCTCTCTCCACTTTCTCCTGCTATCCCATGCTTCAGAGATGCTGTATTTCTGTAGTTCTTATTGAACCCAACTGGAATTGCAGACATTCAATGTTTCTTAAAAAAGCTCAGCCTGCACTGTCTGCACTAGACGTTTATTAGAGTGCTGGAGCAAATTGTAAGCATACCACTCTGGGTATAGAGAAGGTCTCCACAGGAAAGGCTGATATTGCTGGATTACCTGTCAAAAATGACCTGAGATGAAAGGGGAAGGGAGCAAAGGGAAGCTATAAAACATTTGGGGGGGGGGGGGGGGGAAAAAAAATACAAAGTTCTAGAAGTGCTGTTAGTATGATCAGGGAGTAAAGTCAGATTGATGCTTTGTATAATTCTTTTGACTTCAGTAGATTTGTACCAAGAGGCTTGTATGCCAATACAGATTTGGCCCTTTTGTTTACATTTCTTTTTCATAACTGTATGTTCAGTCTTTATGAAGTGTTTACATATGAGTTTATGTATGAGCAGCATTTCCACCATGAGCAGACAGCAAGCTTTGTTTCTCTCTTGGCATCCACAACAAAAAAACTCCAACACCCAACACCACAACAACAAAACATACAAAAAACCCACCTGCATCTTTTAACTGATATTAAGGTATCAGCTTTGCTGAACCTAGGTAAGGGTTATTTTGCATCCTTCTATTTTAACTGTAGCTGCAAAGTTACTGATCTCCACAGTAACAATGAGGAGTCAGAATTGGTGCTTTGACCCAGGGTTGTTTGGTGCATGTGAGATCAGAAGCTGACTCAAAATCTGCAAGGAATAAGAAATACTTTCTTTTTTGTAGAGGTGAGGATCAGCAAGAATGGTTGGGGGAGGAAAGAATCTATGATGTCTCTCCCTGGAAAGGTGAAGACTACTGGAAGGTGCTCATTATTGTCTCACACCAGAGTGCTGGTGAAAATGAACAGCTCAGTCAGGTTCCTGTTAGTGTCAGCAGCAGCAGCAGAGAGAAGTCCTGCATGGGCAGATGCCAGGCTCATGTTCTCCACACCATCAGAAAGGATCCATTTATCAAGGAAATCACATAGTCTAGGGGGATGAGAGCTGGGGAAGAATTGAAGGGTGAAGGATAGGTGAAGAGCTGATCAATTCATGCAGCAAAGGAGGAAAAAATCCAAATGTGCGATTTCTGTGGTTCCAGTAAGAAAAGCAATACCCAATTATACTGGAGATGGTGCAAAAAAAGAATGTCAACGTGTACAACTATCTGAAGCTGGCTGATCTGTGAGCTCACATAGTCACCTCTGCACCTGCAGGAGTGGAATTTGCTGTTTCTTAGAGATTGGGAAAGAAACAGACACTATTCTGCTTGTGAGTCTCTGGCCGTCTCCTGTCTCTCTTACCATGTGTCTCTTGGGGGAATCTCATAGCAATTAGTTTCTAATTGCTTCAGCAGCCTACAACTAATTTTATGAGAAATGCCATCCAACTATAATGGTTCTTGCATGTTTCACAGAAGCAGAAATTAATTGCATCATAATTTTTAAAACTCTTCTTCTTTCTGTTCCCCCTTATTCCATCACATAGTACTTTATATTTTGAAAAGAATGCTAAAATACTCAAAAGGAATGTTTTGTTTTGACCAGATACTCATCTCCCCCTGCTCAATGGCAAAGATTCACCCTCATGTGTATGTAATGTACATTTATTATAAAGATGTAATTTGAATGATACTCCCCAAATTAGCATGGACCCTTTAATACCTCTCCCAGGTGCTATTTAGTTGGGGCAAGAAGGCTTTAACCTTCTGCCTTTCAGAATCCCCCTAGTAAATAACTGCATCTTGAGATCATCTCCAAATGAAATTTGCTTGCTACGCAGCAGCAAGGAGACGTGATAGGATTATAAAACAGGACTATTTTTCACTGCAGAAATGCTTGAACTCACTCCAGACAATTATGCAGCCTGCCATTTTACACATCAACTATTTCAGTATTCCTGCATCAATTATTCTATTAACATTACCGCATACTAAGCTAGAACTTGTCATTGGTCCTATAGACGTGGAAGGGATGGGATATATTTCAATTTTATTTAAAAAAAACAACAAGGCATTTCCGTGTGAGAGGCTTTGCGACATTCATTTCAGCAGCCTCGCTGCATGTTCTGTACAAAGTATTTTTATCTCACAGCCTGCTTAACATTGTTAATTTCTACCCTAATATGGTGTAGCTTAGGACATAATGCTGAATTTTCCATTACTCTGTTAGCTGTCAGCTAAATTGAAAAGACCTGTTAATTAGAAAAAAAATAATAGCTTTATTCGAAGATTAATGGAAATTAGGGTGAAAACAAAATTGTTCCAATAGGAAGGGTATATGCATTTGCTGTAAATTTAGGAAATTTCCCAAAACACAAAGAACATGTTCAGAATTATAATCAAGGAAGAAGTTTTAACTCCCTGAAAGAACAGCTTGATGGCAATTGTTACTTTCCTTTAGATTTAATGCAGCATCTGTTACAATTTAATATTTAAAGGACACCATTTTTAATTCCCATTACTCCAGAATTAAGAATGTAATAAAGATCCTTGCAAACATTGAAATTTAACTAGACAAAATGCCTTTAGGAATCTTTTCAGAATATTTTAGCGATTAAGAAATAGCTTTGATGCTCTGAGTGGGGTGCAATGCAAAGCCAGTGTTAATTAGATACAGAACCAGTTCCATCTTCTCATCTTCAGAAATTAGGCTGACTTGGATCCATATGCTGCAAATGACATTAAAATGTTGGAGGACAGGACGGTGTGTTCATTTTCAGGTTTGGAGATGCATATTAGGAAGGATGACTTGAAGGTTGAATACTTCATACTTGTGTCTTTTTTCCATTGAAGTTGATAGCATGTAAAAATGTAAGCTTTTCAACATCTCCTTTGATGAGAAAGTGTTTTGGATTTTGCAGATGTTGAACCTGTACAAAATACGAGCTCAGCGACACATTCAAGAATTAATTATTGGAAGAAGTATCTTTAGATATGATTAAAATAGCAGACCTGTTTGAAAGTCTGTGTAGTTGGAGATCTAGACCCTGAATAAAACCAGTGCAGGCTGAGGTACAAGTATGTGCATAAACTGAATTGACAGAATAGTCTTGTCTGGTCAGAAAAGGTTTTTAATTACAACTGAGTCAGAGTGCATCTTTCCCAGGAAAAATTGTGATAATACATTGCCATAATCCTAATTAACATACGCTGTCTACCACAAAAGCCAAGGAAGACAAGGTTATCCATAGTGAAATGTGTTAGTGTGCTGCTGTGCTAGGGGAGACAGCCAGTTCGAAACGTGCTGCCCTCAAAGTCAGTGCTGATGCCTGACTGAAACTGAAGTGTCCTCAAGCTCTCCTGATGCACTAATAATAATGACAAGTCTGACACTGATTTTTCCCTAGCACTTATTTTGGAAGGAATTTACTGATGTCAGCAGGACTTAAGACAATGTTGAATAACTATTTCTTAAGGAGAGGCTGCCTCAGTGAGTAAAACACATCCACTTGTTACATGGAAACCATATCTTGGATAATACAATTTCCTTTGCTACTCTGAGTGATTACTGAGGACAGAATTATGTCCTTTTTCACCACATCACAAAGAGACTGTAGGAACAAATCCTGCTGTTTCATATAACTGTGTAATCCTCTTCATTTTGCCAGAACTCTATTCTGTCCAAAAGCACTGTGCTGGGATGCTGCCCTCTGCTTCCATGGCTACACAGGGCAGTAGTTAGGCAAAATGGGTGAGTTGCAAGACAGTGGACTTATCCCTGGAAAATGAATAAATCAGTTTTGTCCCCCTGTGTGGATTCATCTTTGGCCACTGCTACTGCTGTACTGGGCTGAAGTCCATAACCATACCCAGGTGGGTGAAAATACAAAGGAATGGATCTTTTTTTTTTGGTAGCCAGCCAATGTACTGTCCTTTGAAATGTCTGGGCTGAGAATTAAGTTCTTGATGCATCTGACCATGAAGCAATTAACTGAAGGAAGTATTTTTACATAATGCTGACTGATAAGAGAAAAGAAGGAGCAGGAGCCAGGGACATTTTTAAGACATTGAGGAGGGTGGTGAGACACTGGCACAGGTTGCCCACAGAAGGTGTGTGCCCCAGCCCTGGAAGTGTTCATGGCCAGGCTGGATGGGGCTTTGAGTAACCTGGTCTAGTGGAAGGTCTCCCTGGCCATGGCAAGGGGTTGGAACTAGATGATCTTTAAGGTCCTTCCAACCTAAACCATTCTATGATTCTATGAAAGACTCTCCCAGGGCACCCTTCTTTTGCGTGTCATCCCACTAGAGATGTCATCTTAAGTCTTTTAAGCAGGCAATACATATTGTGTTTGGGGATGAGAGCAGTTCTCACAGCTACAGTTTTACTTCCTCCCTTCCTCATCATCTTCCCTAGCTGAAAGTCAGCAGAGGGGTGGCTGTGGGGATGCCAGTTCTGACCTTCTCATGCACCAGGCAAGTGCTGTAGCGTGAGGTAGAGAGATAAGAGCTTCTTGGGGGAAGCAGGAACCAGCTGTGAGATAAAGTCAGGGTGTGGCTATTGGTCTCCTCCAGCCCCTTAGAGCTTCCTTATAAGTAGTAAAGGTTTGGTGTAGCTTTTCACCCTTCTGGGCCTAAATTGGGTAAGCTAATGGTAGTATTCTTTCTGTGCTCCTTGAAGATGGCAGGGGTTGCTTGCAGCCATGAACCAAACCATTCAGTCCTGGTCCAGGGTGTTTTCTCTGTTTGTGCTTTAACCAGGGTGAGGATCTATTTACCAGTGCCTCTCCATCACCATCAGTACCATTGTTACAGTTAAAGAAAAACTCACACAAAGCTCAACAAGAGCCATTCTCTTTTATGAAGATATGCACTGTAGGATCGGCAACAGCTATAGGTTTTAGGAGCTTGTTGCTGGAAATCCCATTAACTGAAAATTCCAGCCCATTCAGCCTGACTATGAGCAGGGTGACAGGCTCCCTGTGCCCTTGTATAGTGTTGCTTGACCTTGGCTACGTAGTCATGCAATTCCAGAGTGTCCAGTGCTCTTTTGTATTCCAGAACATTCTTTCTTAACGGTGATGAGGGGGGACAACTAGGAAGAATGTTTTGACAGTTCTCTGAATTCTTAAGTGCTACCTGTTTTGGGGGGCAATTTTTGGTAGAAATCTTTCCTTTCTTAGTCTTAATCTGTCACCTAGAATTTCTAGGTTTATGGTTTTATGACTGGAGAAAGGGTAATATATTGGTGTTGATGGCTGTGCTCCTTATGCCCCCAAACTGCATGTTTATCCTCAGCCTAAAACCCTCATGAATGCAAGAGGAAGTTTTTCTCCTAGATGAAAAAATCAATGGCCTGAATATCTGTTTCACAGTCCCCCTCCATATGTATATGTAATGGGGATAACAAACTAGCCTTTCTTCCAGAGGCTAATTGGATTTCACACAGTTTGGAAGCACCACTAGTTCGCCATATATATTAAATTCAGCTTTAACATTCCTGCTGGGTAGCTTGGCTATTGACCTTTCCTCCCCCTTGGGGTTTTTTTTTCTGTTCTACTTCAAACTTCTCCTTTCCAATACTTAAATAAACAGACACCTTGTGCTGCAGCCCCTTCGAGAGCAGCGTTTCTTCACGCATGAAGTCTTACAAGCTGCTGTGCACATACATGCATGAATATTTCTTATTCCACTTAAATAAGCATCACAAATGCTTATTATAGATATAATGCATATTGGTCAGAAGCTGGTGTCCGCGCTCTGATTTAGCTGCATTATAACAAAATAGTGCAAGTGGACATAAAGCACTCATAATCAACCTACTGTGGTTATACAGCCTAATTAAGAGGATCTGCATTTTTCATCAATAAAAAGCTGTAAAAATTCCCCCTTTCATTAAAGAAAACACTTGATCATGCTGTCTTGCCCAGAATTTTCTCTTCTGAAGGCAAGAAAGGAAGAAAAAGTCTCTACAGAAGACTGGATTTTAATTGTTTCAATCAAACTATGTAGACTTAAACGTAGCCATGGCTTTCCATGAATACAAGAAAAAGTTGAGATCTCTGAATAATGTTTTAAAGAATGGAAATCTCACTGTCTGTTTCTAGTGAGAGGTCAAATTATGGGTCCTGAAACCTAGAGGGCAGAAATTATTTCTCCTACCCTTCATGATGGCTCACTGCAAATACAGAAGTGAGTGGACAGCATGACCATGGTCTTGCCAGGTTTCCATGTGGATGTTTGGAGGCAAAAGAGAGCAGAGATGGAAGAGCAGATCCCTTACTGCTGGGCAGCTCAGAGAAGGGCTCCCCAAAGTGTAATTGCACATACTTCTATGGCATGGGCTGGGCATGCAGGAGTGCTCCTGATCCATTTTTGGATGTCAACATCTGTGCCTTTTCTGCTCATCTTTCTAGTCTTTATCCATTTTAAGCAGTATTTTTTCATGAAAGAGGATAAGTAATTCTCTTTCTGTGAATGCAAATGTGGAATCTATTGGGTATATTTGTGTGTGTGTGTGTGCATACTTTAAAGAAATAATTGAATCCAAACATACCTTCTTTGTAAATGCAGGAAACCAGAATCTAATAAAATGTAAATCAATTCAGTGTCTGCTTTGGGCTTGCAGTCTTCAGTCTGTTAAAAATAAAGTATTAAGTGCTGTGCATTCCAATACCAACATTTTTATTTTCCATATTTATTTTCCACCCTTAACCCCTTAAGTCTTCTGAAATCTTTCTCTTTCTGGACATGTAGCGAAGAGCTTGTCAGAGAAGAGAAAGCAGTTCATTCAAAACCTATTATGCATGTTCATTAATTCATGATATTCACTGTGGCGCATGACCTTCTGAGTCTTCCTATGGACAAGTCTGTATGTGTTTGGTTTCTGTTTTGTGTTTTATTGAATGCAAACATCCAACTGATTAATTGTAAAGCACAGTTGCCTTTTAGAACTTTGGCTTCTCAGGCCTGAAATAAACATACCACTGCCAGTTTGACTTGGGATACAGGGGATGGAGTATAAATAAGTCCATCAGATTTCTGGTTTGAATTAAACCAAAATTTAAACAGATTTTAGTTACATTTTCAGCTCAGTTAACTCTCAGTGCCTGTCTAGCTGCTAGTCTGACTTCCCTAACTCCATCTAGCTTTGAGTACTGAAAGAGAAAGGACATGAGCAGGCATCTAAAATACGTTAATTGTCTTTAGCTAACAGATGGTCGGATGTGTTCAATTTTATAGCATTTATTAAAGCAACTTGGAAAATAAGTATGTCTTAATTCAGTTCTGCTCTTGATAGGCTTTATGTGTGTATGGCATGCAAATTGTCTTCTATGGTCTTTTTCGCCTTAAAAGAAGCTGGTTTTGAAGACAATTTTCCCCCTGTTCTGAACTCTGGATGCCTACAAGCTGAATAAATATGATGATTGAAAGAAACCAGATGGACATCTCCTTGAGCATAACCGTTAGATTTGCAGAAACTTAGGGAGTTTGAAGCTACCAGATTGGCTTCTGTTCTGCTGTCTAAATTCTTAAAGAGGAGGGATATTAGAGAGGGAACAGTTAATGAAGTCATTATGACTAAAGGAGAGCAGAGCAGAGGAAGAAGCCTTGCACTGGCCCTCACTTATCCTAAAATTTGTGCAGAATCAAGCAGTTGGTTCAAGAGAACAGTTCCCAAGAGCATAGATGTTCCAGCCCCCAGGTCAAACCTGTGGTGGTGTTATTCCAAATCTTCCATGCAAGTCTCTGCTGACCATTTAGGCAGAGGTCTTTCCTCATTCCATGACATAAGAAGAGAGGGAAAGTGTGGAAGCAGGACTGTGTACATAAATCACTGTTCTGAATAATCACTGTCTACAGTGTCTGATGATTTATCATTCAGCCTCACCTGACTCCATCAGCTAAAAATAGGAACGTCTTATAAAGACATTTCTCAGAAAGGTGAAAAAGACAGTTCAGTTAACCCTCCTGGTGAAGTATTCCTCTTCAGAGATGTGCTCTGTCATCTTCTTGGCAAACTGTGGCCAATCCAGGTGACTGGAGACCTCCTGCTGAAGTGGCAGCCACGGGATCTGCAGAACTCCATCCAGCAGTGAAAGCAAAAGAAACGTGGCTGAAGCCTGCTACTGCTGTGACAATCTTCGTACTTGTAATTGTAGAGAGTGACAGGGAAGGCAACCCATTAGCCACGCAGACACCACAAACTCTCTCATTCTGCAGATTATGAAAGGGAACAATAGAAGCTGGTTAATCATAACACACTTCTAACGCACAGGAGGTTCTGCACTGGTAGGTGATTCAGACTGAGGCTTAAGTCTTCAGGCTTTTGGTTTCTAATTATTTTTAATTATTTTATTTGTAAATTAATTAGAATTTTTAAGTACTACTGCTGCCTCCTGGAGGATGGTAGAAATAGCCAGTTAATCACATCTGTGCAGGTATATATCCTGCATATTTACTGCTCCTTTTCCAGGTGAACTCAGAATATCTGTAGCATCACTGATATTTCAGAAAACTGTGCGCTCACATAAGGAGAGATGCTTAAGGCAAGCTCCATTTTGTCAAAATCCTGAAAAATGCTTAGTTCTACAAGTACTGTATTAAAATGAACAAGAAGGCTCAGCATCTCTCAGAAGGCTGTATCTTTCCTTTCTGCAATTAAAATTGCTGCAGCAGACAGTAATGGACTGTCACTGCAGAAATCCCCTCTTGCAAATCCTAGCTATATTGTCCTCTATGGGAAAGTTTTTCTAATATGAGCAGAGAAGGATTTCCTGTAACGAGAAAAGAAACCATGCTTAATGAAAATCTAATTGCAAACAGTTTTGTACTCCCTAAAATCTCTGCTAATCTCTACCAACTTCTTTTTCTTCAAAAATACGTATTATAAAGTTTTTTAAAAATTTAACCTTGACACAAAAAAAAAAGTTACCATCAAATCTATTAGAAATAATTACTTTGTAAGAATTAAATTTGTGCCTCATCAACTGGAGCGTGAAGATTTACCTTCCTTCATTGGAATTGCTTAAGCTACAGGAACTTGAGAGAAAACCTTTCATACAGCATTGATCCTTTTAAAGTCGATATTGTCTTTTTAATCTTGAATTTCAAATTGAATATTATCCTTCTTTAAACAAAGGCATGCACATATATCTTGGAAATCCATGCTATTTATGCTGTGTACTGTAATTAAACACAACTTTAATTTTTGTAATAAATAAAAAAGCTTGTAGACTTGAAAATGGAAAAAGATAAAAGCTTACTAATTTGATGGTTTCGAGTGTCATTGCTAAGGGTTCATGGTAACAGTCAATAACAAAATCACTATTTTTGGGTACCAGCATAGGTCCATGCACTATGAGGCTACTACCAGGTTTTGTCTTGTGTTTTAATAGATTTATACCAAAAGCAAAATGCAGCATTTAAAAACAATGATATTTAGGTCATCAGCTGGTGTAAGTTTTTGTTGATGTGAACTTTCTTTTAGGGTTTTCATGGTGTACCAGGCTAATTATTGGAAACAATTAGAATAGTAGATTAGAGTAAGGTAAAGCAGAACATATAATTTCAAAACATTCTCAACTGCTTGGGGGAAGACTTGTACTATTTTTTTTATTTCTTATTTTTACTGAGAAAACATGAGAAAAAAGTTTTTTGAAGACTGGAGACAAGACTTGTAAGGTTATTCTGGAGTCACTAAAAACCTCTAAAGCAATTATTGCAATGTTGCCCTTGCTTGTCAGGAACAACCCTGAAATGTTCCATACTGGCTAATAAGGTCTGGAGCCAGCTGTCTCCACAGAGCAGCCCATGGTCCTGCTTCCCGGCTTGCATCCTCTTTAGCTTCATGTCCCTCATGGACAAGCATACCTAGGGCTTTCTCCTGGTGTTTTTCTTTTTCTGTGCATCCCTGAGGCAAGCTGGATCTGGTGCTGTAAGATCCAGCGTTTAGGTCATATGTTTTCACAAAGAAAGTTTACTCTTTATATAGGCAGCAATACATATGGGGCATGTTTCCGGGACATACAGTAACGATCAAGGATTTAAGTTTAATAAACAAAAGGTAAGTAGAAAATACCACACAGGTGGTGAACATAAGCAACATAGCTAAAACTTCATAATATGTGACACCTGTTATTTTCTGAATTTTGCAATGTTTTGCTCTATTTAATGAGAGGGGGGCTGTTTTTTGGCTGTCTTTTCTACCATGTTGTGGTGAGTTCTTAATAGTGGAGGTTACAGCAGGAAACAAATAAAGCAAATACAAAAGTTATTGTTTCCTGAATATTAGGAACTCAATAAGTAGATTACCAGAAAGAAATCAGTATGCATCCTATCTGAAAGGACAAGAATACAGCATAGTGAATTGCAAGTATCTCTGCTTGACATGTAATCACCTATCTATCCTTGTGCATGCTGGTAGTTTTCCACCGTGTTTGGACCCTTGATCTGAGGGTTTTCTTGGTTGCCTGGACTTTCTTTTTGCATATGGTGGTTGTGGGCATTTCAAGGACAAAATATACACTTTGACATATGATGTGGAGATGATAAAAGCACCTATGGGTTCTTTCTGATTTAATCTAAAAGGCTAGGAAATATTTGAACCCTTACGTTGTGATCCAGCTTTGCAGTATGTTTAACTGCACAGTGGCTTCTGTACTGAAGGATGAGCTAAACAACCCATGAGTCTTTTCCATGGCGTAAGTATAGTACTTAGCATTCAAATGGGAACTTGTGTATTGAGCCAACCACAGTTCTTTGCAAATGAATCAGTGCATCTTCATGGGAGGACTGTAATACCAAGTGGAGGTTTGAAATGACATCTTTTCTGTGGGAGAATTCTCTATAGGTAACATGTTAATGATTTTCAACCTAATTTTGGGCAAACAGAAATTGGAATTCACTGAAGTTTGCGAAGAAAATTCTGCCTTTGATCAAAGCCATAGCAGATTTTAGCTTGCTCCATTTTGAGAATCATGCTGATGTGAAAAGCAAGCTTCTCACTAATGTTTGGCATCTTAACCAGAGCTGGCACTCTTAGGCAGTGCTTTAATTATACATTATATTAACCAGTGTGAAATACTGAGCCGTATTAAGATAGTCAAAAGCCTTCTTTATAGTTGATTTACTAGAGCTTGAAATTAACTTTTCACAGTCCAGCTCAAACAGATCAGTAGATATGGAAATTCAGCTCTGTCTGCAGTAAGTTTCCCCATGGTTGTCTCCAGTGCTCTCTCCAGTCCCTTGCAATGCATTTACCCTCTGCAAAGACTCCAGTGCCCAGAAATTCCAAAACACTGGGCATCAGCTGTCAACCTGATACCTCCATTATAAACAAATGCAAATCTTGTGGTTGCTTGAAATGGTCTCCTGAAAAAATGGAACTTTAAAAATAACACATTTACCCTGAGCTCACCCAGTGGCTGGTGGGCCGCATTAGGCTGGCTGATGCTGGACATGTTCCACTTTGTGTGTTTGCAGATAAGCCTTTTTTCTCCTCCTGGCACAGTACTTATTCAGTATATGGCTGGGATCTCAGGAGCTCAGGATGAAGTTCTAGACAAAGTCAATTGGATAGACTTTGGTACTTGGTACTTTGTTGTTGATGAGCATCATCTTTCTTTGCCTCAGAACAGCACATATCAGCTTGCCAGGAGCCTGAATAAAAGGCAATTTTCTGCAAGGTACTGATGACAAGTCTGAGTGTTTATAGATCTTTCCAAGGAGAATGATGTGCATGTTTTCCAGTAGTTGTTGCACTGAGATGATTCGTATTAACTTTAGATACATGGAGATAACACAATATCATTATCATGAGTTACTGTGTGATTACCACCGGTTCCTCTGGAGTTATCCTGCATAATTATCCTGCTGTTGCTATGTAATCCCATCAATTATTTCACTGGTAGCCATGTAACTTACTACATCTGTACTGGTGTAAAGACCTGAATCTGCACTGGCCCCTTTCCTTGCAATAGCATGCAAGTATGAAGTAGGTGTCTCTAGCTGAGGCCTAGAGAATATTCATTCCGTGTACTTACATGCTCCACAAGAGTATTTCCTCACATAAGAAATCTGAGTCCTATTTCAAATGAAACAAAATATAAAAACCCAGGAACAATGCCTTCAGGTATTGCAGAAAAAGAGTAAGAGCCAGCCATGGGCATCACTATTGTCACAGGTCACTCAGATATCCCTATGGAGTTTTTAATACCCCACACCATGGGAAAAAATTAAATAGGATCCTCTAACTGTAGAGACCTGAGCTGTCCAACAGTCAGCAAAATGATATTCCTCAGCCAGATGGGAAGACAGTGGCAGATGGTAATTTCATCCTATACTTCACCTCTCAGTTAATTACCAAGAATTGGGACAACAGAAGACAAAGACACAAGCCTGATGTGCCCTTGTGTCCCAATAGTCAGCCTACCCTTATGAATAAGATTTATTGCTAGGATGTGCTTTTCAGAGTCTTGAGAACTTCTCCATTTTCCTTGTTCCTGTACCTAATCGGGTATTTTGCTTGGGTTTTTTTTTATGATGAATACTGGTTGGTCACCTCTTGATTTTGTTAAAATTATTGTTAAAACAACAAGCCTCTCATCTGTAGAGTAGTAGGGGAAGTTAGAGATCTCTGCCAGTTGAATATAGGGACTATCTCCCATCATGATGGCATTTAAACTTTTCTCCTAATAGCATGCTTCCGGTAACTTGCCATGCATTTTCAGATTTCTACACTCAGATATCAGGTCTCTGATGAAATCAGTGGATCTGGAGCTCCCGCATCTTGTGCTTTGCTTCTTTTTGATGCTGCAAGACAATACACAGGTCTGGAGCTCCAGGTGCTGCAAGATATAATTGTCTAGGATGGCAAAAACAAGAAGCAAGGTATTCAGAGCCCTTAGCCCAGCCTGACCATGTTTTCTGTGTATCTTGAGCAGCTTTCTGCATCTTGCTTTTGTAGTGGACAGAGGTCTTAGTTTAGGTGAAAGAAAACTATTGCTTTTCCTTTTCCTGCAGAGCTGCCCTAGGGCAGAGCTCCCACATTGGTGGCTGCTGCATGACTCCCCTCAGCTGGCTTGTGAAGCATGTGGTACCTGCCTTCCCCACCACTTGGCCTTCTGTGGGACAGGCAGCTTTGCAGTGACAAATGGTGCTTTATCATCCTGTGTCTGGGTGGCAAAAGCAGATAGAAGGAGACACAATATCTAGAGTCAACCTGTGGATTTAAATGACGCTTGGGTGGGAAGGGCATCCAATGATACTTTGGGCCTCTCCCGCAATAGCGCAGATAAACCTTTTGGATTTAAAACCTGCCATCAAGATTGCCTGCTTGGGAAGAGTCACATTTCTGCACCTGTGCTCTGCCCAGCAGCTCTCTGCCTTTTTAGTGGTTCTTTGGGGTTTTGTGCTCTGTTGGTACTAAGATATTCATCAGCATGGGCGGTGGGGTCACAGCCTTGCTTTCCAATGTGGCACAGGGGCACACCAGCTTCTTATTTCAGAAGTAGCTCAGGAATGCCTGTGTCAATCGTTAGGGTGACTAATGTAGTCTGTCAGCTCCTGAATGGGTTGGACATGCTCATAGAATTTGCAAGGTAGCTGATATTTTTTTTCCTCTTTTTTTAATTACACTTTTACACTTGACTTGCCCAGAGAAGTTGTGTGTTGTGTGCCAGCCTTACGGGAAGTAGGAATGAATAACACGAGGCAGGGGGAACAGCAGAGATGCAGCTCGCTCCTATTTAAATTAAAAACTAAGCCACATCAGAATGTTGCCAATTAAAAATAAAATGAATGACTTTGCTCTCTCTGTAGGTGACCTGTCTCCACGATTTCTTTGGGGATGATGATGTGTTTATCGCCTGTGGTCCAGAAAAATTCCGCTATGCACAGGATGACTTTTCTCTGGATGAAAGCGGTAACGTTAAACACACACTGCTCTTCAGTCTGTGTTTTCATTTGATTTCCATTCAGTTGCTTGCATCAGATAATAATGCTGCATGCTTTTTTTCCTTTGTTTTTTAAGACATAGTACATGGAATTGAACATCCTTTTGTGATACTTGTCCAGTCAGGGGATAATTTCGTAAATGCTGACTGAGGTAGCCTGAGTCCGAATAGGTGGATTTCTGCACCATTTGACATTTGCTGCAAAATCTGGTAGTGTATATCCTTTCAATTTTATCCATTTGTAGTCAGATAGATGCATTTTTTTGAGAACTAAACAGTAGACATGTGAATATTAAAAAAAGGGAAAAAGCACAGTTAAAAGAAAAATCACTGCCTCCACTGCTTTCTTCTGCTGATTCAAAAAGCAGGGCAATAAATCCCTTTCTAGGGAGGGGACTCGGACAGCACTATTATTTGTCCCTGTTACAACTGCAAGCACAGATCTGTAATAATAGGTGTCTCTATGATCAATTAGCAATTAAGCCATGAAATCTTTGATTTCACAGAATATACAGACCTTGCTTTAGGAGTTACCTACTGCCTACCCCACCTGGCAACCGTATGCACCAACAGTGCAGGCGGTCTGCTGGTGCCAGTGAGTGCAGCAAAAGTAAATTAATGTCACTTTGACCATTTAAAGTAGAAGAAAATGTGGTCTCCAAACATTCAGACTCATTTCCCAAAACTCTAGGTATCCTGTGTAAGGAGTGGGAGCCCCGTGCTGTCTTATATGCTACAAACTGGCTTGGCATTGAAGACCAAAGAGGACTTTTGCTGTATACCAGGAAGTCAAGCAGCCTCTAATCTTCAAACACTGTATTTTCATGACTCCTTTGCAAGCCTGATTTTATTTGACGCTGGTACTTCTGACCTGTGTACTCCAGATGAACCCATTTGATGGTCTTGGGTAATTCAAAGAAAGTTTCCAAGATTCAGCTGAAACTTTGGAGGCAGAGAATAAAGCCTGTGTCAAGCTGGGGAAGCGATCTGTAACCTGAGCTTCATATTTTTTTTAAACACTCAGCTGTTGAGTCAGCTCCATGGGGAGTTCCACACTGTAAAACAGTTTGGATGCAATTGTAGCAGAACAACTTGATGGGAAGCCCAGCTCTCTGCCTACACTCCTGGTTACTACTAATTTCTCCAGCTTGGATTTCTGTAACAAAAACAAGCCAAGCCTGGTGTTGGGAAGACACCGAGTAACTACAGCTCACAGTGGTATTTTCAGGGGAGTAGGGATGCCCTGCACCTCTCCAAGAAGCAGACAGGGAGCTATTAGCCAGCAGCTTTTTCCCACTTTGCACCCATCATCCTTCCTTGTTCTAAGTCAGATGCTGCAAGAAGAACTGTGAGTCCTGAGATCTTGCAGATGAATGTCATTTATTAAAATCTCCTCTGTCACAGGAGGAGATTTTTCTTGCCTGTTTGGATGACATGCACTTGGATTGCTGGTTATTATGTTAACTCTGGCAGAACATCAGGAAAGAGAGTAAGAAATAGCATAAGAGAGGATTATGTCATCTTTTTCCTCCTGAATGCCCACCACAGCTTTCACCCTATAATCCTGTTGCTGAGCACCTTCCAGATGATGTTGCTGTCTCATTCGTATCCTGATGGCTTCAGCATCAGCCCACAGAAATGTCATGCCTCCCCCCCCGCCATGATGTTTAGGGGCCTGTTTACACTAACTTCAGCACAGTCAGGTTTCCACTTTTAGAACCTTGTTTCAAGATGTGCAAATGCTCAGTGATTGCCTTTGGTGTACTGACACTTGCCAACGGCTGAGCTGGAGGGATTCCTCAGAGTCAGCCTTTCTCTGCTGGAAAATGTAAAGCTGAGTTTCTTTTCCAGGAATTACTCCCTTGGGAAGAAAATAAATTTGAAAGCTCTTGAAAAGACGCAGCATAAACTATTTTCACTTTTTACGTTTATTTTCTTGGGAGTAATTTGGGTCGCTGAACATAGATGTCTGACACCCTGTGAGACCCCCTTGGTTTCTGAGATATCCATGTAATATATGATTGACCAATATCACACAGGGGCACCAGGAGACACTCTCTGGAGAGAGTGTACTAGAACTGTAGTCTAGTGTATCTCACATAGTATTTGGTGCCTATGGCTAGGCAAATGAATTGTGCTCTAAGATCGAAACGTTAGCTATATGTAAGAGCCTTGAAAAATATTACTTCTACTGTGACTGAAAAAGATTTTCCCCCATGTTTTGGCTTGGCTGGTTAACACCAGGAGCAGTTATTTGCACACTGTCCCTAGTGACTATTTCACAGTCTCTCATCAAACACTACAGTCCTTGAAGGAGGAGTCGAGGGATAGTCTATTTTCCACACCATCCCCCCATCATTACTGCTCTTCATGTATGAAAAATTGGAGCTATATTGGTGCTGGAGCCCTACAAGCCATCTGTGAGAAGCTAAATACCTTTGAAAAAAGTACGCACAACTTCTTCTAGCCCTGATTTACAGTTTCCAAACTCCATTTAGCAGAAGAGAGAATAAACTCATTGTAGGTTTAATTGTCACCATGCAGTATCCCTGGAGCACAGGGCATCCATCCACTCTTCATATTCTTGTACTGCATGACCCAATAGCAAACTCTCTTGCAAACCATCTGGAAGAAGAAGAGACTGACTCTTGACTGTCTGAGAATGAGCAAAGCCTGGGGAAAAATTTAAGGCAATTACATTTTCATAGATATACTGATATATAAGTAAATAACACATACATTCAGGTCAGACACTTCTTTTCGGTTGACCAATTATTTATCTGCTATGTGCTGCCTCAGTTGATTCCCACTAGGGAGTTCAGCAAGGGAGCCCTCAGTCCAGCCCATGCATGCTGAGCTGAACTTTTCCACAATAGAACTGTGTGTGTAATATCTAATTCACATCTGTAAAAAAGACCTGGTTTTCATATCTTGGTGAGAACAATCTGTTGTAGGAGATGAAGTGAGACCAGTTAGCATTTGACAAAAAGGAAATCTCCTTTTTATTGCTGCCTTCTTAACTGGGTTAATAACTTGAGGGGTGGAAAGTGCTATTTCTCTTAGCTCTTAAGGTAAATAAACCCTGGTTTTGAAGATCTGGCGTGCCTGAAATCCGGGGACACACAGAGGTTTGTTAGCATTTCAGTTCACTTCTGCAGGACACTGTAGACCATGTTTACATTTTCCACTCTTCCTGGCCTACTTATTTTTAGGAAAACACTGTTGGGGTTCTCATCTGCTCATGTCTTTAAGTACATAAATCCACTAGACTTGTTTATACAAACCTTTCCGAAAGGGATGAGTGGGCAGAACAGAGGACATGTTTTATAAATCCATTTTTTCTTCCTTGCTTTCTGCATTGGAAACATTGCAGCTTGTTGAAACCACAGAAGAGGTTGATTTGGGCTGAGTGAAAGACTCCTGGGGCAGATGTCCCATCTGCCACTTTATGTCATGCCATGATCTGTTTCCTGGCTCTCTGCACCTGCACAAATTGCACTGATCATTCTTACTATTAGGTCTTCATGGAAGGGCTACAGCAAAATAAGTGATTTTTTTTTGGCCTGATTCTTCCTTCAGTCAGTGTTGACCATTTTAATTGTACTTACTAGTTGGTGAGAACCAAGGCAAGGGGAAGGGCAGAAAATCTTTGATAGGAACAGAGGTATGGAGATGGGCCCTGCTAGGGAGCTGACCCAATCTTGACGTACACTGACTCAGCACCTGCTCTAAAGGAGCAAAGGTTTTCTTCTTCTTGCCCTCCCCCTAAAATTCTTCTTTCTGCCCTGGAGAAAATGTGGAGATACCAGCTTTTCCCTTGCGGTTGATGTTTTCTAGACCTCATTGGAGAGAAATTACTAAGCTGCCCATGAGTGTTTCATAGCTGGTGTCCATAGGCAGCGAGAGTAGGCAGGGACATGACATAACCACGGTTGCTGTCTGTTTCCTTAGAGTGCCGGGTGATGAAAGGGAGCCCTGCAACCGCCACAGGCAGTAAGTCATCTCCCACCCCTCAGAAGAGCTCAGCAAAGAGTCCAGCCCCCATGCGCCGGAGCAAGTCTCCAGCCGATTCAGGTAACCATCAAGATGGTGAGTGACTGTTTTCTGGTGTTTGAATATTAACTGTGCTCAAGGGTGACTTTGGATGCACTAACCATGGGTGTTTACATATGAATCTTCAGCATTTTTTTAAAATACAATAAGCTGGTGCTAGTGTACAGGCGCACATCATAAATATTGGAGAGGAATTCTGTGGTTGGTTAAGTGCAGTTGTAGCTTTAGGTCATACCACCCACAGTCTCACAACCTCCTCCCCTAGCAAAATTTTAAAAGAAGTTTCCATTTCACAGGCAGGAAATCAAGGCCCACAGTGCTCCCACATGTTCCCTATAGATACAGGCTGATTTAGAATAACCTCCTGTGCAATGCAAATGTTTACTTTTGTACAGGTCAGTAGTGTCCCCTTCTAGTTGCTATTTAAAGAAGACCAATGGCCTTGCTATTGGAGAGCTGGTGATGGGTTCTTTATGTGATACCGAGTAATAGAAGAGAAGGAAAATGGGGATCCTTATTTGCTGCAGCAGCTTGCGCCCTTTGAAATGCCTCCTTCCCTCTTCGGTAGCAACTGGATTGGTGGTGTAGCAGAGCCTGTAAGTTAAAGGCTGGGATGAATATCACACTTTTGGTAATTGATAGATTTTAGCCATGACGGAGAGGGTGGATCCCTAGGTATGTCATCTATTGGCCCGTTTTTTTTTTTCCAAAAGAAAATCAGACATGGCCAAATCACCAAATAAGCCCTTTGGGATTCCGGGAGAGTTTCATAGCTTAAATTCAAGTGACCCACAGTATTCAGAGGTGATACAAAACAGAAATTGCTTTTCACCTTCATGGTAACACATTGCATATTGCATGTGAACGCCACACAACTGTTGACCATCAGCAGATATCGGATTATTGGATATAAGGTTCTCCTGATGGTATTCAGAAAAATTTTCCCCAGGAAGTAGTTAATTTGTTTAGAATCTCTTGATATTCTTCAGCTCTTTAAAGAGACAATGTGAAATTGGTTGGCACATACCAAGACTCTGTGATTTGAAAAAAGTTATTTCTCTGTCAGGCGATTCTGCATTCATAGAGTTTTCCTTCAAGATTCCAGTGTTGGCTGTTCTTAAATTCAGGTTTGCTATAATCTAAAAAGCTTTTATAATCCCACATGCATGGTAAAGTTACACTGAAGTTGAAGGCATGATGGAAAATACGTTCTGATTTAAAAAAGAAGCAAAGAACTTCCATTCAGTGATCTGGGAGTCAGCTCATGCATGAGTTGTGATACAGCATTTAAACCTTCTCCATAACTATCAAGTGCTAATTACCATCAACTAGACTTTATTGCATGAACATATAGTCTAATGTGAAATGGCAACTATTGTGTTCCTGATTTCAACTGACTGACTGACTCACAGGAACAAAATGGTGAGTCATCTGATGAAGTTTAATGAACACAGTTAGTAGAGCCTTTCAGAAGGAGATTAAAATAACCAGAAATGCTGAACAATAGCCAGCTCCTGGAGTTAAGGCCAGTAATGAAGAACAAATCAAGTTTCTTTAATCCATCTAGACAAGGGTCTTTCGTACTCTCCTGTGATTTCAATACAGAAAAAAGTGGCAGCTTGTCTTGCTTAATGAGAATAAAAAATGACTGAACTCTCTCAGTGCTGGAAGGGTGTAAAAAGACAGTTATTTTCTCAGGACAGAGAGAAAAAAAGAATACCATCTTGTGTTCTTGTCCCTTGACTTTGCAATAAAGAAAGTGGGTCAACATATTACTTAAGGGTCAATATTTACATGAACAATCAACAGGTTTAGCTGGATTTTGAAGTTAACACATTAAAAAGTCAAGGAATGCTGAATGAAGCCTGTTTAATAAAAGATGATCTGACCTTTTTTTTTTCAGCATTCTCACCTATTTTATTTATGAAAGTATTTAAAACCAGTTTTATTTCAATTATATTAAATATTTTTGCTATGTGTTTGATCTCCTACCCATTTGTACCTTCTGCTTTTGCTGTCTTTCATTGTGCTATGATTGTCATATCAGAACTTGGAGTTTCCTTGATTCCATGTTACTAGTTTCTGTTCTTTTCAGTTCTTTTCCATGTAGGTTTCTATCGTTTTTTCCACTATAGTCTCTTAGGCCATTGTGCCATCAGTGCCCATGAGATAGCTGGGCACTGATATAAATGCAGATTCTGAAGTAAATCTCCATGCTGCTTGAATGAAAGAAGTCTGAACTGTCCTCATTACAAGTGCACCACAATTACAGAAAAGGATGTTATTTTTTTCCATTTGTCATCCTAATTATTTCATTTTCCTGTCAAAGCATGTGGGAAAATGGCGCATTATTTATCAGTAGCAAAAATGAGAATGCAGTGGAATTACACGTGGACAGTGGTCCACATGCATTGCCAACAGAGGCAGCTAAGGCCTAAAGCAGAGAGTACATGCACAGCTGTGTCTCATTCTTGGCAAGAGCTTCAATGCTGCCAGCAGATAGTGGACAAAAAGTCACTGTTATAGCATGAAAGAACAGAAAAAACTGCTTTAGCAGAGCTTGCTAATGCTGATTCTGAAGATGTAGTGTTGACAGCATGCAGGCATTGCATCCGCTTTCTCTGCCATTCACTGTAGGAACACTTCTGATCTTTATGTGTCAATATAAATAAAACACTTCTCATTCAAAGCTGTGGAAATGCTTTGCGCCTGAGCAGCAGCTATCCTCCACACAGGCTGGAGTATTCAGGGACTTGTGTTTTATGCCAATCTCCTCCACTGACTCACTCCATGGCTTTGAGTGCATCATTTAAGCTGTTTATGCCGCCTTTGTCAATGGATCATCCAAGACAGTGATAACTGATGTGTGTACAGAGCTCAGTAATCTACCCATGGGATCATGAACATGAAAGAGCACTGAGGCTCTTTATTTGGCGCTTTTAATGTATTCTGAAAACATGAGGATAATAATATTGGCAAAACCAAAGCTATTACCTCACAGATTGCTGGAGACAGAAGACATCCCCAGCAGCAGAGTAGCTGCAACATGTGCTCCAGACCTTCCAACAGAGGCAAGTTGCACTCTAGCAAAGTCATTGTCTACACTTCGGTGGATCAGAGACTGCTCCAGCAACCTGCACACTCTCTTAACACATTCAATCCTGCTGCAGTGATCTGTCAGGTAGTGCAGGGGAGTAAATAGAACTATGTAGCCCAATCCTGTGTTAGCCATCATCATAGACTGTGTAGATAGATCCCCATCTAAGTTAATTTGTCAGCTTGGAAGCTTTCTATGTAGGGAGCTGCATTCTGTGCCAGGTGATCTCCATTCATCTTTGATATCCTCTGCTCCTTCTGGTTTTGGCTATGGATTTAGTGATCTACTTCTCAATGAGAAGCATGGATTGAGGTATAACTACATTTCTGGGAGAGTCACAGAGAGAGCATACTGCTGGCTGGAATCCAGTTTTCCCCGATGGCACCCAAAGTTTTGCTCTTGACTGTGGTCTCTGAGGCCACCTCTGAGTCAGAACAACAGCAGAATACAGAAAAAAAAGTATGTAGCAAGTCTGTAAATCTAGCACTGAAAAGGAAACAGCTTCTAAGCCATTTAATTGCTCCTATCACCAGCCAGATGTGAACTGTAATGTATTCCTTGCCTGTCTTGTTACAGCAGTCCTGGTAGCGAGGCACTTAAGTGGTTAGCTCCCATTCCAAAGACACAAGGATTAACATGGAGCAACAAAGAGCATATGAACAAAATATTTTGTTAAAAAACATCAGGACAAAAGGCCGAGCACAGAGGTACAAGTGCACAGAGAGTGCCAGCTCTCAGCTGCAGTGATTTGAGTTCACTGGTTGAATTGCTACCTTCTGCCAGAGGTAATTTGCCTCCTGCCTAGATGTGTCATGGCCTTACTGTGAAAAGCTCAATTCCCTCTAGGCAGCCAGAGCCCTTCAGCTCCAATGATATTCAAAAAATGAGGTAGCTAATCCACAGAAACATGTGAAACACTGTTTTCTTGCCACGGTACTTTTATCTCTTTATTTACTATACAGTCATTTAAATGAATGAAAATTAAATGAATGAATGAATGAATGAGAATTAAATGAATGAATGAAGAAGTGTCATTCTATAAACAGATGGTAACAGACCACAATCCTTTATTCCCAAGGGGAATCCTTTCTTCCTTCTCTCATTAACTCCTAACCCATATATATGCCTTCTCAGCAATGCCAATGTATTTCTGTTTTAATCCGGCTATTCCTCCAGACACTGTGCTGATCATTTCATCATGAGGCCATTTTCACCTATTGGTTCAGTTTGACCAGAAGGCCCTGGCAGCTTTGCTTCCAGGATCTTGTTTAGTTTCCCATCTCTTTAGAGCTAGAGCTGTGGTGCAGTCTTTCATCTATATCCTCCACCTAACTGCCCCAATATGTTGCTTCCAGCAAGGTGGGGTTAGCAAAATACATCAGGGTTTTACTTCTCCCTCTATAAGAATGTATCCAATTGCCTTTCTCTTCTGTCTTCCAAAGGTTAACTAGTAGAGCTGAACTAGTTTCTCACAGATCAGCTGTGAACTGAGACTGGAAGGGGCTGGTGTCTTTATCTGGCATTAGTTGAGCTTGGGTTGTATTTTAGTATGGAGTGAACATGCTAAGAAAGACATAAGCGAACTAGAGAAAATACGAAAGAAATTTCCTAGGGTGCAGATACTTTGAAGGAAAAGGACCGATTGAGCTTAGAAAAAAGGAAAATCAAGAAGGGACAATTAAACACTTTTCAAATGCATATGAAGTATTAAAACAAGGATAAGGATCAATTTTTCTGTGTGTTTATCAGGGATACAACAGGATATTGTTTCCGTCTTTAATAAGGGATATATAGATCAGATATTAGGAATGCTTTTCAATTTTAAGCATCTTAATCTTTGAAGCAGGTCTCCTAGGGCCTGTGAGTCCCTGTCAGACTTGGTGCTTTTAAAAAAATAAGATCTCTACTGGGCATGACCCAAATATATCTGATCCCAATTTAGAACACAAAGCTTCTATGGCTATTTCTAGCCTCCATTTTTCTTTCTATGAAGTCAGCTTTGAAAAATGACATAGCTTAGAGCAATAAAATACAGACTGAACTACACCTGCAGTATACCATCCCATTCCTTCTCCTAACATGACAGAAGAAAACCGGCCATAAGGAGATAAGTCTCTGTGCTGCTGCAATGGTCCAGGAGTTTAAAATGGGCTAGGGTCAATGGGAAGTTTGGCAATTTTTTTTTAACAGACTACTACAATAAGCAGTCAAACAAAAGACAGAGCTAAATCTCAGGGGAGAAATACAGGGGAGAAAATAAAACAATGATGTCATTTGCCATTACTTCTTTGTTATAAAAATATGAAATTATCTTACAGTAACCACATAACAAACAAGGGTTCAGTTGTATAAATACTCCGTGACCGGAGAGTTTATGAATTTTAAAATTAGCATGATCTTAGTCCTTTACAATACAGAGCCACAGGTACCTGAGCTGAAATTTGAAAATATCTTTCCCCAGCTTTGCCTTTGCTCAGGAGCCATTGAGCAGGGCTCTGAGGCACTGCTGCAGGACTTTAATTTCTCAGTCCTCTAGTGGAAGGGTTTGGATAGAGGGACAAAAGCAAATCCACAAGGCTGCAGCAATTAGCAAAACAGATACAGAATGTCAGTCTGTCCTGACTGCAGATCTGGCTCCCCAGAGTCATTATATATGTGTTAAAAAGGCAGCAGATGTCTTTTGGATTGCACACAAGATAGAGCAGCTTGCTATCCCACTTGTGCTTACTTATGTTCTGCTAGCTGATAATCTACAGGACACATCCAGCTGAGAGATCACCCTCATAAAACGTGATGAAAAAAGGGTGCCAACACTGCAGAGCTGAGTGCTTGGGAGTTAGGAGGTGCCTGACCAAAGGATGCCTCTGCAATCTGAATTCTTCCACTCCTGAATAAACACTACAATGGAGTCTTTATTTTGCCACAGACTCCTCTGCCCTGGAGGGCAGGATGGCTTGTGCTCACTAAATGAGCTGCTATTTCTACATTTGCTTTATGCTGTTCTTGTTCTGGTTGTTGCCTCTTTTTATTTCCTTGGTGACACTTCAAGCCTTGACCTGGAGACAAAACTATTCACGTATTTCATAGTTCTTTCTCTCACTCTTGTGATATATGAGTATGTGCTTCTCAAACTAGGAACTCATCTCCGGAACTCTGGGAACCCCAATGGAGCAAGGAGTATTAACCCTATTTTACCAATTGATAGAAAAAGAGATACATCCACACATTTTGAGCACTCGCTGTGATCCTTGGACCCTGCTTTTTCCAGGTCTGTTAATTGATAGAAATGTGAGTTCAAAATACGGACCTCACTAGCCTCATTTACAGGTCTTGGTTATTATCATTGCTAGAAATTCAGATCCAGAGTCCCAGTCATCCAAGCAAACCTGAGCAACACTCAAGGAACAATTGTATATAAGAAGTTTGGCTAGAATGTCTTTGGGACAATCAGGCAGGGAATTCAGTTTACCTGGATCTCTCATAGCCATCTCAAACATGACATGATGCTATATTCTCCATCCTCCCTCTCGTTTGCTGGACAAGCCTGATTTAGCTCCCAAGTCCAACTTGTCTTGTGCACTGAAGAAGGTATGGATGCTATAAACCAAATTTATACACGTGAATGCAATTAAAGGATGTTTCATATGCACAAAGGGGCTATAAGGTAAATTACAGTTGCAAAGCAAATAGAATGAACATAAATAAGACAACATACACAAAGAATAACACTGTGGGAAAAAAAACAAAAACAAATTAGTTCAAATGAAAGCTGGTTATAAAGAATTGTTTCCAATAGCTGAATTTATGTGAAAACCTTAGTTACCATAAGTCATCAGCAGATTTTAGTGGAGCATACACCACCTGGGATCTGCTTTTGGCCTCTTGTTATTTTCTTGCATTTGAGTTCAAAAGAAATGCATGCAAGTTTTATGATGAACACTATTCTTCATTAGCAGACATAGAAAAAATTAAACGGGGCTTCTTAATTGTTGCTCCCGCTGCAAAATTCTTCATAAGTATTTGTAATGATATACATCCGTCTCATTGGATTTCTGATTTGGATGTCACATCTGTTTTTTTCATTGGTGCTCATAAAATATTAACATCCCTGCTGTAGCACTTAAAAGTCTCATTGTATTAGGGAATTTCTGTCCTTCCCTCCAGCAATTATATCTATTTGCTGCACATTGGCTGTTTGCCATTCTTCTAGTCTTCTTGTTTGTGGAAGGGAAATTTGGGTTCTTTGTAGAGTTGTTAAGTGGCATTTTTGTCTTGGGAAAGGATTACTTCCTGCCTCAGGGTCGATGACAATTGGAAATAAATAAAGAAAGCGGCATTTTAGAAATTAGAGATAGCTTCTAGCTAATACAGGTTATATTAGTACTATTGTACCTCACATTTTCTTTAACAAGAAAACTCAAAGTCACTTGGCAAAAAAAAAAAAACAAAAAACATAAAAGAGATCCAGTTTCTTTTTTTCTGAATTGCCTTTATTATTGGCTGGCATATTGTTAGTGAACTCTACTATTTTTCCCATCAACCTTGAGGGCAGCTCACTTTGTAGAACTGGAGCAAAGCGACGAGTGGCATGTTGCAGTGCAGGGACTGGCACGTAACAGTTTCTGGGTTTCCAGAACTAGTTTTTTCCCTCCATCAATAAAGAATGGTCTGAGTGGAATGGGGAGGTGAAGGGTCACTCTGTTCTCCAATTATCTATAAATCATTATTTCCACCACCTTTTAAGAAATACCCATTTCCGAAGTGAGGTGCATTTGTAATGGGAAAAAGCTCTGTGATGAATAGCCTCCTCTTCCCACTAGTGCCTCCTGCGTAGCAGTGATGGATATGAATACAGAGGGCCCACGTCACATCAATGTGTTGAGCCTGAGCTGCTTTAACGTGCCAGCAGCTCCTCTTTTGTCCTGTGGCTTAGAGCACACGTTTCTTTATGTTTACTTGAATTCATGTGTATGACTTCTGCATTTGGGCCAATGATACCACAAACCTTAACGGCCCTCCTCTTTGTCACAGGAAGGTAACAGAGAAGAGGAATGAGGCTGTCTTAGGCATTAAAGCAAGAATTATGCAGGTTTTGTTCTTAACAATACAGCATTCATACACTTTCTTCTTACTGTATGATACTTTATACACTTCTTAGGTCTCCTCCAGACACTCAACTACTTGCTTAATTTTAAGTAACTGATTTGCATATTCAGCTGTTACAATTGGAAGCATACGCCCCATATGCTGAAATCATTCATCCTCCTATACACGTGCTTTTAGTTAGAGTAATGGTATACAGAGGTACTGGGCAGTTAATAGAACAGGACAACAAGCCTGGATCGTTATATGCTTGTCTTTTTCTCTCTGTGAGAAACATCAACACAATTAAAAATGTTTTCTTTAAAAGGGGGAGGGATTTGCGCAGTTATCTGGAGGGCTGGCAACGCTATAGCCATTTAAGGAAAGGACAATCAAAATATTTGCGGTTTAGTTTTGTGGCTTGTGCTGAATATGGTAACATCTGGAGTAGGTTTTGGAAATGTCACTTTCTGTAGATTTGATTGGGATATGTAGTTGAATGCTCAAAAGGCCTCCAGCTTGCTGCTGCTTGGATTGCAAAAAGAAAAGGCCAGAAAAGGTAATACAGTTAGACACAGCCAGCATGAGTGTGAATTTCCTTCCCTCAAGTAATGCTGCTTGTGTTGATGGAGCTATGTGTTACAGCCCCTGGTAACAAAAGGGTCTGTATCCCTGGAGTTCATACACAACCTATGAATGACCAAGTTCACTATGTGTAAGTATGTCCTTATGAAATAACATATTGGACACCTGGCAATTATCAGAGACATTAACTTACTGCAAGAACATCAGTGGTAGGAAAAATTAATTTATCCTTATTCCATTTTGTTTCCCTTCATTTTTTTCTGCATAATATGCTATTTACTTTGATTTGGTTTTGGTCCAATAAATGCATAATAGCTTGCCCTGACATAGCCCTGGGGCTCTTCACTTTAACTGAAAGCCATGTCTGTGAAGGCCTCAATGAACAACCCTTACAAAAGCCATTTGATTTAAGTGAATCAGATTTTTTAAAATGGAGAATAACTGTGTTTTCTTCAAAGCAACATGTACAAACAAAAGAAACCAAAAGGCCAGATTTGGATCTTTGCAAGAGGATCATCACTTGACGTGATTCTCTTGTCCTCCCCCGATGGATGATGTTCACTTCTCTGGCACAGGCAGTGGAGGAACAGCAGAGCCAGCTCTGGCCTCTCCCCGGAGAGGTGAACAGGGACATGCCACCCTGTGCTTACACCAGGATTTCAGAAGGGCTTTTTTGGTCATTTAATCCAAGCCGCAGCTAACTACATCCAGGGCATTCCAGGCAACTGTTTGTCTAATTTGTAATATGTATATTTGACATCTAACATTTCTTGTGTAGGATACAGCATATCTGCAGCCTCTGGTTTCCACTCATGCCCTTAAATGCCATGTGGTTTCAATTGTGTTAAACTATTTGATAACATAGATATTGTCTTTCTGTTTTTCTGGTGATGTGTATCTTGGATCAATTGGATGAATATTCATAGAGTAAAATATTGCTCCTTCAATATATTCAGTATTTCACTGTATTCTAAAGTCTATTATCCTGAGAAGCTGAAAGCCTTAAGTTGGTTTGTTTGCTTGTTTGTTTTCTCCTGTCTTATGTGAATAAACTATAATGTTTCTGTGTTAAATGTTTGGGCACCTTCCCTCTCTCCAAAGGAGAAAGAAGATCTTCCTCTTGATTGTCTGACTGCTAGCTCTGTCTTGTTTTCTGACAGCAAATGGGACCTCAAGCAGTCAGCTGTCTACACCCAAATCAAAGCAGTCCCCGATCTCCACACCTACCAGCCCAGGGAGCCTCCGTAAGCACAAGGTATTATGTTTCTTATACCTTACTACATCTGTTTCTTCCTTAGTCTACTCAGATTTGTATGACATTTAAGTCATGGCCATATTCCCTGGAAGCACAACTTCTTATGTTGAAACAGTGGAGAATTTAGCCCATTACCTAAAAGGAGTGTCACTTTAGGCTCTAGCAAAACGGTGAACAACAAATCATTGGCCTGTTTCTTCCCTTGGAGTTATTAACATGTGCCAGAGGTCATTCATATGGATCAGAAGAGAGAACTTAACCCTGAGCTTGTATCACTATTTTAAAAAAAACACAAGTTATTGATGGATACGATCTTCGTATAAAACCTCCTCTCTTGGAAAGCCTTAAGCGTTGGCAAATCTAGTCCATTCAACAGCAGAAGAAATACAAGTATTACTGAAGCTCTAAGACATTACTTTAATGATGCATCTTAAGGATTTCTTTATTTTTTTTTTAATTTAAGGCCATGCTCTGTTTTACAGGAAACAAGTGATTTTTCACAGCTGGTGTAGTAATTGTGTTCTGGTCAGTTGCAGTTTTTTCCTGGTAATAAACAGGGTGTCTAACAGATAGCACAGCATCTACTAGGGATCAGTAAGCCTGTGCTGGTTCACAGGTGATTCATGTATTGATTTATTTAAAAGGTATAGCAGCAGTCACAGCTTTTTATATTCCTGTTATTCGGTGCTATCCTGTGCTGAGTCCAGGTTGTTATTTCCATGGTCTTTCTCATTTCTGGAATAGCCACAGTGTTGCTTCCAATAGTCTTTATTTAATACAGAAATTGGAACCTGGCCATAAATGTAAGTGTGAGAGGAGGTCAATTTAGTAATCGGAATGTACCTCTCAGCCCAAGTATGACTTGGAAAGCATTAACTTGAAATTCTGGAGGAGTAATTAAAAAATTGTGATAGTGGTAAGATTTTGAGGTCAGCCAGCCACATCTAATTCACCGTGGTGTAGATTGCACAGGTTGAACTCATTTTGTTTGAGAATTCTGTTTTTTCTCAAAGTGAGGAGTAGTAGCAGCAGCTAGACTACAGGTGTTATGATGGTGGAACAAAACACAGAGAAGTCAATGAGAAGAATCCCCAAAAGTCCAATGGGCTTTGGGTTATTCCTCTAACATGTAAGATTTTGGATCACAGACGTTTGGGCATGGAGTTGAATGGCACTGGGGGAGCCTGAGGGGGACTTCGGCTTCTCAAAAATCAGATCTTTAATATATTCTCACCATAGGAAGAGGCTGTAGTTACTCAGCTTTATTTCACTTTCTTTAACAAAGGCATAGTGAACCCAAATTAAATCTATATTTTCCCCAGACTTAACTCTGATCTCAGCTGCTGAGTCAGAGTAAATGCACCAATTTTAACACAATGGCTCCAGATTTATTATTAATTTATAACTGAGAACAGCAGCTGGCCCATAGTGTGAATTCAACAAATGCTTGTGTGCATTTCAGCGAAAGAAATGCTGTAAACTGCATCCTTTGCTTCAGCCATCAAGGACCTAAAATACTTCCTGAACACTATCTGATTTAGGACTTTGGAGATGAGTATTTGCTTCCTGGTAAAGACAAGTAAAACTCACCTTCTTTAATATTTTATGTATGTTTTCAGCTGGCTGAAAACCAGTGAACATTTCCAGTGAAGCCCCTAGAATCTTTATAATAGATGGTGGCTGCTGAAGGCAAAGCCAATCCATCTATGAGCTCATCCACTAACCTAAGCTGATCAGTGCACACAAATGTAGCATTTTAGGTTACCAGAATATTCATGCATCATTGTCTTCCTCCCAGGAGCAATTTCCTGCTTATGATGAAATCACTTTTCTTGTTTTACCATTAAAGCTCAAATGATAAATGCTTAGGTTGAGTTCACCACAAAGTCATAATGTACCTCTTCTTTTATTGAGATTTTTATATCAATTTCCTTTCTATGTATTTAAGCTTCTCTTCATTTTGCTCACAGTTATTTCCTACGAGCAGAATGCAAAAATGTCCAAGGAGAGCTTTAGCTCCTTGAGCAGGTTTGTGTACCTAGTTCCATGCAGAACTCTAAGGAAGTGGAATACAATGGTTACTCCACAAAGGGACCATGAAAAAGCTTTATATTCTGCAATTGACCCAAATTATAAACTTGTGATTATTTTCCTAATGGCTTAAAGAATAAATCATGGAACATGTGACTTTCCTAGAGATTTGTCCTAAGGACAGCTGTCCCATCAAGGTAAGACTCTTCATTGTGAGTTCTTTAAGATGGTTCAAAGAGACTTGATTAAGGGAAGTCCTGCTCTTTCATGCATGTGCTATAATTGATCCACACACCCATCTAGAAGCAATAAAAAAACACTTCTCAAACTTTTTTCTGGTACCAAGATTCTCTTGCTCCATTGTGCAAATAATCTGCCTTGACTTTGGCCTTGAAGTACCTGGACAACTGTTCAGCCTGTCCAGTAACCTGTGCACAAGTCTTTCGCCCTGTCCCTACAAACTGCTCAGAACCGGACCATTCAGCTCCTTCCTTATGCATGACCAAAGGTGGAAACTGATTGTGTGAGTTAACATTTTCTTCTTTCTTTGTACAGGACTTGTATCTGCCTCTGTCTTTGGATGACTCTGATTCCCTTGGAGATTCCATGTAAAGTGACACGAAGCTAAACATCCATGTTGCAAGCTACGTTTCAGATACAGTAGAGTACTTCTGCCAAAATAAGCAGATAGGTGACTGGTGCTTTCAAATCAGACAATGGACACACAGTTATATGTTATTTTTTTTCTGTGATTTATCCTCTGTGCCACAAATCAACACCTACCAGTCTATAGAGATAGAGGGATACCATTCTTCTAAGTTACAGGGATGCAAAATGGACATTGCAAGCAATTTTGGGCCAATATGCAAATGATCCTGTGCATTTCCCATTTTCTTCTATTATTTCTTCTGCTACTGCAACTACATAATTTTTCTAGTGATAATAAAGTAGCTTCCCCAAAAGTGTGCAAATGGATCACTTGCTGACCAATTTGCAAGCTCAGGTAGAGCAAATGATATTCTCCACCTGTCCAAACTGCCAACGTTTACCAGCTCACCTGCTCCTCATTTGCAGCCCCAGTTTTAGCACCTGCATACTGACTAGTGTTATTTTTATTCTTGGAGGGCAGGAAGAGAAATTACTTGCTAGTTTGATGCTTACTATGCCAGCAGAAGCTTGGATGAGATTAGGAATGATCGCATAAGATACTAAGAAAGGTTAGTAAAATAGTGATTCAAATATTGGGATTTTTTTAAAAAATATTAAGCAAAAAAAAAAAGTAAGTCATCCAAATTATCTGGAGTGGAACACCTTTCACATGTGATCCAAAGATACTGCTAGCTGGTAAGAAATTTTTACACCTGCCCTATGGTATCTCTCTATCTCTGTAACAGTTATGCCTTGTGAACAGCCAACACTGAAAACACTGTGAAAATTTGTTTTCAGGTTTGACACCCTATAGGTCACTTTTTATAGCAAAAAAATCAATGCGCTTTTTATAAAGGAAAACCTTGTATCTGTGTTTTGGGAGTAAGGATTCAAGCTCCTTCTTTTTTATAAAAACTGGTAATTTTCTTTTGTTTAAAAAACACATTCAGAAAAATCTACAAAAAAACCAACCAACTGCAGAACAGTAATAACAACAAATCAGTTTAGAAATCTTGTCATCACTGCCAAAACAGACACATGTAGGGGGAAAAAAAAAGGTCAATTCAAAATATTGAATGTTTTGATAGTTTTTGTAATGTTTAAGACTACGTATTTGGTTTTTTACACTTCAGTATTCCTAACTATGGCCAGATTCTCTACTTATATAACAAATGGAATTTTGTGGTGTTCAAAAACCCATATTTTAAGAAACTCTTCTATCTGACAAAAACAAACTTATTGTATCTAGAGAAATCTTTTGCTTTTATTAATCAGTAATGACTCCTACAGAATGCAAAGTTCATCTATCCACGCAGGGCTGGTGATTTTACTACGCCGAAGATTTGTCATAGGCTAGCTGGCATTGCCTCTTTTTCTCATAGAGCAAAATTTTGATGAAACTAATTATTATAGAACTTTACCTAAATGAAATCTGTGCAATCAAATCTTTCTTTGTTGCTCTATTTGCCTTTGTTTCAACATACACACCCGTCCCCTATTGCCTTGTAACACCTTGTGATTAGAATGCATTATAACATTGTGATGTTTGATACTACATGAACACTGAGTTGTTCCCAAAGCCACTCCACGTTTTGTTTGCTTGCATTACTGGTATGAAACAATCTGTGCAGGCTACTTCTTTAGAGGTTCATGTGATGATACATATAATGCAACTTAAAAAAAGAGAGTTATCTGAGAGAGGCCAGGATTGGGAATTATCAAGGGGTCAGAGTTATCATGCACCAAATTCGCATCCAGTAGTCTTAGTGCATGATCATTTACACCCAGAGTTTTGCACAAGAAATCATTTGTCCCCACAAATAACTTAATTTAATTAACTCTCTGACTACGTGACTGCTAAATGATCATTTCACTTATTGTATATAGAATCCTGGTTTTAGTTCAAAGGCTAAGGGCTCATGTTGAAGGTTTGTCAGGGAAAGGATGGGAGTCTGGACAAAGCATAGTTGCAGTAGTCAGGACACCTTCATTCAGCCCTTGGCATTGCTAAATTTAGTGTCTGAACGGGAGCAGGTCTCTTAGTAACCCTGTGCCTCAATCTGTCTGTCTGTCCCTACAGGGACAATACTGTTCTACCTCACTGGGGATTGTGAGGCCAAATGTTGGTGAACATTTGTAAAGTGCTTTCAGATCCTCTAACAGAAGGTGCTGAAGTATTTTGGGAGCAGATTTGGTAATGGGTGCTAGTTTTTGGCCACTTGATCATACGGGTGCTACTGGAGACACTGGTCATGAGAAAGTATGACTTTTTAAGCGTAAGGATCTTAAAGGCCATGGTTATGCTAACAAGATTATTCATCAGAGCTTTTGTCTTAGTAAGAGCTTTAGTGGGACAGATAATTTGGCATGCTTTTGCCCTCTCCCCTGTTCTGTTACTGGAAATCTCAGAGTCCCTCCCTAAGTCTCTGCCTTTCCAGGGACCCTGACGACTAGTCATGATGTTACATCATGACAGCCCATTACAGATGATGTACTTTGACTCTGGTCAAAGGTGTGTCACTTCAGTGACACAGACCATTCCTGTCATAGTCAGGGTAAGCATGTCCTGCCACCTTTCCTCTGAGTCTCTGCTAAAACAAGAGACCAGACTTGAAATCACATCTAGGTTGTCTTGCTATTCAGTATAGGACACTCACCACAGATCCACCAGGAAAACCCAAATCTTTGATACCTATAAGCAGACTGAACTGCTAGGGCTGATGGTGGTAGGAAAGGAGTCTGAGATGTGCTTTCATCCAGTATTCATGAGTTCAGTTTGTATAAGATAAAGCAGGATCCAAAGCAGTAAATGAACCTTTGGATGGATGGTTGTTGAGGTAGCCGTTGAGAAGGGGTTCCTTTCCTTCCTGCCACAAGTAGTGTTTGGTTATTTGAAGATGCTTTTCCTGGTGGAGCATGCTAAGGAATCACTAAGGCCATCTTCCTGAGCTGCATGAAGTGACACCTCTAATATCTGATCCTGTAAGTGCTCCCTTGGGATTGGAGTTTTGTTTGCATGAGGATCATCTTGGGGTGGGGCTGAGCCAAACAATTCTGTCAGGGAATTAGAGGGACCTTGAAAAGGCCTAAAAGAAGAAAAAAAAATAGTTCAGTGGGAAAAATAGCCATTCAAACCAGTAGAAGCCACAAAGAAAACAGGGTAAGAGGTCAAACTCCCGAATTTTAAATAGCAATTTTGTAGGTAGAAATGCCTGGGCAGCAGGAGAAGTCAGTGAGCATTTCAGCTGTAACATATAGTTAATTCTGTATTAATGCCAATATTGCATGAGTTCTTGTACAGAAATGCATGTGGAATGTTACCTACATTCAAAACTAGTTATCTTTGGCTTTGTAGAATCCCTAATATAGATTTGAATACAAAGAGAAACAATGCACAGGCATCATACCTTAGTCATTTAAATATAGGGACAGCCCTAATTCAGGAAAGAACTTAAAGACATGCTTAAATTTTAGCACGTGCTTTACTCCTGTTGATTTTTCACGAGATATAAGCTTGGGTTTGGTCAAAAAGCTTTCCTGAGTTGGAATAAATTATTAATTACTTTCAATATACTATAATAATTCCAGACCCTATGAGATCCTGGAGCAGATAGTAGTAATTCACTATATTCTCCAGAGTTTACTTTTTATATATTGTTTTCTACTTTTACAAGCACATAAAACTTCACAGGATATGAGGATTTGCCATATTAATTCTGCTATAAAAACCCTGTCTAATTTCCCTCATGAGGCTGTCTTTAGTGTTTTCAGAGACTAATTGAATCACTAAGACTATATTGTTCTAAAGTAATACAGTATTTAAAAACAAATTGGAGAGACTCTTAAAGTAGTAGAGCTTTTTTTTCTTTGAAATCTGCCTTTATTCAGTATCCAGTATATTTTAGCAAATTTGCATATACAGTAAAAATATATGTTTCAGACATACAATCATTATGAAGGAATTAGAGCAATCCGCCAAGCATAGGCTGTTGTATTTAGTATTCATACCTTTCAGTGATGGTCTTGACTGTAGAAGATCAGGGCAATGCAGCAAAATCTTCAGCCTTAGGATTTTTGTCACTTGTAAAGCATTTATAATCCTCAAGTTTCTGAGTTAAATCCTCATCTGTTATAAGATTTGGAGCTAGTTCAGTTCCATTAGCTAAATAGCCAGCCAAGATTCTACAACTTGAGGTAATTTTGGAAGAGCTTGGTAATGGGATTTTGTGTTGGTCCACTCTGCAGTGGGAGATGGAAATAGCTTTTGCCTATCATTGCCTGTGTTTCCTGTATCTGCACATTATTTACAATCTTCTCAGGAGCTAGAAACCCTAATTGTGTTATTTTCATAGACAACAGAAAAATAATTCTGCTTAGAAAACTTCCACATCTTTCTTTCATACTTAGCTAATCCGTGCATATGCATGCAAAAACCACACACACAGTCTAGCTGTTCTTTTTCTCTCATTTCATTTGCCTGAACAGTACTTTTAAAGTGAAAACAAGGGAGGTAGGACCAAAAATTGTGGCAAACAGCAAAACAATGTTACCCCCAGGCATTTTTAATAGGAAATAATGGCATAAAAGTGTTAGCTTCTCCTTACCTATCTAGATACTGATGATATTTTCTAGGATGCCTTTTGTTTGGTTTTCCATGCCCTTGAGGTCAGGGCTGGTCGTCTTGGTACTTTGCAGAAAACCTCGTGAAATTGCTCTGTAACGCCATGCTGAATCCCTACACAGATGCTGTTCCAGCGACAGCCATCCCTGGAAGTTGCATTCTTTCTGAAGGGGCAAAGTATGGACTTTACAATATGTAACATCTTCATTGCAGGGAGAGCACGAGTGTATTTTGTCATTGTCTTCAGGGGTAACCCCTCGTCCATTCAAGGCAATTGGAGAGTTTTCTTTTGCTATAGTAAAGGCAGAATCATTTTTAGAGAAAGGAAGAAAAACTAGCCATGTAAAGTAGGTATAAAATTAGTCCAGAAAGTGTCTCCTCAAGCTAAGACAATCCACAACTAGAGAAAAGATATCTAGAAATGCGTTTACCACACACAAGGTGCTGGTTGTGAACAAGACAGAACAAAACAGCTTCTTTTTTTCTAGTGGTGATTTAGGCTCAAAGTTATTTTTCTGGTTGCTGATGGAAGCAGGCTGGAACAGTATGTGGGACTGAGGTTCTTTGTAGAAGCAAACGGATGGCACAAGATGAAGATCCTTTTCTGTCTATCTCGATAAAGAGTGATGTCAGTCTATGCAACAGGATTAATGCTTTACACAAGATCCTAGAAGAGATCCAGCTGAAACACCACTTTGGTGTAATAAGACCAAGAAGGTTAAGACTTCAAGTGCCTTCCAACATGCTTTGGGCTTCAGAAGCAGGACTACACATGTGCCCAGCAAGGCCTTGTCAATGGCCTTGACAAAGGGGGACAGGACAGATTTTGATTCTTGAGGTCTTTAGCCTATCTCACATTTATTCTACCAGCTGTTGAAAATTACTGTCTCCAGAATCATAGTTTTCTTCTGGCTCATGCCTCTATCCCATCTGTCTGAATCTGAGCAGGCCTCTCCATGGTATCTCAGGAAACGTTAAAGCTGAGTCTCGTGTCTCATGATGCAGCCACTTCTCACTGATTGCAGAGTAAACTGGGCTGAGTTCTGCTGCATTGGTTATCGATTCTGTCATTAGATATTCTTCACCCTCATTCTTTGTTCCTGGCTTAAGATCTGGTGTCTCTCATTCTGTGTCCCTCCAGGTGAAAGGCTGGGGCCAACAATGTGTATAGACCCCTTGTTTTGTTTCCTCTGGAACAGATCTAATCATTTGATGTTTGTCTGAAGGTCTGACAAAAAGACATGTTTAATAGGGAGAGAGGAGATGCTCACGGATTATAAATGAGTAGATGGAAAGGCTTTTTTTCAGTAATGCCATTGCATAGCTGCTCTGACAGACCTCAGCTGCAGGGTAGGGTATGAGTACTACATCTACAGGTGGAGCTTTGGGCTCACAGACCACCCTTAGGACACTCTGTTTAGAGAAGGCTAAAAACACTAATACCAGTTTTCGGCCAATAGATGAGGTTCTGAGCAAATGAGAATCAAATCTAATGGATTCAGCAGCAGGATTTCAGAGCCATTGGGATTTCAGAGCTCCTGATCTTTAGCATAACTGTGGACAGATCAGTTCTCCTTGTGCCATGGTGTCCCAATGCAGAAAGAGCTGATCACAATACTTATCCCCATCTGTAACCTGATACAAAGAGCTATTGAAGAGCTTGCTCTTAAGATCTATCCATTACTTAGTGAAGTCTGAAAACCTTATAGAACTATTGTCCATTGTCTCTGGCAAGTCTTTTCAGGAACTCTGACTCTCAAACTATGCTGTAAAAATGCTTTTTATTTTACTAATGGTGAAAATCAGACACATCATTTTTAATTCTCCCCAAACCCATGGAGAAGCCTGCAACATCCCTGGAGACCAAGGCCATACCCACATTCAGCAACCCAATTCTCTCATCTGGACAACCTCTGGCCTGAATACAGACCCCTGCTGCCCCTCTTCTTGTTACATGTACGTGTGCATTCAAAATGTGGGTGCTGTACTTCTAAATGAAGAATAAGTCTAATGATTTCAGTGGCCTTCTACCAAGAAAACAGTGGGCCTGTTGTTGAAAGCCTTCTTGTTTATAAAGTGTTCTTGGCCAGATGGCTTCATGGGAGAGCTTTGCCTTTCAATTTCATTGCTCAATGCACTTAGTTGAACTAACCTATTTTGTCTCTCGCTCTGTATCTCAACTGTAACTCAGGACTCTGGAGCCAGTTTAGAGCTTCCCAAGGTCTGACAGTTTATCACTTGAACAACTGAAGAAGGAGGATACACAAAGGGAATTAACAAATCTTTGCAGTAATTAGTCTGTCAGCTGAAAAAAGAAAGTTGGCAACATTAGGGAAAGATGACATGATGGCCAGTGTCATGGGAAACAAAGGAAAAAGACTTGTTTCTAAGAGGAATGGTAGGGGACATTTGTTAAGGGATATTTAGTGAGCGATGGAATGAGTTTAAACTTCACAGAAAACCAAAAGGAAGGGAGAGCATGAGGTGTCAGTGCCATTGATGTGTGGGAGTAATAAAAGACAAAAGCCAAGAAATTCCAGGGACAAACAAAAGGGGAGCCTGGGGCTAGCTGATGATCTACAGCTTGGTTCTGGACAGAGAAGCAGCAGGAGTTCCTGGCTGCATGTTGGAAGAGTTATTGCCCCTGCAGTTATTTAAGCCAGCATGCAGGCTGTGTGTGTTCCATTCAGGTCACGCTTGGCTGCAGACAGAAGAACTTGGTTTGAAGTTCCTCTCCTGCTCCTGTTTTACTCTCCTGCCAGCATGTGCCATCCTAAAATGGGGAAGGGAATATCCAACCTTCTGCTGAATGACAGCACCAACCTGTGATTTGGTTTTAGTTTTATTCCTGCCTGTCAGATCTGAAACAGAAATTCATCAGTATGCCCTGGCTTGGAGAAGAACAGGTCTGGCACACTGGGGAATTGCAAGACGTGCAAAAGAGCAATCAGGGCACCTCTGGACCTCCCATCCCTTTCCCATGGAGCTCAGCAAACTCTGGAAAAAGTAGCAACCCACTTGCACCAGGGTGAAAAGCCAAGGCAAACTCTTGGAGGAGGTTACCTTGATTTACTGAGCAGGCATAGAGGCTGCTGACGATCTTGTCCATGAAATGCCCAGCCACATAAGTGAGAGCTGCTGCATTCAATAAGTCAGTGGGAAGTCCATGCTGAACACGGAGATCTCCGTTTAACACCAGTTTTCTCATGAGATCTTTTTTTCAAATTCAGTTGAGTTACAGTGCTTGTGAATTTAATCCTAAAAGGCAAAACAACTGACTTATCTGAACATACTTTTTGTTGTTCAATCTTGGATATTATTTCTTTTTTTGGCACAAAGATTTCACCTCTTTGTTTCCATAGATTCTCAGATGCTCAATATATCACAAGCGAAACCCAATACACCTAATTCTCTGCTGCTTTAAACTGGCAGAAACTCCTCCATAATTAAGGGAGCTGAATCCATTTGGTCTAAGGTTGGTATCCTATTTCAAAGATTGATTACTGTCAATAATTCTCGTGTGACTGATTACTTAAGTGTAGATTTGGTTTCCTGGGTGACAGCTGCAGACTATGCAGAGAAAACCTCATTGACCCCAGTTGTAAGGTGATCTCTTGTGTGAACCTCTAATAGCAAGTTATATATGGGAGATATTCTGTATAGTTTTATTATAGATAATGATAAAACTGAAATAGTTTTCTTTGAAATATCTTAAAACTTTTAGAATTGAGAATTAAACAAGAAAACTTAGCAGATCAGGGTCTCTAAATTTTCTGGCTCTAAGGAGTGTTGGCTTTATCTCACTTTACTCTCACTTCAATCTACCAATAGACAGGCCCTGAGCCCAGCATGTTTATGGAAGTAGAAATAGCATTTCTCGTTCTTCCGGTATTTTTCTACTCTAGCCCCATCTAGTACCAAGAAGAATAGAGATTTATGGTTGGCTTGTTTTTTAGAGAAAAATGTTACTAAATGTCTCAACATAAAAAGGAAGGTTCAGTTCATTTTAGGTGACTCATCTAAACTCAAGGCTGCTTTTGATTTTTGTCCAAGATGGTTCGTCCATCTCTATTTGCAACAGTTATACATAGAAAGTAAAGATTAATTTGAGTCACGTTTGAACAGCAGGGTTGTTGCAGAGCATAGTGATTCACCTGCACTGACCAGTGCAGTCAGAATGAAACGCGTTGGTGACACTTGGTCAGGGTGGACCTGAACCAAACCTGGTTCTGAACCCCCAAGTTTCTGAGAAATCCAGGTGCAGAGTCAAACTCATGAAATGGACCAAATGGACCCTGAGCTGGTGTCCAGGCCCAGTTCTTGAAATGAAGAATTTTATTTCAGAGAATCCCTGTGAAGCATTTAGTGGGGGTTTCTGTTGTTGTTTGGATTTTGGGTTTGTGTTGGGGGGTTTTTGGTGGGTTGTTGTTTTGTTGGGTTTTGGGGTTTTTGGGGGTTTGTTTTTTTTTTTTTTTAATTCCAGCATGGCTTCTATTCTCCATCTGCTTCCAATCATTGCACAGCAGATATGGATGGGGTTTTAATTCACTTCCATTTGCAGGTGGCAGTTGAAATGTAGGGATATTCTGTCTTGCTCACGTGCCGACCATGCAGTCTCTGAGGGGCTGCAGAACACACAGCATTTTTCCCTTTTTTGTTTTTTTCTTTCCCCCTATTTAAAACATAAAGCTTTTTCCAGATTTAGTGTGATGTCTAAGGATGCATCTCCTTAAAAAGAATGTCTAGGGAATTAATTGCACTGTTAATTGGTGTTTATAGATAAGGTGAAGCAGAAGTATTGAATGTAAGAACAAGAAAGCCTGTGAGTTACAATTACATGCTGAATTCTGACATGTAAAATTGTTGTTAGTTTACTTCTTATTTAAATGATGTGTGATCCAAGCAGCTTTATCACCGTGGCAGTACTAGTACAGCTGCGATTATCAATTTAGAAGACACCCAGGGTCTTCTAGAAAGAGCAAATCTGTGTAGCCAAATCTCCTTCTATTCTCTGAAATGACGACACATTCACCTCCATGATACTCTGTATTTTTTGACACGGCCTATTCTAGTGCACAGGGAAGGAGTATCAGCTTGCTGACTTTGCTGTTACTAGCCGTTGCCTATTTTCTTAATCACAAATATAATCACAGGCTAGGGCTAGCGGCTCTCATCACATAAGCCTGAGTTTTTCACGCCGCTCTTCTTCTTCTCTGAAGAGCATCAACTGCTGTCACTCACGGCCCTGCACTCTGCAGCTCTCTCCGAGCTGCGGATCTGCTGCCAGGTTGTGTTGAGGGAGGTAGATATGCAGCTGAACTGGAACCTGATCATGGATTACTGTCTTAGGTCATTCATTGAGTTTGTATGATTTCATCATTAATAACAAAGCTGCAATATAATATAACTGAGAGGCCACGATGTATTTTCTATTGTCATTCAGTTGGGTGGGGGTCGGAGGGGCAGCCAGGTTTAAAGTTTAGCTGGTATACTTTAAACTCTGTACATAACCTTGGAGGATACATGGGTGGTAAGGGTTCACCTATTATTTTGTTAGGATTGGTAAATTTCAGTTTGGTGTTTTTTTAAAATAATAAGGTATTTAATTAATGACATTGTACAAAGAGCTATTAATTTAAATGGTGCTTTTGTTCTCCTAAAACAGATCTATCTAACCTTTCTTTTTGGCAAGCCTGCAGCAATGCTAATCATGTTGACTTTTGTACCTTGGGGGAGTGTATGGAAGGGGAGGGGAAATGCTTTTCTCTTCAGACAAATAGTGTTGCCCATCGTTAACTTTCTGCTTGGATATATACCTTGAACTCCCTTTACACTGAATTTTTGTGTGAAGTTCTCTTAAAGGGACAGAACAAGCAGAGGTTATTCCAAAAGATCTCAACTGTATCATCTTGTAATATATTGCAGCTTTATGCCAATGATTCCTTGCTTACCTGTACACAGTCCATGCATGTTTTGAACTAATTTTGCATTCTCTATTTGTGGTGAGTTATTTAGCATTTTAACCACCTTTTGTGCCATTCAACTTGTACAGAAAACATTTTTATTGACGTTTTAAAGGGAGGGGAAAGAAAAGAAAAAACCCCTTCTGTTCCCTAGTTGTAGGTAGAACTCAGTTACTTAGCAAACAGATGTAGATGAGTGGTTGTAGTGTTAGAAATGTTAGCTTGCTCGTGAACAAGCTTTTGAGAGTAAATGCATGGTCCTGTACCTCTCTTTTCTTAATTAGCTCTTCCTTTCCTCCTGGAAAGATTCTATCTCTCTCCCTCTCTCTTATTCTGTCTTTTTCTCTCTCGTGGTTGTAAAGAACAGATTTGGGCATAAATAAAATGATATACAATGAGGTTTGAAAAGCAGTTCTCAACAGGTTCTCTCGGGGAACTTAATTTCTCACAGCGCCTTGCCTTGGCACTTTGATTAGACTCTAACTTTCAAGGTAAAAGATACAGAGATCAGTCACCTGTTGCCTCTGCTTGAACTGGGGAACAAGTTAATTCTTTGGTCATCAGTAAACAATGAGATCTTGCTGATCTGTTGCAGCTGAGGCATGTGGCACGTGCTGTATTGGCTGTGGCTTCCACACCTGGCTGTCCCACATGGGACTAGTTCCATGGCCCCTGATTTGCAGATTTTGCACACACTTTTTATTTTCCTGGATACAGAGTGGAAGGGGGTGGGGGATGGTATATATGAATTATGTTGTATGGGGTTCTGTAGACAACTCCTTCTCCGCACTCCCAAGCTCTGAGTTGAGTACGCAGGGCTTACTGTTGCATAGCTGTGGTTCTGTTGGCAACGGAGGACAGAAAACAGTCAAAGTCTTGGAAAAGAGGGGGTCATGTACAAAGATGGATTTTGTAAGAAATGGACTTTAAAAAACCCCCACAAAATCCTGCCACAAAACCACAAAAGGTACCTAGATCCATACTTCTGTCCCCCGTGCCTCTTCTCCCTTAACAGAATTTCCTTTTGTTAGAAGATTTGACTTTCTAGAAAAAAAATCCATTTTTGTGAGGTGTTGTGAACTGTTTTTACTACTTGTAACAACCATCCCAGGTCTGAGTATTCTTGTAATGCAATGCCATGCAGCAGAGAACCTGTCCACTTTATAGCTTTGCTCTCAATATTTGTTAATCATTGTTTTCTCATCTAAATGTACATTTGCAAGATGTGTGTAATGTCATTTCAAAAAATAAAATTTGGTTTCAATATTTAGGCCGATAAAAAAACTTTCTGATGCTTTTATTTGGCGTGTGTTGACTGACTTGTGAATTGTAGAGGTGTTTGTTCACTTTGATTTATCAACTTTCCCAAATCAGTTCCACTTGTACAAATGCAGCAAAAAGACCGGGGAAGAATTTTGATAGCCCTGAATTAAGACCCACATCTCCCTGACTGAAACAGTCCAACCTTTGTAAAACCCATCCTTTTGGCTAAAGGGATGAGCTCAGTGTGGGTCCCACTGCAGGAGATATGGTGCAGGTAAGTACAGCTCTTTCTCTATGTGCAGCACTTCAATCAAAATCATGGATTCAAAATAGCAAGATCTGGCCCCCATCTGAACTCTGTCTTGGCTTCCAGGGCCTGGGCAAGGCCTGTACAGTCTCACACTACCTTTGGGAAGTTTGGTGAGATTCGAGAGATACGCTGTGTTTGTCCTGCCTTCCCACACAGGCCTGAAGAGGGTTCAAGCTCTTCTTTCACAGCTACCCTCTCAGAACCACAGTGAAGACAATAACATTCTTCCTTGTAAGCCCAAAAAATGTTAGTAAGGCTTAGACCTCCTCATTTAATTATATAGTACAATCCACTTTGCTGTTTGTTTCTGCTTCACATCTGCAGAATCAAAAGTGAGTGGGGTCAGTCGGCTCTGGCCATCCCTGCTGCTGTGAAACAGCTCAGATTCTTCCCAACGTTTTATGCTCAGATGGAGCCCTTAATCCTTTTTTCCCCGTGGTC
>JAOQGH010000062.1:13265596-13290889 GCA_025769975.1 Gallinago jamesoni | reverse complement strand
CCCTGAACACTGGACCAGCTGTGCCTGTGGGATGGGAGTTGCAGCATCCAGTTAGCCAGCACCTCATGCCCCAAAGGCATGAGCCCCGACTCTAACATTCCCTTCCTGAAGGGTAAGAATGGGCTTGCATTTTTTTCTCACCAGGAACTGACTAGAAGAGAGGTGGGAAAGAGAACAAGCTGTGAAAATCAATGACAGAATTCCTGGTGGGCTCCTGCTCAGCTCCTGGATTTATGGGAAGGGCAGGCTTGGTCCTGAACTGACACCGCTTCTCATCCTTAGCCTTCTGGCTCAGACACGGGCTTTGTAGTACAAACTCCCGGCTAAAGTGCTGTAGAAGTCTCTCTGCCTCAGTAAGACTCGAAAGAAAAGCCTGGTTAAGCACCGTGATGTTACAGTACAAGTGTTGTGATTAATTTTATTGTAGTAAAGGTTTGGTTTGTGGCCAGATGATTCTGCCAGTCCTTGATGCCGTCCATAAAAGCAGATGGGTTGTGGTCAGTCTGTTCCTGGTGTCCGGTTAGTCTCCCCTGTGTTTCTGCTCAGGAGTGATAGGATATGGGCAGATATTCTCAGACAAAAAAAAAATGTCAGTTTTCCTCTCTAGATGTTAATGCTAAGTATGGCAAAACTGCACAGCAGAGCAATGTTGGCACCTCCTTGTTTCTATGTGAAGACAAATGTGTCTTGTGTCTCCTCCCTTATCCAATTCTTGAGCTGAGCTAGACAGAGAAACCTTTATATGCCTATTAAAGTACTGAGTTAACAGAGGCCATAAAATAGCCAAATCAACCTTACTTTGTTGAAAAATCCAAAAGCTGGATGAAAGAAGGGCTAATGCTGCACAGTCGTAGTATGCTGAGAGCATGCAATAAAACTTGGTATTTCATCTAAGCATCATGACAGAGCATTGTCATCCAAACCAACTGATAAGCCCTGGGACCACGATCATTAATTCTGAACCGGGTGCTATTACATTATCCTGTGCAGCCAATTTGATCCAAATGGAATACTCTCTTACTAATGCAATCGCATATCCACACAATACAGATTTAATGCTGAGTTTGTACTTTTATATTGGCTTATGCAGAAGGAGAGAGGATACCCAATTCAGCATAAAGACTCCAGTGCACTCAGTGTGTTGAACTGTCTAAAGAAATGGAATGAGTAAATTTCTCCAGAAGTGATGCTCTGTGTTATGGGTAGTGATGCTTCAGATGCACATAACAGCCATTACAAAATCACAGCGTATGTGAAGTGGAAGCTTTTCAATTGCTCTAAATTCCCCTGCACTTTTAATACAAATTTGCAAAGTTACTGCTTTGTGAGGATCTGTGATCATTTTGCACAGGAAGAGAAGGCAATAACCTTTTCCAGATGGAGCCCTAGAAGTGCCTTTAATTAGTTTTACAGAAAACCAGTTCAGAGTTATTTAAAGCTCTTGGCTGCAGGGCTGCTTTTTTGGAAGCACTTGCTGATTTGATTGCTCTGAAGCAAACTATGAGTTACGAGAAAGAGATGTTTGAAAAATACTAAACTATGTTTGCAAACAGTTAAATATTTGAGTCCCTGTTTTTCTGTCACAGTCCAAACAGTGGCTTTGAGGTTTGGTGATAAGCGAGTATTGAAAGAACAGAGTTTAGAGTTGGGAGGTGTTTGTGCATTGTCAAGACAGGCACACAACTGCAGTTATGAAGGAGAACCCCCAGAACCAGGTGTTGGTGGTTATTGTTATTGGTAAGGCTACTGTTTGCGTGAAGCAAAAGCAAGCTTGGTACCTGGAAATGGATAATGACCTTTAAAGTCAGGATGCTACCCTAGAGCATGGCATATGCTGTGTATATCCTTTCTGGCACCCCTCCGTGGTTTCCCAGAGCAGAGCTCCTGGAACAGCAGGAATGTGGTCCTGAGGCTGGGATGTGCCTGGGCTTGGGTGGTTTCATCTCAGGATCCACTTACTGGAAGAAGCAGGTTCATGGTCAAAGCTGTGTCCAACTGTGGCCTTAAATACTGGCTAGAAATTCACTTTGCCCATTTAGTCCTGGTGCTATACATGGAAATTCCTTTGAGTCCTACAACTGGAACAGAAAAGGGAGATGCATGATAAAATTTATGTGTTACAATGTGCCATGCGTCTTCCCTGAAGAGGAGTTTCATCTAGAACAGAGGGTTCACTGCAGCTGCTTGGGACTGAAAGTGCTGCTTTTTGTTAAGGCAAACCCAGCTCTGTGCCATCCCTGTGCCCCTCCTGCAGGGATGGGAGTGGGAGGGATGCTTTCGCATGCAAGCTGGCTCGCTGTGGAGGGCTGCAGTTGGCTTTACAGCTGCAATAACTTCTCGCCTGGACTTTGCACACTGTGTGTTGCTTAGTTACACAGAATAACAAAAAGATGATTTCTGTTAGTTTTTTTTGCTCATTGCATGGATTTAATGGTAGCGAGGGTGTAATTTTCACTCATGCATGTCTGGACAGTTAGTCTTGTTTGTTGTGGAGCTTCTATGTCGCAGCTGGAGAAGGGAAAATTTAGTACAGGAAAATGTGAATTCTGTTGGGTGGTGGAAATAGTACTTGAAGCTCATCTTAATGCTTTTGTGAAGAACTGGATTTCAAGTGAATGTCTCTTTAATTTAAAGCTTCTAATAATGCCAGGAGCTGGTATTTGCTACTGTGTTGTATGTGATTTAGCTGTATTCTTGCTGGCTCCAACAGGGAAAAACATCTTTGAGTATTAACTGTAAGTAAAAATGAAGAGCTCCAATTGTCAGGCAGAGGAGGGGACTCTGTGAGCAGAGCCTGATTGAAAAGGGGACCTGTACTGGCTTGTCTTAGTCATTCTGCTGAAATCCTTTTTCCAATCAAAATAGGAATCTCACTGGAAAAAGAGAGGGTGAGAGAGAGACTTTAAAGCTCAGTGATTGAAAGCTGAGAGACATGGGCCCTCCGGTGCCCCTGTTGATATCAAAGGGGGTTGTCAGGGTGCTGTAGAAGCTTTGGGGTCAGCTGTGAAGTTGTTTTGCTGCCCAGAGAGATGAAGTGCTGGGAAGCTCAGCTCAGAGGCTGGAAAGGAGAAGCAAAACTGTAATTGCATTGTCAAGGAAATAAATCAAAAATATAAGAATGACTGACCTGTAGAGCTGTTTGGGTTTTTTTTCCTATTTCCTCTCTCTTCTGTCCCTCGCTTGGGGTAGTCCCTTTCTCTCTACAGAGCAGTAGAAGGTCTCTGAACTTTGGTCTGGTATTTTTAGGATGGTGCTTCTTAGCTCCCGTTACACTGTGCACAGCTCGCTCTGCATCATGTGACAGCACAGGGAGCCCTGGAAGCAGCGGCTGCCAAGTCGTGCTTGGTATTTCCTCGGTGCAACTGTGCACTATGAGTGTCAGCCCAGCCAGAGGTAAATCTGTTGGGGGCTGAGCAGGGGAAGCTGGGCTACTGTGAACTGGAGGAAGGAGTGTGGTTCTTAGTTTGGGAGCTTTGATGTTCAACTGAGTGTCAAAAACTGGGAGCTGCTTCAAAAATAATCCTTGGAGTGGAAGCCAGGTGCCTGCTGTCTGACTCGGCCAGGTTAGGCCATGTCCTGGTAGGTGAATGCTCCAGGAGAGGTTCTCAGGGAGCTGGGTGCTCAGCTGTGGTCCTCCATCCTCAGCCCTCAAACAATTAAGCTATTGTATAGAAACTGCATTTACATTCTTTACCATTAACTTTCCAGTAAGAAGATACTCCTGTTGTCTTTCAAAAGGGTGGTTTTGAGTTCCTGTGAAAGTAGGTTTCTACTAATTCACCAGATGGTGATGGGACTTCAGATAAGTTCCAGAGCTCAGTGTCTTGTGGGAGGAAGGAAAGCAGGCAGTCCCCAGGCTGGATAGCCCTGGACACCCATGCCCCTTTCTAAGACATGCACTCAGTTGTTTGCTCAGGGTAGCACAGGGAGCATGGAGAGGGGCAGGTTAACAGTCCAGTAGGAGAAACCTCCTCTTTATCAGTGTTCCCCTTGGTGAGCACTGCCCTGTGGAGCCCACGGTGAGGCAGGTCGCAGCTTGATTTCATGTGCTATGCTTTATGACCGCATTCTGTGCATTGCTGCAGGACTGGCTGTTGTGTAATGGGGTGTTAATCCTGGAAGGACTCGCGTTCCAGTCCGGTAGATAGAAGGGGAGAAAGGTCTTTAATGACCTCATTCCCCAACCCTATCTCTGTGAATTAGGCAGTGACAGCTGAAAACCTTATCAACCAGGGGCTATTTTACAAGCATATCTTGAAAATAGCCTTGATTTAGAGCATTAGTTAGCTTGTGGGGAATTTTAGTAAGTAAGAATGCCTGTTATCATGAAATAATCTATATCCCACCAAAATTAGCCAAACTGTTTAATTTTTTTGGTCCCTGATCTATCTTTGTATAATTGACAAGTTGTTCTGCACTTGAATTTGAAGAACTGCTTTGTGGGGGGAATTAAGTCTATTTGGCTTGTCTTGGGAGGCCATCTGCTGCATGAGATGCCTTGTGACTTTTTTTTAAGGGAGATAATTAACAAGACAAAAATCCTTAAGGAAAATTAAATTGCTAAAAATGGCGTAGTATCAGTGAACCGTTTCAGCTTTGAACAGTTCATCCAAATGTTGTTTTGTATTATTGAAGCTGGAAATCACAGTCACTAAGGGGCTTCATGGCCCACTTCTAGAAAGGGAGAGTTTTGGCCTGGCTGAAGGCATAGGAAATTTTCCATCAATTCCAGCAGCATCAGGATTTGACTCAAAGTTGTTACAGTCCTGATATATGCAAAATTTATTGTTGGATTTTTGCCCTGAGAAAGGATGGAGAATGAACTGGCATTTGAAGATTTAGCTGGTCAAAATATCAATAATAAACCATTTCTTTGTCCTGTCATTTTGCGGTGTAAGATTCTGCTGGTAGAAATCAGGTGGTAGATTACTCTGCGGTTAAGAGGCTTTGGAATGGGTGCAAGAATGGCAACAGGGTAGAAAAGCACTCCTGAATAATATTTTTATTCCCATTAGTGAAGGCATTAAAGCAGCACTTCTCATCCTTGAAGGACCATTTAATTTCATTTGGGGCAAGGGGAAGAGGAGTGAGGGGAGGGAGAGAGAGGGGTGGGGGAGGATGTTAAAACCATCCCTCGACTAATTTGGTCACAGTAGCTTTTACTTACAAGGACAAAGACCATGATAAATTTGACATTTCCAAGTGTTCCTCATTACTTTTTTGTGCTTCTCCTGTCGTGTTTGCTTGCATGCCTGGAAAGGCTTGTGCCAGGCTTGGTTTTTAGTTTTCTGCGAATTTGTGGAATCTCATCCAAGTCGTGCTGCAAGTGCCTTAAGGAGCACGAGTTGAGATCATTGCAACAGGGCACAGCAGGTAGGCTGCTAGGACAATGTGATGCCATGCTCTGTTGCATGCATGTTGTTTAGTTCTTATGATCTGACATCAGGACAACCTAAATTTGTCTTTATTGCTGTAGATAACTCAAGGAAGAGCAGATACGTCCCTAACCTGTGGCAGGAAGGAGGAGAGGAACTGACACACAGGAGCAATCCAAACAAAGTAAGTCAAGATACTCTCTCCACTCCCTCTCTTGAAAGAGGTAGCATCCCTCATGTCCTCCAGAGTACAGACTATCCTGAATAATTTCTGTAGTTGATTTCTGACTTGTAGAGTGTTTCAGAGAAATTTATTTGGGCTCTATGGCTGGGACTGTAAACTTGCCAGATTAGATAATCATGATTCTAGGAACTAAGGCCTGAGAGCAAGTTGGTTTGGGGTTGTTGTGAAGTTTTTGTTTTGTTTCTTGGTTTGGTGTTTTTAATTCTCATAAATTATTTGCAAATATTTGCTGCTTCTGGTAATTTAGTTCCCTGAAATATAACATAAAGTTCAAAGACAGTAATACCAGCCAAAGTATTGTCACTTAAATTATGATGGAGAACTGTGGAAATCTGGTTTTGGTTTTCTTTAGGCATAAGAGTTGGAGTAGATAATTACAGCTTTAGTGGCCAGAAGAAGAATGTAGAACAGAAAGATGGTCCAGCCCTTCACACATTGTACAGACTGAGAGCCAAGCCCCACTCTGTTACCTTCCCAATCAATTAAACATAGTAAAATGCTGGTTTTGTGTCTGGTCTGGACACTCTAATGTCCTTCCTGATAAAAATTCTGTTCAGCCAAAAATACCATCCTAATATAGAAGATCATTTTAGTTTTTATGGTTTTCTGGTATACTACATGACATAATTTAATTTATAATATGTGGGTTTTTTTAAACAGAAATGAGTAATTAATCTTGTTTAGAACAAGTTACATGCTCTGTTATTAAAGACCAATGAGTGGTATCATCCGCGAACTTTAAAGAGCCTTCATAATTTGCACAAGCCAATATTCATCTTATCTAGACAGAAAGATATGTCTTCATCAGTGCAACTCTTCAGAGATCAGAAGTACCACGAGCTGAAAGGGCAGTGTATCCAGCAGAGACAGCTCTTTGAAGATCCTGAGTTTCCAGCCTCAGATGAGTCCCTTTTCTATCAATCAGCGCCACCAAGGAAAGTTGAATGGAAGCGCCCAAAGGTAATTGATACTCTCCTTGTGAGGATCTGCTGTCTGTATTGTTCCACTCCTGTCTTCTCTGTGCTAACATGCAATTATATGAGTATATTCTCCCTCCCTTTTTCCATTCATTTCTTGTCACTGTGTGGTTCAGATGGCAGCCCCTCTGTGTCATACTGCTGTCTGAGATAAAAGTCATGCTTTACTGTAAAAAGACAAAAAGTGCAGCATAATCATGCTTTTTACAGTTGATGGCTCTCTAATAGCAAGCAGCAGTGTGAGGTGACTCTAGCCATAGTAATGTTTAAATCAGGCCTCTATTTAATTAAGACTACCAGTAATTAATTAAGACCTAAGTAATCTAAGTAATAGATCAGTCAATACAGGAATATATTCTGCTAATAAGTTCCTCATTTGCTGCTACAGTCTGTGGATATGTACCTGTCTAGGTTGCTGTGTTGGCAGAAGCATTTGAGCAAGGTGTTGAGATTCTTAACTCAAGTTTCTCTTGAATATCTGTCGCTTCTGAGGGCCTGGTGTTTACGCATAGTAATCACAATATAAAAGCTTTAGCTATCCAATCCAGTGCCCCCCCTTTTCCCCAAGTTGTTGCTGCTTTTTTTTTTCTTTTTAAAGTTGAATATAACCCTTGCAAAAAACCCACTATAGACAATTAGATTTTACTAGCTGAATAGCTAACATCTTCCTGCCTGGAATACTGGAAACAACTCAATAACGTAGGATTATTGTTCATTATTATAGCTCTCTGCATTTTTTCACAGTAATTTGTGCCTTAGTAACATGTATGGGGAAAGGAAATCTCACAGTAGCAAGGGGAATTTTCTCTAATCTCAGATAGCTGAGTAGTTCATTTATATGTATAAACAAAGGATTTGTAATTTTTCTTGGAGGAGAGAGTAGGAAAGAGAGCCACAGTTTGCCCAGCAAGGGGTTTATCTGAGGCAGTGAACCGCAAGGTGGGGTGGCAATGTTATGCTAAAAAAATGCTTGGATATTTCTAACTGACACCAATGGAATGAATTGAGAGCCCTCATTTTTGGTATGTACCCACTTTCTGGTCAAAGCCAATGGATTAATTTCTGTTTCACAGGGAACTAATTTGTGCTTCCAGAATCAGTTGGTTCACTCTATATAGTGCCAAAGATAAAAGGAAACCATGTGTGTATAGTTGGCTGCCAGGTTACCTTTCGTATTAACTATACTAGAATCACAAAGCCCAGCTACATATGGGTCTAAAGAACTTTTAATGACTTCTGCAGTATAAGGCAGGAGCTCACAAGCTGCTCTCAGGGAATACTCAACTACACAGATGTGTAGCTGATGCAGAGGAGAGAGAAGGTGAGTTCCCAAGAGGTGTCTCAGCAAACCTTTGTTCTCTAATGAATTTGATACCCTCTTCCTTGACTGTGTTTCAGAGAGGTTCTGGTGAAATCTTATCTGCAGTTTTTACCCAAAGGGAATGGAGGTTTCCTTTATTGATTGATATCGTCTCTGTTCTCTGCATGGCTGTGCTGAAGTTACTGTGGATTTTGTCTTTGACTTCTATAAAACTTCAATTATGCACCAGTGATTTTATATTCAAAATGAGCAGCTATCATCTGCACACAACTGATTTTGCTTATATCTATTTGCCACTTTTACTACCATCTTAACAGGAAAACAAATATGTAATTTGCTTCTAATTGCAACTAATGTACTAGACATTTCAAATTGTTAATATTACTTATATTTGGGGTCTGTTAATTGGTTTGCTCTGAGGTTTTATGCTTCCCATATCTTGTATTTATAAAGTAGTTCTGAGCTATAAGGAAATAATTCAGAAGAACATGATCATTCCAACTTTGACAATGTGGCTTTCATTCAGAGAATATACTCTGACAAGTGCAATGAAGAGGACTGTGGAAGCCTCTAGCCAGGTCCATATAGTAGTTTTACCCTTAAGCATGATGAATTTTCCTCTATTCCTCTCATGTCCACACTTGGGATTAGGGTTAATCTTCTGGAAGCACGAACTTGGGTGTCTTTTCTTAGAAAACATGATGCCAATGACAATGTGATCTACTCCATATGCAGCTGGTACTGTTCCCTGTCCTCTGTGACGGGTTAACGGATGAGGCTGACCAAGGCTGCTCTGTATTTGCTAGGGTGGTATTAGGCTGTTTGGGTTTTTTCTTCTTTGTTTTCCTGATAGTGTTAATTTCTCACAGCAGCTTCAATAATGAAATTTTAGTGAGCAGAGCAAGGGTTGTTTTCCTGCTTCTCATTTTAGTTTTCCAAGTCAGACATGAGACTGAAGAACAGGGAGAATGAACTTGGGGGAAAAATGTAGTCATTCCAAAGTCTTTGGGTTTATTTTTATTTATGTAGTGCTTTCCTGTTTATTGGTATCTTTCATCCCCTCTTAGAAATGAGCAATACCATGCAACCAGTCACAGTGAGGTCAGGGAAAGCCTTACAGCTTTTCTAAGAAATGTGAAGCAAGAGCTAAACTGTAGACATGGATGCCATTTTAGGCCATTCTTTTTTGTGTGTGTTCATTCAAAGTGGTGAACACTGGTACAAAGTCTAGTTGAAGGCCAGTAACTAGCATTGTACTCCAGGGTTCATTACTGAGTCCAGCCCCGTTCAACATCTTCATTAATGGTCTAGATGACAATATAGGGGTATTAGACTGGTTGACCTCCAAAGCTCCCTGTCAGGCTCAATCATACTGTGATTGTGTGCTATTCTAAAGCTGTGCCTACCTGCCTCCAAATCGGCAGCTTTTGGGGCCCATGTAGAGCTACTCCTACAGATTTGTGGAGAATAGCTGAAGTATCCCAGTCTTGCCTCCCTTGAGTGGGAGAGGGAGTTGATGCCTAGAAGAGGCCTTGTTTCTGCAGCAGAACAGAGGTAAGGATCTGCTTTCCAATGTTTGTTCATGGATTATCTCCTTTCTGCCATATGGAACTGTATTGTACTCTTAGGTTAACTGGGTGAATGCTTAATTGTCCGTTTGGAGTGATGGGCTTTCCAGAGAGAGAAATGGCCTTGCAGTATAAACATAAGGTGAAGGCCAGAACTGTCATCTACTGGGACAGATTCTGAGCAAGCCACTTAGACCAACTCGCCCAGAAACTACAGCTGTGTCTCCCCCAGCCACCCCCAATGTTTGTACAGCATTTTAAATGTGAAGGAACTAAATGCTGATACCCTGTTTCCTGCCCTTGTGCCATTTCCATACTCAGTGGATGGCCTGTCCAGATGCTGGTACTTGTCCACTAGCACAAACAAACAGCTTTTTGCTTTAAAAAGCCTGTGTAGCTGTCTGAGCAGCTGGGGAGTGTTGCCCCGTGTACACTGAGCTGAGGAATACTGCTGCAATTGCTGGTGTCCAAAGAAGTACAAGTTTGGGATCTGTGAATCTAAAACTTTGCTGAGGAGAGGTGAAAGCTGGTCTTCTAGTTTAAGCTCACAGATATGCTCATGTTTTGTTCAGTTATCCCAAGTGGTTGATGGTGGCCAGACAGACCAAATGCTTAGGAAGAGCATCTGTATAGACAAAAGGGTTTTATTCTGCTCTAATGAAAAAAGGAGTGTGAGAGAGAGAAAAGAGGAGGGAGGGGTAAAGGGTTTCTTCCTCTTTGCTTTTGTCCTTGGATCTGCACCTGCAATGTTAAGTATGTTCTATTTGCTCATTCCAGTCAGACACACCGAGATAGGTCATTAACAATCTGACACTAATTACTTGTTTTGTACTTTTAAAGTCTCTTTGGGAAAGAGAATAAAGACAGGGTAGTGTTACTTCTGTGGCACCCCGGTATTAAGAAACTGGTGAACACAAAAGACACTGTGCAATTACCATGCAGTCTCCCTAGGATGCCGTGACTTTCCAAGGAGAAATGATGTTATGGAAAGATTGTCCAACAAGTAAGAGTGTTGCACACTGCTGATGTGCAGCACTGGTTCTTGGTTTCTTTGGAGCAGTGTGGCATGGAATGAAGTTGGCAGGTCAGGCTAGAAGGTTCTGATTGTGCGTGTTTGCTGATAATCCTGCATTTTACTGCTGGGTAGTAAATGAGCTCAAAAGGTCTGACCCCACCTGGGATATCTGATTGAGCTGGTGGAAACATGGAATTGGCAAGTTGTAACACTCTGAAATTCCGTATTTTATTATAGGTAGGAAAAAGAAAAGTCTGAATGTGCCAGAAGATTTGCTGAAAAATGAGCTTGGACCTTATTTTACTTTGTTTCTTTATCACCTTCTCTATCTCCATACCAGTGATGGGTTATGAAAAGTAAAAATAGTATAAAAATGCCAAATTCTTTTTATTTCTGTGAAGAAAATCTGGACATTTTGGACTTGATTTCATAGAAGAAAAATCATCTTAGAATGACATTTGATGACAGATGACACTGGTGTCAGACTGCTGTCTGGTTTCCCTGGTAGTCAGTGTCTCCTGGTCTTCTGTAGCCCCCGGGTAGGGGAGGGCCTGTCCTGGCCAGTCCTTTGGTTGCTCAGCCCAAGGCAGTTTATGGGCACTCCGGGCAGGACTGGCCTTGCCCAAAGGTGAGATGCTCATAATGGATGTCTGATGTGGAGCAGTCACCACCAGTTTCCGTTACAGGCAGTAGAGAGGAATTGATGTATTTAGGGTGTGATTCAGCTGATGTGCCTTACATGTTGGCTTCAGGCTGAGATGGATCATAGGGTCCCTGCTGACCAGAGGGTGTATTCAGGTGTTGATGCCAACACCACAAATCCTTTGCTGGTGTTTCAGGATGTTGGGCTCTGCTAGCATCTTGGTTCCTCAGTCCATCTGTAAAATAATAACTGAGTTGAGTGTGACCATTTCAAAGGTATGGCATCTTCCAGAGCCCTTTAGAACAAGGAAACTTCCTTGCTGTAACATGCCTTTATGAGGACTCGGTCTGTGAGCAAGGGTTTTTATATAGCTGATTTTACAAAGCCATTTTCAGGAAGCACTTCTAGAACTTAATGCAGAGCTTGAAGGAGTCTCCTTTTTAGAACTAGCCCCCACCATGTAGATCAAAACCAATAATGTTAGACACAAAACACCTGAAATTTTCTGAGGGGAAAATGTGCTGAATGTGCTAGAAAATGTGCTAGAAAAAAAGGAAGAAAGAATCCCCCCGCCATTGGGGCACATTTTTCTGCTCATTGATATTAGTATCAAAGCCCATCCTGCTCTTTTCCTGTGATTTCCCTGGAGTTTTCAGCCCCTCTGCCAGGCTGAAGTGGGGCTGGGGACAGCTGTCTCCTGCTGAGAGGCAGGAGAAACCGCTTGCCCCCCTGCCATCTGCTGGCCCTGGGGTGTCCTGGGCCACCTGTCTGGGCTAACCCCTTACCAAGGGCAAACACTGCCTCTGTGTGGTGGTCCTGCTCAGCATCAGCTTTTAGCAGCAAGCAATTCAAGTGAGAATACCTGGGAACCCAAACTATCTGCTGAAAGGATATTTTGTCTGCTTTGTTTTTAACTAAACCTTGGGTTTGTCTCAGCTTTTTCACTGAGCACTGACCTTGCAAAAAGTATTAAAACCCAAGGACATCTTTGTCAGAGTTAAACAAATAGCAGTGATCCCCCAACCGGGGCAGGCATCCACGTGGGGAAAGAGTGGATGAGCTTGCTTCAGAGATAAGCAACACTCTTTAGTTATTCGTAAAGGAATAAATAAATAAAGAATAGTCTGATCCTACAGAATGAGAGACTTGTCATGTGCTTTCCTGGTTTCCCTGCTTGACCCTCTGTTTTGTAAGTCCTGGTTTTGCTTTCATCTGCATCTTTTCCTGAAAGCGCTGTGATTGTCCCCTTATGTTGTGGAAAGACAGAGCTGGTTCTTTTTCAGTAAGACAGCACAGAAGGATACTGTGTGACAGTACTGCTGAACTGCTTCCCAATAAACCACTTTTGTGTCCTGGGAGGGACTGCTGCTGTGTTTGATTAAATCCCCATTAACTCACAGGTACCAAAGGTCAGATATCTGACAAAGTGGAGAATTGCCTACTCATGCTCCACTGCCTGCCCTGCATTCCTAGAAACACTGTGTGCCATGGGCCCTATTTATTACTCTTCTTGCCAGTTTTCCAACACTTTCAGGGGTGGTTATCACCATGCAAGTAGAAAGGATCAGGAAATAAGGCACTGTGTTCTGGAATGTTCTGGCTGTCTTCCCACAGCCATGGGAATAAACAGAACTAGCATCTCCCCAGTTCCCAAATTGGGGAGTGTGGGATGAGCTGGTTGGTGACTTATCCAGGGCAGTGTCAGGGACTGAGGTGCTGGAGAACTCAGGAGCTCCAGCTTGTGCACCTGCATGTGTTTCTTAAAGTTGGCACCAGCTTTTGTTTGCTTCTAACTGGTGGAAAATGATCAGTTGTCTCTGCAGCTAAAACATCTTCATATTTGCAAGTGCTGATTTGAGCCTTGGAGATCTCTCCCCTCCCTTCCCCTCCCCGCCACTTGTCTTAGAAGATGTTGCCCTCCTTTAGAAGGCAGAGGAGCCTTGGGGCAGGCCTGCCTGGGCACTTAGTCTGGGTTAGCTTTATGTATTTTGCATTACTGTTCTTTATTCCACATATATTCTCAATGACAAGATTTGTAGTCACAGCAAGTAGTCCTCCAGAATGCTTAACTGTACCTCAGTCCTCATACATTTTGTGGAATGAGTGTCATAAAAGACTTGGCTGTCAGCTGTAAGCACATCTGGGTTAAATGCCCCTCAGAGATAATGCATGGCTTCATCATTTGATTCCTCTGTCTCCTCTGTAACTGCATTGCTGCAGTCTAACCCTGTTTTCCAGATTGACTGTGAACAAGACCAGAGACATCTGCTTAAGTTTGGGACTACGCGTCAGAGTCGAGTAGTGCATGCAGGAGAGGCACTGGAGAGGGAGGTGTCCTGGCACTGCATCTGGATTTGAGCAAGAAGAGTTCAGGGCATGCAGTGGAGTAGTGGAGTGACAGCTCATCACGCCCTGGGGTATCTGTCAGGATGGGGCCTAGGGATAATCCAGAGCTGGAGGAGAGTGAAGATTAAAGGGGAATTCCATAAACTGGCATGACAAAGTGATGTGAACTCTTAGCGGCACAGTGCAGTTACATTGCTGCCTTCTGTGTGACAAACCGATTTGATTTTAACAGCCCCTGTGAATAGTGACACTTCTTTGGTTTGCCAGATTCCCTCCCCACGCCTCCAGCTCCCTTCTGGAGCGTAGCTCTTGATTTAATGTTCACTTTCTCAGAACTAAATATGCTTTTTTCTCCCCTCAGCCTCTTCTTTCTGGTTAAAAATGCAGGGCAACGCCAGTGTTCTTGCTTAATCAGAATAGCGGTCCCTCCTCACCCCTCAGGCTTTGCAGGATCTGATTGTTGTTTTTCTGTGAAAATATGATTTATTCTGCAAAGGCTGCTGACACACCCTGAAACAGCCAAAGTTTTGGGTTTTGTTTCTCTGTCTATGCCCAGAATTGTCCATGTTTCTTAACTGTTGGTGGTTATTGACTCTTGTTGAAGTGCAGATGAACGTAAGTTGCAAAGCACTGTGTGCTGTGATGCTTGTTTTTGTACTTGAGATACTGGCACACATGGAATGTACCTGAATCTGAGAGGTGAGGAAGTCCGTTTCAAAGTGTGGTGGTGAGCCTCTACTGAGCTTTGAGGGAGCTCACAAATCCCTTTATGTGCCTCAAATATATGGAGGCATTCATGGGAATACAAGAGTGGTTTCAAGTTGTAGGTTGTGTGAGCCATGTGCAGTCTTGCAGCTTGCTTATTTGTTGTGCTTCTCTGGAATATGTTTGTAGGGAAAGAGGACTGTAAAAAAAAAAACACCTCAGCCTTGCACTAACATGAAATAAATCTTAGCTGGCTTCTTTTTCCTTTTGTATTTGTCACAAAGATCGTAACTCCATGGATGTTGTCCTCTGTAGAGAGACCAATTGAGTCTGAGGTACTAACTATAACCTTCAGCGCGTGACTTTCAGACGTTGCGCTCCATTACTGGTGCTGTGTAGGTCTCTTAGAGAATTATAGGACTTCCTAGATTATGCTGTTTATCATTTTAACGGGCACTTCTGTATGCAGCAATTAGCTGTGATTACACAAGTGCAGTAACAGGGATGCTATTTGCCATTGTTATGAGTAGCTTTACTTGCCATTCAAAGCAGATTTAGCTTGAGATCTTGAGCTCCAGCTCATTCTCAGCTATTGAAAAGATTGTCAAATGTTTCTTTGCTAAATGTACATGTGTGCATATATAAAGGGAAGGGTTGGAGTGCACCTTAATTTTTATAGAAGGGCAGACTCAAAAGAGGTACAAAAGGTCATAGGCAAAGTAGGCTCTGACCTAAGTTTAAACCCTTCATTCTAAAGAGAGAGGAAAGAAATTAGGAGCTAAACTCTGGGAAGCAGTCTGCCCTGAAAGGTAAGCAGAGAGCTCGATGGGGAGATTGCTGTACACATCAATCATCTTTTCTAGGTTAAAATTGTGGAGGCGGAGAGAAGACCGTGTAGTCCTCTAGATATGATGCAGCCTTCTGTTCATATGGAGGGGGTGGGTTAGGGGATGACAACGGGTAGACAGGAAACCACCAGAAGAAAATGATTTTTAAGTGTTAGTAAATTGTCTTTTTTCCCCCTCATCAGCTGTGTACATGATGAACTGTGTACCCCATAACCTCCTGCAAATGAAGTCTAGCACTGCTGAATGTTTGATTTGATAAAGTGTTACAGCATCCTCTGTGCTTGATTATACTGAGCTTAGCTGCAGCCATCTGTCATTCTCCTGCAGGTGTCAATTTGCAGAGGCAAAGGAGCTGCTTGCCAAGGGCTGGCTGCCGCAGCTCCCACACTGGAAGTAAGGACAGGCTGCTCCTGGGGAGGAAGGTGTTAAATCCATCCCAGCTGTGGGAGCTCAGATGTTGGCACAGCTCCCAAAGATGCATGTGGCAACACAAAAGCATGCTCTTCACACCGGTTGCCCTAGCAACTGCACATTCAAATGGCAGAGATTGGCAGTCAGATATCACAAAAGATGATGCAGTTGCAATTAAGTGGAATTGTCTTCAGGTTGTTAGATTTAATCTTGAGCTAGGAGGGAAGGGGTGGGGTGATGGGTGAATGTTAGTGATATTAACAATGAACTGCCACCCATTTGAGAGCCTGGTATAGGCAAGATTCCATCATGCCGTATGTTTCTGTAAGGGTAAAATTAGTGCTGGTACTTGGCTTCTGAACCTTGGGTTTTTGTTGGAGAGACTGAAAAAATCTCCCTCGAGCTTTATTTGTTTAATGAGGGTAGATGTAGTGGAGTTAGCAATCTTCCATACATCTTGGCTATCACTGTTCTTGCATCCTGGTGATCCACAGACTGGAACACTAGGGTTTACAAATTCCCTATAGAATTGGTTGTGTAGTAGATGGTGTCCAAAAGTAGAGGGCAAGGTCTTTGAAATCTGGGTCAAAACAAGTCTTATCTTTACTGTATGGCTGTAATTCTGTATCAGCTGGATTCAGAATCTGCTTTCATCTACTTGGCCGAGAAATGGCAAAGGTGTTTTCTGGGGGGGAGTGTGCTTGTGTGTTTCACAAGTGGGAAGAGGGTTTTTTCCTATTTGGCTAGAAAAGAAAGAATCGAACGGGAACATTTATGTTAGCAATATAAAACATGCTTGACAGCTCACAAGATCTGAAAGCAGCCTGGGGAAACGGGGTGACTCCAAAGGAGGCACCGAAGAGGATACAATTTAGTCTCCTGTGTTTAGGATTAACATTATTATTCATCCATTCTTCTTAATCTCATACGGAGTCAACTCCTATAGAGCGAAGGGAAGGGCCTGTATTGCCAGAGCAAAAGAGACAGCTGCCACAAGATATCTCTCCTCAAGCACCTGAAGGCACGTGATGTTGATCATAGTAGAAGTGGAGTAGCCTGGTTGGGAGACTACCATGGGTCGAAGTGCCCATGCTGGGGCCACTGTGCTAGTTTGTGTTCCACGTGATGCTGATTCTTTCACAGTGGCTGTGACGTACCCTGCTACACGTCCTCCCTCATCTTCCAGCAGGTGTTCTGATTGGGGTTTATTGTCAGAGATTTGGGTTGGAAAATGTGTGTGGGCTTTGTCTGCAGATTTGACCTGTTATTATTCTAAAGTAACCTCTGTCACCAGGGTATCAAAGTAATAATTAACAGGCTTGTGTCTGGAAGTTTTCTGTGCACTGGACCCTGCAAGTGTCTTGTTAAGAGCAAATATTTTGGTTTTGATTGCATTTTACAGAGGGAATTTTAAAGCAATATAAACTTCATATACAACTATAAATTTCACCAATATAAGCTCTCGGCAATCTGAAATCTTGGTTCACTTGCAACAGCATTTCTAGCTGTGTCAACGCCAACCCAATTTCTATTTAAATATGAAGCCTATATGATGGGATGCAGGTGCCAGAATCACTATGCGCTAAGAAGTTTTGTGTCTGGTCCCAGTGACTTAATTCCAAGTGCTTCATGCTCAGAGGTCCCCACCTGAGCAGGCAGGCATGGATGTACCTATATGGATGTCTGACAGGGACTTGGGAAGCAGAATGGTGCAGTGGGAGGAAGGATGAAGCAGTGCCTTGGACTTGCATTGTCACACCAAGGAAAATCTGTGGCATTTTGAAGGCAGACAGAGACCCAGAATCTGTGCTATAACATTTGAGTGGTGTTAGCTTTATAAGGGGGATTTAAAAATTATTTTTTCTCCTCATTCAGTCAGTATTTGTATGTGCTAAGAGTAATGACGGGGATAATAGTGATAGATATGATAGATAATGATGGAAAAATAGATCAAAAATGCTGTCCAGATGGACAGCACAACCACCTGCTTTTCTGGAAGATGAGTCCAAGAAGCATGGAGAAGTTATTGGACAGAGCAATCATCAAATGCAAAGGGCTGTTGCAGATGTGTTGTTGAGCGCTTTCTTTCCCGATTGTTTTGTTCCTGTAGGGAGGAAGCGAGCAGAGCTATGTGTGATGCTCTGAGGACTCCTCTCACATAGCCAAACAAACAAGCAGGGATGTCTTAACTCCCTTAATCCATTCCGGCAGTTATTGCTGGCAGTGGCTGGGACTCAAGTCTTGGAGGGTATGTACAGCTGTGTGACCCTTGTCCGTGTCCCATTTTCCTAGACCAGAATCTGTTGTTCAAATCAAGGCTGAGGTGTACTGAGGAGTTCAGCGTGCTGTGGATCAGCATGCTTTAAATAAGAAGCCCTGAAAACTTTGGTATTTCATTTAGATGGGCTCTGTGTTTGAGAAGGTTCATCAGAAATAGGAAGAGGAACTCTGCTTTGTTCTAGGTTTTTGTGTTTCTCCTCACCTTTCTGCAAGAGACTGGTAGTGCCTGGCTCTGGCAGCATGCTTAGCCCTAAAGAGACCTTAATTGTGCTTCTGGGTGTTAATACATTTGAAAAATGAAAAAATGGGAGAACTTAGTGCTCCAGAACTTGAGAGGGGAGGTTCTCACTTTTTGAGGTAGGTGTTTAGTTTAAGAAGTGCTACTGAGATGGAAGCAGACACTGTTTTATTCTCCTAAGGATATTGTTTTGAAAGCATATTTTTCTAAACAATAGGAATTTATGAACTTAGTTTAATTCACTCTCATTCCCCTCAATGATAATATTGTACCTCAATATTTAGAATGTAGTTTTCTGGGTGAAAACTCGGTCCCTTTCAAAGCCTTGGAAATTTGTTGTGATCTGGGTTATCACCTTGCCTGTCCTCCGCGGGCTGAGTATGGGAGGCATTGTGGAAAACATTGTTTGACATATTTCCGTCTTAGTTTCTGACTGGATAAACCATTCTTCCCAGAATATTTTATCCCTAATGTTTTCATCTGGGGAAATTGTGACATGTTGCCAAACTGTTCCCAGAATAGAGCTGTTGCTTACCCTTATTTTATAAATTCCATAATTTTATTTTTATTTTGCCTGGAAAATCTTGTTAAGATGGAGCTTCCCCAGACGAAGAGATGAGCAAGAAACTATAAAGCCTTCAGCCGTCAGCAAATACCGCGTGTCTAACCTCTCTGTCACAGTCTGATGACTGAGTGGACCCTGTATGACGTGAACTTGATGGCTCAATCCTGTTTCTGGTGTCACTTTGGAAAATTCTTTATTGTTAGTTGTGCCCTTCTGTGGTGGCTGTGTCATGACAGGAAGAAAAAAAACACAGTGGCACCTTGCCAGTATTCCTGCCCTTCCTGCTCCAGAAAGGTTGTCAAAGAGCTGGGAGTTTAGTAGTTGTCCTAATGTACAGCTCCATCCTTCCTCCTTGTATCACAGGTACTGGGGCAGTGTGAGGCACGGGTTTCCCTTCTTTTGCTGCGCTATCTTTGGATACACTTGCCTTCAATGAGTGTTGCATTTATTTAAATGCAATAGAGGGGCAGTGTTTTGAAAGTGGCATCTTTCCTAACAGTATTATTTGCCCAAGTCTTCCAGGGATATAATTATGAGCAAACATTTGTAAATGACATGCATGCTTGCCAAGCAGACAGCTCTCCAGATGCCAGTATTTTGTTATCTTCTCTCTTGGCAGTTCTTCCCTCCTTCAGACTGGATGGAGGCTTTCTTATGTTGTTGCGGTTGTTTCCTCTAAAGAAAAAATGCTAAGCGACCTCAATGTCACTTCTAAAACATAAACACTACAATTCTAAGGTTCAGAATGTTTCTTTAAAGTTTAAAATGTCAGGTTTTATTTAGTGGCTCAATCGTCATTAGACGAAAATTGGTTTCTCAGAGAGTCAGCTTCTATTTGTCCTGAGGCAATGTGATGATGGTAAGAATGACATGGTAAAATTTATTTTGAGACTGTAAAACAAAAAGCCCAAGGATCACATCCTCGGCTAGTGTAAGTCTTCTTAAGGTAATTGTTAGTTCATTGATTTAGTCTTCCTAAAGAATTAAATGTCTGGCTTATCTGAAGGAAAAATTATAGCCCAAACATGCCAGTTACCAAGGAAATTAAGGTACTGGTCTGTCAACACTCTTCCCCAAGAATGGAAAGCATCCACATCCAAAAAATGCTTTGTATGTTAAGAGCTTTATGCTTTTCTCCTTTTATTTCTGGATTTAAAAGGGTATTTGGGATGAGTAAATTCCTGGAATTTGAGGTTTTGTAAGCCATTATATCTTAGATTTGCAAAATAATTTTAATATCATGCTGGTTTTCTGTGATTTAAATGTATGTTTCCTTCAAGATTAATTCTATTTAAAAATTAAGTGAAGATGTATGCTTTCCTGGCTAAAAAGAAGCTTTTAAAAATCTTTCACAGCTGAAAGAACCTTTTACAACTGCTGTCTTGCCTGTATGTGGCATCATTTCTAGTTTAATCATAAAGGCTAAAATGTTTTGAATTTGCATCTTTTCAAGTTTGCAGGAAATAAAACCTTTCTTTTTCAGGAAAATGCACTGTCTGTAAGAGCAAATGTTATCTTTGGGGTTTTATGCATGAAATAAAATTTTGTCTTCGCATGTTTAAGACTCAATTCACTGAAACAAGTTGTAGTGTAGGAGTCAGGATCTGAACTTTGGCCAGCGTTGTAGGTGTCAGAAGCCATCTTGACCTACTCATGTGCATCAGGAAATGGAGTATCTGTCCTTGATACTCGGAAGCTTGTCTGGGCATTGTCCTGGGCTCCAGGTGAACCCTGGTCAAGGTCACCCAGTCTGAGCAGGGGGGTTGGACAAAGTGACTTACAGAGGTCCGTTCCACCCCTTCTGTGACCATGGAAAGGAGAGCTGAGTCATGGGGGATTTCAGTGCAGGGTCTAATGAGTGTGTAGTTAGTATGGAGACTGGGACTCCCTCGCTGGGTTGGATAATGAGTGTCCATACATTCCTCTTACTCTCATCTCAGTTTTCTTATGTTGAGGCTAATTGGTTTCCTGTGTGCAGTCATCCACGTGCATATGTTTATATAATACATCTATATGTTCTCTTTGCATTGGGAAGGCAGCCCATACTTCTTTTCTTCACTCCTCAAATGCAGAATACCCTTAGCCTCTTTAGAGGCTCACAAAATACTCACAAACTCCCTAGTTCACTCCCTAACTCACATATCTATCTGTTTCAGCAGAAATAATGAAACACAGAGCTTTATGCAGATAGTTAGTTATTTAATTGGCTGCAACATTTTAGGTGGAAAACTGGCCCTGGAAAAGAGCAGAAGTGGCCTCATTAGCTACAAAGGCCTTCAGGACTGTGCCTATCTGATAAAGAGTGTCTATGCTGTATAAAGCACATTGAGGTCTGATTTTTGCCTGGAGCCAGCATTTTCTAGTAAGATAAAATGAATAAATAATCAAAATAGTTAGTTTTTTGTCCTGAGACTGTACCAAATCTTCAGTACTGCAATGGTAAGCAAAAAATTAAATCTCACTTAGCAATGATCCAGATATGGGCTGAGCTTTGGTCTGCAAGTTTAGAGTTATGTTGCTGCTTCATCTTTATCACAGGTACAAGCACTTGTGGGTCTGATGCAGAACATGAATGCAGGGCTTTGCTCTCCCTTGGTCAATAGGTTAACCCTATAGATAATTGGATCCATTTGCAAAAACTTTGAGCAGAGCTCATCTTGCTATAGTTTTTGTGTTTGGTCATTGTTGTCTGTTTTCTCCTCCCTTTGGATAAGGGGCATTTAAGCTTTGGACATCTAATTTTCATCCCTAAATGGAGATGTGAATCCAGTACCATTCTCTGGCTTCTTTCTCACTCACTGACTCTGCCCTCCACAAATGAAAGTTCTCAGAAATTATATTTGTCTAAAAGCTGCTTTCATGTTTGGGCACATGAGCTAATGGGTAAAATGGCTAATGTCTGGACTAGAAGAGGAATAATTCACATTTAATCCAAATATTTCAAGTGTAATCCAACCACGGCATTATCAGAAACGGGCCCTTCTCCTTGCCTTTTGAGTGTTAAGATATATTTCCTTAGGTTTTCCACTAACTTTATTTTGACTATTAGACCCTGATTGAATAAAATAATTAATGTGATTGATAGTGTGAGGGTGGGGTTAAAAGGTGACTCATGATTTTCTCTTGGAAGTGGTCTGTGTTGAGCACTAGCAGAGAGCTTACTGGAGACTCAAATGAGCCAGAATGATTTCACTGTCCCTGATGGGGTTTAGAGCTCCAGCTGGCTGAGATGATTTTCCTGGTACATCATAAAGAAATTAAACCTGTCAGGAGAGGAGCGGTGCTGAAATGGGAGTGTTTCTCCAGCACTTAGAGGTGGAGCACTGTGCTCTGAGACTAGCTGGAATTTGATGCCTACTCAAGTTCATGTTTGAGTTATCAACATTCTCAACTTCTCCACCCTCTCTTCCTGGGAGACAAGCAGACTGTTTCTCACAATAGGAGACCTTGGGAGGCTTGAAGTTCTCGCAGCAGTTCCTAAATGTTTATAAAGAATCTCCATCTTTAAAGGAAATTTATGGTGCTTTGAACACATGATAATAGGAACTGGAGGACTGAATTTCTTCTGTTTTACCCAGAATGTAATTTCAAATCCATAACTGCAAATGGCTGATAGTAGTCATTGTGAAAGATAAGTGGGAGCTTATTGGGATTGCTAGGATTTCTAACCTGCAAATCAGGAGAGTAATTTCCCAGTGATGGCACTGACTCATCTGTTGGCCATCCCTGAACCTTTGTTCAATTCCTACTTACTTGATGATTTTCTAAATAGACAATTCTACACAGCCTGTTTTTTCTTATATATGTATATGATCTTCTTTCTGAAGGTAATCCCATGCAATTCTTAATGAACTACCATCCATTCTGATACACACCCTGATCTTTGTACTAACTTTATTTGAATTAAGGAAGATGCAGGTCTATTAGTAGTGAATGTTTGAATTAGTAGTGAATTTGATAAAAGGATTCTGGGTCTTCTGTTCACTGTATTGGCTTTCTCTGTTTTCTGACAGTTAAATAACATCTTTGTCTTAGGCTGGCATCAGGTAGATGTAATGTTAGTCTTTAGCAAAGGAATTTGTATGAAATTAGTGCATTCAAATCAGTATATCTGTATCACATTGGGGAAAAATGAAAATAAGCTTGGTAAATGCAGTGAAAGTGCTATGTAAAGAAACAGCATGATATAAATAAGAAAAAAAAAAAGTTTTTTATTACATCTATCCAAGCAAGAGGTCTCTTAAGTGTCTAAACAATTTTAACACAGAGATTAAACTGACTGCGCTTCAACTGAGTGTTGTGGTTTAACCCCAGACAGCAACTAGAATCACACAGCCACTCACCCCACACCCATAAAGGGTGGGGGAAGAGAGGAAGAAAAAAAGGGGAGGAAGGGAGGAAAAAGCCCTTGGGGGATGAGATAAAGACAGTTTAATAGAAACAATAACAGAAAAGGAAAAATAATAATAACAACATGGTTCACTCTCACCACCTGGTGAATTGGCACTGTCCGGAGCAGTGATTGCAGATTCTAGCCCCCTGGCTACCTCCCATTTATATGCTGAGCGTGATGTCTGTGGTATGGAATATTTCATTAGCCATTCCATTGTTCTGTCTATGCTTCTATGAGAAGCTGATAAAGAAGTCCTTGAATAGTGTAAACATCACCTAGTAACAACCAAAAGCAATAGGTATTATTGACATTCCTTTCACAGCAATCACTAGAAAGAAAAATTAACTCTTTCCCAGCTAAAACTAGGGCACTTGTTTCATCATGATCAGCTAAACAGTCTGACTAAACCCTGGCAGGCTGATTCCTCCTATGGAGCCCAAAGGCTTTTGTCAATGTATCTCTCTGACTGAATCTGCTCTAGTCTTTGTTTTGGGTTGAAGCAGAAGATTGTGGATCATGACAGGGAAAATCTTGACAGTGATCATGAGGTTGGAGTCACTTATATTTGACATCAAAGTAAGTAGAGAGACCTCCCAGACTGAATGAGATAGGAGGAAAGGGCGTCTCCAGCCTTGATGTTAAGTAGCCAAGTAGTTTTGGTCATATTTAGGGGATGCAAGACTGACTTGTGTTGATGGAGAACATTGGGCAGTTAGCAACTTGCCAGCAGGCTCTGTCTTCTGTTTGGTTCCCCCAGAGGAAGCACAATTACAGTGACATTGTCACCAAGTCTGTGTCTGTCTGTTCCCGTCTTCCACCAACAATGATTTACTATTGATCAGTTTCTACCCAGTTTGGTTAATGGGTAAACGTCTTGGTGAAACTACATGTGCCATGAAAGCAGGTAGTTGAGTGGGAGCAGGATACCTTGGGAAAAGGCTTATCTAGATGACCTTTAAAGGTCCCTTCCAACTAAAACTATTCTATGATCCTGTATTAGATATCAGAGTGCCCACAAGAGAGGGAAATACCAGAGAGCAAGCTTCCTAAACAGATCTGTGAGATTTGGAAGTAGTTTTGTTCTTGATTCCTTCTGAAATGTGTTGAAGAAAAAAAGTGAGAGCATAATGAAAGAGGCAGAACTAGAAAGGAGGTGGCTTGGTTAAAGTGTGAATTAAAGGGAAATCATGGATATAGTGGCAACACTTGCCATAATTTGGCATCATCAGCTGCAGAGATAGCATATTAATTGCACAATTACCTTGCCCCTAAAAATTTTACCCTTCAACACCTAATATGGTTCCTTAACTTCTAAAAACTTCTGAAGTTTTGACATAAATAGAAGGAAAGGCTTATCTAAAAATTTTTTATTTGTTTCAGTTGTCTAACAGCCATCTATCCTAGGTAAAATAAGAGCTAACCTACATGGAGTGAAAAGCATGTGCTTGATTGCCTGGCAGGTGTGACAACTGTGACTTTGCTTAAGTGTCTTACTTTGGAAATCACTATTGTATGTTTTTCAGTTTCGTCACTCAACACTGAGGAATCTTATCTCCTGTGCTGATAACGTTATTGCTAAATGAACAACTTTCCAAGATAAGGTTTTAAAATATGTTTTAGAAGCTGCTGTTTATTTTCAAGATGCATAAATAAAATTCTTTCTAGTAGTTTCTGTGAATTTATAAGAGGTGATCCGCTGATTTGGCTGCGTCATAAAAGTGCTTTTAGTATTCAGATGCAAAACGAATCTGTGTCATTTTTGATGCGACATTTTTTATAGCTCAGAATTTGAACTCTTAGGCAAGCAGAAGCAGCGAGATTCCTTAAAATGAGTTGTTCAGACTGTCAAACAGGCATCACAGATTTTGAGATCTCTCTTCATGGGTCTATTTGTTTTGTTCCTTAGCAACATTTTCTGTATTACTCCCTTTGGCTGCAATTGGCAACACTGGTGACCATTCTGACCACTCTGATGGATGTCGGTGTTTATCCTCACTTCGTAACAGTTCCCTGCTCTGACATTTGCTAGCATTTAGACAGCACTAGATGCTGGAGTCACCCTCCTGGCTGCAGCTCGCAATGGAAGGAGTAAGCAATACCAGCAAGCTCAAGGAATAGCCTGATGGGAAGGCTTTCTTCTGGGGCTTGCAGATGGGTGATCTGATAAAGTTCTGATGGTGTGAAAGCACTGGTTGGGGCTGTCCCATATGCAAGGTATGGGGCATATCTCTGCATTACTAAGAGACAAATACTCTCTATTTTATGTGATCCTAGGCTCATCTTTGCCAGAGAGGATGTCCAGACTAGAATTAAAGACTCTGATCCATGTTCTATTGGAACTGAGAGACTCCATTGACTCTGACT
>JAOQGH010000062.1:13234479-13265496 GCA_025769975.1 Gallinago jamesoni | reverse complement strand
AGAGAGGATGTCCAGACTAGAATTAAAGACTCTGATCCATGTTCTATTGGAACTGAGAGACTCCATTGACTCTGACTTATGTCGGCTCAGAAAAGTTGGGCTGTGCTGGCTAGTATAAAATTTCTATTAAAAAAAATAATTTCAAAATACAACATTTTATATATTTCAGGTCATCCAATAGTTGAAGAAACTTGTGTCTTATGATCAGGATTTCCTTTAAAATTTTCAAGTTCCTCTTTTTATTTAATGGATCAAACATCAGTCCGGAATGGCGAGGCATGTGTCACAATTCCACAAGTACACCTGTGAGGTTACAATGGCAACTCCATGTACTGTTTATCGCAGGCATTAAATGTTTATTGCTTTAAGCAAATAAGTGAGGGAGAACACCTCAAGGTGCTGTCTGAAAAAGATGAGGAGACTGGGAAAAAGAGAATAAGGGATTTTTATCTTCAAGAAAGGGTCTTAGATAAGCACCACAATTAGTAGATAATGAAATTTAGACTGAAACCCAGTCCTGCTGGAAGAAGGATAGGGAAAGGAGGAACTTGTTGCTAAAGAGATTTATGCTTTTTAATTTGATGGTTTAGACTTATGTTTTTTAACCTTTAAAGTCTGTGTAGTGCTGTTGGACAAGGAATATCTCCTTTTAAGTACAACAAATCACCTCCAGCTTAATCTGAATTTTCACTCCAGACAATGTTTCTTAGATGACCTGACTGTTTGTTTGTTTTGCTATATGATGGCCAATGTAATAACAAAAAAATATACACTGTAATAATGACAAAAAAAAAAAAAGGTGACTTTGCTGAAATCTTCCTAATACTCTTTCATAAAGAGCATATTCCCTTCCTTATAAAAAGCAGTGATGAAGAATTCAGTCTGCATCAGTTACCAGCCCCTTGAGACACAGCATAAGGTCAGACTGGACAAGACTAGAAAGGTCATGGTCACTGAGCCAAAATGATGCTTATTTTCAGGCAAAGAAATTAGCTGCCTCCCCAGCCAGAGGTGAACAGTACAGACCTGGGAATTGTTTGTTCCACGCTGTTCCAGTGCTGAATATTTCAGTGTTGTGAAAAATTGTGTTTTCCAACCTCCTTTTCTTACTGTTTTTATTTCCCATCTTAGGAAACTAATTCAAGAACTTGATTGAAAAACATGTTTTGAGGAAGCAGTAAAAAAACATAGCTAGATGGTGGGTGGCCTTTTAGTGTGATGAACTGTGAGTGGACTTACAGACCATATCTGACCTCAGCCACATTAGTGTGTGCCTGGAAGTGATGTCTGAGAGTCGCTTTAAACCGACTGTCTTCAAACTTGGCCACCCCTCCGTTACTTGCAGTTAATGCAGAGATATTTCCACTGCTTTGGTAGGTTGCTCTTTGCAGAAATAGAGTTAAGCTGGCTTATATCACCTGTTTCTCAAAAGAGCTGTATATTCAGTTTTTATTGAAAATGACCTTAACTTCTTTCCTTTCCACTGGAGAATAAAGGCCAACTGGTCCGAGACCCCTGGACTGGTGATAGCCCATTTGGAGCAGTTGCAACTTGCTAAGTAGCACCGCTAAATAAAATCTTACAGCATACGTGCAGACTGACTGTATGGCTCATGTGCAAGGAGTCTGGCTTGTCTGGGGCCCTTCCCCATACATTGTGTCCCCTTGCTGTTAGATACGCCTTAATCTCTAGTAATGATTTTGAACTAATTTATGATTGATTTTACTAAATACTAAGAAACAGATTTGTGATGTCCTTATTCCTGCTGATGGGCAGCTCATCCAACAAAAGCTCTCTTCATGTCTACACGCATGATAGTAAGTGTGGAATGTTGCCAAACCTCAATATCTCTACAGCTACCTGTTTTTTGTGGAACACGATCACAAAATCACAGTAAATTCTTGTAAAAGCATTTTACAAGAAAACCTTGGGTTAGTGGCCCCAAAATAGTGTCTTTTCTGATGGAAAACAATTACTTTTTAAATAAATTGATATAGAACTTTTTTGCCAATTAAAATGATGCTTTGATTAAATTAGTTCTCCACAAATTGTGTCACGCTTGTAGTAGCTTTAGAATAGCAGAGAATGAAGTTCCATAGAGGTTGGAATAGCTAATGAGTGAGACATGGAAGAAAGATGAATATTCCTAAAAAGTTGGCAACATGAATAAAAAGTGGTCTCAGGCTCCTCGGCGTCTGTGTTCACTAAACCAACAATAATCTTTGGGAGATTGTAACTTCAGGTCATCAGTTAATTTTTTTAAATTCCAGATAAAATAACCTCTAAAATAGTTATATTCTACGTTTTAACCTGTATTATTTTGAATGCATTTCCTATACCTGGCTGGGCCTGCTTTTGTGATGTGTATTACTGGGTTTATTTGATGACATCCTCATCAAAGACACAAAGGATAACGTTTTGTGTAGCAAGTGTTTAAAAGGTTTGGGTCTGTTCTGAACTATTACCGTGATTTGTATGATCAGTAGGGATAGGCCTCTCTCCAGTGTTCCCACACTATGAGAGAGGTGGCAAGGTAATGACTGTCAATTGCCCTTTGAAAGAAGTTGAGTTCTTGTTACAGAGGAGGGGTTAGACATTGAGAGAATAGGCCTGTTTCCTGAGGTGAATCCAGTCCTAAGAATGGCATCTCCCATTGCTGTTCATGAGGAAAAGTAACACCAATTGTAATACTGAATTTAGAGAAGGGAATAGGTACTAGGGGAAGAAGGCAGGAGAAAAAGGGCTGTTGTATGGTAAATTCTGTGAGAAAAACATGTTATCCTCAAACAAGGCAGTTTTTCTCTAAAAACAAAATGTTATGAATGTGCTGCAGTTCTGTAGAACTAAAGCATCACAAACTAAGAGAGTGCTGCAAGAGATGGTACAATATACTTCTAAGAGGGTCCTGGAAGAACAGAAAGTCTTTCATTGTAGTCTTGAGTGATTTCTGGGATGAAATGGTAGAGGACTCTTAAGAGCTTCAGTAAACACTTTGTTACTGAGGTTCAGGAGGAGGTCAGCCCTAGGGCACATCAGTTGTACCCTTTCCAGCAAGTGTCAGCATTCTGGATAAGAGCAGCTGTAGCGCTCCAAGGGTCAGGTGAAATATAGAGGCAGCCAAGATACACACCATGTTGCCCAATGTTTGGGATTTTTGTCTTCCAAAATGTTGATTCAGATCCTCTCCAAACACATGTGTCCTGTAGGCAGGGCAGGGCTGAAACCCAAGGCCTTCACTGAGTATTAGTCACCAGTAGCCCCAAACTGAAAATGAAAAAAGAAAAAAAAAGAACATTATAAAAATCTGTGATGCATTTGGTTTTGTAACAGGATTTATTGGAAAGGGAGGCTGTGGAAGAAGCACTTCTTAATCCCCAAAGAACTGAGTTTTCTTTTACACAAGGCTAGAGCAAACTGACATACTGTGCCCCTTGTGTATGTAAAGCTGGGGTTTTTTTCACCAGTATTGGGAACTATCTTGCTCTCAGAAATTGGACAATGGGCATGAAGTTTATAGAGGAATTACACATCCTGAGCTCAGAGTGTACAGACAGAAACCTGAGGGCTAAATCTTCCCTTTGTTGATTTGCATGGCGTAACAGCACTGATGATAAAGTCACTTCCTGATCTCAGCAAGGGCCTTTTCAGTCAGGGTCCTATCTGACTCTGGTTTTCTTTTGAGGGAGGTTTCTCTGAGAACTGTCCCCTGAGGGGTTAGAGCTATGCCACAGGGCATGATTATAACTTAAGTCTTATCTTTTTTTTCAGTTCATAGGCAGATTTTTTTCAGGCATAACAAGGTTGAAGCATCTAGCACAGTTGGGCTCAGTTATTTTTCTTTTTCGGGATAACTGCAATTGCCTTGGCAAACAGCCTGTTCTGGAGAGGGTTTCTATAAACATGCCAGCACAGCTGGGATTTATTGTAGGATAGACAGTCTTTTCTACCTCTTCAGCTACACAACCTCAAAATAAGTGCTGTCTTTGCTACCTTCCTTTAGATGGGGTTGGTTCATAGTTAGCTGTAGCCAAAGCTGAAGTTTTGCATCCATAATTCAGAAAGCCTTTCCCCTTGCTTCCCTGCACTGACCTTGCTCTCTACAGGAATCAACTCAGTATGATACGAGAATGGAAGGAGAGAAGAAAATGGAAAGAATTCTCAGATTTGACATAATTCAAACTGCTTTGAAAAAATTTAAGGGAATGGTGTACTGGGCTTAAGTAGATCAGTCTGATAGAATCAGTGAAAGTGCCTGTCTCTGTAGGTCTTGTGTGCAAGCAAAGGTACATTATTTTTTATCTTAGGGCTGGATTCCTTAAAGAGTGCTGAAGAAAGTGAACTCTAAATGCTACTGAATCCTTTGGAAATATTGGTTGCAAACATCATTATTGCTTCGCTTCTTCTCATTCTTTGAATCTGTTTTTCTGTCTGAGCCGGTGGAGAGACCCTAATCCATTAAAAAATAATCTTTCCTTCTCAGATATCAGAGATGTTTCATGTTTTACATTGCAGCTTCAGTTATGTCTGTGAAGACACATAGGGAATTAGTTAACCCTTTGAATGTGTCTCCCCCTATTTATAACCAATATAACATAATTTTTAGCTCATGGATATTGGTAATACTTATGCCAATAGATGCATCTTCAGAGCTAAGGGGAACTTTTTCCTTTAGCCAAATTACTGTAAGATTTAAAGTAGCTACAGCAACCTGAAATTAATGCAAATAGTTCATCAGTTGTCTCCTGTACTTTTGTTATTCCTTTTTTTTTTTTAAGGAATCATGACAAAGCCACATACAAACCATTTCATTGCTCCAGTGAAATATGTTTCTGTTGTCTCCCATGGTTCATATTGTTTTAAAATTTTCCAAGGAAGGTAAGTTGAGACAAAGAAAAGTTGCCATCTTTCATATCTTTACTACAACCCAACCATTTTTGTATCTCACTGAAATGTCTGACTGCAAGTCATCTCCAGCAGATGACTTCAGTCCCATGATATAGATTTTATTAGAAATATATTTTGTCAGATACACTAATACGTACCAGCTTGATTTTCTTCCAGCATATGGTGGGACAGACCTTGTGACGAAGAGATGAGCAGTAGATATCATTTAGTTTGATTTCATAAGACTGACAATATCTGATATGTCTCTCCAAATTATGAAAATTTTGATTAATTCAAACTTCTGTAATGGAGATGCATAGCTGATGAAATAAATGACTTGGAGAACTCTTAAACTGGCACTGTATTGATGGACTCCTACAGAAGTCTCCCTTAGTTCAGTCAGTACTCTTCAGTGTTTTCATTACTACTTGGATGAGGGACTAGAAAGGCATGTACAGGAAAGCTGTGGGACACAGACTGGGATAGGATTGCAAGCCAGTTGTCAGGGTTGAGAATTCAAACTTATCTTGATGTCTTGGGGAAAATAGTATGGAATAAACAGGGTGGAATTCAGTACCACTTCAATACAACAAAGTACAGTGCGTTGGTATTAAGTGACTCTGTGGCTCAGGGAGAAAGGATGACTAGGGCAGCAAGCCCCTAGAATAGGATCAGAGGGTGGATCACAGTCTGAACACAAGGTAACTAAGTATGTGAAGTTCAAGTGAAAAAGACAGAAAAATAGCACCCCCACTTCCGTAAACAAGAGCATCGAGCTGTGCTCATCACTGCCAAATCCTCATTTGGAGTATCTGGAATTGGGCACCACAGTTCACCAGTGATACAAACCATGAAGAACCAGTTATTAAGACTAGAGGAGAGAAACTTGTTAGAGGTTTGTAGATTATATGAGGGGTTGCTGTAGAAAGGAATGGTAACTGTTCTCTCCATTCAGAGAAGTCTTGTGCTTATAAAGCAGCTTAGCAATGCACGTCTTTGCTGACCAGTGGAGGAAGCATGTGGACTTTACCTCATGGGCTGTGTTAAATGCAGGTTGAAGAAGCTTCAGTAACAAGTAGGTTAGGGATAGCCAATTTGGACACTAGGGAAGTATTGGGACTGGCTAATCTGTTACAAGTCTCTCTCGCTGTTATTTCCTGTGATCTCACACTGAGACTGAGTTTCTCATGTCCAGACTTCTCGGTGTTCTCCCAGTCTGCTCATTAACCAGTTCACTTACTTGCTTTGTCACAAAGAAATGAACCAATTAAAATCAGAAAAAGGAGTTTGTGAGCTACTTTATTTCTTTCCGCATCCGTGGCTGAGTAACACAAAATGTCAGGTATTTCGAGCCATGTGCACATGTGCAGCAAGGAGAGGAGGTGACACAAATAGACTTCTGTAATGCAAATGAAATTCTGGTATGAAAATAAGAGCATCAGGATTTTCAGCAGAACCATGAGCTCCTGTAACCTTTTGCCTCACTTTCAGACTCTGTATAGCCTAATTATATTTCTGCAGATGGTGTTTGTTTTATTATGCACATGTGTAAGAGGAGAACTGGAGAGAGCTCTGTGTCTTGGATGGTGGAACACTCCCTGTGGGCATAAAAAATACAACAGCTGCTTTTATTAGTGGTGTTGTATCAGAAATAGTGTGGCTATTATGCATTAATGAAGTATAATAAGGCCTGTTAAACTTTTTCTTGGAAGTGTGAATATATTTCTCCTTTTTACAGCACAGATGATGCAGGCTGACCCTGAGAAAAGGGATTTTGGTTAAACCTCTATGTCTGCAAAGGAGGTACTTCTAGTGGAACGTGGAATTGAAGTCCCTAGGTTGCAGGGGAGGGAAGGCATCAGGTCTCCTGAAATGCCTGGGCCATATCCTCACATCAGTCTCTCTTCCTTGTAATTCCTCTGATGGTAGTTGGCTTGGTCCTCATCTATCCTAAATTATTACTGCTTTATTGGAAAAATCATATTAATTTTTTTATTTATATTTTTTTACATGCTTGAGGCAACCAAAAATGCCTAAAGATGCTCACAAGGAGTGCAGAATAATAGATTTAAATAGCACATTTCTAACTGTGTTGGGGGAATTGTGGCTTAGATAGGTAATTCCATCTCAAAAGTATTCCTTAGAATTTGCTATACTGCATAAGTGGTGAAAAGCAAAAAAAGCCCAGAAAAGAGAAAACAGCTGAAAATAGCTACAGCTTGCACCTGAGTATTATTGTGCCTCTCATCTGAGCCGCACAGTGACACTCACCGTAGAAGCTGTTATAATGGCTGTAATTAATGACAAGAGAAAAGGAGGTAATGTCATTTTCTTGCACTCTTATTTAGTCTCAGAAGTTGAGATCTCCTAGGCAGTTTAATAAGAAAGGATTTATCAAGCAGGATCCTGAAGAATTTAGTGACTTTGGTAGAAAGAGGGAGGTGCTGTTTCTAAGTTCTGCTCTTCTATGTTTGCTTTGGACCCCAGTGGTCAGCAAATGCTAATCTCATCCATATGTTTGGCAGTTGACACATGCTGCTCTTGTTTTTTTCTCTGAGGACTACGTGAGATGCAAGACACACTTCAATTAAAAAATGACAGTTTAATGTGATTATTTTTAGCAAAGCAAACCAAATAAGAGAAGATATTTGTAATACACTGTAGTGCTTAATTTATTTCAAAACCAATGAAAGTTGTGGCTTCCTCTAGTGACAGAAAAGTTTGGACAGTTTTAAGACTGAAGGCTCACTCTATCCCTTGTTTATTACACTAACAAAGTAACATTTTGAAAGGAAAAACAATCTAGAAGTTATTATTGCCAGAGATGTGTGAAAATGGGATATGAAACTTGAGTTTACCCAGGCTGGATCTGGAACGTGCTACCATCGTGCAGTAAGGGCCAAGTAATCCAGCTGGTTTCGGCCCCTGCAACAGGCAACTGGGTTGATTTGCATCAGCTGAAGCACTAGCCTGAGGTTCCTGTTACTGTTCCATATCAGAGCATCCAGGCAGATTGAATGAACCTGTCCATGATGCAGATGAGTATTGTGTACATGGTGAGTTTTCCTCATAGACACCATTTTGTTACTCAGATTTTTATTAAGGTCTGTTAATGAGCTTTGTGGTTGAAAGTGAAGACACTTAAGAAATACCGACAGAAGACTGTCACATAATGATTGGTCACTTGTTTCCCAAGAGGCATTTAAAATTTCTACCAATTGTTATTTAATGAGAAAGGTCTTATGCCAAAACTATAATTTTCTTAAAGAAAGCAGCAGCAGCTCCATGCATTACATACCATGAGCTGACTTCATGCTGCCATCTGCCAAACCAGCCCAGGAGAATGGGCTTTCAGCTCAGCACTGAGGTGGTTCTTTGAAAGTAAGTCCAGCTGGTACTGATTTGTCACAATCCCAACAAAGGGAAGACTGAGAGGTTTTGACTTGCCCATGGTGTGTAGCCAGGCTTGGATTGAAATCTTGGTATTTTGGAATCATCATCTATAATTGTCAAAGGGTGGTGAGAATCCATGAGATAAGTAGCACAGCTCCTTATACTGCTGCTGATAACAAAACTGGAAAGACTGCAGGAAATTTGGAGTCTCCTGCCATTTTGAGGTGAGCGGGAGTTAGTTATTCTGCATTTCTGATCTTGTATCTGCCTGGATATAAGATCATTTCCTTCCTATGGTGTTGAAATTTAGGTTATTCTTATACTATGAAAGAGCAGAATTTGTTACTGCTGCCTGCTCTTCCATCCTCTCAGCCAGTCAGGAAAATAAATGATTCACACGAGAGTGTCATGAGCAACCACTGGGTTGAAACCAGTAGGTTCCATATCAATTATGGGACAGTCAGATTACCTGTTTTCTGAAGTGTTGCTTGGGATGTTCTCTCTGGAACTGTGCAAAGGTTTTCTTGGTAACAAATGCAATACTGCTGCAAAATATACCTCTGTGGCTTTCCAATGCTCAATAATACTTAGAGGTGTTCCTTTTAGTGCCGCAGTCTGGAGGCTATTATTGTACCCCTTGGGAAAGACACTGCAAGGGGCAAGCTAGTGAGGAGCAGGGAGATATTACAGGAAGAGCCATCTGTGCTTTGGTGAGAATCTGTGTATAGATAGAGATGGAGCCAGGAAAGCAGTGGAACGAGTGGTTCTAAAAAGAGCCAGATAAATGTGAAAGATGAGATCTAGAGAATGAGAACCATATTTCACAGATGTGGCAGGGGTCATTGCAGTAATTCATGCTATTGATAGAGGAAGGTTTCCAGTATGTCAGCCAAGGGAGTGGCAATGAAGGAAGAGGAGCTTAAAGTTCTGGTGTCAGTAGCATCATTTCCTGCTGCTTTTCTTTATGGACTTTTTGGGGTTTTTTTGGTCAAAGCTCTTCCCTGTAATGCTTCCTCCTTCTCCTGTGACTTACTTTCAATTCATTAACTGCCCCAATGCCACATAAATCTTCCAAATGTTGAATTCATTCCAGTCCTCAAAGATCACCTTCAGCTGTGGGTAGAACTAGGAAATGTGGCGGAAAAAACTGGCAAATCCTGGTGTTTAGATAAGGCAACGTGATCTATTTGTACGAATTTCAATAATCCTGGATACCCTGACTTTCAAATATAGTCAGTGCCAGAGAGCTTTTGAACTTTGTGGTACAGACACTCCACGCTTCAATGTGAATGTGATGCAGAACAAGTGTGGAGAGGAATAGCTGGAAGGATGCTGTGATCATTTCTGGAGTGGAGTCTCCAGTAATCTCTGGTTTGTTTTGTTAGGACCTCTGTGAAGACCCCCACCTATTTGTGAATGGAATCAGCTCTCATGACTTACACCAAGGCACGCTGGGCAACTGCTGGTTTGTGGCTGCATGCTCCTGCTTGGCTCTGAGGAAGACCCTCTGGCAGCAGGTAGGTGATCAGTGTGCTTGGTGCATGAAATAAAGCTAATAAACCTTGGTTGTTTCTCTGCCTATCAGCCAGTGTTTTTCCCTCTAGGACTAATGTGCTTCTGAGGAGTGGTGAATTTTGGTGGATTCAAATCTTCCTGTTCTTTAAAAGTTCACTTTTCATGTTATGAGACCTCACCACCCCACAGTCCCATTGAGCACAAAGAAGAGATATAGCAAAGCCAGAAAGTGTAGTACGATCTGTTTGTCTTTCTCTGATGATCAATTTGAATTTTACCTTCCTAAAAGATTCTTTGAAGTGGGACTATATTTGACTTTGTACTAAATTCACCTTCTTTTTTCACTGCTTCATCTGTTTAAGGTCAAGTGCTCATGAAGCTGAATACCAGCATGGTGCATGCTCCAGGGCAGTCTGCCCTCTGAATAAATCTTAACAGAGCATTTGGTGAACTTTCCCTTGCATGGTTTCTCAGGTGATTCCAGACTTTGATGAACAAGAATGGGACCCTAAAAACCCAGAGAAATATGCTGGGATTTTCCGTTTCCGTTTCTGGTGCCTTGGAGAATGGACAGAAGTGGTTGTTGATGATCTGCTGCCAACAATGGACGGGAAGTTGATCTACTGCCATTCCAATGTGAAAAATGAATTCTGGAGTGCATTATTGGAGAAAGCTTATGCAAAGTATGAGCTAGTTCCTTGTCCTTTAGTCCTCAATGCTGTCCCTTCTATCCCTCTGTTTCTTTCATCTTTCAGCTCTATGATATCATAGGTTTTAGGTTTGATGCTAGTAGAGAACCTAAAAAAGATTGAAAACTCCTTTAATCTGCATGGAGGATAAGAATCGTAAAGGAGTGCAATGCACTGTACTTCAGCAGCCCGAAGCCTTAAGGATCATTAGCCTCCTTTCCTAGAAACCAGCAAAGATTTAACTGCAATCTGCTGCTTTATTTTGTTTGGTTCTGCTTTGTTTTTCCTTTGGTGAGACCTATATTCAAGCCAAATTAGAGCACTTCTAACAGTCACTTGGTAACTGAGAATGTTCTGTGTTACCTCCAGGCTGGCTGGATCTTATGAAGCCCTAGATGGAGGCAGTGCTGCAGATGCAATTGTGGATTTCACTGGAGCAGTGGCAGAATCTATTGATTTGGTACAGGGCAAATATGGTGAGATTATTTCTGAGCAGATGAAACTGTTTGAAGACTTGCTGAAGGTGCATAGAAGAGGCGGGCTGATCAGCTGTTACATTGCGGTATGTATAGAGAGCTGGATTTTAAGAGTTAATTTGAATGAAAAAAACTATAAAAAATGCTACTACGTCCTTCATTTGTATGCTTTGGAAAAGCTATGTATGGAAAAAGCTAGCAAGTTGGCAGTGCTGTTGGCCAAGTACAACTCCATGAGCCACTAAATACGATCACAGAACTGCAAAGTCATTTGTGCTGGCACTTTACTGTGCATCTGAAATGTTGTTCTTTCTGAATGGTCACAGTTGTCTATTGACCTGAGGTTAATCCACCTAGAATGCCCTAATTTACAGGCCAGATGGCAGCATTTAATTTCTTTATTTTTTAGGGAAATCTGTTTACAGAAAACAGTTCTGCTGGCACTGAGCTGCTGAGACTTCTTGACTCTGGTTGTGATGATGCAGTCTCTTCAGTGTAACACTGGAGCTGAGCTGAAAGGCTTAGCTCACTTGGTTATTCAGGTAGTACTGTTTGTTAATAAGAATTAACCAGCAAATCTTGGCTACGCTGGCTAATGGGAGGCAGTAATGCAGGTGCCTACATTAGGAGGCCATAACCCTGAAGTTCCCGTAGTCAGTAAGAGGGGACGGCTTCCCCGAGGGTGATACAGGGCTGCCTTCTGTGGAAGATTTTCCTCTTCCTCAAGTCTGTTCACTTGAGATGCTGGAAGGCAGATGACTATCAGCTCCCAAGGGCTGCTCTATATTTCACAGACCTCAGGCAGACAAGGGCCTTGCACAGTCCCTTGTCACAGGAGAGAAACCAGTGAGATCTAGGCTTAACTCGCCTCCTATCAAAGTCTGCCATGTCAGGCCTTGACTGCATAGCACTGAAGTTCTCACCTTATCTGAAACTGTTACCACATGTGGAATGCTAACAAACTGCCACGACACCTAAGTATTTCCTAAAAGATTGGTTTTAAATAATTTTTAAAGTGCAGTCTGCAGAAAAGGGATCATTCTCTGGAAGTTACAGGGGTGGCACCTTGGTGCACTTCAGCATCTTATTCCCATGCCCTCTGCTTCCAATTCAAGATCTTAGCTAAGGCTAATCTTCTGTGGACTTAGTTAAATCACTTAAATGCTTTGCTTTGATTTCCCTGTCTGTGAAATTAAGATCATATTACTGTAGCACTTAACTATTTCATGCCTGTAGTGTAAGTGCTAAATCCATGGTAAACTGGTGGACCCCTGAGTGTTGGTTCATTCAGAAGGTCTTGCAAGTATCATGGTAGTTGTGGAGTTGTCTAGAACAACAGAAAATCAGTCATGTTTGGAGATGCCTGAGAACATTATCTGTATGGCTGGCCCTGGCTATGCCTTTCTTTGCACCAGAGCCATGGTACCAAAGAGGAACACATGGTACCTTCTGGGAGATGAGTTTGAACCTGAGAACTCAGCTGGGGTAGAACAGGAGTCCTGAACTGTCACTGCCAACAACACCAGGCAACTGCTCAGAACGAAATTCTTGTAGGTCTTTGTTCTTTGTTTTACCCTTTTCACAAAGGTCTGAATTCTTATTTGAAAGAATTTCATCTGGTTTACCTGACCAGGCTGGCAGACCAGACTTCCTGATGTGAATTGTTGTTGTAAATATTGTTTCTGGGATGATAGGTTGCTCCAAAATAGGTTGCAGTTCAGTTTCTTAGCGTGGATCTCATGAGGAGATAGGCTAAGTACAGGGAGTTGTATTTTAAAAAGCAATTAATTAGACAGTTGTAATGCTTTCAGTTCTTTCTGGCATTATATTTCGCCCTGTCAAATTAAACACGGATGCTTCTAAACATTGATTACACAGAGGCTATTCCTATTGGTTTGGCTCGACTCATCTGCATTTATCACTTTTTGATAGATGTATTATGCATATAATGAAGCTTGCTACATATAGAATATTTAATACTCAAATGGCTTCATTGCTGATTTACAAACATGTCATAATTTTCTTTGGATTGGAAAATAGCCCTGAGCTTAATCATTTAGAAATTTGAACAGACAGTAGATGTTTAAATATCTCATTTAAATAAAAAAATAAATTTCTTCAGAATGAGGTGGGGAAGGCAGCCCAGCAGTAAGAAAAGCCTGGGGGATAACAATGGCAGCAGAAGAGGTTACGGACTGCCGTTCTGTCAGGGACTCTTGTTTGGTTTTAGTTGTGAAAATTGCAAGTGAAAGTGTTACATTGGAGAAAGCCTAAACCCATTGGAAATGTCAGCCAGTCTTGGTGTAACACATGAGGTGATTCTTTAGGAGCTGTTGTCGGTGAAAGGCAGAGGTCTTGGTGAAAGTCTTGTAGTTGCCAGACCTTCTGTCAGTTCCAATTTGATATAATTTATATTTTACTTTTTTTTTCTTTTTTTTTCTGATTTCTTATCTTTGGGGACTGAACACTGTTTTACCAGCACAACACCTGCCTTAGGAGAAGGACCCTGTCTGTTTATACCAGAGAAATTGTGGAATGGGTAAAAATATCTGAGAAAGTACTATGTGCATTTCATAATTCTAATAAGCCCATCTCTCTCCACCAGAGCAAAGGCTTGCTTGATCATTGAGCTCTTAATTAGGTTGTTACAAGTTTACACACAGGGATCTGTACTGAGTCAAATCTTCCATCCTTGCTGTCCAAGGGAGTGAGTGTCTTGAATCCCGGTGAGTTGTAGCCCCATATAGGTGAGAGAGACTGGACACAGCTCAGTGCAAAGATGCCCATGCTGGCTCCAACCAGGGTGTGATGAATCCAGAGGCATGACCCATTTGGATTGTTTCTGGCTCAGAAGAAGGGTTATAGCACTGACTCAGCTTTACTTTTTCCACTGTCCTGCCTGGGATGTGTTGCTCAGAAGCAGCATTGTACTGGCTTTGTAAAGAGCCAGTCATTCAAAGCAACTCCAGCATCTTTATATGATACTGCTTTTCTGGTTTTAGATGTACCTTGGAGATTTTGAACTGAATGCATTAAATGAAATTGTGGTCTTTTTCAGAGCTTGACAGTTTTTATGTGTTCTTAGATCAGCATCTGATCAGGCCTACATCATCCAGCAGGATAGTTTCCTGCCCAATAACTGCTGAAAACTAGGCTTCTTACGTGGAGTCTCTAAGGAGCAAACTGAGTTCCTAAGAAAACCTGCAGATCTGCCAGTTGCCACGTAAGAGAGGCCTGACAGGTCACAAGTGAGGTACAGGACAGGTTTGACAAATGGCTAGAAAGTTTTCTTGCCTGTGCCCTCTTGCCCTCTATTTTTACCCACTGCTAGTAGTTCTTCCTGGGTATCAAATTTACCGCAATACAGAAACAGGTGTTGGGCTCACCAGCTAAATCCCTAGGCCTTAGGAAGTGTCCTGTTGAGGACACCACCAGACAGTACTCTGTGTGAGCACAGTCATCATTATCCAGAAGACCCACTTTGCAAAGATGACAAGATTTTGGAACGGCTGATAAAGGTTGTCCATCAGACCAGTATTTAACTCTCCAAGGTCAGAAGGAGACAGAACGGTTGCAGCAGGCAGTATTCTCCTATGCTCTGGGCTTCTGTCTTCTAGGACTTGTTTGGCACCATCTTGCAGGAGATCAGACTAGTGAGCTGCTAGTTGTGAGCCCCAGTGCTGCTGTTTTCCTCTATAGTCAAATCACTTGGGAAGGGAACATGTAGCTCTGTGAAAGAAAACAAGCCCTTTTCCATCCTGCCCCTTGAACGCATAGCTGTCAGGTGTCTTCAGTGATGCAAGTTCTTTGTTTTAATTGTCATTCTTGGTGCTAAAGGCTTCCTCTGGCAGTACCAATGAAGTGGAGACAAAGATGGGTCTTGTTGTCGGCCATGCCTATGCAGTGACTGCGATTCGGAAGCTGAATCTTGGAGAAAGGCTCCTATTCTCTTTTAAGTCAGAAAAGCTGTTCATGATCAGGCTGAGGAATCCCTGGGGAAAAAGAGAGTGGAACGGCCCCTGGAGTGACAAGTAAGTGCTGCAAATCCAGTGCAAATGAATAAAACTGTGATTAGGGCCACTGGACATTACATGCAATGTTAAATACTGTTGAGATGCAACGTTAGTCTGCAATACTCAGTGATGGCTGACCCTTTGTGCTGTCTCTTCCCAAATATATCATTCGCTGAGCAAATGAACACATCCTGGAGGAGCCAGGAAGTTATGGCTTCCTGGGCTTTAGGTTACTGTATACATCATTTTTCTGTCACACTGGAGCATGAGTAGAAAAATAGCCTGCAATTAAGGTGATGAGTCAAGAACATGAGGTTTTTTCCCAGATTCACCACTGAGTTTGTCTGTGACTCAGTTTCTCATCTGTAATCGCTAGCTGCTGTGGAGGGTATAAGTCTTATATTCTCAGATGATCTAAGTGACTGGGGAAAAAATGCTGTAAAATTGCCACATTTGTGATTTCTTGAATTATTTTCTAATGAATTTTAATGTGGGTCATGAGCTTAGCAGGCACCCCTACAGAGAGAAATGATTGCTGGAGGGGATGTATTCCATCACTGGCAATTTACACATGAAATACATTTAACTAGGATGTTACAGTTCAACACTGTGCTTACCAGCCACAGTTAGCATTTAATAATGCAATCTTCTTAACAACAGTATATTAAGTTCCTGTCTTCCATACTTTAGCTAGCAAAAATCTATTACTTTCAAAGAGTTTGGTTCAGGTGAAATGTGAAGAATGAGCAGAAGAGCTACTGTGTCTTGTTCAACTTAAGCCCTTGTGGTTGCCCGCTAGTCCTTGTCTTGGCACGGTTACCACTCTTTCCAGTGGAAGCACTAAGGACTCTGAGGTTGGCCCATAGTTTTTGGCTTAACAGAATTAAAAGGACAATATCCAAATATGTTAAAAAAATGTCTGTTATGGCAAGCAGCCTCCCTTCCCTCCTGCCAGCCACCTTCAACTTTAACCTCCAAGTACTTTTGGAAAGGGAGTGAGGAATTGTGGCTCTGTTTGGCTGATGAACACATTAGGGAAGGGGCTTGTGCTGTCTTCTATCATGTTGCCTGGTTTACGCATCAGACTGTTTGCATTTAAGATCCTGTGCTCCCCTGCAGTCAGGGTAAGAGGCAGGTGCCTCCAGGGGACAATGCAGAGCACATAAGTTAGATGCTAATGCAGGCAATGAAGTGTCTGTGCAGTGTAGCGTTACTCTGGAAACTGGGCACTGGGCTCATGCTGCAACAATTTCTTCTCAAAGGCTCTCTGGGGAAATCTCAGACCTCAGGCCTGTTTTATTTAAGGAGATTGAAAGACAGAGAATACTCTGGTCTAAGTGAAGTGTTCAATAAGCTCCTGAGGAGGAAAACCAGGTTTCTTTTGAAGGGCCTTCAGGGAATGGAATCAATCTCATATGACCTGCCAAACCAGCTGGTTAAGCATCCTAAGGGAGGGTGTGACAAAGGAAATCAATAAGGTTCTGTTCTAGTTGTACCAATTTCCCATTCATCTCTTTATTTTTTAGTAGCTTTCACATCAATTAATGTTTTAAAACTCCTGCTGTAAGACCCACATTTTTTGGCTGAATATCACCTGTCCTTTCAGTACTCCAATGTTACCTTTATAACAAGTATTTAATGTATTAATCATCTTTGTTTTTCTTTTCCTCTGTTTGGTTTTTTTTTTTTTCCTTTTAGTTCTGAGGAGTGGAAGAAAGTCAGTGATTCAGAACGTAAGAGCTTGGGACTCACTCTTGAGAATGATGGAGAGTTCTGGTGAGTGGAAGTCATGTGAAGGGTTTGGAGATACAGGCTACATCATGTAATTGTTTTTAATTCTGCCATTTAACAGCTTTGAAAACAACTTCCCCAAATGGATAAGATTATCCAGTCCTGGCACAAGTCTGTTTCAGACAGAAACAGAGAAGAACAGAAAAAATTAGTTAATAGCTAGTAGAACAAAATGAGTAGCTCTTCGTAAATATAAGTTTCAAACACCTTCAAAATCCATTATCTATATTTAGGACATTCGCTCAGAATGAAAGACAACATGTGCTGGTTTACATGACAGAATGTCAAATATTCAACGCACTGTCAATCCTGTTTACTGACTACTGTGCTCATCTGTAGGATTTCTAGGCCAACCACGGCTGAGGTATCTGTACCTTGCAGCCAATGAATTTTTATATTTGTTGGTGTTTTCCAGCATGGGCACGAGAAGTGTTCTCTACAGAATCTCTAGACCTCTAATAATTAGCTTAGGTACACTAAGGCAGTCCAGCAACTTCAGTAGATCATCACTATTGCATCAAGTGTGCTGGTAGGGCTCAGTGTGAAAAGTCTTCTGTTTGCTTGGCTTTGTCGGAACTGGCAACCAGAAGCCAGCTGTAGGGTTTGGTTCTGGGCCATTAATAAGCCAGGACATGATGGTACTTCAGAGATTCTCAGCTGTTAGAAGAGGTGACTGTTTTTCAATTGTTCTGCTAACCAGTCTGTCGCGTTAGCAGGCACAGGTTATAGCGTTGAGATGGTGCTAAATAAAAGCTATGTCCAGAGTACAGAGGTTTGAGTTGTGCTTAGGGGCAGATGTAACAATAAAGACCATCACAATAAGGAGTGGATAGTGCTTTGGTTGCAAATAATATCTTTGCAAAATATGTTATCAAATCCAGCTTGATAGCTACAACTTATACTTTAGACGTAGGTGCTGCAACTGAACAAATCCAGAGCTGACTAAACACACTGAGGTGATATTTCTCTAAATTAAGTTTCAAGATAGTGTGAGTGTGGCTTCACAAATATTTCCACATGAAGAGCTTTCCAGTGAATCAGTTTGTCCTCTGAATAGCTGAGCAATGCCTCCTCTTAAATTACTGGAAGATTTCATGTGTTATTTTGGCTCCTTGTGTGAGTATCACTGTCTATTTTCAAATAAACCATGACTTTCCTGGTGTCCCATGGAACAGGATGACGTTTGAGGCCTGGTGTAAGAATTTCACTGATGTGGACATCTGCCGGATTGTGAATACCTCCTACTTCAGTATCCACAAGACCTGGGAGAAGAAAATGATGCATGGAGCTTGGGCAAAGAATTCAGAGCCCCTGCTAAATCGCTCTGGTGGATGCTTTGATAACAAAGAGACCTTCCTGCAGAATCCCCAGGTGGGAATCACTGTATTTTTGGAGGTATCAAAGTGTATCCGCTTTAGTTAGGGCTTCTGAAGTATCCACCCTATTTAGGAGTTGGCAGTGACTACTTGACGGAAATCTCATTGCCAGTGCCTGTCCTCTGGGAGTATGCTGGTACACTGCATGTTTCAGTGATTTCTCTGAAACATCTCAGAGGAGTTTAGATATTTGTTTAGGACTGATCATGTTTGGGGCTGATGAGTCAGACACCAGGATTAGTGAAGTTCTGCCTGGACTTCTTTCAGTTTCCCAGTTGTAGAAAGGCAGCAAGTCTGATTTTCTAATGACAGAACTCAATTCATTTAACACCCGTAAACAGCCTGATGACTTGGTCCACTGTGTGTAGTTAGTATACTAACTAAAGTATACTTTACATTAATCTAAGATTCTGAAAGTATCTAGTCTCTTCTCCAAGCTCACCCTCTCATCAGCATTACAGAATTCTCCTTGTCTCATCCTACCTCATAACTTGCAAACTATTCAGTTTATCTGTTCATCCATTCTTACTCCATTTCTCACCGTCCTGCCCTTCTCAGTGTTGTATGGTTTCATCCCTGTGCATGCAAATTCAGGCATAAAACTTCCATTACTGTCAATAAGATCTGGGCACTTACTGCTTTAGTTATTACTTTGAAAAATGACCTTTCTGTTCTTTTGTAATTCACCACACGCTTTAGATTAATTCAAGATGTTCTTATGTCTGCTTCTCTGCACTTGCACGGGAGGTTTCTGTCTGCACCCCTCGATTTTCATAGCAGGATATTAGAGAGGTGCAGCCTTTGCTGTTCAGACTGGGAGTGAATCTCAGCTCCCAGCTTGTCCTGTCATATAGGTGTAGATGGAGAAGCAGTTCTTCACTGCTCCGTTTTCTCTCAGTGCCTCATTTCCAGAGGATGATTTTGTTAAGATATTCCCCTGTATGATTCTGGACGTATTCCAAGTGCTTGTCTGGGTCTCATTTGTAAGTGTTTAGCTTCAACAGAGAACAAAATATACATGTTACGGTTGAGTGCAATGCCTGATGCAATGGAAGTTCTTTTTATTCCAGTGTTATCTCTAGGCTAGTTGATTAAAAGGCTCTTAGTAGCAGCACTGAAACACATTTATGTTAGCTTAGGGCTGTTATAAATTAGTGTGGCACATACTGCCACGGTCTAGAGATAATCTCTGTCTGTTCTCCCTAAGTGAAATGCCTGACACTGAGGCCTCCTGTGAAGTTTATCTCTTGAAGAGACGGATTGTGACACTTCCAGTCCCTTTAAAATAAGGGAATTTAACTCCAGTATAAATGTATTCCTGTGGTCACCTGCTGATTTCCAGATTGTTACCCATTAGAATAGCTGAAATGTCATCAGATCAAAGGTCATTAGAGTTTCATACACCTCATCAGACCAAGAGAGCTTCTTTTGTACTCTCACTTCCACACCTCCAGTTGCCCTGGAACACTCTAGGCTCTCTGACAAGTTAACACTGTGTATGTTCAGCAGGGACAATAATTAAAGTGTGCCTTACTAGGTGTTGCTGCATCTTTACATCTTGCTATTTAGATTGCCCCCGCAGAGGCTCTTTACAAGAAAGCCCTATGACTCTCTTCAGGGTCCTGTGCTTTCTCTGTCACAATGTTGATATAGTACACAAATAAGAGTACAAAGCATTGAATTTGTACCAAAAACCAGCCAGCCCAGAATACCAAGCAGTAGTTCTGTAGGGGGCCAGTTTGGACTGTAAATACTCTGAACAACTAATGAAGCCCAGAGGCTTGAGAAGGTATTGACTTTCTTTTCAATACTGCTGTGATTCAGCCAAGTCTGCTAGAGGTTGGTGTTTCTTCCATTGGGTGTAACACTGCCTGAGACAGCGAGGGTCAGGGAGGAGAAAGGGGATGTTGCCTTATTCTGCAGAGCTCTAACTACAGAGAGATGTGAAGTCATTACAGTAACCAAGGCAATCTCAGTACCTACCTCAGAGCAATGAGGATTTGCTTTTTAGCAGCTCTTGGAGGAGCAAGGAGGGGGCAGTTGAACCACTGATGATATTCCTCTCTATGCTGTCAGAGAATTTTGGCTTAAATCGAAACACAGTGCACATAGTACCCAGCTGTGCATTGCTGAAGTTTTATGCTTTTATTTGTTTGCTTCACATTGAAAAGTCTTCAAGGATGAAAGAATACAGCATCTGTTGAAACTTCACATAAATAGTATCCTCTTCCCCTCCACTGGTTCTGAAACTCAGATTTGCCCTCTGTATGCAAGAAAGAGACAAAATTTAAAGGAATCTCTAATAGTGAACAAATTTGAGTATTTAATTCTTTGTCATATAAAGAAACACATATCTGACCTTTCTGGTCTACTGAAAGGGTACATACCTACCCGTGAACTGGTCTGGTAGTGATGCTTCATAATGTAAGCAATTCAAGTCTGATTTATTGAGATGGGAACTGCTGCTTTAACTTGAAATAATATCTTTTGATTGGTCTTAAACTTAACTTGGTTCAAGCTTATTTTAACAGCTTGGGTGAAAGATTTGCATGTTAAAGATGCAGGAGTCCTTCTTAGCCCTTTTTAGTGGGCTTTTTCAGGAAAACTGAGAAAGTACAAAATTAGCATTCCTGTCATTCTTCCATTAAATAGAAGCTGTAGATGTGGAACAAATGGGGTTTTTTTAAGTACGGTTTGGAAGATTCCTTCATTTGCAGGTCCTATATGAAGATGTTTGAAATTTACAGGTCCTGTTTAGATACTCAAGTTAAAAGATGTAATAATAAAAAATCAAAGACCCATCTGGAGTCTGTTGTTGTTTTGTTTTTTTTTCTCACTCCTGATTTATATATATATAAAGAAAATCTTTTGTCTTTTGCTTTCAGAGGTGTTCTCTTCTGCTGACTCAGCAGTTATTTTATAATAGTCTCATGCTGTCCTTTATGCCCTTTTACTGGGACTGTTTAGTTTGAGAAAGAGAAGACTGAGGGGAGACCTCATCACTCTCTACAACTACTTGAAAGGACATTGCAGAGAGGCGGGTGCTGGTCCCTTCTCATAGGTAATTAGCAATAAAACAAGAGGGAATGGATTCAAGCTGCAACAGAGTAGGTTTAGATTCGACATTAGGAAACAATTCTTCACAGAAAGAGTGGTCAGACACTGGAGTAGGCTGCTCAGTGAGTTGGTTGAGTCACCATCCTTGAATGTGTTTAAGAGTCATTTATATGTGGTGTTGGGGGTTATAGTGTAGCGGAGAACTTTGTAGAGTAGGGTTGATGGTTGGACTCGATGATCCCAAGGGTCTTTTCCAACCTGAATGATTCTACGATTCTGTGTGAATTACCTGTTTCAGTGTCTCTGATACTTTTGGTTTAAAGATCCTTATTATTTTCATCTGTGAATTGCTGGGAATGTCTGTTATGCGGAGAATTGTCCTACCACCCCCAAATGTATTTTCATTTGCCTCCTTTGTATGCATGTGTTTCCTCGGTGATGGCTTTATCCTCAGTATCCTAAGGCATTTCTAACAGCTTACTGTCTTTTCTCTTACAACTAGTACATCTTTGATATTAAGAAGACTGAGGACAAAGTATTAGTCTCATTACAACAGGAGGATCGCCGCAAATATAAGAAAGAAGGAAAAGGAGACAGCATCCCAATTGGCTTTGAAATATTCAAGGTAGGCAGCCAGCTGCACTCCTGGTTCAGAGTTTCTTCTGCTTCATGTTGCCACTGAGATCTTTGGCACGATTATCATGGTGGGGTCTGGCTCTTCTCTCAACATGAGCTTCGCGTGTGTACTGCACTCAGTCACCAGCAATGATATTAGATAGACTATTTGAACTAACTGAATTTAGTTCAAGTCAATATCTGTTTGAACTACAGGAACATAAGTCATTTTTCCCAATTGCAAAAGAATTTTAAGCTTTGCAGAGAAAGACAAAAAAAAGTAATGCTTGAAACATGAAGGGGTTTTTCTCCTCTCCATTGGAGGTTCCTGCCCCCGTTTCATCAGCAAATACAGCCCAGTGAATGAGTTTGAAAAGTCTGCAGTTTTTCTCTTGCCTCTTAGAAAAAAGAGTCGACTGTTTTCAAAAGCTGAAGTAGTGAGTAGGAAATGACGATATGTGAAAAGAAACCAAAGGGATCCCAAACAGTAATTTAATTGCACTCCCAGGGGCAAATTGAGTAAAATGGAAACATACGAACTGAAAGGAGGAGGAAAGCAAGAGAAACAGCTATGCATCTGCTTTTTCTCTGAGGATCTGGCTTATCTTATCATCTGTTGCTCTAGCTAGTGGGACTACACCGAATCTATGGCCCTACACCCTAAAATACTCCTAGTCTATACCCTAAAAAATAGTCAGTTTTTAACATTCAGTTAGAGAGCTACTGGCATTACACCTATTCATTTGACAATCACCTCTTAGCCACATATATTGAAAAGTCTCATTACAGAAACTAGCATAATTTACCTTGCCTTGCTCATGCCTGTATATCTGATTTGGAAAGGCTTGGAAAAGAAAATCACACCTTCAGAAAAATATCAATGTTCTGTCTTCATTTTTGTTGAATAATTTTTCTATTTCATAAGTGTTCTAACCCACCAGGCTCATTATCATGACTAAAGGCCTTTGGAAGACCATAGCCTAAATTATCTGAAGACAAATGAGAACTCCCAAAAAGGCTGTCTTTGCCTCCAGGAGCTGCTTAAGAAATAGGCTTATATTTTAACTGTGCTGTGGCAAATATTAGTTCCCTGAAGAGGATGTTAATATTTAAGCACAGCTTCAAGGCTTAGAAAAAAACTTAAGGGCTCCCAACATTAAAAAGACATGGACCTTATTGGTGTGAGTCCAGAGGAGGCCATGAAGCCTTCTCTTCTCCAGGCTGAGCAACCCCAACTTTCTCACCGTGTCTCCATAGCAGAGGTGCTCCAGCCTCATTGGGAAGAAAGTCTTCACTCTGAGGGTGCTGAGACACTGGCACAGGTTGCCTAGAGAAGCTGTGGCTGCCCCATCCCTGGAGGTGTTCAAGGCCAGGCTGGATGGGGCTTTGAGCAACTTGTTCTAGTGGGAGGTGTCCCTGCCCATGGCAGGGGGTTTGGAACTCGATTATCTTTAAGGTCCCTTATGACCCAAACCATTCTATGATTTCGTATTTAGGAAAGGGCAATATAAATACAGCTGTGTGCATCTGGATCGAGAGCCTGCTATGTAAGACTGGAATGCTCTCTCTACATGCTTGAGGAAAGAGGCAGACAAATCTCAGACTCATCTAAGATGGCAGTGTAGCTCAGTGGCTGGAGTCCTTGGAGCATGTGTACATCTCTGAAAGTATTCAAAAGTCTGCAGTAGCATTATGTCTCTTTTAATGTAAGCATGTCTTTGCCAGTCCAAAACTTTCACCTCCATGTAGTGGTATGCTGGTATATACCAGTGCAGTGAAGTGCAGAACAGCACTGCTTGGAAGCCTGTGTTGGCTAGCGTTTGGACCACTGGGATGCTCATTGGGACTATCTCTGCCACAGCTTCAGTAGGTGAAAAAATATTTGCCAAACCATTTGCGTTTATTGCACATCTTCTTTTTCGCTTGTGAACGGCTGTGTGACGTGCAGGGAAAATCCTGCCTGTTAGCTCTGATATCCCTTCTTGCATTAATCCCTGTACTGCTCTGTGGTTGTAGGTGGAGGATAACAGGTGCTATAGACTACACAAGCTGACTGTGCAGGAGAGAGTGGCCACATCTCTGTACATCAACACACGCACTGTGTTCTTGAAGAGGATCCTTAAGCAAGGCCGTTACATCATTATCCCAACTACATACCATCCTGGCATCATTACAAAATTTATCCTGAGGCTCTTCACAGATGTGCCATCAAAACTCAGGTAGGTAGCGCTCACAGCTACTTGAGATCTTCCCTTGCCCACATTGGCTTCACCTCCTTAAAAATGGTTGTCTGGTTACCCTCAAATATCCGTGACGCACTAGCTCATATCACTCCAGAACCAGGTCCTTGAGATGGTCAGGGTCACGTCCAAGAATCTCCAGATGGCTTACTGAGATTTTTGCACAATCGAGACATTTTTACTTAGGAACCTACTGGACCATTTAGTTTGGCTTTTGTAGTTGCCTCCAGTTCTAGATCAGAACACTGAGCACTGGTGCTTGCAGTTACAGTTGATACTGTTTATTTCTTCGACCATCTCCTTTGAAACCAGAGGTTGTTTATGAGGGCAAAACTAGTGTTTTGCCTGATTAATTTTTGTCTTGCTTTGATTCTATTTTGCATGAATTAAAGGGTGTTTTCCACCGCTATTGCTGCCATGTGAAAGATGACACAAATTTAGTTTACTTTTCTTTGCTCTGTTTTTGTTTAAGACTGTCATTTCTGTACCACAAATTTCCAAAATGCTAGATGAGGCAACAGTACAAATCCTATGTTCTGAAAATGCCAGATTTCCACAGCCGTTGACTGTTTGCTTGAAATTCATTGCTTCAGTTGCTTTTCCTTTGATTTTTCAGGGAGCTGAAGGCAGATAAGCCTAAAATGACATGTTGGAGTCTTCTTTGTGGCTATCCACGCAGAGTCACCCAAATCAAAATTCACTCTGCAGAGGGTTTACAGAAGCAAGACAGATCAGGCGGTAAGTGCAAAGCAAGCCTGGAAGAGTGGAAAGGGCTTCTTCAATCCTCTAAAGATGACCTGAGTTGATATGTAAGCAGTCAGAAATTATCCAAACAAACTGAAGATCTCAAAAGGAGAGATCACATGAATAAGATGGTGCAAACCAGCAAGAGTTATGGGTCATCTGTGCTGGTCCAGATGGGCAGTAGTAGCCAAACCCTCCGTAGAAGCTTTTTTGGGGATTAGTAAGAAATTCACCTTTCAAGCTTGTGTACTTTCTAAATGGAAAATATCCAGGGAGACAGCTGAATCACACAGATTCATGTAAGTGTATTACACTTACCTCAGCAATGTCATTCATAGCCTTCAGAGCACTTTGTTATTCATTGCCACAAGCTTAATAACACTCAGGGAGGAAATTATGGTTTTCAAACAACTGTTTTCAGCTGGGTAAACTCGGACAGGAAGAGGTTAAATTACTTATACAGGACTGTGTATCTACACATGAAAGGAAGTGTCCTGAAGGACTCTAAAATGTCTTTCTGGCACTTGATGTTGACAGTTAATTAGGAAACTTGTGCAGTTGCCATTTGCTTCATCATTTTCTACTCCTACTCTCCCTCTGTCAGCCTTCATTTTCCATGACCAGTGCAATAGAAAAAGGTAGACACATCTAGCACTGAGTGGCTGGTAGGAAGAAAGCAAAGGTGAAGAGATACTATGGTGAAATTGGAACAGGAAACTGAAGAGGTTTTTGAAACATCTGCTGTGTTTGCTCCAGATAACTCTTCAGCTCTCTTCACTTTAAGATGTGGAGCTCAGTTGCATTAACTTCTTGTGGTAGAGAAGGCATTAGGCTTAGACCTGTAGTACAGTTCATCTTCAGTCTCACAAAGCAGCTGCAAAATTTCTCCCGTCAGCTGGCTGCAATTTTATTCCAGTCCCGTTTTCATAGTTATTCCCGGCACTCAATGAGTGGGGACTGAAGGTACTTTTTCACTGTGAAAGCCACTTTAAGTTTGGTTATCTCTTGAGTGGATGGGAATGTTGGAGGGAAGAGATATAGAAAATTGATTCCCTTAATTTTTCTTGGTACTTTTCTTGAAAAACAGGAGCCACAAACACCTCAGTCAAACAAGTGGGTATGGCTCCATGTTCTCAGCAAGGCAGGATGGATGGGTGAGACTGAGGTCACTGTATGTGACAAGAGTAGTGGAGCAGTGCATTGAAAAGAGGCAGTGTGTTCTTGTTCTTGCCCTGTGAAGGACATTTTCATTTTTAAGGGTGGGTTGGTTTTTTTTCACTTTTAAAATTCCTTAGACATTTTTCTCTACCATTCCCTGCAGTAAAGCAATAAAAGCCAATTCTCCACCCTTAGCATTTCACAATCCTTAGCACAATTGCAGCCCTGACAGGATCATTAAAAACAATTGCCTTCAAATGCCAAAGACCAGACTTCACCTCAGACAGCATTGTAGGATTGTGACACAGAGCCTCAGGAACACACAAATAGGACTTACAGCCAATGTCTAATAGATATTCTAACTACAGTATAGGCCAAATACCTTTAGGACCTAGTACTACCACACATGGTCAAGTTGAGTTGAAGCATCTTCTTCCGCTTTGATTTCAGCATCCAGAGTTGGGCTGATGATTACCCTGACAGAATTGAAAAGGTAACCTGTCATGGGAAGAACTGTCTATAGGAAATGGACTCACAGATATTCTGTTTAAATCTTAGCAAAACTTGTGCTTGATTATTTTATCTGCTGAAAAAAAATCCCCACAGAATTGGGTCAAGTGATACTATTTGTGAATTAGTATTGAATCCATAATAAGAAAAAAATCAGTCTACCGTTGTCAATTTTCTTCTGAAGTGTTTCCATTTTCCTGTGTGAAAGAATGTGCCATTTTTAAATTCATCAAAAACATAAGAGGTTTTGAACACAAAAGCTAAATTAATCTTAGTGTTTGACTTTGAGTCACCAAAAAAGTTAAAACATTTTCCTTTTTTGTATCACCATAAAGCTTTCAGTAAAAGCCCTTGTCTCTTTTCAGCCTATAGTTCCAAATCTCATCTATTCATGGGGCACTGAAGGAGAGCTAAGTTACTTCACTTCAGTACCTTCCCCATTATCTTGAATTCTGCTGTGACATCGCTGTTTGAATCTTTCTTTATTAGCCTTTTTTTCCCTATAAGTATCTCCAACTCACAGAGTGCATTCATAGATTGTCTTGCAGAATGCCACATCTTATAGCAGCTTCAGACAAATGAAGTAGGGAAAGAATGTAAATAAAAAACCCATGAAGCCAAATGTACACCGCTGACATTTGTGCTACACAATAAAATCAAGCTGTGCGATGACGAGGATAACGCCCATAACTGGCACTCAGCCTTCTAAGGACACCTTGCTGGGAAATTTGGCAAAGCTCCCAATTGATACTAGAGTCCATTTTTGGTAATGTAAAAAGCTGGGTTTGATACATGTTTCTCACATTTCGGTTATTTATTTTTAGATTAAAAGAGTGGATATAGGAACTCCCTGAAGCACACTGTCTGAACGGATTGTAAATGTACACTAGAAAGTAATGTGTCCAGGGACATTAAATATTCTGTATTCTAAGATTGCTTCCTAATACTGCCACAAAAGAATGCAACTCCTTGTCATCTCTTGTCTTCTTTCTGGCTTCTCTGGATCCATGCCTGGACCCTCTCCCAAGCTTATCTCAAGGAGAAATAGCAGCCAGGCATTTGAAAAACACCAGCTTTCTTAGAAGAAATTTAGACCTTGAAGTCACACGGACAGTTACAGAATAACCAGCCTTACCTGCCACTCCTGGAGCATTTCCTGATGTGAACTCGACTTAAAAGTCCGCAGCAGCCTCCTGTCCAATCAATACTGTGAGACGAGGGAAGGGGCCGCACAGCAGTTGCCATTGGTAGTGACAAGTAGAGGTTTCCTTTCAGGTTAGGCAGAGTCAATATTTTTATCCAAGTAGAAAATAGGTAGATTAAGTGGTTGTGTTTTGCTGCTCCTAAGAGGACCTCACGTAAAGGTTATGCATTTTCTGACGTGAAGGTTGATGGCAACTTGTTTCTCTGTGAGCTGCTGTATCTGATTAGCCCCGCTGCATTTCATAAGGATTTCCTGACTTCACCTTTTGATCTGCAGCATCTAAACTCTCAAGCTGCTTCTTTTCTTATGCTCAGTCTCTATCATCTGTATTCCCCCTTGTCCAGCCACCTGCCAACAGAGATGTCACTATCATCCCTTAGCATAGAGATAAGACAAAACTTAGTGATAAAGGAGGTGGTTGTGATTCATTCTGAAGCTTCTGAGAACTGAGACACAGCATTACATCCCTGTGACAAACCTGAAAACATCAGGATGTCTCTATTCTCTGACACCGGGGTAAGCACTTGTGGACAGTAAGAGCAGCCTGAACAAAGATAGCTCTTTTTGATATTACCTGGATAGTGGGATTTAGACTTGAATGCACTGTTCTTCACATAAGCCCACCACTGTCATCTGAGAGTTATGCTTCATACAAATTTCTGAGTAATTACTTAAACAAAACTGTAAGAGAATTAAGATTGCACAGGAAGTGCACACCTAGCCTGGTTCATGAGCTGGTTGTCATCAGAACCCTGCTCCCTGCCAGAGGAAGGTTGTTTAACCTCAATTTTAAATATTTATTGGAGAGCTCCTCCTTGCTGCTGTCTTTGATCCATTGTCCTGTCTGGAAAAAAATAATGGATGGTTTGCTGTTGTCAAGAACATTGGATGAATCTAGCTGCACAGACTTAATTCTGAATGCATATAGGCTGCTTCTTTGGAGTTAGCTTGTTCTGAAGTTGATCCAACCATCTGTGAGCCAAGCACAGTGGTAGGTTTGCAAGAAGATGAGGAAGCACTGTGTGCTTGGAGATTTTTGTCTCTCATTCCCAAGTCTGTTTTAAAAATCGCTCTCACTACTGTCTGTCACTCTTTTTCCAAGAGCTTATCTTTGAGAACAAATCACGTTTTGCATTTTTGAGTCTTCCCACTGAATTTCCATGCTGAATTTGCATATTTAATTGCCTTTCACCACTTCGTTTCTGAACTAGGTATTGTGATGCCCAGTATGGGACATACCTGGTAAACAGAGTATCTGGTACCTTTAAGGGCAGTTGCCTTGGGAGCAATGTGAGAAATAGAAGGAAGGAGAAGGCAAAAAGCAGCTGGTAGATACCCAGTCAAAGCAGAGAAGGGAAGCAGAGAAAAAATGGAGCAAAGGTGGGGGGAGGATTTGCTGATGCCAGTGGAAAGATGCCCTTTTATTATATGTATTGCAGGAGAAGTTATGAGGTATCACATGAGAAAAGACTCAACGGCAAAAGGGAAAACAACCTGTTATAATTCCCAAGGCAGTGCTTGTGTCTCAGCACTGTGCTCTGTTTGACCCATGACTTCTTCCAATGACTGAGCTTGTCACAGCTCTCCATATACTCTCATGTAAAAGTGGCCAAACTGGAGAAGAGTGGGAATGTCTCTGAGAATTTTTTCTGTGATTTTTTTGTGTTTGGTAGAGTGCTGAAGGATGTGAATGTTAGCTCCTCAGTCCAATTCTCAAAATAAAAAAAAAAGTTAGCCTTAGGCTGTGCATAGATTTCTTTAAGCCTTAGAAACATCATTACTGTTCTAGCGTTTCTGACTTTTACAGATTTCAACTTTTTTCTCTGTGCTGTTCTTTCATAAACCTTCCCGATGCAACAGCATGGCTGTAGGACTGAGATGAAATGGTTGTTTATGCTCAGTATGGTATTCAAGGCATGGCTTGAATTGTATGTGGGCCTGAGAACTGAACCCAGTCCTCCTTCCACTGCCCAAGTAGCTCCAGCTGTTTTAATTCCCAGCTCATGATGAATACTAGGATGTTGCTTTTCCATATTTGTAGCACTTTCTGCATTGTCTTCGTACTGTAAATAAACCGGGCCCAGAGCTGCAAAGAACTGGGCCAATTGTAGTGAGAACTGCTCTTGTCTCCTCCCACATGTGCAGCTCTCCCAATTCTTTCTTTTGTTCTGGAACTGGAGCCAGTCCTCCCAGTACCAGTGACCACTCACCAATGCCTTCGTAAGCTGTGCAGGTACCTTTCACGTTCCTCTTCTGCCTCCTTTTTTTCTAGCTTTTTCTGAGAATTTGAATTTGTTTCTTTCAAATGTTAGGTTTCCTTTTCCTTTCACTAAACAAGTCCCTTCATTAAGAGCTCCCTCATAACCCACAGATATGCCTGTTACCTCTTTAAGCTTTTTGTCCTTTCCCCACCTCTTCTTATGCCCTTTATTTCTTAATTACTGTTAATGATCAGATGTTGCTTTGCTCTGCCTTGGGCCAAAGTACTTGACACCATTTCATGCAAGACCCCATTCTATTCAGATCCATTTTCCAAATCTCTTTGCAAAGGGGGGAGCGTTTCCATCACTGATTACACAGCGTGGTGCCGCCCCAGGCCCCAGAGCTAAATCCACACAAGCAGTGACACAGAAAGTAATTGCCTATCAGAAAAGCCAATACACTGCTACCTGCTATAGAAAGTGTGAGATGTTGTCAGGGTAACAGGCCTCTCGCACGTCTGGCCAGGTGTAATCATAGTGCAGCATATGGAAAAATCTGTTTCTTTTTCGTAAGTTGAAGTAGCTCCTTCTGGTTTGGATGAAGCTGTTACGAGGTTTGTTTGCGTGAGATGTTGGTATCCGTTCCTGTAAATGAGTGACGTGTTTGAGGAAAATCGTCCTGGGTATGAATTGTTAAAAAGCAAAAGCTGCCTTAAAATTATGCTGCCTTATGGCTGTTATTCCAGTGGTGGCATTTTCAAGTAGATGGTGACAAAATTTGTGCAAGAAATGATCACAAGTGACATAAGTGCAAACATTCAATGGGTTTATTTAAAATCCGTGTCTAAAAAGTAGCAAGGTGTGGAAAAACAGATATGCTGTCATTAACAGCATATGGAATGGACAGAAATAGTTGTGTTGAAATACAAAAAAATGGTAGTGCCTGTGTTTAATTAAAAGTTATTTAGAAAGTGGAACGTTCCATTCTATTTGAGGATAAAGACGGGTATTTCCAAATCAGTTCTTGCTCTCTATTGGACTAGAAAGAAAATACTAACATTTATAACAAATAAGGCTCCAAAACCTTGACATAAACAAGTCTATGGGCCCAGATGGGATTCACCCAAGGGTTCTGAGGGAACTGTCAGAAG
>JAOQGH010000062.1:13223840-13234379 GCA_025769975.1 Gallinago jamesoni | reverse complement strand
TTGTGGTTGGACTCGATGATCTCTGAGGTCCCTTCCAACCACCACAATTCTGTGATTTCTGTGATTTCTGTGAAAAATGTTCAGTGTAAAAAGAACAAAGCATTTCTAGAATGTTGGATAAACTCTGTGGGTTACATATGATTTAAATGTAATTTAAAACATAAACTAGGACCTTAATAGATCCAAACATGTTGTGATAATATTAACTTTAAAATCACATCAATGTGAATGATATGACCAAAGAAATTGTCTCAGGTTTATAGGAATGAGATGAGAAACTGGGGAGGATTTGCTTTGACAGTTTCCCACAGAAAACTTTGTTCAAACCAGTGTGCTGCTACAAGATATTTTTGCAATTTGGCAATATTTTACTTTCTGGAAAAGAAACTGCCTTTTGAAAACTACCTCCTAACACTAGTACTCGTATTGGAATACAGTAGACAACAGTTTGAAGCTAGACAGTCTAAAGGTGAGCACTGAGATGTGCGTTCAGTAAAAGCAGGAATTGTGGACAATTAACAATTTTTACCTTCCATTTTGGCCCAGGTACCCAGAACTACATATCAGATTGCATATGCACAGCTGCATTTTGGCTCTTACATCTAGAGCAGTGTTGGGGAGCTTGGAGTGTCACTTTGAAGACTTTCTTTTAGGTGAGCCAGGAGGATGCACAGCAAGGGAATGTGGAAAGATTGCAATGCCAGTTTAGGAGTGAGCTGGTTTCACAGCAAATGGCACATGGTTTCCAGCTCTGAGGTTGTTAGAAGAATGAGGTATTTCACCCCTGCTGGTTACGGAGAGGTAGCAGTGGATGTGAAGAGGACCCTGTTCCTATGCTCAGTAGCAGTGGTGCTGCCAGGCAGAGGGAGGGGATTGCTTCTGCTGGGTTTCTGTCTCAGCTACAATTGTGAGCTGTGCTGCTGGTTGTGTTTCAGGAGCAGATCCCTATGTGCTTATCAAATGTGAGAAGCAAAGCATGCGCTCCTCTGTGCAACACGATATGACCAGTGCCATCTTCGACATGCAAGTGATTTTCTACAGAAAGAACATTGACAGTCCTATCATTGTCCAGGTGAGATAAGCCACTCAGGGTGGGCTGCTAAAGGGAGCGCAACATCACTGGGCTTGATGTGATGCTAACTCTTCCTTCATATGACTGATACCCAGGATAGAAGTGTGAGAACTTCTGCTCCCCTTCCTGGGCTATGCTGGGCTCAGCTGCTCTACTGATTCTGTAGTCCAGGTCTCTTCCATAAAACAGCAACTGATGACACTTAGAGATCAAAAGGCATAGTTCATCCCAAGGCTTTGAGGAATGTACAGAACTACCTTTTACCTCATTTGATACCTGACGAAACGGAGACAAAGAAAAACCAAATGTTGTCCAGAGTCAGTGTTTGAAATTAAACCAAGGCTAAGGCCTGGGGTTTTTTGTATCTTGAATTCTAGTCCTGTGGGAATGAGACCACACTGTTTACCTCAGCACCAGCTGGAGAAACAGAGCTTGGTATTTAGATGAGGCTGTCCAGGAAAACTTTGGGAGAGTGGAATGGCATTTTAGTTTGATGCACACAGTTGGTTAGTATTAGGGAAACACTAAGGACTATGTCTTCATCATCAGCGTAGGGAGATATTACAATGCATCTGTGAGTCAATTCACTGTGGCACGTCAGTGCCAGAAATCAAAATACTTTATAGCACTGTGTTGCAAGAAGAGGTACATTTCTGACTTTTCACTGCCTGATGCAGTACTGCTGCATAGAGCTCCTGTGCCATAGTATGAACTAATAGGTATATTCAACAAACATGATAAATCCAAGGAGGATGATAGGAGTGTTGTTCCCTAAACCACAGACTGTAGTTATGGATTAGAGGGAACTGATACAATAGCTGATGGGACATGGTCTGTGTTCTTGGCATGTGCAGGATTGTTTAATCCTTAGCAAAGATTTGATTTACACATGGGACCTCACCCCATCTCTCTACGGTATGCAGCTCAAACACTTTGACTTTTCCAGGATAACTGAAAGTTAGGTACTAAAGAACTTCACAGACCAAAGAAAGACTGGCATGTGAGACTAGCAGCAAACCTCATACCACTTCAGTTGCTGCTTGCTGCGTGCCCAACCCCATCCTGAGTAGGGACAAAGGACATGTCCAAGGACTTCAAAACCATGGCTGTCCCTTGCTTTAGCAGCGTGGATCTGGCTCTAACACAGTCAGAGGTAAAGCACTGAAGATGCTGCAGAGGTGAGCATAAGCAGGCTGATTGCATGTAGGTTTTTACTGCTGATGAGCTCAAACAAATAATTTTTATTCTTCTTCTGGCAGGCTGTGACCTAGAAAGCAAAGAGCTGCATTTAGCTCCTTATTTGCATAGAGTATGTAAATGAGCATGCAAATCTGGAATCTCCCACATGCTCTCAAGACAATTAGCTAAATTTAGATGTACACTCCCTCCTCACTGCTTTTTCAAGGGGTTAATGGGGATAAGCCTCCTCCAGCACCACTCTTTCAGGTGGAGTGAGAGAAGCACTGCTTCAGCTGGGTTTATTTCTGTTCCCTTGTCTCTAGGTCTGGAACAGCAACATCTTGTGTGACCAGTTCCTCGGACAGGCAGTGCTGGCAGCTTCCCCCAGTGACCCCAGAGAAGAGCAGACTCTGCAGCTCCGAGGGAGAGGCAGCCGAGAAGCAGCCGAGGTGCCAGGTCACATCACCGTCAAGGTTTTTTCCAGCGATGACCTCCTGGAGCTATGAATACCAAAGCCCTGCAGAGCCAGACAGAGCTGTCACCTCGCAGCAGGGGGGCTTGTCTGTGCTTTCTGTGTGAATGACTCGGGAGCAAAGGTTGCACATAATCATAATCGCTTTAAAAAGAAAAAGCCCTCTAACTCTCCACATTATCACAGATAATGGGGCAAGAGGCTGGCTTTTAAAGAGGGGAAATAATACATATTTATACATATATACATTCATGATACAGCAAATACAGTAGAAGAGAGGCCAAACTAAACATTAGCAGATAAGCTGTTCAAGATATAACCATCTTCCCCAGCAGCATCTTTTAGGAGCTCTTGGCACATAAGCGAGAAGCACTTGTGACCGTTCTCACAGGTTCTCAGCATGTCGTCATCTGTTCTCAGCAGTGGGACTGGATGCAGGCAGGAACAGCTCCACCACCACGGTCACGTACCAGCAGGTTGGGGGTTGGCAAGCACCAGGTACATTCACAGGACTCAGTCCTTGTTCGCTGTCGGGCTGTATTTGGGAGGGGGATTTTTTTAAGCTTTGATTGGAAGTTTTTGTCCCCATGTAGGCATATACAATTCTTGATGAATTTCATTGTTATTGCTACAGATGAGATATTTCTGTTCCTTGGTGAAAATGTTATTACTCAAGGAGTTCAGTCATAGGTCATAGCCTTAAGACCAGGCACGCCAGGGCAACACTGAAATAGAAGGGCAGGTCTTCCAGTGCTTGTTTGAACACCAGAGCAAATAAGAGCTTTGCCTACATAAAGACTCTCAGATTGACTTTCTTATTCTTCTGTTCTCCACTTCAAGCTGATGACTCACGGGTTGGTATCTCTGGCCAAGAGAAGGGCACCTTACAATTCAGCTCTGGTTTTGCTCAGAGGAAAAAGAGGCAAACTTGCTAAGGAGGCTTTGTTTAATCCACATGATGCTAAAAATGGAGTAACAGCCCCTTTACTTCATTAGCTGTGATGGGTAGCACCAGACTGAAGGAGGACAAAATTAGCTCACGGCAAGGATGGGTTTGTAAAACAAAGATGCTGTGCAGATTTCATTCTTGAAATTTTGTACCGCTTTATAGCTGACAGAACTGATATCTTTGGTGAAGTTTAACTTGGGTATAATGGGGGACTGGTATTGTTTTACATTTCTGTTCAAGGCACGGTTCTGGTACAAGCTTTCTTCTAACTTTTGCCTATAGCGCGATGCAGGGTTTCCTGGCTGCAGACTGTTGTCAAGCTGTGCAGTGGTTCTGGTGGTGTAAGAGGCTCACTGTTACACCTCTGGGAAATGGATTTTATATGGTTGCAAATTCTGGTCTTGAAAGTGAAGCTAAAGGAGCCTTTTGTACAGCCAGGAAATTTGGATTTCTGTGTGCCTTGTAACTGAAGTGGCCATTTTGTGCAATTTTTACAATTTATGAAACGGCCCTCAGTAGAGTTAATGTTTTGACAAAAGGTTTTTAAATCTCCTCAGGGCTCCAAAAGGATCATTGCCGTGGTAGAAAGCGCTTTCTCTGACATGCTGGAGATGGAGTGTAAGGCTGTGAATGATACTGTACTGCCGTCAGCTTAGGAGCACGTACCAAGTCCCTAAATACCGCTCTCCTTTTAAATAGCTTGGGCTCAAGCCATTTTGCACACAGAGCATTTCTCAGATGCGAGCTACAGGCGGCTGACAGCCCCACAGGCAAGTGTCATTCTTCTCTGCAAACTCATAGCTCATAGCTTCAGAGTTGCTTACTCTCAGATATGTTTGTAAACTGCAGGGTTTTTTTTTTTTTAGAAAAGCATGAACTTTCTGATACAGACCAGAGCTTGGGCCAGGCACACGGGGAGCTGCAGCTCGGTCTGGGCTGCCCTGGCCCTGCACTGAGACCCATTTGCCACCCTTTTCCTCACACCCTGCTTTATGCCGTGGTGGCTGCTTCTCAGCAGCGTGGCTGGAGGGGTGACCGCAGCCCCTTGGCTCACCTTCTCCATGTGGGTGGAGAGCACCATCCTGGCGTTCCAGCATGGCTGAAGCAATTTGTGGGGCAGCAGGGCGTGCAGGAGAGCGCACTGAAGCAGAGCAGAGCAGGTCGTGTCGCATAACCCCCGTTTCAGACAGACTTCTCTCCAAGGGCTGTTCCATATGAGATGGGTGCAGTAAGTATTTTATAACAATAAACAATAACTTGTGGGAAAATGAAGGGTTTTTTTAATAAGGGACTGCATATATGTACACACATGGGCCACCTTCAACAGAGAGTTTTGGCCCCTGAAATTAAAACAAAGGGAAATATTGGAAAATGTTTCATTTCAACCTTTCTTTACTTTTCAGTATGAAGTGATCTAAATAAAAGATTAACAAAAAAATAAATGTGTTCACTAATTTATGAAATGAAACAGTTGGTTTCCGATACAAGAAATCGTTGTGGGGTGACCCGAAGTGACATTTTTCAGCTCAGTCGAGAAGAAAAATGTATCTCTCAACTAAATCTTTACCATTTCTAATTCCTGTCCTAGGATGGCTGCAGGGTAGGCAGACAGCCTGACTCCCACAGCATCAGGCTGGGGTGCAGAGGGTGTCCCAGAGTCCAGAGGAGGCCATGAAGATGATCAGGAGGCTGGAGCACCTCTGCTATGGAGACAGGGTGAGAGAGTTTGGGTTGCTCAGAGTGGGGAAGGCTCCAGGGAGACCTTATAGCCCCTTCCAGTACCTAAAGGGGCTACAAGAAAGATGGGGAGGGACTCTTTAGCAGGGAGGGGAGCGACAGGACAAGGGGTAATGGTTTTAAACTGAAAGAGGGGAGGTTTAGATTAGATATTAGAAAGACATTCTTACTGTGAGGGTGGTGAGACCCTGGCGCAGGTTGCCCAGAGAAGCTGTGGGTGACCCATCCCTGGAGGTGTTCAAGGCCAGGCTGGATGGGGCTTTGAGCAACCTGCTCTGGTGGGAGGTTGGAACCAGATGATCTTTAAGGTCCCTTCTGACCCCAGCCATGCTGTGACTCTGTGTTAGTGGTGAGCAGCCAGAGCTGCGGCTTTCGGACGGCTCTTGTGACTGGCATTACTGTTCCTCGCACCTCCGGGGAGCGCAGGGACGCGGTGGGTAGTGCCGGATCAGCGCTGCTCGTACCGCTCATGGCGGGCGTTAGCACCTTCCTTTGCCCCCGCCACCAAACCCCACCCGGGACGGGGCCGTGCCCGCCCGCCGCCGCTGGGGGGCGCCCGCGCCCCGCCGGAGCTGAGGGGAGGGAGGCGGCCGCCATCTTCCCCTGGCGGGCGGCGGGGGGGAGGGGGGGGAGGGACATGGCGGGGCTGGGGGTAGGGGCGGGTCCGCTCTGTCACTGGGTGACACTCTGTCCCCGCACACCCCCTGTGTATTCTGTGTATGTGTGTAAATAGAACACATAGCCCCACACACACAGAGATCTCAGTGATCGCTTGTGCTTCTGCAGTGTCACCATATATAAATAGTCTGTCAGATTGATGGAAGGGTCTTAGGGTGCATCAAATAGCAAAAAATAGTATATGCTATAGGTGGCTACAGAGAGGGAGCACTTAAAGGCCTGTGTGTATATCCATATCTATGTATGTACATAGAGGTAGCTAGAGGTTACTAGTTACATAACGGTCTAGCTCTTTTTTATGTCTTATATACACATCTGTAAATGCCTGGATAGTGAGAGAGTTACGTAAGTAAGTTGCGCACGTGCTCTTTTCTATAATTAAAAAAAAAACCAAAAGTGTATGTGTGTGTGTGTATATATATATATACACACACACACACATATATACACAGAGACAGGGTATCTTAAAAATATGTGGCTAGATGTTTTATAAAGGTGTTTATATATACATATAATTATGTATTTGATGGATTGACCATCTGAGTGTATATATATGTATATGAAATTATTTTTATATATGTGTGTATATAACTAACTCTATCTACCTAGCTATGTAAGTTACATAGTTATAGAAGGGTGTCTTTCTAGATCACTAGGGAGAGTGTATAAGGTGCTTGCTCTGTAAATATGCAGACATATATTCACTATACATGCTTTACTTACACATGTTATACATACACTTTACTCACATGTATACATAAAGGACTAGCATGTTAATTTCATAAGCGGCTCTCTCCCTCTGAGAGCCTTCTGACATGCTGTTGCTCACCACCTGCTTTTACTAGTAGTAGTAGATCTACTTTATACACACGCATTATACAAATACCAGTACATAATGACATTGCTCTCTTGCTATTTATAAGAAATACATGTATTTTTTAATGCCCATGTCACCGGGACCTGGGGGTTCAGGCTGTGAGGGACAATGGAGCCAGGGGACACCTACACAGGGGGCTGGAGCCCCCCCACCAGCGCATTTGTGGAACCCGCAGAGCTGGAGCATCTCCGTGATAACCCCACAGCTGTGCATCACGGCAGCCCGACACGATGGACTCACGCTGCCTCCAGCGGGGTCCCAGATCCCCCAGACCTCAGCCTCCAGCGTCCCCTCACGGCAGAGCAGGCGGCGGGGACTCGCTCACAGCGCAGCGCTGAGGGGACTGTTCAGGAGGCAGGTTCAGACATTTTTGGGCAGGACATGCAGTGAATCACTGTCTGCGTAACTTACCGTGCTCATCGGGGGGACGTTGGTTCGTTGTAGATATGGAAGAACGGTGACAAACACATGGGAAACTGGCAGGGGTCTGCAGATTTGTGCCAGCTGGGGAGCAGTGGAAAGGCCATCGCTCCATCCCTCTGCTTTTGCGGACACAAGACACCAGGAGCTTCAGCAGCAGAGGCTAAAAATAGGGCCACGGCAGCCAAGTCCCGTTTCCTGACATCAGCCACCAGTGGCACGGGACAAAGCTACAGGTGCCCCTGGCCACACAGCTGAAGTCTTCCCGAGTCTGCAGACGACGGAGGCTGGTGGCTCTTCAGCCAGCCCTGACACTGTTCTGTCAAACAGCACCGGCCAATCCTACAGGAAAAGCTGCAGTTGCACAATCTGTTGGTATTTATAAGTTTTATTTGCAATACTTTAGGTCCAAGTTTCAAACTGCAATATTTTTACACTCAAGACACAGTCATGCACAATCCATATTTCAATTTTTCTATTGCTTCAACCACAATTTAAAATAACTTAATATTGGAAACGAAACCCAAAATCTTAAAAAAAAAAAGGATGCTGAGGTCAGTCAGATGGATCCATGCCATCAGCACATTTACAAAGTAAATAACTTAGTTCTCTCTTTAAAAAGATCAGTTACCTCTTAACCCGAAGTTACAGAAGATTTTTCACTACACATTTGTTTTTATCTTTTTCTTTTTTTCTGTTTTTTCTTTTAATTTGTCTTTTTTTTTTTTAAACAGATAACACGTCCTAAAAAAGGAATGTACAGCAAAATGAGATACATTTCTGATAAACAATGAAAATGTAGGCTCCTCCTCTGTTTACTTTTATCTGGATACCCTGAAGAAGAAAAAAAATAATAAATTCTAGCAGGCACCAGCGCAGATGTAAACTGGTTGCATGGGCCTAAGGTGGGGCTGAGCACTGGTTACATCCTGATCCAGCCAAGAGTTGTGGAATCCTTTTGCAGATATTCCGGCCCCGGTGCCGCAGCCGAGAAGCCGGGGAGCTGCCAGCACCCCTGCCCAAGGAGCTGTGCTCCTCACCGGGGACACGGCCCCTCACCCCCGCCTGCGGCAGCTCCCCCATCGCTGGTGGGAGCCGCACCTGAGGGGCAGCGGGACGCTCTCCCCCTGGCTCTGTACAGGCCGCTTAACACCAACACAAACAGCGAGAGAGAGCAATTGTCTTTGTGCACCTTAAGGGCAAAGCCCTCAGCAGAGGCGCATGGTCGCTACATTGACCCGCTCCTGACCTGCAGAGCTCTGCATGATGGAGAACAAGAACAATGGAGAGGTCCCTTCCAACCACTCTGACAGGGACACCACTGGCATTATCAACACCTGCTTATGGAGCAACCCTCCTGCTGTCACTGAAGCCAACAACCCAGCCCTTACTGACATAACGGGAGTAGCAGCAGTGCCTGTGTCTGATCCCTAAGTCCGTGGCTGGGCTGGACAATGACACACACCACATACAGCAGAAAAAGGACCACCTGCCACTATTCCCTCCTGTTTGCAACAGTGTCACACTGGCCTGAGGCATCTGGGAGCCTTCACAGCAAGCACAGACTTCAGATGACAGGTCTTGGGCCCTCGCACAAAGTGGAGGTGGTAACTCCCTCTCCAACCTTATGGAGTCAAAAGGCTGCAGTAAACAGGGAGGTCAACAGGCAGAGAAATGAGGATCGCAAGCAGTTAATCTGAGCCCCTTACACTCTTGGTTAGCAGCCACCAAGCATGGGAAGAGCAGAGGGCACAAGAAGGGACAAAATCAGTCAAGCGTAGAGAGCAAGACCTGGAAAGAGCCAGACCTGTGAGAAGTAACACACTGCTTAATTTCTCTCTTTAGGAGAACTTCTATTTCAAACCCCTGAAAGGAGTGAAAGACAAAGCAGAGGTGACACACAAACAACACGCATGTTCCCACTTCATACACTTCTTCCCTCACTGTTACAGAAAAAATTTGACGACTGTATTCTTCCCTCTAAGAAGTCTCGTTCAGCATTGGCAGCCCAGCAGTAGTTGGTAAAGCAGCTGAAGCCTTAAGCTGCAAGAGCATCCCTCCTCTTGCCTATAATACCATTTTTTTTCTTTTGAGATGGCTCTGGCCACCAAAGGTGCACTCAACCATTGGTAGGCTCAGGCCAGTGATGGTTTATACATGATACACACCAGGGATTACAGCAATCGGCACTAAACCCCATCCACAGAGGGTGTATAAGCAAGATTCCACAAGCTTCAGTCAGAAAAAGAAATTACCCTGTCAGCTCAGGGACAGACACAAGCAAAGTGCTAAAGATCCCTGAATTGCAAATCACGCTCAAAGAAGTCTCAGATGGTTTCTGTTGAAACACAAAGGTTGTCCTTTGCCTGCTTCCTGAAAACAGGGGGCTAAAATGAAACATATTTACCTCACCAGGGGAGAGGAAATAAAAAAAGTTGAGCACTTACATTTGTGGTTCTTCATCAACTTGCCCCATCGTGCATCATTAAGTTGCTGCATGTCTGCACGCGAGTGAAGAACAGTGCAGTGGGAGGGAGTGTGGACCACTAAGGTGACAAGGTTTAGCAGGGCGAAGCTGGCAGTAGTGTGCACGCCTGCAAATAAACGCGGGCCGCTGTCTAACGGTAGGGGCTACAGAGCTCTCTGGCTCTTTCTCACTAGATTCGCTCAGGACTGGAGTAAGAAATACAAGTATTTACATGCTCAGTGTGAGGAATATCCAGCAGCCACACCAACGACTACATATTGGCAATAACTGCCCAACAGACACTGGGTGTGGTGACAATTCCTCAGCGAGAGGACAGGTACTTACTTCCCTTCTCGTGGTGACTGGAATGTGCTTCATTTTCGGTGGCAGGACATGGGGGGAGACTGACCGAGACTCTGCAGAGGTGCAGCCGCCGTTGGCCTCAAAGAAACTCAGCACAAACAGCTAAAAAAATTACTTGCGTTCATTTGTGTGTAGCACGAGTCGGCTACCAGTGGCCAAAGGTGGAGAATAACCACACACGTATTTACACAAGCGCTGGACACAAGATGTGAGAATGTGACCCCGGCCCGAGTTTGTGACCAAACCCTGAGCGCGCTGTGATCCACCCCGTGTGGGCTCCCAGGAGTGCATGCAGGAGCTGTATGGAATAGTACAGAGCTATGGT
>JAOQGH010000062.1:13171145-13223740 GCA_025769975.1 Gallinago jamesoni | reverse complement strand
CTACCAGTGGCCAAAGGTGGAGAATAACCACACACGTATTTACACAAGCGCTGGACACAAGATGTGAGAATGTGACCAAACCCCGAGCGCGCTGTGATCCACCCCGTGTGGGCTCCCAGGAGTGCATGCAGGAGCTGTATGGAATAGTACAGAGCTATGGTTATTTTTTTCCTTTTTTTTTTTTTCTTAAATAAATAAACTTTTCTGTGCTTATCAAACTTGCTTCTCAAACTTCCCCAACTTCACTGCTGTCATGTTTCTGTACCAAAATACATTAAAACCACAGTGAGTTATTAGGTCATTTTCGCACATCTTCATTGCATTGGGAATCACAGTCAAGCTCTGGATTGGGTTTTTTTACTGTTTAACGACTTAAAAAATGAAAACAATTAACCGATCCTTTAAAACCTTGGATTAAAGTGTTTGAAACCTATTTACCTATACATTTTGCAACAGAAACAGCCTATTTCTAATACTTCCAAAAAATATATATAAGTAATTACTTAATCTGAGGATAGCACCCAGAAAACCCGAGATGGTTCCAGAGATTTTATAGTATTTGTCTCTTTCCTTTCTGCAAGGTCAACGCCATTGTCAGTCCTAACACACCAGGTCAGCCTGTAAATAATGCACAAGAGTTGCCCCTCTCAGGACTGGGGGTTTGGGTGGGGGTTTTTGTGTTTGTTTCAATATATTACTGTGCCTCTTCCACATTTCCTATCAGAGCTGGGAGGGTATAACCGCAGGGGCCATCGTTCAGTATTGAGTGACTGAGAACTGAGTGCCACAGACTGTCCCAAGCACAGAGCCCCGGGGATGCAGAAGGTGCCTTTCCCTGACTGTCACCATCTCAGCCGCACGGTGACGGTCCATGTTGAAAACAGCCACTGGCAGCGGTTGTGTCTGTTGAACCCTGCCTGCCTCCTAGGAATTCTTTTTAGAAGAAAAATCTCAAGATTTGCTGATGCAAAGAAAAATAAATATAGTATTAAAAAAAAAATGAAGCGTAAGGCCTCTTATTAGAGCAGTTGTCTTTTAAAAGCCAGCGCCAGCAATATTGTGTGTGCTGGGGCATACACTGACCAAAATAATATAACGATGCTACCATTTGATTTTTCTATTTTTCATTTCTGTTGTCTGCCAGGAAGTGGTGGTGGGTTTTTTTGGAAGTAGAGATGCTGAAATACTTAGAGGTAAAGAAAATCAATAGGAAAAACTCCCAATTGAGTAGTGTAGTCCATCAATGTAAGCATTTATATTGTATGTCCAGCAAATGTGCCATAAAAAAGTGCTTTCCTTTTAAAGGACGGCTGTCTGTTCCTTTGTGGGTAGGGAAAAATAAAAGCTACGCCGGAAACAGAAACTGTCACTTGTTTCTTCACTTCTTACATGGAATACAAACGTTTCATTCAGCTGAATGCTTTAGAGTAATTTGGGCTGCCCTCACTCTCTTTCTCAAGAAAGTCTCCCCCAGACAGATAAGCTTGAGCTGACAGTGAAAACTGGGACCACGCAAAAGAAACAGAATCTTTTGAATAGAATAGAACAGCATCATCCAGGTTGCAAAAGACCTTTAAGATCATCAAGTCCAACCATTAACCTAACACTGCCAAAACCACCACTAAACCGTGTCCCTCAGCACCACGTCTACACGTCTTAAATACCTGCAGGGATGGCAACTCCGCCACTCCCCCCGGCAGCCTGTTCCAATGCTTCAAAACCCTTTCGGTGAAGTTAATTTTTCCTAATATCCAATTTAAACCTCCCCTAGCCCAACCTGAGGACATTTCCTCTTGTCCTATGGCCTGTTTCTTGGGAGAAGAGAACCCCATCTGGCTTCAACCGCCAGCTCCCTCAGTACCTTTGGGTGGATCCAATCCTGCCCCACAGAACTGGGTGCATCTAAGGGGTGCAGCACACCACTAACCATTTCTCCTTGGATTATAGGAGCTTCATTCTGCTGTCCACCCCTGTCTTCCAGCTCAGGGGGCTGGGTACCTGGAGAACAACTGGTTTTACTGTTAAAGACAGAGGCAAAGAAGGCATTAAGTACCTCAGCCTTTTCCTCATCCTTGGTCACTGTGTTTCCCCCAGCATCCAAAAGGATAGAGATTCACCTTAGCCCTCCTTTTTTTATTGGTCTTATTGGCATTTTTTATTGTCTTTTATGGCAGTAGCTACATGTTCTAGGTGGGCTTTGGGCCTTCCAATTTTCTCCCTGTACAACCTCAAGACCTCCTTGTAGTCCCTCCTGCGTTGTCTGCCCCTTCCTTCCAGAGATTATAAATTCTACATGTTTTTCTGAATTCCAGCCAAAGCTCTCTGTTCAGCCAGGACAGTGTCATCCTTCCCCTCGGGCTTGTCTTTCAGCACATGGGGACAGCCAGCTCCTGCGCATTCAAGATTTCCTTCTTGAACGATGTCCAGCCTTCCTGGACTGCTTTGCCCTTCCGGACTGCCTCCCTCCTAAACAGGCCAAGGTCTGCCCTCAGGGGGTTCCAGTCAGTTCTGCTGACCCGCCTCCTTGGTTCTCCCACAACCAAAAACTCTACTGTTTGTGGTGGCTGTGCCCAAGAGGCTTCCCATCACCCACAAGTCCTCTTCTGTACACAAACAACAGGTCCCGTGGGGCACCCTCCCTAGTTAGCTCCTTCAGCAGCTGGGTCAGAAGTTATCCCCAACGCACTCCAGGAACCTGCCGGACTGTTTCCTCTCCGCTGCATCGCATTTCCAGCAGACAGCCCCACCTTGTTCGGTTCCACTTGCAGAGCCTTGTACCGATGGTGCAGAGGCACCTGGCAAAGTGGGGTAGTGAAGGAGGAAACACTCCCTCTCATTCCTCAACCTGCTCACCTGCTCCTGGAGCTCCGTCACCAAGCGCAGGAGTCCCTCTACCTGGGTGCACCTCCCAGTGCTGTGCTCTGGCCTGAGAGCAGGGCACAGCCTGACACCGGGGTGGCAGTGTGTTTCCACCGGAGCTTGGTCTGAGAAGCTGCGTCAGTCACAGAGGGTGCAGAGCTTAGAGAGGCCGTGGCTTTCTGCCGGGTGGAAACCATTGCTCCCTGGTGGAGCTGGCAGAGCTTCAGCACCCTGCCAGCACAAACTGTCGTGCCGTCCCTGTTTGCCCACCCTGGTCAACAGCGCTCCCCAAGGGCTTCTTCTATACGGGGAGAGGGCTTGGACACTGTTGCTCCTGGCTCCTGTCCGGTCTCCTTAGACACTGTGGTGGGAGCTGCTGGCTCCCAGTGGCTCTCGGCTCCTCCAGTTGAGGAAACCAGAGTGGCTCACGTCAGCATGTGATTTGGGCATCTGAAATCAGACCTGTTGTCCTCCCCAGGGAATCAGGAAAGGTTAATTCATGGTAACTCGCTGAGCGTTGCCTCCGTCTGTGTCCTCTGCCAAAGGCACGGGGATGGCCAGGGGGAGCGAGGGCAGGTTCAGCTGGCAGTGCTAGTGACAGTTGGAACACAAAGACTGTAACTGAATAAGAAGCTGAAGCCAAACAAGCTACTGGCCTAATCCAAGAATAGCCCAAGCATCCTTTGTTCTTACTGGCAAAAATGAAGGCAGTTAGTACCTTAATGGGTACTTAGCCCCTCACAGGACCAGGCGTCAACATGAAGATCTACAGCAGAAAGCTGTTTCACCTTTTTTTTTTTCCTCACTGGGTGGATGTTGCTTCAGTTGCTGTTTTGAAGGTCTTTGATTAGTTGTACTATTAAAATACAGCAACAAATACTCCATGCAAACGCTTTTTCTGAGTGAAGCCACATTGCATCTTTTTTTCAGAAATGAATAAATAAAACACAAATTGCATACTTAAACTATCCTGCTCCCTTACACATCAGCCGAGTAACCAAAGCCCATCCTCAGTCACCTCCCGCCTTCCCTCTCTGCCAGAATGCCGAGCTGTGTTCCGCAGGGCTTGCTGGCGGCAGGACAGCAGGGAGCAGGCTGGCGCGATGCCGCCCGCTCTGCGTTCCGCTCTGCCCTCGCCCAGTCCACAACTCCAGCTTTTAATGTGCTTTCCTCCAGGGCTGTCTGCTGCACCGGCGCGGGCAGATCTGAGCCGTGGAAGGTGTCACTCTCTCGTGTCAGGCTCAGTTTGCGTGGCAGAACTCGTGTGCCTAAAGGACACTCGCCTGTGCCCAAGCCTGCGGAGCAGCCCAGCTCCCTCCCGCTCCGCCGAGTGGCGCAGAGGCTGCTGACCCTTCCCGGGAGCTACGAGAGGACCAGGAGAGCAGGCATCCTCAGAGGTGACACCACCACTCAGCTCTGTTTTGCCCTTCTCTGCTCCTGCACAGACTTAAGAGGGCTCATCCCACCAGTCCGCGCGGTTCCCAGCCACGACTCACCTCGGGAGCAGCCCGCCGCCAGTTTGGCTCTGACGGGGGGGGGGGTGACTAGTCCAGTCCCAGGAGGAGGCCAGTGCCCGGTGCCGGTCGGCTGCCTCCTGCTGCTACAAGCACCTTCTTCCAGCCCGGGTGTGCGGCTGCCGGGGCTGCTCCGAGCTCTGCGAGGGCCCTGCCGGGGCTCAGCACCAGGCACCGCCGGGCCCGCCCTCACCTCACATTTCCCACACAGCTCTCATCAGCCCTTTCTGAGCGCGCTGACTGATCTGCTTTTTCATTTCAGTAAGACTCTCATCCAGGCAAACAGATTACAATTAGTTATACAAATCAAATTGTCAAGAACCAAAACACTATATATTCACAGTTGAAAGCCTGTATCTCAACAGGATGTTTTGTCTGCCCCATTCTTGATTCCTTTTTGGTTGGAAACGCACTTTTTTCCTCATCTAGAAGTACCGTGACTGGGCAAATACCAGCTGAGTGGACTGTATTAAAAAGGCATGAATGAAGGAGACCCGTCTCCAATGCCAAACTGTATCAAAAAAAAAACCAACCCTCAAACATAAAAGGGACTTTCCGCCTTTAAGAAACAACTGACAATTTAAAAGTGAATGTACAGCTTATTCACAGGGTGAGAAGGAAGGGAATCTTCCAACTGAATTTGCTTTACCTTGGAAACGGCTGAGGCAGCAAAGCATTTTCCGTCATTACCTCTCTGTCTTAAGCCCTGTTTCATCTTAAAAATAAATTAAGGAGCCAGAAAGCAGGAAGAAGACAAATGATAATTTTTTACTCCTTGAGGGACTGGGTTGTTCTCCCTCCTACCGCCATGACTGTGACCATTGGTTTGTTCATCCGTCCATCTGTCCTGCAGCACAAGAGTTGAGATTTTATAGAGTTTTTGTTCTCAGTCCTGCTCTGAGCACGGGAGAAAGCCGGCCTGAAGTGCTAGCGGCTGCTGTTCTTAATCGCTTCCTTTGCTGCAATGATCAGAGGAGTCAGACTGGAGAGAGGCTTGGCTAATTTTAAAAATGGATGCTGCCCAAAGGAAAAAAAGAAATGAACCATTACTTTCCAAACTCAGTTACTCACAGGCCCAAGCAGGATTCCTCTGGCTACCAGAAATACATGGAAATAGGGCTGACGGGACCATCTGCACCTGTGTCTCCATGTCCAGTACCTTGCTATCGCCGACAAACATGGCCCATAATCCTATTAATCCATCTATCAAGGTGTCTTCAGCTTGCTGGGATTCTTGCCCTGCCAGCGCTCTGGGAACGCTGCTTGCTGTCCCAGGGCCGTGTTCCTTTCAGGAAACTCAAAATACTTAAGTTCCAGTTTTCTAAAGACATGGGCTATTTTAGTTGGCAAAAAAAGATGAGGGGCGTAAGCCGTTCCTCAGGAACCCCAATACCTCTAGGAAACATTTGTCCCAGTAGTATTCAGGCCCCCGTGTTGTTCTGAAGGCCGCAGAGGCACAGGTTTTCAGCACCAAGATGAAAGCAGGGAGCCAAGTGACAGAGCTCTGGGTTGCAGTGAGAGCAGTGTCTGCCACCCCCCCCCCGCCCCTCCTGTGCTGGCTGGCACCTTCCACAGCGGGGACAGCCAAGTGGCACGTGTGGCAGCTCCCTATCTGCCACAGAACCTGGCAGTGAACCTCTACCAGTTCTCATCTACTTGGCTGTGCCAGGCAGCAAATGGAGCTGTGACAAGTCCCGCTTGGCTGTCCCTGTTTTGGTGGCAGGAACCTCTAAAAGTGGGGCTCAGCGGCAGAAACCTCTAAGAGTGGGGCAGGATGGACAAGATGGGCCCTCTCTGATGCTCACAGTGAGCACCCCACAGCCCCTTCCCACAGCGAAATCTCTGACTGCTTGGTTGTGACTGATCTCAGTGGGTTCCTCCCTGGTCGTATCTCAGTGTATGTTAGCCACCAACACCATTTCAGGCCTCTACCTGGTATCATTCCACTTCAGTCATTTTGCCACCATGTAAAACTGAATATACTACCAAAATACAAAATAGGGCCACAAAAATGACCAGAGGGACGGAACACCTCTGCTACGAGGACAGGCTGAGAGAGGTGCGGTTGTTCAGCCTGTAGAATGCCCTGGAGGGACCTTATTATGGTCCTTCAATACTTAAAGGGGGCCTACAAGAAGGATGGGGACAAACTTTTTAGCAGGGCCTGTTGCAACAGGACATAGGGTAATTGTTTTAAACTAAAAGCGGGAAGATTCAGACTAGCTATAAAGAAGAAATTTTTTATGATGAGGGCAGTGAGACACTGGCATACGTTGCCCAGAGAGGCGGTAGATGCCGCATCCCTGGAAACATTCAAGGCCAGGCTGGATGGGGCTCTGATCAACCTGGTCTAGTTGAAGATGTCCCTGCTCATTGCGGGGGGGTTGGACAAGATGACCATTAAAGGTTCCTCCCACCCCAAACCATTCTATGATTCTACTTACTTTTCATTTGAAAAGCACCAAGACTGGAGACTAATATGAGGGGGTTCCATCTGGTGCCTTTGAGTTTAGCTGATAAGAAGCCCATTACATAGTACAGCCGCTTCACTTGCAGACGGTTGGGATTTTACCTGCAGAAGTTCCTTGGCAGACCCTCGCCTGTCCACGTCCATCTCCAGGCAGCAGTTCAGAAAGTCACGAAACACAGCAGAGAGTCGCTCGGGGTTCTGCAGCTCTGGTGTCCCGTTCGTAGCTATCAGATACAGCGCCTGGAGAAAAAGGAAACACAAGACTCCACCTGTTTCTTTCATATACATAAGTGGTCATATAGACCCCATTTTTTAAGATTCAGTCTCCAGTGGCAGCTTCTTCCCTGGCAGAAGGTTAGAGATGATTTTTCTGTACCAAAAAAACCCAAAGCCCAAAAAACCCTGATGCAACCACAGCTCTCCCAACATCAACATGATCTTTCCTTCGACAGCTGATTTCATTGGCTGACCTAGTTAGCATGAACTACATCAGCAAAAGCACATTTTGCTTCACCAAGTATTGAAACTAGCTTTACAGGCTATTTTAAAGTGGAAATCTGGTCTAACTATATTATTTCAAAGGACTGTTACATAAAATGCATCTTCCCAGTGCTCAATGGTCCCTAAAGTACAGCTTCCATAAAACAAAGGCAGTCAAGTTTTTTCTCCGTTCTTGATAAAAATGTTAACTGGATGAAAAAAAGTAAATCCATCAGCTTATTTCTTGGCTAAAGAAACAGAAACATTTGGAACCTCATTTTCAACACAGACACATAAGTTGCATGCACAAATATATCATGAAGAAAAGGCATAACTGGGCAGACAGGAACCACCTGCAACTGTGTTTTTCGGCAGTTTCCAAATTCCAGATCATCTTCGCTTATGTGGTAAACCAAAAACTTTTAATGGTTAAATCAGAAAAAATGAGTAATTCCATCCCTATGGTAACCCTGTGCTAGTTTTGCTACTCAAGTAAATACATTAATGATGTCCCCATCCCAGAAATCGCCAGAGAAGAAATGGGAGGTTTTGGCAGTTGGGTTATTGAGAGCTCAGGCTTGGTGACATGGAAAAAGTGGCTCGGACTATGAAAGAAATATGGTCACGAAGTATTACAGAAAAAATGGCCAAGAAGAAGAATAGACTATATTGCCTTTAGACTATAATCTTTATCTTTCAGGCAGGCTTCCCAGTGAGAAGAACTGGAGGGTAGTTCATCTCTAAAAGCCACTGTTTTAGAAAAGTTTATTTATTTTTTATTCTAGGAAGGATAACGTTAGACCTGTTACACTAATTTCATGTTTCCAGGGTGATCTTCGCAGACAGAAGAGCTGGAACAGCTTAAAACCCAGAGCAAAGTGTTACTTGAGAATTGGGAATGTTTGCCTGTGTTAAGGGTTGAGCCCTCTGTGAATTCCCTTCCACGATGTCCACAAAGATCCAGCTGCTCAGCTGAATGCAGTCACTCTGCACACACAGGCCTACCCAAACACTTGAAAATTCCACTCTTTCTCCTCCTCACATGGAGCCTATGCTAAGCTAAAGTTTTTTAAGCAAAGCCAAGGACACTCAATTCCATGCAGGCAAGCCTTCTGGATACTCCTCAGGCTGAGGAATTATAACGTAAGTTTGCAAAACACCAGTGAGCATGATCCAGTGTGGTTCACTCCCAGCCAAGGTCTAACATGCCGAGAAGCTAGAAAGATGAGTTCGTTCTGCTTTTGCAAGATGTTACTTAGAAACATAAGCCACACATTTTGAACTATTCGAACCTAAACTTGCAAAATATGTCTAAAATATACAGTAATAATAACAATAGAAAGTCTATAAGTCTTCCATTAAAATGTCTGTCATGACAGTAAGAGCTCTGTGCTACTGGCATTTAAATGGACCGTGACCAAACTGACTTTGTTATTATCCTCTTAAATACAGAGAAAAATTTCCAAGCCTAGAAAGGCAAATTAACTATCCTAGAGTAAAAACAATATAAAGAAGTTCCTTTACTTTTCCCACAACATAAGAGTCACAAAATCAGTCTTATCCTGTCCACCTGCACCTGAACTCATCCACCACACACGGTGGAGAGCTGGAGTGCCTGTCCTATGTTTAAATTTGCTATCCAAGGGATGTTACTTCTCTTGCAGTAAAGGAATACAGCACCCATGTCAACACTGGAAATTTTATTCTAGCTACATCCACCTTACTGTGAAACAGGAGTGAGAGGACAAACGCAGCTATTTTAGTTGCTTGTTTGTTCACAGAACATGAATTATGAGGAAGAGTCATCTTTAGCTAGGTATTTGTTCTGGCTCTGGCAGCGTAGGGTTAATTTTCACCCGGAGCTGGGAAGAGACCCAGCCAGGTTGGCTGACCCAAACTAGCCCAACTGGAGCAGGCCGGGGGCTTCCTGGATTCAGTCAGTGAGCAGAGGTACAATAATCATGTTTTGTATATTCTTTATCAGTGTTGTTTTTTCTCTGCTGTTCTGTTAAACTGCCTCTGTCTCAACCCTCGAGTTTTGCCTTTTTCTCACAATTCCCCTCTCATTCTGGCCAGGGGTGTGTGTGTGTGTGTGAGCAAAAAGACCACATGGTTCTTTGCTGCCAGCTGGGGTTAAACCACAACAGCACCTTTTAAATATTTCTACAACAGAAGAAGGTCTATGGGAAGCTGAAGTACCTTCTGATCCTCTATATTCTGGTTTCCTGTGATACAGTCGGCAAAGAGAAACAAGAACAGCACAAAGGAAATGAGTGCTCGCAGTAGCTGCAAAACTCATTAATTTGTTTAACATATCACAGAATCACAGAATTGTACATCAAGAAACAAGAAAGGATTCAGTATACAATTATAACTGCAGTCTCTGAAAATGATATCCTAAAGTTATCCAGGCCACCCAGACACATGACAGAACAATATACAGATGATTTAGAAGCCTGAAACTGTAGAAGATCCACAGCATTTGGAAAATATGCTACAGTTCTGAGCAAAATTGATGCACTGTGGTTAACAAATGAAAAAGCAAACAGAAACGCTTAGGGTTTTGTTTGTTGTTTTTACTTTAAATTTAAACTGGGGAGGTTCAACCTGTATTCCAAGGGATATTTATTGCACCAATGTTTTTCCCTCAGGCCCTAGCCATATGCCTGATGGAAGGAAATCACTGTGAGAGAAAACAAATACCATCACAGAAACATCCAGGACATTCACAGCCGGAAAATGGCTCATTCCTGTGAGTTCTGCACAGGCTGGAAAGAACCTAAGAAACATGGCCTGTGTTTGCTCTACATGTGGGAAACAACAACTGCACCTACATTAAGGCTACTGTTAACTCTATAATTAATGATCCTGTAATATCCTTATAATTTATTTATGTATTTAAATTAGTGTCAGTAACTGAAGCTCCTGCATGCCTTCCATTATTAAAACAATCATTAAGAAAAATGAAAGAGGATCCTTTTGTTTCCAGGCTTTATAGAATTCCCTGAATGTGGTCTAAATGTGATTATTAAACCCAAGAGCTATTGTGTCGGCAGCTCAAAAACTGTGTGAAAATGGGTCTTGCTTATAAGCTCTCCTGTTTGGAGGCAGCTGACACCTCACACTGAAGTCTCTGATTGCAGATGGATCCTGTCCCTACTGGGGCTGATTTACCTTAATAAAACAAGTTGATAACTGGGGAACTTCAGGTAGTCCATCACAAGCTGTTCACTATTCCTAGCTCAGGGGAAACAACCTCTGCAGAGGAGTCGAGGCAGCTAATACAGATGGTACCAACTTCAGATGCCTGATTTTAATCTACTGCAATTTTACCAGACACCTGAAGCTGGTGCCTTGAAGCTCTAAGTGTTCCGGCTGATCTTAACTCCAGAGGAGATGAGACATGTATGGAGAAAAAGAGCACCTCAAATAATCTGGGCAAGGGCACTAATGCCTGAATGCGAATTTGGTCAGAGACACAAAATCCAGTTATCTTTCTAACAGTTTACCTGAGGCTTAATGTCAGTCATAATGTTTTATCTTTGTATACGTTCCTCCACTATGACACGCTCATTTGGTGTAACAACCGGTCATTTCATTTTAAGAGATTAAGATGAAACTGAAAACTTCAAAACATTAACAATACATTAGTTTACTACAAGCATCTGTGCTAAAACCTACTTTTACAAACATACTTGGTAATAAATAATTATGGCATTACTATAACCAGTGGCACTTCCTGAAAGGCTCAGGTAGGCAATTGGCACTGCTCTGAGTTTGAGGAGACATCTGCCTGCAGGTATAGTTGAAATGCATTTTATAAAAATTCCCCAACTAGATAAACCAGCTGCTGAAAAATTCGTGTCATTCAGAGATACAGCTCAGAGAAAGCTCAAAACCAAGTATCACTGAAGGCAAAAAGGGCACACTTCTGAACTGGCTACACGTCACTTCTCTTTTGAGGTTCTCCCACTGATGTAACCAAAGCTGCAGTATATATTGCTATGCTCCAGTCACATTTTTAGAAGCAGGCCTTGGTGGAACTAGTTCAAGCTGATGTGACTGTGATTTTGTCTCACAGGAGACAAAACGTGGGACAAATCAGAAAGACAGTGGTACCTGATTTTATCTGTACTTACCCTGAGAGGATTTTCATTAAGGTAAGGAGGTTCTCCTTCCACCATTTCTATTGCCATGATCCCCAGTGACCAGATGTCCACTTTGGGGCCGTATGCTTTTCTTGTCACCACTTCTGGTGCCATCCAATAAGGAGTCCCAACCATTGTGCTCCGTTTACTCTGCTCAGGAGTGATCTGAGCACAGAAGCCGAAATCAGCTGAGGAGAAAAACAAGTGTTGTTAAAGACATCTTGAATTATGAAACCAAGCAAGAGAAGTCCCCACTATCTGCCCGAGAACGTGCTGCTTGATCTATCTGGAAAAGCAGCCATGCTCTTTACTGACTGCTGTAGCCAAGGAAATATTGAATTGGCCACTTAAAAAAATTCCTCAGGTTTCATGCAGTGGCTTTCATGCTTGAAGCTTTAGATTGTAACTCCCTCCCCCTGAAGGGACATACACAAACCAAAGCCACTCTTTACACCCTTTTCCCTCTTATACCACTCTGCAGGTTGGAATTGCGCTCTTCACTTGCAGCAGTGGTCAGTGCACCACCACAGGCCATCACTTTTGGGTAACTGGCAGTCAGTCAAAAGCAGCCCCACACCACATCCTGGGAACACTGTGCCTGGCCAAGAATACCTACTCAATTTGACAGATCCGTCCATCCCGAGAAGAATATTGTCACTTTTGATGTCTCTGTGAATCACTTGGTTTGAATGAAGGAAATCCAGTGCTTGCAGGCACTGATAGATAAAAAAGAAACATGAGGGTAAAAATTAATGACCTGATTTCATCACACAAGAAAGGAAATGGGTCTAAAATATTTAATTTCTACAGGAATTGTGAGTAATGGCAGAATATTGTGCTGTCAAAAGGAATAGCATGCTGCTTCAACACTATTAGAGTAATAACTTTCTAAATGAAGGCATATTAGCTTTTGAAAGAGAAATGTCAATTATTGTTACAGACTGCCCCCTGGAAGCACAGACAGAATGACTGCTGCTGTAATGAATGTGCTATCCCCATCCATCTGACAAACTATTGTTTGCCAAAAAAGAAAAAGTCCCTTCCTTTGGTATGAAGTGGTGGGAGGCTGCATGATGAAGATATTATTGTTAGGCTCTATAGCCAATTTTGAAGCAGCATATTAAGACATTTTCCAGAAACAAACACCATTTTGGGTGGAATACTATCCTTTAAGCTGAGAACTGTGATAAATGAGTCTCTAATTTTTCTCTGCTGTTATTTTAAAAGTCTGCCACCAGCATGTTTGCTTTTACAAGCAAGGAATGCAGTGCAGACATGCTCCAGGCAAATGTTTAAAGAGGCGAAGTTGAGAATAGTAAAACTAAAAAAAGAAAAAAAAGAAAAAAGAGATAGCATAATAACAGTACAATAAATGGAGTGATATTGGCAGGTAGTTCACTTAAGATGCCCTTTCTTCTCCATATTGAAGAAGCAACACAGAAACAAAACTCTGAACATGAAATAATTCATGTTCTCACCACCTGTTTAGAAGTACCCTCCAGTCCAGGTAACTAGAAGCACATGTGGGATCCCTTACCTCCCTACAGACAGCTGCTATCTGTCCTTCATCCATACACGTCTCTGTAACAACATCAGTTAAAGAGCCTCCAGCCAAGTATTCCATAACTACCCAGAGTTCATCACCGACTAGGTAGCTGAAAGAAGGAAACCATGGTATTCAGATGAAAGCGCACAGCTGAATTACCTTATGAGAAAGACTACAACTGATTTTGATTCCAGGTCATTTTTAAATGAAGACAGAATAAAATGAATAGACATTTCTTCTAAGGTATACAGTACTTAGAATCTGTGCAGTCTAAATGAGAAAGGCACATAAGTGACAAGTTGGACATCTTAGATGGCAAGCAAGTGAAAAATGCAGTTTAGTAACAGCAAAGATACATCTTGAACCAGGACATATTACATCATCATTCATCATCTTAACACGTAAATTCCATGATTAACTCCAGGAACAACTTTCATAGTTGTCCGTGGCAAGAGGGTGTGTACCACTGAGGACAGAAATTGGAAAACCTTACAGAAAATACATTCAGAAACAGGAAAAACAATTTAAAAACTGGCAAATTACATGTTTCTGAAAACAAGAACCTAGTCTTTCTGGCACCCATAGCAATGGAAAATAGTGGGAACAGCCCAAGGAAAATCATTTCTATGATGATTTATCAGTACTATCGTAAGACACAGAAAACATCATCAACTGAAAAAAACCCAAACCAACAACAAAGCAACATGGAGGCAGTGAACTTACAGGCTGTTGTTTTATTAAGATATGGCTGATCCAGGCTTTTGAAAACAGTCTTCAAACTATATATGCCAGAAAAGATTAATGCAGACAAAATGCAGTGTCCTCCCATACATCATATATGAGTAGACAAAGAGGTCAATTTTCTGCCAGTAACCAAAGGGGTTTTTTAATCTTTGGCTTGCACTATGTAAATGAACATTCACATGATAATACCAGAACTACTTACCTGTCTAAATAGTTAACAATATTGGGGTTCTTATTTTCCCTCATGACCAAGATTTCATTAATAATTAGTTCCTTTTTGGGCTGTTGTTGGAGATTCATTTGTTTTATGGCCACCTAAAATGACATTGAAAACCATTAACTTGAGTAGTCTGTTGCATGAGATCAGCATGAACTGAGTGTTTCTGGAATGACGCAGCAGAGCTGTGCCAAACTGTCTTCTTATTAGACATAAGAGTTCAGTATCTTATGTTACAACATCCTATTTCTCTGCTAGCTTGGATGCTACTTACAGGACACATGACCATATACGTTTTGCCTTGTAAAATCTGTAAAAATGGTCTTTAAACGATAAACCACAAATGTCTAACAACATTCTCTGGACCTACATTCTTCTCAAACGGCTTTAGTTTATCACCACTGTTATTATTTATGCACGTTTTGCAAGCAGGCAGTGATTTTGTTACTGTGAAAATATATAAACCAGCTGGTAATACTTTAGCAATTATATGATTTTTTTTATCATTATTTTAGCAACTGCTATTCTTCACTTGATTGCACAACTGAAAACATATACATTTATTACATATAAAATGCCATACTAAAAAGATCATGAAAGTTCCACCAAAAAAAATAGTACTTCTTAACTTCTTGAATTTTGATTTTGCAACTCGAAACAATATTAACACAGTTTAGATTTGGAGTTATTTTCTGGGTTTTAAAAAACATAATCCATTTTATGGTATCTTACAGAAACACCCAGGGTTACGAGCAGGGCTTAAGGCTTCTAGATCCCTTGCAGACCTCTTTCTAAGAGCAGTTGTATAGTGCAGAACTGCAGGTGGATGAGAAACTACCAGCAAGATTCAGATGTATTTGCCGACAGCCAGAAGTGATAAATCAGAAATCTTAAGCTGTAGCCCCAAAGAGCAATGGGCTTCTCTAAGACACCACTGTGTCTGTTTTTACTAATACGATCCCTTCTGCTCTGAACCACTGTAGACATCCTGCCTCTGCCTCCCCCTGGCTCTTCCACCCAGTCCCATCTTCCCTCAGGCAGCCACCAGGTCTCTGTTTGAACTTTTTTTCCTGCTCAGCCCTGCTCCCCTCCCTGCCATCCGTCCAGCTCCGCTCCGGCCAGGGACTCCTACCTTCCCCCATGGCCCCAGAAGAGCCTTCCTACACAAGATGCACCTTGTGGGGAGATGTGGTCTTGTGGCTATTTAAACCCTGCCTCTTGTTGCCTCCATACTCTATTTGGCCAGCCTCCCCCTCTGTCTAGTCCTGCTCCTGACATGGCACGAAAGAGACCACCCTTCCACTCTCATTCCTGGTTTTCTAGCCAGACTTCAAGGCATGGTTTGTACCTATTTAAAAACTCTGGCTTGGAAAAGGAAAGGAATGCTAAGATGCCACTTTAGATCGACCACTACAAAGACCATCAGCATTAACACTGCTTTCCTTCAAGATGTGTCTCTCACCCCTTGGCCCCTACTTCCCTGCAACCAGTTCGCGGGCTGTAATGGGCTGTCACTGACACTGGACCTAAACATGACTGTATTGTTAGGAGAGATCTTCGCTCTGGATATGTCTTCTCATTTGTCAGTGTGTGTGTCAACCAGTTTCAGTATGAATAAAAAAACCTGCATCCTAAGCATGGTCTCTCCTTAATTAGGTCTTGCATTATACTTTGAAGATGAAACACATCATGGAAAAAATGTTAAACAGTATTACTGTCTGAACCTGTGATTAAGATAAATTGGGACCGAATGACGGCAGCCTCTATCAGCTAGTTGATGCATTAATATACATAGTAATTAAGACAGAGCCAGCGTGTCCTTCTCTGAAAGATACTGCTTCCCAGCTTGCATTCTTTCTGTAGTTAATAAGGACAAAGTCTGTCCAAAATTAAGGAAAATAATGAAGCTATTTATTCCTAACAGCCATAGGGGAATCTATGACCACTCCTAGGATTCTCCTGAGACCTCTCATTATGACAGATCTTTAGATTTTGTATTGCTTTGTTTGTATTGCTAACCAATCATGCCAGGTCCACAGGCAGATTTTATGCTATATACAGACTTAAATTAATTGTGTGTATAGACCAACATTCTCTGTAATAGAACGACTTCATGCATACTGGGGAACAGAGATATAACAATTTCTAAGCGAATACATTTACGCTGGCAATAAAAATTATATTGTTTTTATCAGGCCCAAAAGCTTGCTGGGAATTCTTTACAGATTTCTCTCCGTTAAAATACCCATTCAGGGATGATATAACACGGTACCAGGCTGGGACCAACAATACTGTGGAGAGCGCTGACCTGTTCTGAAGACAGAGTAAGTAAAAAAAGAATTCTCTTACAATTGGCCTTAAAAGCTATAGGTGAAACAACAGCCCAAGTACAGAGATCACCAAGACTCTTACTGATCCCAGGGGGGACAGGAGCTCCCCACAGGAATTCACTTTCAGGCATTAATCAACACCTCAGTCTAATGGTTGCTGGAAAGTGGAGGGCCACAGTAAGTGTTCAGTTACTGAGGCACAGAACCACATTGCCCTGAAAGAGCTCTCACTGAAAAGCTGCAGATGATGTATTTTGCCAGCTGACACTAGTCCATGCTTAGGAGGAACAGGAGGGGTATCTTGCAGGCTGACACCAGCCTGTGCTCCAGAGGAAGAGCCTTTGCGGTAAAAATCTACTGGCGATCCAAAAGCCCCATTCACAGTTTGTGCCAGAGAGAAAGCAAAATCCACTGGGACTGTTGACACTTACCTCTTGTCCTGTGGCGATGTCGATTGCTGTATAAACAGTTCCCGATGCCCTAGAAACAAAAAAGCAGCAAAGAAATGAGAAGGGGTTTAGTCCCTGTGAGTGAAAGCAAGCCCAGATAGATCTCTGCTGGCTGTAGGGTTTATGAAACACCTTTGTTCACCCACTCCTTCAGCCAGCAGCGCACAGCACAGCTGCCCACCAACCCTCTGCCGTGCAGGGTATCTGAGACAAAACTTATGTCCAACATGAAAAAAAAGGGCTGCTGTAAATCTCAAATATACATACTAAATTATTTTAGTTCAAAACTTAAGGGGGAGGGTGTTTACAAAAACTGGAAAATAATATATTTAATATATTTAATTCTTTTCCCATTTTCTCCAGTTTTGCTTCTCCCCCCCCCCTCTCATTTTTTAGGGGATGAGTGTTTTGTTTGTTTTTTTCCAGAGAATGTAACGTACACTCTAGCTGTGCCTTCTCAGACCTCTTATTTGGATCTATATGCAAAATTCAGGCAACACCATGCAGTCATTCTGAGAACCCTGAATACAGGTGACAGCCTTTTGAGGAAAGGATCTAGGGTCATGTGAAGAAACTATTCTCCAGCCATTCTCCAGGGCCACAGCTAGAGGAGGTTAAGGCATATATTGTTTCACACACAAATGGAGAACTACTCAAAACAGCTTCTTTGTGTGTCAAGAGCCATCAGCAGCTGCTTCTGTTAGGTGCACCATACACGAGGAGGACTCTTCATGGTGTGTATGTTTTGCTTCTGTGGCAGACACAGGTTGTGCTGCAGAGTCCCCAGAAATAAATGGCATGCTCACCTGCAGAACCAGACAGTGTGGGGGGGTTTGACTGCCATCTGCCTCTTGTTAAAAGAGGTTCTTCCAGTGTAATGATGTGAAGGGCTGGAAAGGCCACGATCAGAGGAAATCCCTTTAGGTTTAAAAGCAACTGTGGGCTTGTAAACCTTAATAGGGCTTCCTTCTGAGCTAAACCACAGGTTTACACTGCCAGCATTTCAGCCCTGTCTGCATGGGCAGTGAGGCCAGGGAGAGTCAGGGCAGGAATTCTGAGAGGTAGGAACACGCACTGTCCCACTGACTGAAAACGCCACAATCTGTTCATTTTTTACATGATCCCTGGGCTTGTTTGTTTACCTGCAGGCTGAAATATTTCTGAAGCATTTTAATTCAACAGGCACCAGAGACTGTATGTCTGTGTTGAGAACAATGTTCTCATTGGGCACGCTATGTATTCTTTTAATATAAATGCAAATGCATTTTCCTATGACTAATTGTCAAGATTAATCCAATTTGTTTTCATAAAAGCCAACAGCATTTATTCAGACTTGCTAACACTGTGCTGCACCTCCTGAGCAAAGCCTTGCCAGGGCTTATTTAAAAACAGCTTATTTAAATTAGGATGCTTATGGTATGCTCCAGGCCATCTGTGAGGAGTTTAGATAAAGGTGAGTAATTTAAGTAAAGCTGTGAATTAATTGCAAGGGCTCTGCAATTCTGCATTATGAACTTTTACTTCTAAGCAACTGTAATTTCTGATCTGTATCTAACTTTTAAACACCTCTGTAATATTTTAGTTTTAATGCAGTTAGGGAAGTACCAAGGCCCACAATCAGATCTGTGTCACTGTGATGCAGTGCAGTCCAAGTTAAAAAAAACAACCTGAACCCAGGCTACTCATGGCTCCATACTAATCTGTCTTTCTAGCAAGAGCTAACACTGCTTGAACAAACACAACTTCTTATCAAGCACTAGTTAACGAAGTTTCCTCTAGTATCAGCACCATTTTCAGTCCTCAACTGGAGAGAGATGACAAATCAGAGAATCAGCACTGAAGCTGGCCTGCTTCAGCACAGGCTGCTGACTGCCGTGCCCTGCAAAGTGGCTGTAAAACCATCACACTGTTTATGAACTTACCAGCTGTAGGAAGCCATGGAGTGCTACGTGCTGGCCAAGTTGCTCTCTACCTGCAGGTCTCTGAGCAGCCACGTTTCTCGCTGCCTTGCAGTGCACTCATTAACAGCTACTAAAAACCTACCCACTTCCAACACCAGCAGTGCCTTTGGCATAACTGTACCCAACTCACTGCAAAGGCGGGCAGCTCAGGAGCTGGCACCTGCATCGACTAAGCACATCAGCACCATCCGAGGCAGTGTGTCTCAGCCCAGCCCTGCTGTAGACAGACTCACTAACCCCAGCCATGCAGCAGTCTGGTTCCTCCTGATCACCCTGTTTGATTACCTTTGTGATGTTTTTTTTTTTTCTTTAGGATCTTTCCCCATCACTGTAAATTGACCTGCAGCATTACAGTCACGAGCTGGTTATGGCAGCACACTCACTCCTCTGTAAGAAGGGCATGCAATCTTCAGGCTGGACTAAAAGCTGGAGGAAATCAATTTAGGTACCCTTTTAGGCCAGACATTAGCCACTTGTCTTTCCACCAGTTGAGACACCTTTGTACAATCTCACTGCTAGGACTGTCAAAATAAAAGACTGTGAGGGTGATGGTCATATTCTCATGGTGACAGCAACAATCTGCTTCACACACATGTTTATTCTGACTCTCACTTCTTCAGCTGACACATATCTTTTGAGAGACTGGCACAGCTCTACGTGTCCACTGACATTTTACAAATGACAATAAGAACCGAAGCTTCAGGAAGAAAGTGAGCTGGAATCTAAGAAAGGGTTTTTATACGATGAATGGAGCAGAAACACCTTCTTACAAGTGCCCTAGCAAACAAGATACATCTACGATAAAGCCTGCCAGAGAAAGAGCATGAGTGTGTCTGGCTTTCTGCAGTACTTATCAGTTCTAGGTCAGCAACAAGCTACTCTGGGTTCAAACCTCATAAGGAGTTAAGGCAGAAAATATCTCCTGATGTCAGTAAACAGCTCCTATCGTGCACTGACAGCAGCATGATCCTTGTGTTACACAAATGGTGCTAGTCATCCTGGCATTACAACACAGCCAAGGAAACTGTGACTGAGAGGGAGCCTGTATTTAAAATAAAAGTCAGATACTTAATTTTGATGTAATTTCTTTTGTTCTTGTCTCCTCACATAGAAAAAAATTCCAATCAATCCTACTTACAGTAAGCAAAGTAAGTTTCAAAAGGGAATAGCCTGGTTGATTATTTTTGGTAAAATCCTAAAATCTGCAGGATCTTCAAGTGGTCTGCCATCAGGCAGGTGGTGATGCGTTTTCTCATCATGTACTTTGAGCATTGACACTGTGTTTATTACTGAATTTTTGGATTTTACCCCATCTGCTAGACAAGAGAGCTTATTATTTAATTTTTGGTTTCAGTTTCTAAACTATGTGGTAATAATCCTGATCACTGAATATTTTTTAGCAAAATATTTGAAAGAGATGCTATTAAGAATTGTTATTTATCTGACAACTCTCAGTGGTAAGTTGCTCTTCTAGGCAATACAGTTTTTTCCCTTTCTTTAGCATGGCTATGTTATTTTGAGACACACACAATTTTTTTTTTCCTAAGAAAAGCAGCAGACAGTTGTCTCATGCTTGAAGGACAATAGAGCTTCCAGGTCCTACTCCTTGCTGCAGTCAAGACACTGCCAGCATCAAGTTGCCTTTGACAATACCTTCTGACCACAGCTATAAATTCTGAACAGTAATGACAGACAGGAGAATCTAAACGCAGCATTTGAACATGTTTGCTTGCCTGACTTCAAGCTTAATATTACACCAGTAAAATACCTGGTCCATGTTTTTGTATATATAACTGTGATCACACTTACCCTTGGCCAATTTTTTCAAATCGAGTGTATTTCTTCTTAGGATCTCCTACGCTCACAATGCTCCCTGAAAGAAACAAAATTAAAGATGTTCCCTTAATAACAGAGACACCATCTTCCAGCAGATCAGAAATACAGCCCCATTGTCTGGGGTTCAGCTGTTTGTAGTCAGTTGGGTAGCAACAACAACAATACAGGCAGCTTCACAGCACAGATGGCCTCCATGAAAACTGATTTTCTACAGCCCTTTGGAAAGTAAACTTGACAGGAAACTAAGAACATGGAGAAACATTCACAAGACACAGGTATCAGAAAAGCAGCACCACCAATGCAAGTGTTTGACGTCTATAAAAATTAATGAGAGCTGGAACAACAGTGACTTTATATTCTCAGGAATAAATACTCTGTGTGATTCACCAGAAGGTTTAATACTTCCGAAGACTAAATGCACCTTGGGTTCTGGAATCAATTTTTATGAACAGGTGCCATTTTCAGAACAGGAAGAATATTGCAAAGTGTTTCCAGAAGGCAATCTTCTCAACCTTTCAGTAGTTTGCCAAAAGAATGCCTTTATGTTTTCAAAGAACAGCATCTCATGTTATAATCAATAATTATAGGGCTTCAAGAACTATGATCCACATAATTCATTGCCAGGCTAAGTTCTAAAGACGACCTGGCTTTTGCCATTTTAAGAAGCCCACTGCTCACCTTCAGCCTGACTTGGATGGGTAACTAGCATTTGACTCGCAACCTCAACGCCGCACACAAATAATCACTGCCGTGATGGGTAACAAGGCCAGCAATATTCCTCAGGCACTGGTGTTACACAGACAGCTGCACAAATGAGATGCTGATAATGTCATGAGTACAGGGGATGGGTTTCAGAAGGCTGGCTGAGGCCAGATGGGATGCTGCCGCCTCCCGGCAGCTCTGGGCTGCAGCCGTGGGAAGGCAGAGCCGGCCTGGCCGGCACAGGGCTGGGACAGTCCTGCTCCATCAGCCCCCACGGAGCTCTTGTGCCTCTGAAAGCTCAAGCTAAAGCATGCACTGCCTCACAGCTTCCTGCCCACTCGGAGGTGTAGGCAGGCCGAATGGGAAGGAAAGGAGGCAGTAATTAGGATGCTATGTTTGTGTCAAATGAAAGAGCCAAAATCTGATAAGCTCAAACAAAACTGAAGGAATAATTAAAACAAAAACATTATTTTTTCTGGCCCCGTAGTTTCCTAGATAAATACAAACAATGAAGCCTAAGGTGATGGCTCAATGCAAATGATTTCTAAAGATTTAACTTGGAACATACATCACTGAAATACTTTAAGAAGATTAGTTCAGGAGGAAAGACTTCCAACATTTCTCAGCATATTTTGTTTGGCTGATCTGGCAATATTCCCGAATCACAAATACAAACGCATATTTATTTGTTCACCTGAGCACCCAAAGCAAAACTCGGCAATTCACTAGAAGTAGTAGCAAACACCCCTCTCCCCTCTCAAGGCCATTTCTCTGGAGCAGGAGGCTTTAGCATCCAAACGGGCGTCTGACTGGATGCCCAGCCAGGAATCCTGCCTGCCAGCACGGCAAGAAGACGAGGCATCAACACCATCTGGTCTGCTGCCTGCTAAAACAATTTTGCTGGCCTTGGCAAGACCACTAATGTGAGCTGCAGGAGAAGAGGGCTCCTTCGCCCCACGGTACTCACTCCCCTCTTCCAGCGCCCCAGGAACCGGGGCCAGTGCTATGGCCATGTGAGCACCCTCCTGCTGGTCAAGGGTGCCACCACAGTCACCTGAAGGGCCCCTGCCCTGCTGTGCCAGCCTGAAAGAGTCAGAGCAACTGGACTGTCTGGAGTCCAAGCCAAGGACATAATGCTTTCAGGACCCGGTTAACTTTTTGTAGTTTCACCTCACCAAAATGTTTAACACAAGACAAAGCCTTCATTCTGCTTCTCCACAGTAGGTCTCCACAACAAAATAGCCCTTCAGTCAAGAAGAATATGACCAGAGGACTCTTTTAGCTGACTGTAAGAAGGGATGCGCGATGAGAAAGCCCACCCTCCCACTCACTGCTGAGCTTAACCATCCCCCGGACAGGGATCCCCATCAGACTGCAGTACTAAACCAAACGCTGCCGTCATCCCGGGCTGAGCTGGACAACAGGAAAAGCACTGTGCTGTCGGTGTCTGTCTGACCAGGTGCTATGTTCAGCTCGTTAATGGAACTGTATAGCTATCAGAACAGATATCAGAAGTTCATGGAAGTTCACGTTAGAAAAGAATAAAGAAAAAGACTGCAGAACAAATATGTTGAAAAACAATTTTCCAAATTTGCCACTCATTTTGCAGTTCAGATTTCTAGAGTTTTTCCTCAAACCTTGAGTAGCTGCTTTCACAAGTGAGTTGTTTGTGGCTGGTTTCCTGTGCTTAAGCCAATGAACATCAAATATGACAGCACTAAAATCAACAAAGTGACTGGTAGACAGCTCCAGTTCAGAGAAGCATTCCCTGCTCTGGACCAAATATAAATATATCAGCTATTTTGATGTATTTAAGCACTTTCTTTGGTCCTAAATTAAGTGGATAAGAAAGCAGAATTGGGCCACTTCTATTTTTTAATTACAGTAGAACATATTAATGATTTCATTACAGACAGAATTTTGTTTGATCTTATCTCAATATTATGGGCTTTATTCCCTAGTAAAACTTGTAATGAAAGTGGTTCTAAAAAATGTCAAGTTGTTTCAAGCAGAAAAGAATTATGAAAGAAATTTAAGATAAAAGAGGGCAGGGGATAGGGGATATCTTCCTAAAACTAGCATAACATCAGTTGTGGGGGAAGCAGGCAAGGTGGAGAAGTCATACAAATTAAAACAAAACAAAACAGAAAAAACCAACCACTACATGTGTTTAAATAGCCCAAGCCTGTAACACAAAAGCAACACCCCAGTTTTGAGATAGCTTCATGAAAGCACAAAAAGATTTTCATTGTCCACATTTCAATTCGCCCAAGGCAGACCTTCAGACCTTGCTCACTGGGTATCAAACTCTTAAGAAAGAAACAAGCATGAAAGCATGTAACATTTTCAAGATATAATCCACAATAACTTGAGGGCTCAGCCCAAACATGGCATATACAGGAGCTTGAATAAACAATACACACACTTACAGTCATGTATGCAGGGTACCTGCAGATCTCACAGTGGACACCTGCCTCAAACATTTATCCTCAGTTGAAGAAGCTGTAATTCTTCCTCTTTATATATTGACATACCCGCACATAACTATCTGCTCTGGCATTTATTTCACTGTGCCCTCAGCTAAAGCTACTGAACTTATCTGTTGAATACTCCCTAATGGGACAGAGATTCAGTTCTTTCTAGTCTTGTCAACCTGCTACAAGTGCAGAAAACCCTACACAAGGAGCTGAAATCTCACAGCTAAGGAAGGCTTCAGCCTCTACAGTCACACCAGCCACCAGCAGCAGGGCAGGTACGACAAAAAGGTAGGTATAGCACAAGAACCAGCATTGACACAAACACTGTGAAGAAGCCACAGCCAGACTGCACCCCTTTAGAAGCAGCTGCCCCCGTTAAAGACAAAATGTTATTGGCTTTGAGATCAAACACAAGAAGGTGTAGATCAATCTTCTTTCTGTCCTAACAGGGAATGTAGACACAGGGTAACCTGAGCTATGTTATGAACCCAACAATTTATTATCTAAGAACACAGCACTGCCAGCTATTACATGCAAAAAGCAGCTTAAATTGGTTGTACTGCAGAATCACGAAGGGCTTGATGTGTTTTCCTAGGTATGATCTCTGCAGGGGTTTGGGGCCAATGGTTAGGATTCTAATAGTATTAACTGGCTGGGAATTAGCTATGACAAAGTGCCATGTATCTGAGGAATACACAGTGGATGTGCTTGAGGCTGGCTCCTGAGAAACGCTTGCAGTGCAGGTTTACCTGATCATGCCACATTGATGTGTCTCTCTGATACATCTTTATAGGCATAAAGCTAAGAAACAAAATACGGATTGTTATAAAAGTATTTTTTTTCTTTAGGGGCACATTTAAAATGCCTCTTCCTCTCTATCCACAGTGTCAATTGATGTTCTTTTAAAGGAGTTCTCTCTCACAAAAATGTAGAATTCTTATAAAAACGAACTCTGATATATTAGCAGAAGTAGTAGTAGTAACAACAATTGCAGAAAGGACACCAACAGAATATCTGCGGCAAGAGAGCTCCCTGAGGATGGAAGGAATCAGCTTAGTACTCTAGTTGTCTACTGGTAAAAAAATACAACTAAACCCCCCACCCCCACCCCCACCCCCAACAAAACCCCAATGGATTTCTGCCAATGGATTTCTGCAAAGTATTCTGGCTCCGATGACTGTTGAGGAGTCAGGAGTCTAAAGAAAATTTAGGAACCCAAGTATTCGGTTTGATTTGGCCATCAGTGCACAGGAGTTCACTAGGTCATTCACTAGCTCACAGCCTTCTGCTCAAACAGAAACAATCTCGGCTTTTGCCTTTAGCATAGAAGGAATCACGGGCAAATCCAGCCCAGCCACAGTGACCCTCAGAGGCAGAAGGAATACCCAGAGTGCTCTCTCACTTCCTCTAAGCTCAGTAACAGTTTGTAAGTGACTCTGTGACACCAAACTGATGAACATTTGGTGCATATAATCCTGAGGCGTGCATACAGTACATTGCTTTATCAGACAAGAAATACAGAATACATACTCAGTTTCTCTAGGATCTCCTCATCTGTCATCTTGGATTTTTTTCGCTGCCGGTCTGTGTTTCTGTACAAAGTGTTTGTGTTTGAGTTTTCAGGCTGGGGAGTGGTGGCTTCTTTAGCTGGTGCTGGTGCAGCAGCAGGTTCAATTACAGACCGTGTGTAGATCTGTGACAAGAAATTATTTGTGTCATAAAGGTGTCTTGCAGAGATGCCCCTGAGATCATATTCCAAATGCAAACCCTTAGGAAGATGCTGTCTGCCACATACAGGTCTCTTAAAATGTTTGGGTTTGCTGTCCACTTCTCAAACTGAATGGGCAAAAATGAAAGGCAAAGTTTTACACTTTTTCATGGCCAGTTTCATTTTCAATTTTCTTGAAAGACAACTGAATCAATGAATTTACTATGTTGCAAGGACACAGAAGTAGATCTGTCTGGGGCCCCAGAGTCTTGTTCCTTGATGCTCCTGTGTTTTCATGGGTAACAAAATGACTTTAGTTTGTACACGTCTGAATAGAAGCAGAGAGCATCTCCCTTTTCTGATCATAACTGTCAAACTAACTTCTCATCAGTATTTCAAGCTGTATGGACTGGCTGTTAGGAACTGCGTTCTAGTCCTACAAAGACCTACCTTCTCTTTACAATGTGTAGCCGTGTAGGATTCTTCTCGTCAAACTTCAGTTGCATAAAAGTTAAGGGTGTAGCCTGAGCTGTTCATTTAGCTACTTAACATCGTCTGTGGAGGGGGACAGGTACCTGCAGGGGACAGTTTCTCCTATGTAACCTGCAAGGGTGTGAACTGCATCTGATGACCGCTCTCTCTGCTGATGGCAGAGAGCCTACACACAGATACTTTGGACAAAGTTGCTCCCTTTTACACCAGTAGTATTAAAAGACACAAACTTATCTGATACTGAGATAAATTCACTGATCCTATCAGAATCACAGGAAACTCCTGACTAACTGACATTTTCCTGGTGTCAATGGCTTGGGTGAAGCACTATGTCATGGGAGGACTCCAGCCCTCAGGAGTCTTCATTTGCGAGTGCTGCCTGATCAGAAACATCCAGCTCTGAACTACACCAAATACAGAGCTAACCAAAGCTGGGACTTACTGATTTTGTATGTTCTGGCCGTGGTGCTATAACAGGTGGAGGTTCATTGTCATCTTCCTCTTCTTCATCATCTTCATCCTCTTCTTCAGAAACAGAGGGAGCTAGCGGGGGTTCTGATGCTGTTTTTGTGCTCTACGGACAGACAGAAGCATGAGTGACAGTCACCATTTTGGCACTTGGAGGGTTTGATAACTACACACAACTTTAGTCTGCTTAGACATCTGAAACGCATCTAGACACGCCTATAGTCCTACAGGCCTCAGTTCTAAGTTACACACAGCACAATACAATTTAAAGGTTACAAATTACTGTGCTGTTTTCTTAATTTGTCTTAATGTTTTTCATTTTTGCTAAAAACAACTACATCATTCCCATGCTTAGTGAAAGTCTAATTTCACAAAATGTAATGCTTGAATATATCACTAGAAATCACATCTAGTTGCTGGTTAATTGCTTTGGCATCGTGTCTACAGAAATGCTAACAGTTAATTAAGCTAACAGGTGTCTACTGGCTAGGTTAATTAACACGCTTCAAAGTGCAAAGACTCCTTCATCATCTTCCTGGGAATTTGATTTTGGAGAGAAAGGCTATTTATTTCTTTGCTATTTTACCCATAGGGTAATCCTATTGCCTGTTTCCGGTGTGCTGAATTTCCCTGTTCAGTAGCTCCTTTTTCAGCACCATCCTCCTCTTTACCTAACCATAAGCTAACACGTTGATCTTTCCACTGTTTGCCTGTTTCTTACCCAGAGCAGCAGTAACCCACCGCGGGGGCTGCCCTCTCGGCAGCAAGGTGCCTCCTGCAGCCCTGCCTGGGCTGCCAGGCAGGCGTCCCCTCCGCTCCCCCGGGCTCCTGTCGCAGGCTGCGAAGAAGAAAAGCCCCTGCCAGGGTGTAGTTCACCTCCAGGCAGACTGCAGGTATGGGGCAGGCAAGGGAGGGCTGGCCGAGCAGCTGTCTACATGTAAACTGTGCAGGTATTTAGGTGAGCTCAACACCCTCCGCCCAGTCACAGCCGCTACTCAGAGGCAGGGGGTTACAGCACAAATTCGCTGGTGAAACCAAAAGCTGAAAAGGTGCCTTGTTCCGTGTTTACCAACTGCTTTAAAGATGGCTACAAGAGGCCACTGGGAGAACTGAAGCAAATCAAAGGCACTGTTCTAAATATTCACGTCTCATTTGCGTTATCTTTAAAACGGCATCAATTTGGTCCAGTATAAATACCAGCAAAGGATGGCGAGCAGGTAATGGCAAGAACTAATCTTCACGTTTTACTGAATAATGACTGTATCATTGCCTTAAGTCACCTGTACTCAAACACACTGTCATATAGATACACACAGAGTACTGTATTTTCTGTGAGACTCAGTTTTGTTACCCAACTTTTAAAGGTAAATGGTGAAACAGGGCTATTAATCTGGCCAAAGTAGGGAAGGATACATCAGTCATTCTGAACAGCAGTTTAAGGGCCAACTCTGTCAAGCAAGGAGTGCCCTAATGGAAAGGTGAATGTTACTTATCATACATTTGATCAGCGTATAGCTTTCTATGCAACATTAGCATACATGGGGATATGAAAAATAAAGGAAGGAATAATCACATTTCTGTTATGTCAAATTCTTATAACTATTTATAACTTATAACTATTTATATATAACTTATAACTTATAACTGGGCTCCATGCTTGGTTTGACAGCCTAAATTGTGCAGCAAGAACATATACAATGTCATATTATTTAACGCCAGACTCCCATTAAGGAGTGAAATGAAATTAAAGTCATTTCAATGACTGCTCGATCCTGTCAGGGAGTTGTTTTCCCTGTACTATAACATTCAACCAAGATTCTCTGAGTTGGTAACTTTTGAAATCTTGACTCACCCCTGTCTGTGTCGCCAGAACAAAATACCACAGCATCTGCCAATGTGTCCATACCCACTGGAAAACCTTCCCACTGGAAGGCTTACTATGCTCTGGTGAACCCCAAACTTCCTTTTAAAAGTGTGTTTTATTAAAGACAAAGAAAGTGGCATCAATTGACAACCTGAAGTGTGAATATTCAAAGATTATTTTCATTTCATTATACGCATTCTCTTCTGTGTAATCACAAACCTAAAATTAAGTTGCTTAACACTTGAAAATACAGGCCAAATCCCCGTTCAGTCATTTGCTATTTAATGCACTAACATTAACACTAATAAATCTGGACAATATTAATGTGGATGTCATGACTGCATCTCTGGGATTGCTATGGCAATCCACTATTAATTAGAGCGGATGATTATTTAAAACTTTCTTTCAATGGTTCCAGTGAGTTACATATCAATTATAACCTTATTTATATTCAGCTACATATCCAGCTGAACTAAGGATAAATAATAAAATCTAATAGAAATGGATTCTGAGTTGTTAAAACTAATTTAAAATGGGCTAATTAGACAGCACTGCATATTGTTAGGCATTATATATTCCACAATGGCTAAGAACAGCAAGCAATCTTCTGTCTGCAAAACCAGACTTTCATCTGTTTAAAAGTTTTTAAACAGAAAATTAGAAAAGAGCCAGTGCTCCCTTTTCTGCTGTAGCAGAGACACTAAAATGTAGTTTCTTTCAGCCTCCAAGGCTGGCACTCTATCACAACAGGCAAAGCTCACAGCTTGCTCCACAGTTCCTAAACACCATGAAAGACAAGGGTTATTTTCACACTCACCGAAGGATGGGCTTCTATGTATCCATGGGCGCTTTTATCTGCAATGGGCAAGGGAAAAATTAACCAGATGCTGTTATAACACTGCCTGTGTGGGGAGTCCCACAGAACAAGATAGCATCCAAACAGATAGCATTTTTCTTTCACAACACCCTTCCAGTAGCAATGGTTATTTCACCTAGCAGGCAAGATAACAGGAAAAAATTCTGGGTTATTCTTTTTCTAGTTTCTTGTGTCTATTTTTTGCCAGTAAATAAAATACGTAGAAACTTGGTCAAGAAAATGCAAATTGTTCTTTAACAGTCAATGCCTCTGTTCCACCCAAGAGCTAAATCACCTTTTAAATTTTATTTTTATTTTAAATAAATTGCAAGTATTGATTCCCTTCAGTTTGTGGAAATGTTTCCCCATAAAAGCTTCTGCAAAATTCCCCTTTGCTGTGGCAGTTCTATTCTGACATAGCACAGTAACTTAGGAAAGTTCAGGAGTGTACACTAACTGTTCTAAATTTTGCATTTTGTCATAAAAGTAATTGCTATTTTAGAAGACATTAAGTGTCAAGTTAGACAGTCAAATCTTTTAATTACGGAACTTAGAAAAAAAGATGCTTTCCCTCAAAATAAGAGGAAATGCTAGTAAATTCTGGAGATAACCACAGTTTTTAGAAGGACTTCTGAGAAGCTCTCCCAGTCTGCGTTTTGGAAGTTGTATTTGTTGAACCAGTAAAGTGAGGAAATTGCAGACTCCACTGCCACAGACCATTGTGTGTAGGGAACTGAACCACCAGGTTAAATTACAGATGCTGTCCACACCCTGTTGGGTAGAGATACCCCCTTATTAGCTGAAGCTGTTGATATACGCTTTACCAAACTAGTGGTATCTTAACGGCATTTTTATTTAAAAATTAACTCAGTTATTAAGGAATAGCAAAAGAACACATCAATACAAAAGCCAGACACGCTGCACCTACTAAAAACTTGTGCTTACATGCTAGATGTGTCACCAGCCAGAGTGTCCGGCAAAAAGAAAGGATAGACCAAAGGAAAAAAAATGCCAACTGCAGCACAGACTTGCTCTCTCGCTTTTGCAAGGTTACACTACAATTCTGCAGACTGTATATAATCAAGGGGAAAAATGACACCCCCATCACACTTGCAGGCTTTCAGACAGTAACATCTAAAACACGAGTATGTTCCAGGAACGAGCATGCTACGGAGGTTGCTCTGGACACTGATGCCTTCTCATCCTCGGTGGCAATATTCCTCTTCCATCACAATAGCAGCCGTTCTAGGTTTGTTTGTGAATTTATGCCTAGCAACCTAATCTGCTCTACAGATAATGCAAAAAAAAAACATCAGAAATTCTCCTCTGCCACAAAGTACCACAAAAAATCCTCATAGTCCCTAACCTATTGCTCACAGGATGCAAGAGTAACTCATGAAATCAACAGAAGTATACCCTGTACCCTAATCTGAACATTGTGAAGGGAAACGGATGTGAAAAAAACAAAAGTAAACATGACCTTTGGCCATAATGCTTCTGAATAAAAATGGTAAAGATTGTTCCATCTAGTATCTTATTTAGTTCTAAAAGTAAGGAACAAGAAAAAGTCACAATTTCAGTGACATTTAGGGGACAAAAGGAGAAATATAATTCATTTCAAGAATATTCCAAAATGTGGAATTTTTTAAGATTGCTTCTTGAACACTTGAATGTTGAATTTTGGTCTGACTCATTTTGGGATCTGATGCTCCCTTTTTTGCAGTGAGGTGTCGACTTACCTCCTGACGTAAAGCTCATATATTTCTGGTTGTTAACTGTTTCTTTGGAATCATAAAATTTGAGAACATCTAGAACAGCTTGTGGGTTCTTCTTCTGCTCCAGTTTTGTTATATTGGAGGTCTGTAGTAGCCTGGCCCACTGCTCTGGAATGCCCTGTAGATGTCAAGTGGAAAGAATGTGGATTTAGAACATTTAACAGCCGCAGTCTCACAGATCTTTACCAAGATTCCATGCTACCTGTAAGATTGCTTTCAGAAATTTTGATTGACACCTTACAATTAAAATTAGTGGCTTATACATTAGATGCAATCATTTTCTTCTCTATCAAAATATAGAGCTAAAACCAGGATCCAACTTTAAAAAGAAAAGAAAGTTATGACTGTGATAGGAAAAAAAGTGCATGAAACTCATCTTTAAATCAACTCTGCTCTTCCATGGAATAATGATTTAAGGCTTAGCTTGCTATCCTGGTGATTCAGTGCAGACATAGCAAGACTATTCTATATTCATGGACAACACAGTGTATTTTAGGAGCTTTACACTGGATTTTTAATGCTTAACAACACAAACACGTTTTGCTGAAATGATCCTGCTATCTGATTAAAAGGAAATCCCCACTCTGATACTATTAATTTTCAGCATACCAGGGAACACTGCGGGGTTAAGAATCTGCACTTAAATTCTCAAAATTGCCACACTGGATTGTACCACTGCTGCTAAGGATGTCTCTTTTTCGAGCTCCTGTAGCTCTGTAGGTTTTCTACTGTAAATATACAGAAACCAGGGACTCAGAAAACAGGCTGAGAGTGCCAAAGCCTCGCATGAATTCTCGGACATCTTACAAGTGAGGGTGGCATTTGAAAATTGACCCAATCGCTGAAAGCCGCAGCTCTGCATTGAAATTATATTGATGAAAATTGCTTTAAATATCCAGTATAATTTCCTAAACTTGAAAGCCTGCAATCTTCCCCATTTACTGCACAGCCAACATCTACCAGCGAATTGTAAGGCTTCTTGATGAAAAACTACACCTGAAGTACATTTAAACTTAGCCCTGTTGCCACCCCAATCTAGGAAAACACTTGAATATAGCTTCTTCCTAAGTTCTCCACAAAACAATGTGTGACATGGGCCTCCAAAGTTTAGGATTAATGGAAAAAGTGGGATAAGCCAAGCAACAAATCTACTGCAAACACATCAACCTGCTGCTGCAGTGCTATGACATCTCAAAGAAGCATTTTGATGCAAGATTCTTTTGGGCCTGTGACGCACCTCTGGGAGCTTCCCTGTGCACATCTGTGAGCCATAGAGATCTGGCTGTAATGGACGTAAATAAAGAAAGAAAAGAAAGTTAAAACAGAATGTGGGACAACTTAGAAGGTGGTAGGAGGAAACCAATGGGCCAAAATGGGGAAGTCCCATCTAAAATGGGAGTTACAAGGTAGATACCAAAGAGAGTAGGTGGTGGACAGGCTACAGGAAGGCAGGCTTAGGAAAACAGAAAAATCACAACTGTTCCAAAGTTTGGAAGCATCATTCCCCCTTCTCTCTTTTTTTTAAACCAGTTTTTCTCTCCCTCATAAAAATACATTACTCAGGATTAACGGCAAGTGACTGGAGAAATGACCTGTAATTTCTTTTTTTAGTTAAAAAATAAAAATAATAGAGAAAGATCTGGGCTTTTGCTGTTTGTCTAATTTGGAAAGCCAGGTTAGCATTTTTGAATGGCTCTACACAAGTTTTTTTCCAATGGTTCTCCAGCTCCAAGATCACAATTGGCCAGAGCATGAAACAAAGTGCAGTGGAGAACACAGCTGGTCAAAATCAGATTTCACACTGGGAGGTTGTGTATTGTCATAACACAAATAGGCTATGTGTGTCAGACCGAAAATCAGGACGATTCTAAAGAAATGCATGATTAGATTAATAACGTGCAACTTCTTTGGATCTATAGCCACAACTTTCTCCCACTTGCTAACGTCATAACTTTGAAACTTTAAAAGTTTGGTGGTTGACCACATTTCAGTCTAGATTGGGGATCAGGAAACTGTTATAAAAATGCTTGCCTTATAAAATGCACTCCCCAAAGCCCTGCAAACCACACTTCTTCCTCCATTCAGAAAATGCAACTGTTTCTTCAAAATAAATTAACAGAAAGCTCTAGCAGCATGCTCCCACCCAACAGTTTCCAACCAGTTTTATTTTGAGCTTTAAAAGCCTCACTTCTTAGCAAATGTGATTGCTCCAAGCACAGTGAAATGGAGATACAATACACGTTCATGAGCAACAACACAGCTTGGTGCTCAAGCCTGAAAGCCGAAAACTCAGGAGCCCATGCAACTTTGATTTGAGATGTGACTAACAGCAATCAGGTAATGCAGCTGGGGGTGACTGTTTGGTGTCAGAAAATGGCCCGATGCATTGCACGTAACAGTAGAGCAGACACTACTGGCATGACAACTGTCATAATTCCAAACAACTCCCCCCGTATATTTGCACATTTACTGGACATTCCCATGGCACTTCCAAACTTTTGAAAGAGACAGGCAGTGTGATCACTAGACAGTGGGAATATTTTTACATGGTATGGCTAGTGGCAGTCCCTTCAGCAGGACATACTTACCGCGGGACTGCTCAGCTGATACACGGGCTGTATCCAGGCTGGGACAAATCAAACATGCCTAATGTAGTGTGCAGCATAATCCTTGCTTCTGGGATTAGTTGGGAGCTGACAGCTAGTGCTCTGACTGACATTTTACTGCACTAGGGACTGCAGTGTTAAGTCTCGCACTGCACAGGGGAAGTCACCTGTCTCTTTGGTTTGTTTAAAATGAGTTAGAGCCTTCTCAATCCGCCGCACTGCGCTTCCACGCTTTAGGAATAGCTATTATTGTAGAAATATCGTGTAACTGTAAAACAGCAGCCATATAATGTCCACTGTTTTGAAAGGTTAAAAGATATTAAAAAAAAAAAAGTGCTACAGTCATAAAGCTGGACATATTTAGCCACGTACAATCGCTTTGTTCCATAAAAGGCCAGGACCTGTGCTAGTAAAAAAATCTTTGATTGCTAGACTGATTTGACACACTGGATGATAATAACAACCTTCAAATTGATCCAAATCCTGATCTCTGAAATACTGCTAGGTAGTACTCATGCTTAGAAGTGAAGTGTGTTAACCTTGACATCCCTCCTTTTTGTTCCAGCTGGCAGGGATGTGAAACTACTGGGATCATCACCACCAGTCAACTATGAGAGAACATGATTGTGACCCATTCCATTTGCATAGAGCCACAAGGAAAAAGTCTGAAGCACAGGGTAGAAATAAAGGCAGAAGGCTGAAGGGAAGAACAAATATAAAATAAGAACAGCTGAACATTCAGTGGGGAGAGCAGTGAAACAAGAAAGAAAGGAAGGAACAGACAATGAAGGAAAGACAGACAAGAAGAAGGGATGGAAACACATAAAGGAGAAAACAAAAGCAGAAAGTAACAGAATACATAATAAGATATCAAGATAAAGTAAATGGCACTGAAGATTAATCAGAACAATAAAGTGGCTACATGGAAAGACGGGGGAGGGGGAGAGAGGAAATCCAGTATAGATACCAGGGAAAACACAACTTTAAAAGCTTTATGCCAAGTTTCTAATAAAAAATGACCACATCCGGGCTTTTTAAATGTGCATTTAATCAAGCCCTAAGATTTGGCACAGAATAAATTTTGAAGTAAGATTCTGTAAGTGACATCTATATTAAAAAGCCTAATTAACTAGTCTTACATATTTCTATGTATGTTAATTAACCAGCTACATATTTTAAATGTAGCTGTATTTCCTAATTACTAAGGATAATTCAATTTCACTACTCCTTTGAAGACATGTTGTCATTAAATGTGTCTTTTTTCTTCTATTGTTATTGTTATTACTATTAACTTGCTACTGCTACAGTACCACACTGAAAGTTTCCAGCTTTCTGAAATGTTTTTGGGAAACAGAAGTAGCAAAGTAAAAAATGATAAAGGAAACACACTTAGGGCTCAGATTCTGAAAACTAACCATCCTTTGCCCAGGCAAACGATTTGTCCCATCCCGTTTGGTGTATACAGCCAGTCAGCACTAGCACACCCCACAATTTGACGCATGGTGATAACACAGTCTGACCACTTAGCTCACAGGGTACTACTGATAGTACAGAAATTTGCTGATGTTTCCTCTCACCTCCACAGTTCAATCAAATGTAAGCTTACTGCTGTTCTAGCTTTAAGGAGTAATGGTTTCCACACCTAACTAGTAGTCTGAGAGAAAATGCTTTGAAGCCCCCTGCAGACTTCAAGTTTCTACCAGACTCATTTTTCCCAACACTTCATACACTTGGTCGTGATGTAAGTATAAAAAGCTGATTGCTATTTCATTAATACACAAAGGCTAGAAACGTGTCTGATCACCTATCCTACGGACATATTTCGAAGGATATTAAATTAAAATGAATGGACTTCCACAACACTGCTGCTCTCTGGGCATCTCCAAGGGCTGTCTGCAGAGCAGCTGGACTTTGTACTTTGGGGCTGATTGTCTACAGCAAGACATACACTATGCACATGTGGTTTTTTTTATCCTTTTCTAGAAATGCTGAATAATCAACCCCTGTAGCAGCTTGTAGGATGGAAAAAAGCATACACCTATGTTCTTCCTAGTTTTCATTTTCCACAGGCACTCTGCTGACAATCCTTGGAGAAAAGAAAAACACAGCCTGAATCAGAAATAAAACACTCCAAACCCTAAGCCAAGCACATAAAAGTCTCTTTCTTCACAGCCTAACTGCTGTCATCTGACATTTCTGGCAACAGGAGGTTATTTTACCATCAAGAAACTAGAAGCTCCGGTGAGCACGCAATACAGCGGTTACTTACTGTGAATTCTCCAGTGACGGCATCAAATCCCACATGAATGGTATGTTCAAAGTCGGAAGGAAGAGAGATCTCCGGACGTTCTTTCTCTTTCTTCTTGTTGGCTAGAGGCAAAACATTAACATGCACTTATTTTCTGCCCAGCTTTTCATTCAAAAATTTTCACAATCAAGTGTGCTCAAAATAGTATTTTAGAAGTGGAAAACAAATCAATTAACATCCATCCTACTTGACAAATAGACCCAAGCTAATACAACACCTTAACTGTCAGCTCCTGTTTAGGAAAGTCTAGAAAGTGTTATTTGATTTTGGCTCTTTTCCAATCAGTGTCACAGCTGCCAAAGCAAGCTGTTCATGAAGTAGGCTTCCTAGGCTATCTCTAACCAGTATGATTTCTATTATCAGTTCTTTTTTTATTAAGTTTTCACATCTAGCAACTAACTCATGTTTGACTTCACTCTGTGGGCTCCTGCAGAAATAATGTACCCAGGACACGCATGTGCATGCTTCTTTGCATGTGTCTTTTCTCCAACATGCTTTGAACCCTTTATCAAACTCAGCCAAATCAGAGAGGTTTATTTAAAATAACCAGGTTCCTACAAGTTCTGTGAAAACAGGTAGCTCAGGAAAAGACAAAGATGCTATTCCTGTCTCCTCTCTGAGTAAAAAAGCTGAAGCAGCAGCTCTGTATTAGAAACCACAGAATCCACACAGCAACAAGATCCCATAAATACCACTGGAAGAGCTTCATTTGAGCTCTCAATTAACTAGGACATATAACCATAAACCCCAAGCTTTATTAATCTCCAGGAATTCCTTGTTTTTAAATCACTCCACCAGTATTCACACACTGTGGAGTATCTTATTGAATGATACCAACTTTGAAGTCAACCAATCTGCATATCTCCCATCTCCTTCCTATTTTAACACCTTTTGAAAGTAACATCCCTTGTGGTCATCCATCTCCTGTGCTTTCTACTCTTGACAAATCTCACTTTAGCCCAGTTTTACTGACCCAAATAAATAATGCACGTACTAAAGGCTGAGAGAAGCTGCCTTCACTCCAATGCATCAAGAACCCATGTTCAACAGATTTCTCCAAAAACGGTGACAATAATGCCAGTTCTGGACAACTCCCAAACACCCAGATAAACATAGCATAAATCCACGTTTAAATATCTAACCTGCTGGCAAGCACCTGAAATATTTGGCTTCCCTGGAGAGCCAGCATACTCCAAGACTAACTACCACACGTTGAATAATGCAGTACAGAGCTATCTGTAGGACCTTCTCTAGTGCCAGTGGTAGAGCTGTAACAGCCAAGAGGGGAACTGCCCTTCTGCCAAATACATTGGTCATTTTAGTGGAAAAATTACATGTTATTGATTAGAACAGAACAAACACTACAGTGCCCACCTGCAGTATGCAAGAGTTACTAACACAAACCCGGGAAGTAAGATACTCAAAGTGCTCACGGAGAATACAAAAAAGTCACATCATCTCACATCTTTAAATAAAGGACTCTGCACCCCAGGATCCCACCTCTCCTCTGCTGCCTTTCTTACCAGTTCAATGTGTTCATTACCAGTTCAATTTTGGATATTTCTAATCATTTCTCTGCATTGTTGCATGTATCCTCAATTAATTGTCACCTTTTGTCTGTACTGTACACCCCTACACAATGTTAATGAATTATTTTCATTTAGCATTCAGTAAAGATGGCAGCAATATATCAAATACAAAAGCAAAGGTGTTTCCCCTTCTTTTATCTCTAAGACTATGTTGTTTAACTATCGAGATAGATGTTGCCACTTACAACATGTCATCTCCATTCAGCCTATATAACTTTTTATTGTGGATAAAAAACCTGATTTCTCCTACCTCATTTGCAAGAACATTCAGTGAAAATTAGATTTAAAGGATCATCAAATTCAGTTCAAAGCAACAGCCAAATCTAGAAGCAAAATAAGGCACCACAAAAAACATTACGTCAAAAGCAGCACTTGTCCATTCTAGGCCTTTCCTGCTGGAAGCAAGCGTTGCAGCTCATTCCCCAAGATTTGTCTCATCTGCTTTGTGGACCTCTGTCTAGCAGACTGTAGATATACCACCTATGGTCCAAATGCTGATAAATTATAAATTAAATATAAAATTAAACATCTCCTTGCAACACCCTCACCCCTCCCCAGTCTAAAACCTTTGTTATGTGTACTCTGCAGCTCAAATCACTTCTATTTTACCAAGCTGGCAAAATGATACAAAAAGGCATGACTTCACTTTGAAGCAGTGACTGACTGGAGTCAAGTGTTTTATACTGGACATTCCTATTTGATTTTCTTATAAATGCCCATCACAATGCACTCCTGCTGCACAGCAGTTAACCATGAGGGACACCCACACCACCTCAGCAACCATTACAGATTAAAAGAGAACAAGGAAAGAGTGTTCTGTCTTCCACAGTCTGCATCATCATCATCGTTATTATGTTAAAAGAGCAGTTGTTTGGCAGAAAAATGTGACTCAGCTAAGTGGCAGCTTTCCCCCAGAGGGAGGAAGGGTTTGACCTCACACTTATGCCCTCCTGTTCACTCCCCTCCTCTTCATCTCATTCTTCTGTTCTTTCCTCCATCCCCTCTCCCTTCCACTGTCACTCCCACTGTCCTCCCATCCTTCCTGCTCTGCTCCTCCTGTCTTACTCCAGCAGCCTTGTCCTTTTCTTTCTTCTCCATTAATCTCAATCCCGCTGGGTTTTTCTTCTTCTGTCTTTTCTTGTTTTTCTGTACAGGAGGCAACCAGATGACTAAAGGTCAGACTCTGCTCCCATCCGCAGCTAAGTCTAAAGCAGCTTCGATGGAAATGATATTGTGCACACAGTAATCCTAACAAAGATGTACTTCAGCTGAAAGGGACATCTGAGCTGTGGTGGGCTTGCTCCCCTCTGATTTCTTTAGGTTGAATGCTCTACAACACCTTCATGGAGCCACCAGTTCACACACGGTATTAATGTATTTTATAGCACAGCAATTGCAGGTGGTTTAATGAAAGAACACGGTTCTACGAAACAACTGGAAGAACACAAGTTGTTTCCTTCTGCTCTCAATTCTCCTGAGGTAACAGCACTCTCCTGAAAGGAAACACTGATGTTATGAACTCCACTGTGGCTCCATCACATTCATTACCTCCAAGGAAAGCAGGCTAATTTCACAGCTTCAGCATGGGCTATGGGGGAATGGATTCAGCTCCTTGTTCCACTCAGATTGCCCACGTGACACTGGAAATGTATTTCAGTTGTCTGTCTTGGCTTCCTGCCCCCAGGTAATGGGGTACCCTTACCCAAGAGATGGGGTGAGAGAAATTATACCAAGGAACATCAGGAGGACGGGTGCTATGGGAAGGAGCATGACACTAATGCTTAAGTGGCTTATTTCAACTGTAGAAGCACAGATGGGCCTCGTATAGTCATCAGTGTCTTTCTAAAACAAGGTTTTAAACACAGAACTGCTCAAACCCTTACTGAAACCCTTATACTCCAACAGGGGAGTGACTGCAAAAGATTCCCAATCCCTGAGCACAGCAACCCCAGCACATACCATTGCCTTGGAGAGACCACACCACAGTATACCCCTCCTCGCATCCAGGTTCAGGCAGAAACACCCTGCCATGGTGTATTCTTCACGTTCTGTTTACTAGCACCAATGGTGAATCGTTAATATAAATTTGTGATGCTGCAAAGCACTGCACTAGATGAGAGCAGCCATATTAATCACCTGATTTATAAGCAGGACTCTCAAAAATGTATCACGCTGAGTCCACGAAGCATGCACAAGCTAGCTGATACCCTGAGCCACAAGCCAACCCCGAGCTGAAACCACCTCAAGGGGGCTTGGCAAGCCAAGATAAACTTCCTCCATTTATTATTTCACCCAACAAAATTAAGCTATACATCTTAGCTTACTTTCCATCACAGCCACATTTAAAAACATGATACTTGTATGTTTCCTAATATTGCCCTGACAAGTAGTTAATTACATCTATTTTTAATGTTATTGATCATTTTGAGGAGGGATTGTTTCTCGATCTCCCCATTTTCAGCACCTCCTGCTTAAGAAATGTTCCCTCTAGGAATTAAATAAGCCATGGGAGATCTTCATTTTAGGCTTTAAAAAGAATCAATTGAAAATTCATTTTGTTCCCAGAAAGGGACACTTTGGGAAGCACTATGCAGGGTGAACCAGCTAAGTCGGCCTGAGGAATGGGCCCATCCAGTCACAGCCTTCACACGACAGAAGCCATCAGAACTGCCCCAACTGAGGGGAAGAATGGGGCTGAAATTGTGCTTTCTACCACCTGGAAGGAGCTCTGAATGCCAGACTGCCTCCAACTGCTCCACATGACCTGCGACGAGACTCATGAAAGAGGGAGCTGAGCAGCACAGGTGAGCTGGAGCTCCAGGGAATGAACACAGTTCCATAGTTTTGAGGTCTCCTTGGAGGAACAGTAATGCACATCAAAGGTGGAATCCCACTGGAAATCCAGCTGGATTTTCTGCTGTTGATCACAAGCCTTTAAGCACAGCATTTCAGTCCACCTCACTGTCCACTTATTTAAACTGTATTTCATCAGCTTGTCTGTGAAATTATGATGGGAAGCTCTGTTGGACACCTTACTAAGGTAGAAATCACACCCACTGCTCCCCTTTCACCACCAAGCCTGTCATCTCATGGTAGAAGGCTGTCAGCATGAATTCCCCTTTGTAAATCCGTGCTGACTATTCCTGATCACATTCTTATCCTTCATTTGTGCGAAAGTGGTTTCCGGGAGGATTTGTTCCACTAGCTTCCCTGGGACCAAGGAGAGGCTGATCGACCAATAGCTCCCCAGTCCTACTTCTTAAAGGCAGAAGAGACATTTCCTTTTTTCCAGTCATCAGAAGCATCGGCCAGCCATCGTAACCTTTCAAAGACAATGAAAAGTGGCCTTGCAGTGACTTCAGCTCACTCAGCACTTGTGGGGGCAACCCATCCGTTTCCATTGCATCACAAAAAAAAAATAAAAAATCATAGAATCCTTCCCTTAATTCTGTAAATACACTTAACTCAAAATACACTCCTTTCTGCAAATGCATTTCAAATAATGAAACTGAAATGCTGTTTCCTGCATGTTTAAAAGACTGTAACCACACCTAGCAGGTTTTAAACCAAGCCATTATGTATACACTTTCACTGCAAACTAACAAGCAAGAAGAGCCTTGCTCCTGTTCCTGGAATGCAAGCGCATTAAAAAAAAAAATCCCCAGAAGTGTCAGGCATATTGCCTTCTCACTTCTGCAAGTGTATATTTCAAAAAATACACAACCTTATCTCTGTTTTTATTGCAAATGCAAAGCAAAATCCAAAGGAAAGGAGTCCCCAGCTTAACTATAACTTCATTTTTAAAAGGCAAGTCGCACAATGTGTGTGTGTCTTGCTGGCTTTTCAAAGACAAGAAAGGAACTGACTGAACACCTCCTCCTCTGCTGAAACATGTTACTAGAGCAATTGGAACAGAAGGCTTTGGAAGAACTATACCATGTTCTGCAACTGAACCAGAAAGAAAACAGTGGCAAGAAGTAAATACGGCAACCAACAACCAGCAGAAAGCAAGCAGAGAGGTAGCCACCCATTCACACTGCTGATACTTTACTTTTATCCCCTCCTCCTGGGAAGATGGAGCGAAGCCTGGCTTTCTTGTTCTTCTCCTCAGGGGCCATGGGGAGCGGTTTTGAAGTGTGGTTTAGCGCTGAAGAATCACGATTGTTGCTGTTCATTCTCAACGGTGGGGCTGGAGGTTTCTCTTCAACATCCAGACTATCGGACATCTTCAGCAGCCCTCACAGCCTCCTGCAAAAGCAGAACAGAAAGCGCATCTGTCAAGCAAGGCTTCCAAGGCTGGTGTCCTGAGAAGGAAAGAGGGCAAGAAAAGCCTTCTGGTGGAATAAGGAAGCCTCTCTATCAGACATGTGCTCTGAATAACATTACTCCTGTTTGCTCTAAATAAATGCAGTGGCCAATTCCTAAAAATCACTTTATTACCATTAAAATAGAACTTTTTTTATCCCTGTTAAAGCCTTTGACATTTTTACTTAGAACTTTTTTTCTCCCTGTAGTTTACAGTCCAAATTTTCTTCTGAACCCAGACTTCCAAAGCAAAATTTAAATGATTTACTGAAACTACCTAGTATCGTAGTGAACCGTTTTATGATGTAAGAAACAAGGTGCATGTTGCAGAGATACAGACAGCAAGTGTTAAGATCCCTGTTTCCTCCCTGCTCAGTGTTTGGAGAGAGTTTAATCCTGGGAGCACAGGGCTTCAAAAGGAATGATCTTCCCAAAGGAAATTCATTCACAATTACCAATTAAAAATTTTCTTGCACATAAAAACCAAGCAATACATTTGCTTTAAAATCAATCAAATCCTAAGCAGGAAAATGACCATATCCTGAAAACAATTCCAAGTCTTTCTCTTTGTGTCCTGCTCTCACACAGGTCTGTACAACGGGGTTGTTTGTGGCACAGCTCTGAATACCAGCACCATAAAGTCCCAAGTATGGTACATCAGCAAGGAGTGGACATGTACATTCTTTTGTTGACCACTATGAACAAGGGCACTGATCTAAAGAGAAAAAATACCCAGAAATTGTAACAAAACTTTGGTAAGTTGGGAAAACACAGAACAGGTAAGACATTTCAAATTCCTAATCTTTCTAGCATATATTAAATATTAAAATTCAAGTCTGGATTAAGCAGCTGGTTTATCAAACAAGCAACGCTTGGTAAAATGAACTGTTTTAAAACCTGAAAATAGAGCATGATTTCAGACAGATCAGATGTGATGTGGGCTATACTGCACATTTTTAAAGGTTACAATTCTACAGGCACCTTGGCTTCCAGCCCCTCTGAAATCAACACGGCTCCTTTTATGGAAGGCACGTGCAGACCACCGCTGATTCACAGATAACACTGCACTGTTAAGTTACTGCACTCATCAGCCACTCTCTTAAATTTAAAATGAAGCAAAGTATGTTTTTCAGCTGTGGAAGTCATAGGGTTTTTTTAAGAAGTATCAGCCAAACATGGTGACTGCCACAAAGAGGCCCAGAAGCTCAGCTGGTAGCAGCACTGCTGCTCTTGCTTTGGTCAGGTAGTGCGGCCGAGCGATTTTGGAGTTGTCTAGTTGGGTTTTTTGGTGGCTTTTTTTTTGCTCGTTTGGGGTTTTTGTGGGCTTTATTTTGTTTTGTTTTGAAAACCAAGGTTAAAGTTTCCAACAATTGCATTTATTTTGATATAGCTGGGATTTTGCCAGGATTTCCAGCTCATAAATTAATAGGGCATAATGAAATCCACACTGCCTTAACTGACACCTTCCACATAAAAACTAAATGGTCGATTGAAACATTTAGAGATGTTCACTCTAGACTGCTTTTCAGGACATGGGTATTTTAGCCTTTGTTACCATTTTCAAATTACCACACATAAAACAATCATATCTTTTTATTACTTCACTTACATTTTTAATTTCATCTAAAAGAGATCCCAAAATGCCAGATCTGAGATTCAAAGTATCTTCAAAATGACAAGAACAATAAACAAAATATACCATCACACCTCAGTTTTGCACTGGTCCTGGGTCCACGAAGTGTGGTTCCTGAACATCTGGGTCCCCAGGAGATCCTAGGGACCAGTCCCAGGGTCACACAGTTGAAATCCCTAGCAACGTGTGGTCCCAGCCCTCTCCATAGTACATACAGCACGAAGCAGGGATCCTGGAGATCTTGATTCACAAACACGCACTGAAAGACCTTACTGACCCCCGCTGCTCACCTCCATCAGGGAAACAGTCTGTACGAGCACCCTTCCCAGCTGACTTCATCAATTGGCTTATGTTAAATAAGCAATCTGAGCTATTCTGGCATGTTTTGCCTGCAGCAAATTAGAAAGAGCTCAAACAATTGCTCTGCTGGTAGATCAATATGGTGTTCACCAGCCAAAGAGGATGTCTACTCGTAGGCTCAAGCCCTGTGTGAGCTGCTAGACCTCCCCTACACCATGGGGTTGCTCATCTCCACCTGTACATACTGCACAGGTCATCCTGAACCACAGGCAGCCACCAGCCAGGCACTGTTCCCTATAGGGCCTAGAAGGGTGGAAAAGATCTGCAGCCTTAACTACTAAAGTCATGTATTGGAGGTTGCTGTCACACAGAAAGATGGTTTTGTCCTTCTGAACACACCACCTGGGAAAGTAGAGAAGTGGTCCTGCACAGCAAACCACAGTCCCCGGCATGTGCCCTGTCCCCACAAGAGGGCTCTGCTGACCCAGCCCAGATGTCCAGAGAGAGATCTGCTGGGAGACCTGCTTTGGCCATGGAGGATCGTGGCCATCCTCCTGTGGAAGCACATATGTAGCCAATAATCTGCTTTAGATCACCAAGGAATAGCTGTAATTGTGCCCAGACTAGGGCTTGTGCTGATTTCAAGTTCAGAGTAGCCTACTTACCTACAGAACTATTTTTGTAGCTTTAGGTCAAAGAGTTAACATTATTAATCTTTGTGATTTCTATCCTGAAATGCAGAAGGTTTTCCAGCAATGGGGGGCAGCGATGGAAACTTCTGTGAGGTAACAGGGAAAACTATACTTGCCGTCCGTGTTATCCTGGCGAAGGGAAAGTGCACGATGCCCGGGTATTGCTGCACAGCAAAACGGGAGGGACTTCCCAGTGAATGAAGCTCAACAGAGACATCTGGACGTAGTTCTCTGTCCCTCCAGCAATTCTAACAGACTAGGAGCTTATGGCAACAGAGGCTTTTATTTTCTCTTTAACCCACCTACAAATACTTCTGCAGTGCCAAAGACAGCCCTCACTCCCGGAGACCATCAGCATGAGGCTCACGGCAGAAGCACCAGGGCAGGTTCTCAGCTTGTTATCAGAAGCGAGACGGTTATCCTGTGGAGTCCATTACAGGGCACTCAGTTTCAGCTGTCCCTCAGAAAGGGACAACTGTATCTGTCACTGTATTAATTTGTAAACAATGCCAGTTTGCTGAAATAGGTCCTCCCATGGGATTTCATTCCACAAAGACTACTATTAACGGTTTCTGGCTCAATTTGCCTATGATGTAATTATTTCCAAGATTTTGAAAAGAACACTATATTTTGTTCAGAGCTGTTTCAGGCTCAGTTTCAAAAACTGTACAAAGCTCTTTTATGCACTTCTAAACCAGGAAACAAAAAATAGGGGGAGGGGGGGTAAAAGATAGCCTAAAAGGTTTAACGGTTGATACTAACTTTCTAAATGCAAACTAAAGGAAACCACAAGGCACTACACACTAAGAGACTTAAATTTATGATTTTCCTGACCAGAGCCCATCTGCTCTTCCATTCATTCTGAGAGTTTCCATGTACCGCTGCACCACAACAAAGTAACATTCACTACCACATAAAGCTTCAGATTTTAAGTGTTTTGTACTGATTCACTCAGACCTTAACTTAGAGAAAACCTGTAAAGAATAGAGGACCAACAAGTCATATTCAGCTCAGAAACTTCTCGGGTTTACATTGCAGAGAACTGTCAATAGCATGACAGCCCAGGCTCAACTCTACCCTGGGGCCAGTTTTTCCTGACACAGGAACAAGTCCTTGGTCTTGCTAGTCTTGCTCTGCATATGATGGCCTCATCCAGAATCACCTTCTGACTATTGGAAATGATTATGCCATATGCACATAGTCAGTCAAACAGTCAAATTTTAGTATGCTCTCTCTTTTTCCTTTTTAGAGCTTCATTGCTCTGGTTTTGGTTTGTTTGGTTTTTTGGCTGTTTTTTTTTTTTTCCTTTCCTTTAATAAAAGGATATTGATAAGATTGGAAGGTCAAAAGACTGAACATTGGAAGCATTTCTTTATCAAAGGGGTGGTGAAACACTGGAACAAGCTTCTTGGAGAGGTGGTCGATGCCCAAAGCCTGTCAGTGTTTAAGAGGAATTTGGACAATGACCGTAAACATGCTTTAACTTTTGGTCAGTCCTGAATTGGTCAGGCAGTTGGATTAGATGCTTGTTGGAGGTCTCTTCCAACTGAAATAGTCTATTCTACTCTAAAAGTTAATTATCTTGATGTCTTACAAATGTGAGTTTCCCGAGAATTTCATTCTTTGGAGATTGTCTTTCAAAACAAAATGCTTTAATTAATCACATCATCTGACAAAACAGCAAATATGCAGTGAAGCACTTCTAGGAAACTCTCAGCAAAACAGTGCCTTCAGCCTCCTGATTATAAGATGGGGTTTGTACCCTTTTTTCCATGCCTAGAAATGGAACTACTGCCTCCTTAAGAATCTCTAAGTGTTGCAGCAGCAGCAATTCCTGCCTTCCAGAAATAATCTCCCTACCTCATCCCCTTCATACACCTCTTGTTCACACAGACACAAGTCTCTCTACTCAAAACACACATTGGTTTCATGAGTTTTTGCTACACCTCACGGCAGGCTCCCAGGCAGCTTTGCTCCCTGTAACACTGTGTGCGATGTGCAAGATGTTGATGGGTGCATTCTTCCCTGAAGCGAAATGGTTGCAAAACATCTATTTCTTAGGTGCAAGATGAATTCTCAAGTCTCTGACTTCATGCTGACTAAGCTTCTATGTGGTACTTCAAGAAGCATATAATCCACTGAAGACCTTCTCCCAAAGAAGCTATTGAAAGCAAACCCCTTAACAAGACAAAATCCCTTTCATTTCCCTCTAGGAGCACAATGTTGAAGTGACATACTCCATGCCCAAGGGATCACAAAATCCACAGGACTCTCACTGAAGAGTAGGGAGCAGTTCCAGGGTCCCTGAGCTAATATTCCACAGCCCTTGCAAGCTCAAGGAGACAGCATGGCATTGGTTTACACTCTCACCACATTTTTCAGACTCTTCCTGCTGCACTGAGCAGCAGATAGCAAATTTTTAAACAGCAGAACTGAGATTGCAGAATATTTCTGCAGCAGAGACGAGACCCCAGTTACTCCCTGCACACAGACCAGCGAAACGCTGTGCCCCGCTTCTGAGCGCTGCTACAACACAGCTACCAGAGCACTGTGCCATACCCCACCACAGCTGTGGGAGCCACCAGGGCTGTCAGCAGGCACAGCTTTTGGAAGAGGCCAGCCTGTGCCCAACAAGAGGATGGTGTTCACAATCAACAGGGTTTTCCTTATCTCAGTCCTCAAAGACCCCATTAGTGCAACCAAGGCAGTGATGGTAACCCGTTTAAAAGGTTTAAAAGAAATCCGTAAGATAACAGCACGTGCAACAAACGGATACCTGATAATTACCTACTTTCAGAGCAAATTCCTTTTAATGCCCATTGGCTTTAAGGAAGCATTTAAAGAAACACTCTTTTACCGAAATACAAAAGCGTGTTTGAGTACAGTAGCTAGGGCTTCCCAGCCAAGTGGCAAAAGTTGAAATTAAATTCTCAGCCAGGTCAGTTGCTTCTACACAACTATTACAGGGTTATAGAAGACGATCTAATGTCCCTTCCCTTCCCACCCACCTCTTCCAATCACTAGTTGTTAGGTGTAAAGACAAACATTAACTTTAAATGCATGGCATTCAGCTTCTCCATGACTCAATGTCCCCTTTGCAAAAGCCTGTCAGAATATTTTTGCATCTAGTTCTTGCCAAGCTAGGGAGAGGAGAGGAAGGAAGATATTTGAAGCACCCAAACGGCTTCACAACAATACACACACACACACAAATTGGTTCAATTCGGTTCAAGTTCATAGTAGAATCTCATGCTGGGCCTTTATCCCAGTAAGCTCTTCACCCCTGTGTATCTGGGTAATACTGTTTGTAGACAGATCTTGAATAGCTTTCTTAGGTTAGTCACGTTATTTCAAAGTATGCAGCATTCAGACATGACTGGTTCCAATTAAAACTCACAAAGAGTATCCTGTTTGCAGAGACAGTGGTGTTCATTTTCAAAGCCTCAGAGATACTATTGCAGCTCATGATGCAGCAAAACAGTTTCTAAGATCCCTTGACTGGAAAGAGCCATGCCAATTTTCAGGCAGTAATTTTGCAAATGTAACCCAAAGATGCAATGCTCACTCTTTGTTTATAAATATACTTCCTCCAAAAAGATATTATATTACTCAATTATATGGGCCAAATTCTGCTCCCAGTGATACTCATCCATTGCCCAGAAATCAATGGTGATGTAACTGAGAAGGATTCTCTCTAGATATTGAGTACTGAAACACTCTGTTTGCTAAGTACTATCTGAAGGTATTTATACAGTACTTCACAGCCCAGCTGCAGAAGAACTGTATCTGCTTTCTTCATCTGCATGTTTACTTGCAGCTTTCTTAAATTTCATCTGAAAGAGCAGCCAGGTAGCGGTACAGAATGGATGCAGTGACAGTGTCACTACTTACGTGAAAGATATTTACTGACTTCTCTGCAAAACTTGTTTAAGTTAAAATACAATACTGATGTCTTTTTGATAAAAAGGGTGATATTCAGCATCAGCTAAAGCAGACCCAACTCAGGGTTCTGGGCACTCAGGTCCATAATGCCCCCAGTGCCGTCTGTGCTCGGCTGCTCCCAGCCCTGGGTGCCTGCCCGGCTCTGCAGACAGGACAGGGGCAGCCTGGGTGCCTTTGGGAGCAAAGACATCTTCCTGCGACCACCCCCCCAACATGCACATGTTGCAAAACCACCATTGCATCCCTTCTTCTTACAACCCTGAAAAAAGGCAACATTCACACAAAGTACAGAAGGAATTCTAACCCTAGAAACCATAGCAATAACACTTCACTTTCATACAACTGTCTCAAAGCACAATACAAACATTTACCAATTAAGCCTCCCCATTCCCCTTCACAGGCAGGTAAATATGTTCTGAGATGAACAAATTATTCAAACTGAGTTAATTTCTTTGATGAATGTATTCTCTGTTTCTGTTTGCAAACACCCCAAAAGCAGCTTACAATTTCCTTCAATATATCAATTTATTCAGAAGTTATCCTCTGAAACTTGGTACATGTAACTTCTGGCCTCTGAACTGGCTGTTCATAAGCTGCTCGCTGCATGGAAGGGATATTTTGAATTCAGGCTGTATCCAAGCAAAACTACCCGGGTCACAAGGACTGTCCCAAATGTTCATTTTCTGAGATGGGATAAACAAGCTTCTGTTAGGAATTGCAGCATTAAAGAGTTTTATTAAGTGACTTATTAATACTGGTTAAAATTCACTCTTGACCACGCACTTGCAGAGATAGCATCAAAAATTAATAGAGAAGGGATGTGAATGCAGTAGCTGTGAATTTAATGGTTTTGACTAAATATTTCTTCAAATTTAAATTAGTATGTCCTTTGTCCGGACCTCAAGAGTCACCCAGTTAAATTGCTACGAGCTGGGAATGGACTGAAGCAATGGAGCTTGTCACAACTGATGGAAGTAACCTGCAAATGTATTTCCTGCCCCCCCCCCCCCATTAATTTACATTTGATACCATTTTTCAGTAAATGGCTTTCAAGGATCTCTTCTCTTCAAATGCTTGGTCTATCTATCTAACTACATTTCTGTCCACAACCTCTTCACCTCTTTCTCTGCACACTGCCAACGCAACCACAGGCAACACTCTACAAAACGCACCTGACTCCCATCTCACAGCACCCTCCAGCCCAGCCGCCTTAAGCGCTTCTTCCCACGTGGGGGAAACTCGCTGCTGCTCCACAGACTCCTGATACCCAGGACCCGCTCCCACTACAAAAGCTTCACAGCTCCTCACATCACTTTTCCAAGTGCAACAAGTTTCAATAGAGCTGCCCCTTTCCGCACAAAGCCATAGCTCTTCAGCCCTTGGTCCCAAAAAACAAAACATGGGATTATTTTGCATCACTCAAGCCAGTGATGTTTAAAGTTAGGTGTATATTTAAGAGCTGTGCTTAACCACTGCTTAATATATGAGATAACATGAACAGGACACTGAGGCTTCAGTGTAGCTGCAAGACACGGTGAAAGGAAAACTGGCAAGGTCAGAAGTCCCTCTCCACCCTGCCAGGACGGGGCTGAGCCCTGCAGCACACCCACAGCACAACCTGTTTTCTTTGTGGGTGTTTTTAAATCACATCAAAACAAAAGCAATACGTTCAAACTGTGCTCATGCTGGGATCCCGGCCACTCACTAAACCACTCCAGCTTTGGGATGGTTGCATGACCTGGGAGGCGAAGAAGTGAAGGCGTGGGGCAGCAAAACAGCTTTCCACATGAAACCTTGTTCAGGCATTTAGTAATTAAACCTCCTTGCAGCACAGCAAGGGAAGGAAGCACACTCCTACGGGTTACATCAAGTGAGCACCTCGCAGCATCACAGCATCAGAAGATGGCCTGCAAAGCGGCTGTAAAACCACCTCATGCACAGTCACCTAACAGAAACAAGCCCATGAGAAGCTGGAAGGGGGAGTTGGGGCAGTAAGTGTCCAAAGCCTGGCTGCAGGGAAGCCCTGTGGTAGCCCTACGCCAGGCAGCCTCTTGGTCATTATTGTTTTAAAAAGGTAGATGGTATGTGGATTTTAAATCACTAAGAAACACACTTTTAGATAACTATTTTTGATGTGAAAAGTGACAACATGACATGACAAAGGTATGGACTCATCATGCCTTGATGATGCAGAAAAGCTAGCTGGGTCACTAGGACGATTCTGCCACCAGAGAGAGCAAGCAGAGAGCTTCCACCCACCTGGCTGCCTTGGGAAGAGCCACCAGCACCACCACCCACTCGTTCCAAATCCCAGACAGCAACATGGGGACTTTTGTCGTGTTTTTTTGAATCATGGTTTGAAACAAAAAAGGTTGTACTCTAAGCCATTGAACCTGGAGACATCCTTAGACTGCCAGAACAATGGACACTCCAGAAGGAGCTAAAAGAAGAAAATATGAAGGACACTGAAATAAGGTAGAAGCTTCCAGATCTCTCTCTATGGGGCCACAGTATTTTTTTCCCCTTTTTTTTCTTTTAATGTAATGGGAAAAGCTTCTCTGGGATTGATAAGAAATAATGAAAAAGTACCTAGAAAAGGCATTCATACGGAAGAGGAAAACCCAAAAGTCTTACCACTCCCTGTTTTGCTTTTTATTTACACAGCTGAAGGGCTCCACAAAGCAGAGAAGGATGTCTCAAAATCAACTGTGCCTATCAAATATCCCACATTCCACAGGATTGCATCCCTTGCCGTTGTCTACACATGAAAGCATTTGTGTGAAATTAAATGTGCATTTAAACCATTGTAGGTAGACTGAAATAATTCTCCATATGGACCTCATTATTCCTAGATCAGAGCTTAAGCCTCAGGTTCACTTTTGTTCTCTACAAGGAGTCGAATGTAAACCAAGAAAAGCTACTTATTGGAGATGCCAGCATCGCAACCACAGCAATAAAAAATTCATTACCTTAACTTGGATTATAATAGCCGAGACAGATTGAGTTCTAGTTTGAGTTAGCAACTTGAAGATAATCCTGAAGCAGTACCCAAGATCAGGTATGAGAAGCCAGCCCCTACTGCAAGTTATATCTGAAGAGACGGTTACAAGCAATCCACTTGCTGTGATTTAACGAGTTCTTTGAGCATAGCAACAAAGCTTGCCCATGCCCCTTCCTTGCATCCCAAAAGTGATTTAAATTGTTTCTAACTGACAATTAAAATGGACCAGTCACTGACCCCAACTCAACCCAACTCAAGGGCAGTAATCCTTTGGCTGCAGCAAAGCCCTGGTAACCACGTGGCTGGATTTTTTGCAGGTTCAGGCTGAACACTTGTTGGCTCACTTAGCTGGCCAGTCAACCTGAGTACAGAATAAAAGGATCTATGCTCTTCAGACATTGCCTTTTTCTGCTACAAAGAGCATTCATGCTGGGATGCCTTATAGCAGCATCTCAGCAGTGGCTTAACCAAAGGGCTGTGATTATATTAGTTCAGCTGGAGAAAGGCAAAGCCCCAGAGCAATCCAGAGAGCCCAAAGCTGGGCTTGCTCCTTACATCAACAACTAAAGGTGCAACAGCACCTACCTGGACATTTGAAACGTTGTTCTGCCAGGATCTGAACAATACCCATATTTATATGGTGGGGAGCACACTACTGTTGCATTCAAAGATCACAACTGTTGCAACTCAGCACAAGAATTCCACCCCTTCTCTCAACTTCTCTAGTGAAGATGTGTTGAAGGTGAATCTATGCTAGCCTAGTAAGGTACCAGGCTATCACACATACTTCACCTATACCTGAGGAATACCCCAGGAAAAATCATGCTGTGGTTCTGCACCAATGCAAATGTCTTTTAGTTTGCACATCATGTGTCCCTTCCTGCAGGAAAAGAGGCAAAACTGCCATATACCAATATACCTGGAACCACATAAGGGCAATGTTACCGCTTCATACCAGCAGGAAGACACCGCTTTCTTCTGTCGATGAAGCTTCAGGACATGCAGGTTGAACTGCCAGTTCTGTCCACTTGGACAGCTTGGGAGACTCTTTAGCATGTTCTCCTACCTTTTATCTTCTCTTCCTCACTTCTTGTGCCTCTCTAGTGCGCCTGCATTGGCTGCAGGGTTTGTCTCCAACTTACATGCACAGCACCACACAGTGGTCTGTGTCTACACCCTCAGACAGAACAACACACATTTGCCCAACAATGCCACCCTTTGCACCATCTTAAAATGTTAATGTAGTTAGTTAATGATTTGCTTATGCAACTGGACATGCATAAGTCTATGGGGCCGGATGGGATTCACCCAAAAGTTCTCAGG
>JAOQGH010000062.1:13082230-13166456 GCA_025769975.1 Gallinago jamesoni | reverse complement strand
CCTGTAGAGGTGCATGGGGTTATTGTGGCCCAAGTGCAGGACCTGGCACTTGGCCTTGTTGAAGCTCATACCATTAATGTTAGCCCAATGTCTAGAGACAGCAGAGGTCCCCTGTGACTGAGGATGCCCCTGTGAAGAGGAGGATCTCTGCAGTACCACCTCAGCAGGCGAATAGACTCTCAATACTCAGGCTCTGCAAAAGAAGCTGCCAATCGTTCTACAGCTACGTTTGCTGCTGTGCCATTAAATCAAAGACCAGTTTGATTCCAGCTGGACTGTGGGGCCAGCTGCAATGATAAGACGCAATCTCAGACTGGAGAAATGCCACCAAACATTGAAAATGTAGAATTTAAAAAAATGTTCTGAGGTCAGTGGGCAAATACAAGCGGTTGACAAAAAAAACCCTCACAAAACCAGAGGCATTATCACTTTAACTTAAAAAAAAGCTGACAGAACCATTCACTACTTGGCAGCAGGACCATGCAAACATGAAATGATAAATATATTTCATAAAGAAATATTATCATTTTCTTAGAAACTGATGTCGCTATAAGGCCTGAGAAGACAAAAGTCTTTGGTTAAAAAACTAGAGCACAAAAAAAAAAGGACCACAGAACACACTGAACCAATTAAAAGCCACACTAACTAACAGGTCACAAAGCCTAACTATGATCTAAGAATTATTACTGAGTGAGCCCATTCCTAGTGAGAACAGCCCTAGTTCCTGGCCCTGCATTTACCCTTGAGGCCTTTAAAGATATTCTGGAGCAACAGACATGATGAGCACCTTGCAGTGTACTGACTGGAGAAGCTCTGCAGACTCTGCACCACCACTCTGAAGTCTGGGAACACCTGAGGCCATCATCACACACTGCAGTGACAGTCATAGCTAAGGGACCAGGAACCTTCATCCTAGGGTTCAAGGGACCTCAGCAGCAGAGGGTGGGGTCAGAGTCACTTCAGGGAGCCTAGCCAGACGGTCCCACCCCAGCTGGAAGGGCTGCTCATCAGCCTGCTGTCTCCACCAGGCAGGGCAAGGCCAGAGGCTGTCATGGCCAGGAGCTGGGAACACAGGTAGCACAGCCCCGGCTGCCTGCTACTCAGCTAGAGACCTGGATCAATCCTTATCTCTTGAGCCACTCAAAGAAGCAAGAAGTTGCTCTGCCACTAGCATGATTTTGTGAGCTCCTCCCTAATTTACAGCTTTAGACAGATGCCTGCTTTTCCCTGCCCAGCCCTGAGGTAACAAAGACCTACACGGCGGCTCAGAGCAACATCAAGATGCCTCAGAAGCAAGCCTAAGAACAGCCAAGTATGGAAAGCCACTGACCCATCCATCCCTTTCACCAGCTGACGCCTAACCGGTCACACAGTACATTTGCTCAGACAGAAAAAGAGCCACTAGCTACAGTCCCTGGAATTTTTCGTTTCCATCCACACCTCACTCATCACCAGCACTGTCTGGGTCACAAGCCAGGAGAAAGGACGACAAAAACAACACCGTGGAGCACATCCAAGGGGTAATTGCCGATGTTCTTCAGAGAGCATGAGCGTACAGCACTTCCCAGTTGGTCACTAATGGCAGAAAACACACACAGAAAGGGAAACTTTACAGAACGCAATGTGCATGTCTCAGTGGAAGAGAATACAGCAGATTAACACACCAAATTATTATCTAACTCTAATGGAAGACTCCAAGCGATGTCAAAGTGCTGCAGACAATAATGCAATACTGGCTCCTTGACAGGCCAGATCATAGGAAAAAAACACTACCTTCTCTTTGCAAGACTACATGTCATGATACACCAGCCAGCAATGTCCTCAGAACTTCTGTTGATAGCATGCACCATCACCAACTATTCTCATTAGAGAGCCACCATCCCAGGTGAAACAAGTTACAGCAACCAAAAATACCTGCTTACACCCCAATCTCTGCTAGCACTGCTTAGCAGCTCAGAGATCTGCCCCACCAGTGAGACACACAGACCTGGGCTAGGAGAAAGCTACAGTAGAAAGCTAACCAAATATCTATTAGTGTAAGCATTCGGGTTTTCCCCCCTTTGTGGTAAATTTCAGAGGGAAACCTAAGAGCAGCCTCTACCAAACGGCAGTGACGACCTGTCCTATTTGTTCGGTCTCTATACCTGAACGAAAGCATCCTCCCATTTTTAAGAAATGAAGGTGCTTCTGCAAAATGAATCATTTATTGCAGCTCAAGCAGCTCTTAGTTGCCCACAGAAACAAAATAAGACAATAAAACCTTTGTGTACCAGAGAAGGAAAATATTTACCTTGCATTAAGTAAACTTTTCCCAAGATACAGACACAACTATAAACAGGAGGAAATGTTAAAAAGAAGAGAGATGGTAGAAGCTGTTTGCAACTACACACCTCAAAGCCAGACAGGATACGAAACTGGATCTCCTCTCTTCAGGAGTAAAGAAAATTGTCACAAAGAACCACAAATTATTTATTAAAGAGAGAATGATACCATGAGGAAACAAAACAAAAACCTGAAATAATCTAGATGCAGATATTTCTATCAAGAGAAACCAGATAACAGTACAGGGAAGACAGCTCTTTCCTCTATTATCTTTAATTCAATTCTGCTTATCAGCATCATCATTACAGCTAAAAGTGCAAAGACTTTAACACATTTAGAGTCTTATTCAATTCCCACTGAAGTCACCAAATAGACTCCAGTAATGCTGTATCAAGTTTCTATGGGCCCTTCCAATCTGAGGAGCTAAACACTCCTTTAAGAACTAAATGAATTCAGCTTCCTTGCCTTTGTGAGGAAAATGCCCTGGCTGTTTGCCCTTTCTCTGACTCAGACACACTTGGCCCAGTCCTGCAAAGGACTATGTTCCCTCTGCTCCCGCTGAAGTCAAGGGCATCTCTAAGGCTCAGCATGCCAAAAGCCAGGCTGCCTGCCACACCGGGGCCAAACGCCAAGGCGCCAGCTAGTAAATGCACAAACCCTGGGAAGAAAGAAAGTGTGAAGGCAAAGCCCATGGCTCAGAACGGGCAGCCCCGTATCATTTTCCGTGCACGGCAGACACAGGGAAGTCCTGCTGTACCAGTGGGCACGCTTGTCCATTTCATCCTGGGACCTGCCAGGCTAATTTGGGCCGACACAGAATGGTGTGCACACTTAAATGAGCCTCCACTGGAAAATGTGGGCCATCACATCATGTTTTATTACTGTTTCACCATCTTCAGATTCAATTCAGCTGCAACAGCTCCTAAATAAATGCAACACTTTACAGATATTTTTCCTGTATTATTTTTTGTATTTTAAAATATTTTTCATCCATTATCTATCAGAATGATAACAACTTTCGGCATCTGAAGAGTCATTTATCTCAGGTTTACAAAGCCATTCACCAGTTACAGTTAATGAAACCCCTTGACACCATATAGGTAAATTTCAGTAACACCCAACCCTAATTCCGATAATCTCAAAGCACTTCGGGAGCGATTAGTGAATTCTTATTAGACAAATCACACACTTGTCTGCAGAGCCAGGGACAGAATCCTTGGCTTTCCACTGACAAAAGTCTCAGCCTTTCAGTGTAAATGAAAAAAAGCACTAAAGCTAGGTGCACCACATAGCCTGTGCCAGGCAAAGCTCACCCTCAGCATCAGAAACTGAACTGAGCTTATCTGAGCTAGCCAGAACACAGGCAGCAGTCTGCAAAAAGCTTACAAACTAGGAAATCAATGCACAGAGATTAAATTACCACTTCAAATTGTCCTAATAAGTGTATGGATGTAAAAATGAGATACATTAATAAACATGCCATCACCTGTCCCTGATACACACCCCAAGAGCCCGAACTCCTCCTCTTGCTGTCTAGCATTCGCCACTAGCAGTTGTAAGCTCTCCAGCCAAGGAATACAACCAGAGTTCCTAGGTTCTGCCCCCTGTACACACAGTATCTAATATATCAAACGTGTATTCTGAATGAAATTGTACAAAGCATCTCCTGTACTCCAGAGAGCAGCAATCACTGACCGTCGAAGACAAGGACAGCAAAACCATTTTTTCCCCCAAGTGTGCTGCTGCACTTGCTAGCTACCACCACCCAGAACAGTCCAGTTCAGGTAAAGCTCTATAGAAAGGCAGCTTTATCATCCCTCTCCTCCTGAGCCATCAGGTGGTTTACAGCACTAAGTCTTACCTGCCACATAGTTGTCTTGTCCTTGTAAAGGTACAAACCCTCTGCTATGTTTACCTTGGTATTCTGACATGCAAACACTTATAGCTATCACTTCACTTACTGAATACCCTTCTGCTAGATGCACCAACCACGTCCCCTCTGCATGTTTGCAGCCTTCGGCTACACCACTTAGTAGCTGATTTCTTTCAAAAAAATGATTAATTCTGCTCTTGACATCCCCACAATTCCTGCCGTTCTCAAGGGGAGCTAAGGTCTTTTAAAAATACAGCCTTCAATATCTGAATCAAACACAGAACTCAGAAGGGTTTTTCCTGTCCTGCCTCTGTGTGCAGGAGCACAGGGGGAAACGCTCTGTAACTGACTTATCATGGGGACTCCGGCCAATTGCATAATTACAATGTGCCACAATTCCCTCATTTCTCAGTGCCTACAATTATGCTGTAACAAATCCCTGGTCACCTGGGACTGATTCTGTACTTAGGATTCTGCCTCCCCGCAGGCACATCACAATCCAACAGGCACAGGCCGTGCTCCTGGGACAGCCAAGGTCTCTGACTGGAACTGGTCATGAATTTTTCAGCAAATTACATGTCAGTGGCTTGAAAGAGAATTTTTTCACGGGAATATGCCACTGCTCTGGAAGGCTTCATCAGAAGGACATGTCTGTGGATGAAACAGAGGGAATAGTATTTCTGTTCCCTTAGAGAGCGGCTGAAGAAACTGTGGACTTGGGGCTGTAAACCCAGGTCCAATGCAGGCCTGTCAAGTATCCTGGCAGGAGACCCACGTTCTGCAGGAACAGTTTTTCCACTCCTTTGTAAGAACTTCTTAATAACATTTCTTCCACCCCCAATCTTTTCTGAAAAGCTTTTAAAGGTCTTAGTGCCAGGGAGATATAGAAGAGAAAACCATTTCCAAGCTGGGCCCACGACAGGGAAGGAGCTCAGGTTCCACTTACCTGTAAGCAGTGCTGTGCACACACGGTGACCAGGCCATCAAGAGTCCACGGATGTTACAGTCTGCACTCAGCCTCCCTCCGACAACGAGCCAGCAGCGGCTCCCACCTCCCAGGGATTCTGTGCGGATTATTAATTAGTTAATGGCTAGACAGTGCTTGGAAAAGGTAGAAGGTGAGGTATCACTGTCATTTCCCGTTGTTATTGTGGCTCTCTGACTCACGTGCCACAGGCAACGTGGATCTGTCCTTCCTATGAATCTGTGATGCTGGGCTCAACACAAACCAGTTCTTCCAAGCACAGCATACAAGTTATAACAAGCGAGTGATGATCCTGGCCTAAAACCTTTTAAGAGAGCTCTGGAGATGGAGGCCACAGGGCCACATGCTCTTAACATGCAAATGTAGCCCTGTGACATCTTTCTGCCCCATGAGACTATTTAGAGAAGCCCTTCTGCCAAAAGTTACACTCAGAAAAGCTGGCAGATGTGTCTGTACTAAACCATTTGTATGGAGCATCTGCTGACTTATCCCAAAGTGCCACCGAAGGGATTTGGGCTCTTTCCAACCCCACAGTGACAAAGGCAGAGGCACACATTCTTGCAACTTGGCTCTAAGAACAGAAACTCCCACCAGAGGGGAGGAGAGGACCACCAGGACTTAAGTCTACTGGAACTCATCAGCTTTCCCTTCAGCTTCTTCACCCAAACTGACAACAGAGAAGATGCTGGCCAGACTCTCTTTAGAAAATGATTTATTACATTCTAAACTTTAATGTGAACACATCCCAAAGTGGGCCGAACTCTTTTAGCAGCCAGTATTACTTAATTTGACAATCCAACTGCACAAAACAGATCAAAACAAAGGCTAGAATTTTCACAAGCACATCTACACTGAGTGTCCACACCACTTGAAGCAGGTGATTTATAACTAAATCAAACTGAGTTACTGCCACTTTTCTGACAAGCCCAAAACTTCCTCCTCCCAGATTGACAGGATGGATTACCTTCTTTGCAAGTTAGAAGACCAAAGAAGCATCTACTCTGCAGCCAAAGCTGTGTTTGCAGTTCTTAAGGTGCACCCAAGTTCACTTTTCCAGCGTGGACATCAGCACAGGACCCAGCCCTCTCCCAGCAGCAAGTGCCTTGGTGAGCGGCTGCCCCACGCTGACTTCCATGGACACCAGAGGGGAGATGAACTCCCCTCCAGCTGCAGTGTCACCTTATGCCCCATGAGAGAACACTGCAGTTATTCTGGTGCCCCAGGAATTACACACTTCTGCTCCTTATCTATCTATCCTCAGAATAAAAAACCTGCTTTGATAACTTGCTGGCAACAGCTGTCAAAAAGCCCATTTTTGTGCATGTGAGTGCTGCATGTGCACACATCAGAAATTACTGTTTATAATTCCGCTATTTAACTTATCTCCTTTTTACCAAACTCTGTGGATATGGGGTAACATGGTATTAAAAGAACTCAGCTAGATTCTCAGTGCAGGCAGCGTGCAACACCTCCACGTCTAGGTGTGCAATTGCCTGCAATTTCAGATAATGCACCTTCCCAAGGCTTTGGCAAAATACGCATTTGCGTTGCAGAACATCAAGAGACAGAGAGGCAATAAATTCTCCTCTTCATCCTTCCCTCCGAGAGATAAACAACTTGGCAAGTTGGGTGATAAAGAACCAATATAATTATATGTCATTAAGCTGCAACTAATACTGGTAGAGAATGGATAAGGGCCTGCTGATTAGAAATGCTATCAAGGAACATCTAAGACATGGCATTAAGGCACGTATTGAAAATAGAATACACTTCATGCTTCTCCTAGAAATATTTAACTCTATTTCAAGCTACTACCTCTTGTCGTTTTACTCAACATGAGCACTTTTTGCCATGAAGAATTCTTTCTTCTGTCAAGGATTTTATGAAGGAGAGAACAAACAGCATCTAGCAATGAAACAGAGAATCTCCACCTTCTCCTTAGTGAAACAAAGCTCATCTCAATCTTCCTTCAGAAAGAAATGCCAGACTGAGCAAAAAACACTACCAGACCTCACTGCACAGCCCATTTGCTCCTTACGTAAGGCCTGCACCTGAACCTGTACCATTCCTGCACTGACTCCCTGGACTTCCTTGAAACAAAATTCCTGTACTGAACATCTTATTTGCCAACCATAAATCATACTTCATTCATTTGCTTTCAAAGAATATGATGGGATTCAGTAACGCAGCAGAGAAATGACTGCATGCAGAAGGCAGTGCTCAGCTCCTCATGAGAATCCAGCCCTGGTTGCATGTATTTCACCATCCACTGTGGAAAGCAAAAACTTCTGCTCATCTGTCAAGCAGCAGTTACTTAGACTTATCAAGCACATATTCCTGCACATTGTCTTCAGGGCCTGGCCAAAGTTGATATCTTCACTATCAAGAACCCACCTATATGACTGAGACAGTCGCTGGTGCTTCTGCAGCCCATTGAGTCCTGGCCTCTCCCCAGACATCACCACTGTGGGGGTCTAACAGCGGTTCTGGTATTTGCAAAAGAAAAACTGGGAGCTGCTGAAGGATCTGGGACTACATCCCTTTAAGTCTAAACTAGGATTCATATCAGAGAATACAAATCTCTGACGACCTGTGAGCTGAAGAGTAGTTTCTCTGCCTCTTTGCCTTTGAGTACTTCCACTGATTTCTACGACAGAGATGTTTGAGAAAGGAAAGCATAAACCCAGTTCTAACATAATCTCTCTCCCGATCCCACACAACATTTACATGTGGCCAGTATGTGACCAGACACCAAGGGAGACTCTTGTGCCAGTTCTCTGGGCTTGCACTATTCCCAGCCCAGCAAAGTTTCACAACAGTTGAAAACTGGGGGTTTTATCAGAAGGTGAGCATTCAGTGTTGCTAACAGAACTCAGTCATGATTGTCCAGGTGGATCGTTATACTCTTTTAGCAATTATCACCAGCACTAATATAACTTTGTCTGCTGCAAACCTGCAGCAGATCAGTGTCTTGATCTGATTCATATTCATGGGCATTATATCATAAAGTGCAACATATGATCCCAGTCTGACAGCTGATACTACAGACCATGTAAACAGAGATGAATCACTTCCTAAGTCTTTGCAGAAGGTTTGTTTGCCCTCAAAGAAACAAGTTTCAATTCCTCTAAAGGCCACTTGGACAGCAGAACCATCCATTTTTTTCCCTGTCTATAAGGAAGCACTTCCACAGTAGAAACTCTTTCCTGAGTGACTGGCCTACACCTGCAGCCATCTGCAAAATACCTGTCCCAAGAACCCTGTTTGAGAAAGTAAATCTTGTGAGAGGGAAAGGACTTTGAAAGGGAGCTACAGAAAGAATGAATGTGTGCTGGGAAACAGAAGAAATCACAAGACCATGTTACTATTGTAATTGCTATTTAGGTGTCACATCAAGATGAGAACTGATACAGTTATTAAACACACCTATTTTATAAACCTCAATTCTGCAAATTAAATGAAAACTTAAGGTGAGACCACATAACTGGAGGCAGGATTTGGCCAAAGGCCATTACTTCTCATAAGGACTGGCCTCTGGGAGAGCAGGTGTCTCATGAAACCCCCAGTGAGCTAGTTAACGCAGACTAAGAGAACAGTACTGGCAGATTATTTTTTGCTGAAAGTAATCTCACCACCGAGCTCTGACACAGGTTTAAAAATCCATTCAGATCCCAGAAGCTTGACTGCAACACAATTTGACACATGGCAAAATACACATCCTCTATACATAAGACTTACCTGGGATGCTGCTTAGACTTTGTTTGTATTTCCTCCCCGCCCCGCTTTCTCAATTCTAACCTGTTTATACTTCCAGGAATTAAAGCTAGAGGGCAGAGCGACAAGATTTTTCCAGCATCACTGGAAAAGATACAGGAAAACTGGCTTTGCCCACACTATCGGGCCATAGTTGCAATTTCATTTTCACTTGTTTCACTAGACCCGTAAAACGTGCTGAACGGGTGCAGGGGGAGACGTCACGTTTCAAGTATTGCCCAGACTGAACAAGAGCATCGTTTGTTGGTAACTACTACACAGTGAAATGGGCAAGTCCCTCGAGTGGAGGGATATCAGCTTTCTGGAATGACAACAGCACAAGCCCAGTGCAGTAATAATTCAGGCCCTACCTGATGCCTTCAGAGTGTGAGGCACAGACAGTAGAGAAATGCAGCTCTGCAGGCTGTGGGATCCTGGGTACCAGAAATTCTGCTCAGTGCAGAGTCTCAGGCAAAGCACAGGGAAGGGAGAGCCCGGAGGGACAGCCTCTAAGATGTGGTTCCAGCATCCACAGCTGGCCTAAATTTTACTCCACGCCAGGAAGCAGCTCCTTTCTCACAGATGGCTGCTGTTAGCAAGAGCTGACACCCACCATGGAGCAAGTGGGCATGCAATATTAATAGCATCAATGAGAAAATTATGAGCCCACATCAAAGCACTGAAAGTTGTTTTCATGACATTTGGCTTTAAAACTAAGTGCAAAGGGAAAGGTATTACACTCAGCTAAGCATGTTTAGAGGACTTTCTTTTCAAGATGTGATTCCACAGTTTTCAAACACACACACACATATGCAGAATGACCCCTTAAGGACACAGAAAAGCTGCTGTCAGCTACAACTCAGCAAATCACAAGTTACATGAAGAAATAAAAATCAATGCTGCTCTGAAATTTAGCCTGGTAGAAAAGTCAAAGCTATCATAACTAGAGGCTGGGAAGTTCTGCTATGACCATGTTTTTCCTACAATGCGGTCATCCCCTTGTAATGTGGATGCAATAATGCAAATGAAGTAGTACAAACTCATTTGCTAGAATTTTTCTAGTAACAGGCAATGATAAAAGAGCATAATTAATTTCTCTAATTTAGAAATCTCTCCTCCTCCATTAAAACACCGTGATGTTGGACCAAACTATACAGAGCCTATTCTCATCAACAGAGGCATCACAGCTGAAACACGAAGGTGTTGTCAGCAGTGCAATCTCTATGAGAAGACTCTTGGATTTTGTGATGCAATAAATGAGGGAGAAGTGCAAAACACAGAAATATTGTCACGAGGTGGCTGTTACTGGTGTTCCTTTTGACTGGAACAGGGATTGCTCAGCCACAACTAAGTCTACAGGTGGGCAAAGCTCCATGGGAGCTCCTCTGCTTGTACTCCAAGCAACTTGATGCACATGTCTGTTTTGGTAGCTGTAAAGGCATGCGAGCACAGAACTGTACCCACACCAGCATGCCCCGCAAGGTGTCCATCATAGCCTTGTCCTGCTGACAGCTACGGGAGTCTATCACTTCCAGCTTGGAGCACACGTGCTCTATCACTGCAGTGCTCTGAGAAGCTATAAAGTATGGCATTATGGCAACAGTGAACCTTCATGTGATTCTAGATGTGTTTCTTTGATAGCTCTGCCACTTTAACATCCACCCACAATGAGGGCCTGACATCTTTTTAAGTAGTTTGTTGAGACACTACAACCTGATGACTCAACTTAGTTATTTATCTTAATCTGCCACAGAACTCAGAGCTGCACAGTAAAATACGATGGGCTATTTCCTCTTGGAGCCGGTGAAAGACAGAATCAACCACTAATACATCTGCTCTACTTTTCCTGCTCAGTTAACTGGTTCCATTTGGAATCAAACCCTGCCTATCCACTACCTATTATTTGGGCAAAATAGACACAATCTAAGCAAATCCCATCTTGCGCATGCACAGCCTCCCTGACTTCACTGGCGCTCAGGCCAGACAGTTTGAAATTACATCACTGGCATCTTGATGCAGCTTAGATGGCATCACCTCATGTTACATAGGAATACAGGACTGGGAGACACTCGTTGGGTCACCAAGTACAATCCCTGCTGTCCAGGCAACCACGTCACCTAATCCCTTTATAAATGAATCAAAAATAGTTATGAACCATACTTCCTTGGGCACACCCCAGGCTGGCTATGGATTGATATACTGTGGTGTAAACTGACTGGGAAAAAGTACAAAGACACATCCCAGACAAATCAGAAACTGCAATAATCAGGGAGGCAACTTAGTCTACTGGCCAGGCACTGGGACAGGCAGCAAGATGGCTGGGTCCTGCTGCCAGCTCCCATGCTGTCCCATTCCACCCATAGTGGCATTGCTCCATCCCTCAGGTTCCCCTGGGCTGAGACCAAGATAATGATGTTGTTCTTCATTTGCAGATTGCTTTTAGCTCAACAGACAAAAAGAGGGATACAAGAACTAACTATTTTTATCCACTCAGTCTTCCCAGCAGGTTTTTAAAGCCCATTTTAAAGACCTCTTTTGCAATTCAGTCTGTAGATAATTTGCTACCTGCATCTCCATAAAGTTTAACCTGTCAGAGCCTGGCAAAGGTGTAATTTCATCCCCAGGCTCTTCTGACTTAAGACTCTGGAGCTTCTCTTTGTGGATAAAGTATCAAAGCAATATCTCTGTGAGACAACAGCCCTTTGCATCTGACAACCCATGCATTATTCTCTCTAAACATAGTTTAACAGGCCAAAATCAAAACTTTTGCTCTCTCCTCATTTCTCCTTCCCCTGTGCACACTTTAAGAAAGAACAAACACAGATAAGAGCAGTAGGCAGAGACACAGACAGAGAGGATGGTTTATCCCACAGGCAGAGGATTACTGCATCATGATGTAATGACCTTGTTCAGAAAAGAAAAAGGTTACTTACATGACAGCACGGGTTGTAGAAATACCAGCTCCTCTCCAGAGCAGGGTAAAACAATGTCCATTTAAAGTTATGCTGAAGAAAATGTAAAACACTTGTCCAGAGAACTGGAAAAAGAGCAAACTTTAGCCCAGCTGGCTTGGATATAATCTCTCCAGAAGCATGTAAGACATTGAACCAAACAGGCAGGAGTGTTGTTCAGCTAAGTATACACGGGAAGGAGATGCCATTCTGCTTTCTATGTGTTTGCATCTTCAGACATCCAAGAGTCCCCTCTACCCCCTACAGGGGTAGGACAAAAATAGCTACTTTTGTGTTTCATTTCAGGTGCAAAATGCTACCGAGCCAACCATTTTATTTGCCCCGTGAAGACTTTACGTTTGTACTTTCTTTGAATCTTTCCTTCCCCCACAGAACAACTGGAGGGAGGAAGGCCACATGCTTGCTATGAAGCAATCTCATGAAAGAATAACTCGAGGCCAGGCTTTTTTTCTCTGTTTAGACAGCATTTAGTGAAGCCTTGGCCGTGACTAAAATTCCAAGGCTGAGTAAATCACATTTATGACTACAGGTTCCTCAAAGGGACTTGCTTCTAATGAATTTTCAAATGTTATGAAAATAATAGGTATGGTATTTACCACTAAAACATTGTAATACTGCCCCAGTACAGCATGCTTACTTCCCTGCTCAATATTCATCTCTCACTGTTGTTATTCTGCTAAGGTGAAGCGTATGTTATTAAAGCCAATATTTACCAACAGGTACTACAGTTGTGTACCTAATGCAGTCCTTCCATGTAAAACTAGGCTTCCAACAGGAAAAAAAAGGCATTTGACAAGTCTTAGCTTGCCAAGGGCAACTGCTACATGCCCTGTTTCCAGGACAAGAAAGCCCTCCAGTTACCCCAGATACTTCCAGTGGTGAATGCTGAGCTTGTCTGCTAAGTTTTCTGAGCCATGTGGAAATCCTACAGCCGACACAGAAAGCTCTGAGTCTGAATTGGCATCAAATGCCTTAGAAAACAAGTGAATTTCATTTTGTTACAGGAATATGAGAAGGCCAAAATGCTTTATTTGTCAGTGCAGGAACAGTCACTCATCTAAGAACATGAATATTCTGTTGAAATTGTTATAAAATGAGACTCTTCCAAGGAAACCCTGCACTGAGCAACAGTGCCATGTGCCAGCTTTCAGTGCCCTCTACACCTGCATGCAACAAGAAATATATTTTCTATGGCAGATGAACAGCAATGACAGCCTTCAGACTAGAGTGCGGAACATAATTTGCAGCAAATTCCAGCCTCCCAAGAAGAAGCCTACAACATCTCCCCACTAGCTCAAAGGCTCCATACAAAGGCCAACTCAACATCATGCGTCTACTGCGGTGTTTCTTCTCAATTAACCAAGAAAAAGTGTACTAGCCATATATCAAAACTGCATTGCAGCTAGAGCTGCCAATTACTTATGGCAAAAAGGGAGGCTGATTCATTTGATTGCATGTGGGCCTTGGCTGGAGTTTTCCCAAAATGCTACAAGAAAAGAAGAAAACCTCAGTGAACCTCCCCCTCATTCCCACCCCTTCCTCCCCCCCAAATCACAGTCAAGAGGCCCGTGCTTGCAAAAACAACACTTCCTGGAGGATTCTTTCTCCAAATCACTCCTTTTCTAAATTCAGACAAAACACACAGCAACTCAAAATACATTTGCATATGATATATATGCATACAAGGACACCCCTCCCAAACACATACAAGTGAAATGCAATGCAAAGTGTCTAAAAAGCCATCAAATCCCCAGTCCCCAGAGATTCCCTACATCTTCCATCATAAACCCCACTACATTACGTGGCCACCTGTGTAATAGCTGCCTTACAACCCTCAGCTCAGCAACCAGGCTGCAATGGTGGCTAAACAGGGGTGGGGTGGCCTTGTCTTTTAAAATGGTCACAAATCAGAACATGTCTGCTCTATGCACAAGCACATCCTGAATCCAGATCCTTCCACAAGCTCCTTGTATCGGATGCATTTAATACCTAATATATCACAAGTAGCAATTCTTCAGCCAACACGTCCCTCCTCCAGGATAAGTGTTTCAAATGAGCCTTGCGGCCTCAGGGTGCCAGGGCTCTTCTCTCTGTAGCACACTGGATGGAAGCACCACAGGCCTGCTTTGAAAAAAGGACACATGAAGAAAAGTCACGTTCCACCTTAAATTGTCCTCGTGAGTCACCATGAATCCAAATTCTATGGTTTAGGCACCTACTGGCCTAGGTTTCCAAGGTCCCTGGTGACACCAACACCACTGTTCCCCACAGCAAGTTGAGGACACAAAAATTCAATTGTGTTTGCATCTAACTGATACCTTTCATTGCTCTGCCAGGTCTCTACTGCTGACTGTGGACATTTGACTTCATCCTTGTGTTTCCAGTGTGTCTGATACAAGTCAACCTGGCACCCTGCCCCGCTGGAGAAGTCAGACCCTACCTTAACACATCTCTGTTTTTTCTCCAGGCCTGACTTCTAGCCGTTTACTGTAAACCTTTACAACAGTTTTCAAAGAAAATATGCTTTGAGATCCTCAGAGTGAAGAAAAATTCTTGAAGCATGCACCTTCCAGGCTCACAGCCTTCTGGCACCAATGCCCCAAACTCAGGGGAGCACGGTGGAAGAAGCCTGGGCCAGTCCGAGCCACCCTTCCTGTGGGGAGGGGGCCAGCGCTCCGACACGGCCAGCACCATGGATCACAGCATAGGTCAGGACTCCACCAACAAAAGCCATCAGTCTAATGGAAACTTACACTTTAGAGGCTGCTTGGAATATCTAAGAGCATAATTTTTCCCCTCTCCTTGCCCAAAAATAAGTCCTACTGTGGGTTGACTTTAAGATTATGTTTAGTGGTCTGCTTCCTGGGGTCCATACTCAGCTATAACTCTCAATGTATGGCTTCTGTTCTGGTACACAAGCAATTATATTCAGGGTAACCATTCCAGTAGATGTATTCCTCAAACAGTGAATCCCACACGTCCCACTGTACCCATGAGGCCAAGCTCTGCCATTCTGCTAGGATCAGCAATGCATACACCATAAAATACAGTTCATAAAATAAAATACTCAAGAATCAGGGAACTGACCTCTTGCATAACCTGTGGGCCCAGAAACTTCATGCACATGCCACATGCTCGCTAAGAGGAGAGAGATCTTACCATACCAAGGACGTGAACCAGAAAACTACCTCATACACAGCCCCCTGTTGCTTTTCCTCATTACCTGGAGGTAATGAGGCCTGGCATTCACCTGGAGTGTCCAGCTTGCTCTACAGACTGTAGGAGAAGACAGGGCATGCGCTGAAGAGCGACTTGCTCAAAAGTTCTCGCTGTCTGCATTATGAATCGTGGCTGTAGGAAGTGCCCCCTAATTAAATATTCTGGAGACTTTTTACTTCAGACACACACAATGGTACCAGGAGTTCCAGGGTTTCAGTATCACTATAGCTTTCAAAAAGAAGGGTCCAGTACACATTCTCTGTGCATGAACTGTCAACATACTGCAAAAAAAGAGTAAGGCTCCACTCTCAGCTTATTCCTTCTGAAGTGCTTAATATTATTCATTAATGCCACTAGAGAGAAGGATTCCGCATTCCCCTAGTGCAAGAAGATGTGAAGACAGAACAAGAGCATGGAGAGAAGGTGTGGTACAGGACGTGGGGCAGAAATTAAAGGAGAACTCTGTGCCCACAGACTGCCACTCCAGATACTTCCAAATATTACCCTACCTCTTTCTGGTCTGTGCACCCTACGAAGTGCAAAGTGCCTCTTCAAAAAAGAAACAAAAATACCCAGAACAAACCAAAAAAACAGGGAGCAAATTCTGGGTGCTTTAGTCTCTGTTTCAGAGAGATGTTCTTGGGAACATCTCTTCCCAAGTTGAGATCCCAGAGCCTCTTGAACGAAGAGAGTCGTAACACAGCACAGCTAACAGAGGCCATATATGTAAGAAATAAATAACCAGGATGCCAACCTGAGCTGGCTAAGCTCACTAAAAAGATCAAACGAGGATGTAAGCAGCTCTTTTCTGGAGCAGGCAGGCATCGTTTCAGTTGTTGAAATATTCATGCCCCAATAGGAGCTGTGGTATCAATGTCTGTCCCTGATACACAACAAACCTGAGCTCAAAGCATGACAATCTGTGTTGTGCAGAGTAGAATCACAATTAAAGGCATTTTCCAAGCCTCTATTTCTGCATGCACACATTTGACAGCTTTTCTGGTGACATTTCAAGAGCATTCCAAATCCAAGTCCACAATCTTCTGCCTGTGAGGGCAGGAAACTTAAAAACAGTTTTAGCAAATGCCCACGATTTAATTGTGTGACTTCGGTTCTTCCCTCTCGGGTTTACCATGCACCAGCAGCTCCATGTTTTATCCGGGGAGTGTCTGGGTGCACCTGATAAATATGAGCTGGCATCTGGGCACTGCAGGTTGAATCAAAATTCTCTGCAGGGAAGCGCCTGGAAAATTTCTGTTCTGGAGGATTTTCTCCTTCACAATAAGGGAACAGAGGAGACAGAAAATAGAAAATATTAGGCCTTTCACTCCCCTTGAGACACATGCAGAAGTACTTTCCAGTGCCCTTCCCAAATAAAGCAAACAGCAATTTATTCATGCCAGCAGAGGGACAGGGACTGGGGGACCACACAGCTGCGGCCCCTTCAACAGCACTCTGGAGAAACGAGCACGCTCAGGTGACACGACAAAAAAATGGTTTAGTGCTCCCCTAATCACCTGCAGCTGACTGTGCACATACCCTGCAAAGCAGTGGTGAGCCTGCTAAGGTGCCAGATCATTTTCAACACCTGAAGATTAGAAAGAAAAGGAGAACAGTCCGGCTCTGGAGCCTGTGCTGTACTGCGATGTTGAAATGGCAGTTTGTTTCAGGCTTATAGGGGATCTAAGGCTGGACAATAACTGCAGTACACTGTCTTGTGGGAAAGCCAAGCACACATGTGGGCAGCAAGATGGACCAAAGCACTGCTACCACTGGTCCACATGCCAAGTATCACTTTCAGAAGTCATGGGGTCATATCAGAATATTTGTTACACTTTCTCTGAGGAAGCACCATTTTGCCTTTAGGATTATGAAGAAACACGTAAAACTTGCCCAAAGATTCCTGGAACACGTGTTTTGGGATCCAAATTGTCTTAATTTGCTTCTGATAGCAATAAAAAAGTACACATGACCAGAGCAAAGGACAGAGTAAAACAGATGTATCCAGCCTCAACTTTGCCATTTCCCATCTTTGCAAGCCTTATACAGTGCTGGAGTGTCCCTCACCTGTACTGCCCAGTGAGCCCCAAACCTAGCACTGTCACATGGAAGCTGTGCCAACAATCCAAACTGTGCAACTGGCAGCAAAGACTCCAGGGCAGAGACATGGCTTTACTCCGGATCAGTCAAGAGTCAGTTGCATCTGTGGATACACTACCAGATAAGCAATTGACAGCAAAAAATAACGTTGGGAAATGAGCCCCACTGAATACATAACAACACTGCTTTAGCCTTGAATACTTAATGCACACAGTCATGATGGCAAGTCATTACAGCAAGACAAACCAGTAGATAGCATCCGGTCATGGCAGTGCTTTCTCAACTGAGCAGGACATGCCCCTGTTTCAAGAGGGACATGCCTCTTGAAGTCTGTCTCTAGAAGGGAAGACAATAGACTGAACATTGGAGTAGCCAGAAGTGCACCTACCCCAGTGCTCTGAGAGCCAGACTTGCAGGTAGGGCTGGCGGCATATGCTGACAAGAAGATCCTCCCAACCCAGGAGCAAGAAGACCTAGAGCACTTGTAGGCCTTCTTGACACCCACTCAGGGCTTCCTGGGGTCAAGAGCACCAGTAACTGGGGACACGAGACTGCATCAACAAGATCACAGGGTTCTTGGATGGCAGTCAGTGGGACTGACTGGGTGGATGCCATGCTGCTTGCACAGAGCAAGGGGTGCCAACCTGCCATGTCCCACGCTGCTTGGTTAAGGAGACGGGAGCCACCTTGCAGGCCAGTCTCCTGTCTCAGGAAACTCAGCAGGCCAACTCATAAACAGGGCACCACCAAAGCTAAGGTGCACCTGTCCCATTAAATATGCAAAATGAAAAGTTCCTTTGCTGTCCCTGAACAGAGCACACCCTACATTTGCTGTCAGCTGTACACAAGCCACAGCTGCTGACATTCACCTGGAAAAGATGTTCAAAACTCAAAGCACTGAGACAAGCCACCAGCAAACCAGAGAAACTTTTGCGATATTTTCCCATTATAGAATTACCGCCAGAAGCAGGAGACACATCAGAGACAGCAGGTCTGAGACAAGACATTCACATCAGCATCTCCATCTGTGCTGACCCAAGCCCAGCGAGACCTACCAATTACCACTCAGCCTAACGCCATTCTTCAAATATCAGACAAATCAAAGTAAACATAGAAGAAATAGAAGATATGTACACTCAACTATTTGTGTCTGAAAGATACAAAGCAAAACAGAGCTGCAGGGGGGAAACACTAGCTAAACACAAAGTAGTACTGGTGAGTAGACAGTTTCTGCAGGTGAAAGTTAATTTGTGTTTCTCTCTCCCCTCTCTTCCCACCCACTCACTCTGTTCCCCCTGCCCATTAAGTTCCTGGCAGAAAAGCTTCAAGCACCTTTTACAGGAGCTAAGGCAGGTAATGAAAGAGGAAGATCACAGTGGGCTCCTGCTTGCCCCCTGTGCAGCGCAGCAAGGAACAGAAATCAGTACTCAAACCACCTAGGCACAAACTGACAGCAGCATTAATGTCCCAAAGTCACAGGAAGCGAGCAGAACCAGAGCAGAAGCAGAAGCCAAATCTGGCAACATCTCCCCTGTGACCAGTTCTGTGCAGACATGGCTAAGATGAAGGAGGAGTTGAAGGCAGGTCTGAAAAGCCTCCAGCTTCCAGGCTGTTTTTGATCCCAGAACACCAGCAGCTCCAGAAACACTTGGATCCACAGTCACAATTAAAGTATTAAAAAGAGGAGAAAGCTTCTAGGCAGAGGGAACAGGAACTCAAATGGGACTATCACCACAAACCATCTCTCTTCTAGAAGCAAATGCTGCCAGGCCAGGAGATGGCTAACACAGGAGCCAGGTTTGTTATAGCAAACTATACATTGCAGAGCTGAATTTGCCTCACCTATCCCTGTAACCATATGCACAGAAGTCACAAATATGTAGGGTGGAGGAAGCTGACCTCTTGTGCCAAGTTTTGTTTTGCCAGACCTTATGAGCTGGCTCAGGACACACAGAATTATTTGGACTCCAACTTCCACACACTTTGAAATACTGAGTTTGGGTCAGATCCTTACAGAGACATTGCCCAGTGAACACTCTACTTGAAGAAGTGAAGTCCTCTTCACTGTAGCCAACAGCAAAACACTCGCCAACTTCTGCAGGACCCTCCTACAGAGACTCATTGGGCATGTTAGTTTAGAGGGCACAAAGGCCCCATCAGACATTCCCTACGGGAGGCTGGCATGCTCGTGCTAAAGCCCCGAGGTGAGTGAGGCCTGAGCACAGGGCCTGCGACAACCAAAGCAGTTCTCCCTGGGTGCTGCCTCCTGCGGCGCTGCTGCCACAGCTGCCTCCCAAACTGTTGCTGCTGCAAGCGGTGGCCTATGAGGCTGGAAACTTAATCCTGTAACAGGAGCTCAGGGCTCCCAGGAGCTACTCAGACTTACTTTTAGTTATCCAGAGTCACCCAGTGAAGAAATGCCATCCATGCAGGTCTCGGTTCAGAGCACAAACTCCTCTGCAGCCAAGCTGCAGCTGCCTGCAGCCCCCCTCCAAACCCAGCCCCCCACCCCGTGCCTGCCATCAGCTCTTCTGCCCAGTCCCACACTCAAGGAAGGCAGCTCCAATCAGTGCAGCCACAAGCATGGCTGTCCCTCGCCAGCCCTGTGCTTACTGCAAAAAACCAAAACAGGCAATCCTTCCCCTTCATGCACTTCACTCCCTAGCCTTGACCAATCCACCAGCCCATGTCCCAGTCCTAAACCCAGTTCTCCCCAATCCCCAATTTACTTTGTTTTCTGCTCATACTGGTGGATAACCTGTGACTGAACACCTTTCTTGGAAGCATGAGGCTCCTCTGCAGCTATGTGCCCTACTTCCACAAGAGATGGGGCAAAAGTGCTTGAAAATCCCCAGTGACACTTCTGTGCAGATGGCCTGCTCCCTGCCAGCAGGCCCTGCACCAGCTCCTGCTCAGGCGACACCATGGTCCCCTCTGGCCTGCCCTCCTGCAGTCACCCTGGCTGGGGCTATGTTCTTACCCCTGTTCTCCCACTGGTGGCTTCCTCCTGGGCTGCTCCCTCCCTCTGGAAGCTGTGCCCGAGCCCCCTCCTCCCTGCCTGACAGCCACGGAGAAGGTGGATTCACCCAAGAGGAGGAGCCAGGGGAGAAGATCTCATCTTATCATCCTCTCCGGCCGCAGCATTTTGCTCCCTCTTGCCCCTCAGGCAGGCAGCTAGCAGCCTGGCTCCGGCCCTGCGGCCTCCCCCGTCCTCCTCCTCACGCAGGGGTGAGTCATGTCAGCCCCAAAGTCACACAGCAAAGCCCACGTTGATCTCCGGCCTCCTGGTTCCCCGTGCCGAACATCAGCACTGACTGTGCCCAGAAAGCAAGCAAAAAGTGGAGACTCTCCTCTCCCACAAGCTTTGCACGGCGTCACACTGCAGGGGGGCATCAGGGGGATGAGGGGAAGGGAGGCTCTAGGGGCACCTGCCGAACTCTCCACACAGGTAACCAGGCTGTCTGCTCCTAAAGCATGTTATGCCCCCCCCCAGCAAATGGAGCCACGTGAGGAGAGACAATCCAACCCCCCCCCTCAGCTCCCTTTGGGGTTGCAAACCCAGAAATAGCCCTACTCTTTCCAGCTCAGGCCCACAATCTCTTTCAGATGTTCCTCACTTTGAAGCCATGGCTGTTCCCATCTGAATTCCCTCAACCTTCTACGTTAAATACATCACTGTATTTAAAACAGAGTTCATTTCTGGCACCGGTGAAAAAACTGGAACTGAGAACTGTCTGAACAACCAAAAAGGGGGCACTGGCTCTGAGTGCATCCCCCAGGGGAGGAGGGATGCCCAAAGCAGGCAGACATCGCGCCGGAGCACTTCCTCGGCTGGCTGGTGTACAAGTCTGGGACAAAGGGACAACCCAGCACAGGGACCGGCTTCGCTGTGGCATCAGGCACCACCATGCGTGCGCCGGGGAGAGACCACCCTTCCCTGAATGGATTTCGGGAGAAACTTAGCAGGCGTTTTTAAAGGGGTCAGTCGGATGCGTACTGCCAAGAACGAGTATTTAAAAAAAAAAAAAAAAGAAAAGAAAAAAACCGGCAGAGTTATTTATAGCCCAGAATTTCTCACTCCCCTGCAGAAGCGCAGCCCAGCAGACCGCATTGTTGGAAGATGGGGAACACGAACACACACACACGCACCACGACAGCCTTTATGGCCGGTGTCGGCGCTGACAACTTCAGACCCGAGGGTGGCTCTGCGGCTGCCAGCCGCGCCGGCGGCTCCCTCCCGCAGGACACCGGGCTCCATTTACAGCCGAGGCGGCGGCCGCCCGGTAACACAGGTGTCACTTGGCGGGAGAGGAACCCCGCAGACGCAGACAACCCGGCGAGCGCGGTAGCCCAGCCCTCCCCGCGGCCGCGCAGCCCCCTTTCGCAAACACCCCCCCAACGCCCCCCGCAACCGAGGGGGGGGGGGGAAGGAGACGGGGTGCCGCACACACGGCCGCGGGCACCGCATTCCGCGGGCGGCCCCGGGTGAGGCGAAGCTCCGCCGGCCGCTCCCGGCCCGCCCCGACGCCCCGTTACCTGCAGCTCCCGCTGTCATGCTGCACCGGCCGTCCCCGTCCCCCGCCGCGGGCCCCCCCCGGGCGCAGCCCATCTGCCGCGCGCCCGGCCCGGCCCGTCCCCCCCGCGCCGCCGCCGCCGCGCGCCAATCGCCGGGCGCGCCGCCGGGACGCGCCGCCGCGCCCCGGCCCCGTGTCGTCACTCCGCTGCCCGCCGCGCCCATTGGCTGCGCCCGCCCGGCTGCGGCGGCCCCCTCGGAGCGCGAGGCGGGCGGCTGGGGCCAAATCTTGTGTTTTAAGGCGGCTGCGTGGGGAGAGCGCGGCGCGGGGGGGTCCCCGCTCCCCCTCCGAAAAGCGTCCCGAAAGGCGTCACGATGGGCCTTAGGCGTATCCGCAGGGAATAGAAAATGCACCGTGAAATTTGGGGTCATGCCCCCAGATTACGTTTGCCGTGTGACAGCTTTTCCTACCGGCATCCCAAGGTGGGAGAAAGCCCCCAGGTGCAAGGCTTGAGCAATCACCTCCAGCCGCTCCAGCGACAAAGAGGGCAGTTCCCCACAAAGATCCCCAAACGCACCAGAAGGAATAATCCCCTTCTTCAGAGGGTGTTTTCCCCTTCTCTTTCTTTTATTTAGAATTACACTTCTCCAGGCAGAGCGTAGTCCCACTCCTGAACCTGCCAGTTCAGCTCCTCCAGGAAAGGTCTGAAAAATAGAAACAGACCCTGTTTTGATGAGGATGACCTCACGTTTCCAGCATTTCCAGAAAACAAAAATAAATCCACATAAACATGACTAATTTTAGGCCCTTTCCAACAGAGCCCCTGGGGCCACAGGCATGATGGTAGCAGTGCCACGGGACCAGCCTTGCCCCGAGCTCACACCCTCGCCTGGGCTGTGCAAGGAACAAAGACAACCTTCTGCTGGCTGCCATTGCCAGAGGTAAGGCAGGTGACATGCATTTACCCAAGGGGAGATAACGAACCGCCCCAGCCCCACCACACTGCATGTGATCTTCCCTGACCACAAGTGGTTACCCTGCCACCCTACAGCTCATTCAAAGGACAGGTTCTCTAGAAGCAAAAGCACACTGAGTCACCCAGTCAACCCTGACGTGACAAGCAGCCCCTACTGAATCACTGCCATCTCGTCACCATGTGGTGAGGTGTCACCAAGGTTTTCTTCCCCAGTATGAGCCAAATCTATCACTTAGCTCTGCAGTGGTTACAGTCAAGCTGCGGAGTGAGCTGTTGCTGCTGTTTCCACCCTTGCAGAGAAATACCCCTGTGGACAGATGACTGTCAGGATCCTCTCAGGTCATCACAGAGGGACAGCAAGGCCACTGTCCCGTGACAATGGAAGAAGAGTGACCTTCCACTTTCTGCTGTATCCAAGTGGTGTGCGTCCAAGGGGGCTGGGGACAAGCAGACAGGGTAACCCCTGCAGAGGACACACTCTCCCTTGTTGACCTAAGTCAGGATAAAGCCCACAGGGCCAGCCGACTAAGTGATAGATTTGACTCATACTGGGGAAGAAAACTTGGTGATACTTCAGCATATAGAGGGTTTACGCTTTGGCCCAACTTTTCTCCCTTCAAAGTCTATGCAGAGATTTAGGGGACTGTCCCCCGATGTCAGAGAGGAAGGGAATGCAGCTGAAGGAGTTTTCAGGGGTCCCCACAGGCTCACCTAGACCTTCAGGCAAACCACACATGGGCTGTGGCAAACTGCTGTTTGAAAACAGCCCACAGGGCTGGACAGGATGGAGCAGGCAGTGGACAAGCAGTACCCACCTCCCTCCAGAGTAAAAATTATTCCTGGTTGGTTTAGACACAGAACAGGAGGTTATTTCCCACAGGCAGCAAGGGCTGTGTCCCACCCACAGGCTTCCGAAGGAGGGAGGCAGCTCAAGGACAAGCTGCAGACAGAGCACCAAGCCGGGCAATTACAGATGTTCGGATTGAATCTGTGAGTGAATCACTTTCATTCATTTTAACATAGTTTTAGCATGAACTATTAGCAAAACTATTCTTATAAGTGCTATAAGAAAACTGCAGGCTCCCTGAGACACTAAGCTTGATGCCTTGGCTTCTGACTTTGCCAAAAGCTGGGCAAGAGCAGATGAAGGAAGAGTTTCAGCTCCCTTTCCTCTGTGAAAGAGCAGAAACTTGACTCCGTGACTGCACGCAGTGAAAAAGCAGGATCAGATCCCTTACTCTCAGCCTGGTCCAAAGTTACGACTCTCTTGGGAGCTGAGGAAACTTTGCAAACACTGACTGTATGTGGTGGAGTTTTTCCTGAAAAATCACAGAGGATTTTTAAAATCTGTGCATTTTGAGTTGCCCTTTGAAGACCACAGAGCCCTTGAACCTGTGCTATTTCGGCCTTCCTGGGTTCTCCAGCTAACTTTAAGCTAATGGATGGAAGCCGACTGTTCCATGCCCAGTAGGAAGCAGATGCCCCATGCCTGTCCCATGCCTTCCCAGTAAAGGAGACAAAGAGAGGAAGCAAAGGCCAGAAAGGGGAAATTGCCCAAATGACAGAGCTTTCTTGCCCCTCACCCCAGCCACACCTGAGGCTGCCCCGTTGGAGCCAGAGGGCTCCTCCACACACTGTGAGCAGCAAGGTGTGCCGACAAGGGGCAAATTGCTCATGGCACGCAGCTGGGAGAGGGGAAAAGCTGAGTGGCTGCACGGCCAGGGCACCCACACAGCCCCGGGGTGCAGGGCTCAGCGCTGCAAGCTGGACTCGCTCCACGGGTCCGACACCTGGGACGGGATGGGCCAGGCCGGGCCTGCAGAGTCTCGCTGAGCCTGATCCCAGCCAGACGTGGACAGGGTGCTAGCTGTGTCCCCACAGGGCAGGGGAGAGCAGGCCGGTCCCTGTTAGATGTCAATCCTGTGTGACTGTCACACGGGTGTCAAAGCTAGTTGGCAATGCTTCAGGAGTCTGCGGCCCACGAGGTCTGGCCTCTGGACCCACAGGGCCTGTCTGAACCCTGTTTTTTCCAGATCCAGCTAGGTTTCCGAGCAAGGGTCTCATACTGCGAAAGTAACCTCAGAAGCTGCCTTAACTTGAGCTCCATTGCTCAATGCTTCCAGAGTCTGAGAAGCAGCAGGAGGGACCTGGCTGGACCAGGTCCATCACCAGCCCAAATAGCTCCTTTCGCCTGTGCAAAAAAAGGCAGGACTGACTGTATCAGGACCATCACGCTGGAGTGTCTTTGTGCCAGGCTGCACAGAAGCTCTCCAGCCCCTCTGTGGAACATCCCCAGCCAAGAGTGACCCAGGAACAACTACTCCCTAAATATGCAGCCCCACAGAAATAGAGAACCAGGTAGCCAAAGTAGCAAAGCAAGAGATTATTTCTGAGCAACAAATTGCCTTCTGGTAGCCTTTGTTCTTCTGAAAGATGCCTGAGGACTTCAGAAGCCAACAGCCATGTAGCCTCACCTTTAAGATGTAATCAGATAGACCCTCCCAAGCTGATGGCAGCGCTACAGGCCCTGCAGACACTTCCTGAAACCACCAGCACCCTTCCTTGTAAAAGAGAGGTTGTGCAAGGCTAAACATCTCAATAAAAGAGACCAAGCACCAGCATTTTCAGAAACCAAATGTAAACTTAGCTGGGCTGGCCAGGAAGTTAAAAAAAGAAAAGTCCTTCTTGTGCAAAAAGAGGAATCCCTCCGAAGAGCTGCCTGATCCTGCTTTCACAGGGAAGAAGGGCAGGAATTCAGGAAGGCTCAGCAGCCACACATCTGCAGGATGCCTCAGTCAGTACTATGTAGGATGTAACCTTAATGGAGTATGCGGTTCCAGGGAAGCCTCCGATACACTCTAGTGAAGGCACAAGGCCACTGAACAAACCCCTTTCTGCTTCAGCCGGGCAGGAAGGTGGACGCATTCTCCATCCATGACAGAACTGGTTCTGCCGCATTTATCACACCTTGCTGGCAAACATGACACAATCTGAGCAATACAGCCTGACTGGTAATTGGCTATCAGTAGGTTTTCGGTGGCAGGGGGAAGGCAGTGAGGATCCCATTAACCTGCCATACTTAGTGGTAGCTGCCAGAGAGCTTGTCCTGCAGATAAAATTAACTCTGACAACTAACTCCCATCCTCATTAACAAAACCCCAATAAGCAGCAACCTATTCTGGCTCCTAACAGCTCTGGGTATTACGCTGTGCTGCAGCTTTCTGCCTCTGCCATGGACCCCACTCCTGACCAAGGCTGCATTACCTGGGGGGCCGGGGGGAACCTGCTGAGCCAAGGCAGCACCGGAGAGGTTCAAAGCGGTACCGCAGCAGGACTGGCTTCGGGGTGTGGAGGGAAGGGAAATCTGGAGAGCACTAGGGGGAAAGGGACACGGAGGGACGCTGGAAGCTAACAATTAAATTTTGGGGCCTGCTTGGCCCATGATGTCATGGTTTCCCAGCGCCCCGCCGATTGGCTGCGGGTGAGCATCTGCTGGGAGCCGGGGCTGGTTATTTGCCTGAGGTTCAGACCTTTCCCAGCGGCTCTGAATCAGGCTGGTTGTCGTGACAACCTGGATACTGGCAGCTCCTGATAACCACGTAATGAGGTTGTCACAAAAAGGAGCCCCTCCATCAGAGGGGTTTAGGGATCATTACTGTTTCCGAGGGAGCGTGAGAGCAGAAGAGGTAAGGGGACCATCTGGCGATGCTGGAGCACGTCAACAGCCTCCCTTGGAAGGGAGCTTCGTTAGACAGGAACCACCTACCGACACGTAGCGATGGGAACCAGGCAGGCTGCCTGCCAGCAGTGAGGGGGTCCCAACTGCTCGGCTGTGGGATCTGGTTCTGCTGAGATCCAGGAAAAGGCGGAGCAAGGAGGACACACGAGCGCTGCTTGGGAACGTCTCGTGTCCCTGAGCAGTGAAGGTGGCCAGGGCTCACTCGGGCACAGGGCAGTAACACAGCCAGGGAGGAGTGACAGGGGGAGGCTGGCACACAGAGGTCTCCCTGCTGTGTCACTGGCCTCACATGCTGCCTCTTAGAGGGTAAGTCATTGAACCACGCTCTGCCTTAGCTTACCTCATTTGGAGGTAACTTCTGTGGATGTTTAGAACACCTTTCCACCACCACGCCACGGGGCACCGGGGAGTAGGCGTGCTGCAGACCCCGCACACGGCAGGGCAGAGACTGGCAGCAAACACAGCTCATTCAAAGAGACTTCATGCATGACTGTGCTGTCCTGAGGATCCTCTCAGCTCAGGTGCAAGAATGACAAGGCAGGACAGAGATGTCCCCTTATCATTACCAAAGACTGAGCTTCGGGGATCATGCAAGGCGCCAAACGCAGCATCTTCCCCTGGCATCTACACATGCACTGTCCTCTCACCCTAGGAAGCTTCTTGTCCTTCACCTTGTCCTTGTGAAACATGGGTTTCACCCTGTTCTCAGCAAACCTGCAGGATACCTACCACTGGCTGCAGTAACAATGGATTGGGGTGCTGCAGTCTGAAACCTTCATGGATGGTGGTAACACCACAGCTTGGAGAAGCTCAGTTGCCAAACTACTGACCCCCAAGACCAGGTCCCTGGAGGAGAATTTCCACAGTCACATTAAGGAACACACTTTTGAAAAAAACTCTCCTGAAAAATGATGAAGTCTGAATCTTTCCTAAGAGGAGACAGAAATTACCTCCATGGATAACTCTTTATGAATTTTACAGCAATGACTGACAGAATGTTTCTTTTATGTCATCTTCATCTGTTTTAAAAATACCTACTGTGAACACTTGCTTAAGTTAGTGTAAGACTTTATTAATAAAGTCTTCATCTTAAAAGCAGCTGTACTTTTATCTTAGTTTATATTTTTACCTCAAATCATAATTTTCCTACTCAAAATTAATGCTTCAACTGTGGATATAACTGAGATATAATATGAATATTAACACATGCCAATTGAATACCAATCAACCACTAAAGACTGCATTTAATAGAAACATTTCTTAATATACCACTGCTACATCTCATTAAAATGTTGTTGAGTCTTTACAACTGCTGTAAACAATCAAGTCAGATACAATCCACCTCCAGAAACTAGTAAAACTGAATGTGGTGCTCTCCGACTGAGGGGATGTGCGTGACACAAAATTCAAAACTAAGACAGAGATATAGTTCATTACCTGTAACAGAAATGCTCTCAGATTAATACTAGGCACCCCAGGTGCACAAATCCCACTTCTCTCTGAAAGACAGTGTCTCAGGGCTGGGCAGCAGCTCAGTGGCAGATGTGCTCTAACCTCCCAGTAACATTTCCTCCCACAGAACTCCAGTGTCACTCCCAGGCCTTTTTTTTCTTTTTTGTAAACTGCAATTTAAATCACCTTCCAGCAGGAGCAGCAGGACTAACAGCTTAAACGTATCGAGCCTCACCTTAACACAGCCTGTAAACAGAACACATCACAGCTTCCTGCAGAAACAGCAACAGGATTCAAAATTTTTCAGGAGGCTCCTGTGAAGTCAAATCCTGTCTAGTTTGCACTTAATTATCTCCCATCCTTCTTCATGGGGAACATCACATTTGTCTGAACACAAGCAAAGACAATGCACCTGCCTGCTGGATTTTATCTGCTAAAGATGTTGAATTCAATCTGCTCTCAGGCCTGAGAAAACCAAGATTCACCCTACCTATCTAAACAGCACAGAATGGTTTCCAGTCTTTCCTGGTGTCAGACAACAAGATTTTGAGGCGCAGTGTGTTACCCCAGGCTCAGGGGAGCGTAGCCAAGCTACCATGGCCCAGCACAAACACCAGGTTTACTGATAGGTGACCCTGCACTACAATGTCTCATCAGAGGTGAGAGATTGCTTCTCATGTAGGAAGAGATACACATAACTATGTCTCTGTATGCTTTGAGGGCAAAATCTGTCAGGTAAACCACTACAGTAATATTGTCAAATGCAGCAAATTTATCTTCTCCTTGAAAAATAGTAGTCATTCAACATTGATTCTTCACCGGAACAGCCACACATCACTATGCCTCAGTTTTCAACCTGTAAAATGAGACATCTAAGAACTATTCTTCAAGCTGTTTATTGTTGTTTTAATCTGAAAAGCATTTGCCAAAATACTAGGTTTTTTTTACACAAGTTGCTCTCCATTTTTCCCTCCAACTCCTTGTGAACAGGAGTGATACCGATTCTCATGCCTGCTGGGAAACTTCAAAATAGAGAGGCTCAAGAGGCAAAATGTCACCATTACACAGGCTACGTTCAGGCTTAGCCACATTGTTGCAGTGTCTGGATCTGGGGTTTTAATTTACAGTCACCTCAATTAAGTGAATGTAGTCTCAATCATTGAGACTAATTACTGCAGCGCTGAAGCGAAGTAAGCATGAAGCAGCCCTGCCTACACAGCCCTCCGATGTTGACACCTGAGCCCAGCCCTGTGCTGAGAACACAGGCATCAGTGGGGTGACCTGCTGAGCTCCTGCCTCCATGTATGTACTTGAAAGGGGTAAACTATTGCTGGTACCTGACATTCTAGGGTTTTAGAGATGCTGTAAACGGAGGCTGTTCAGAGCATCTCAGCATCCCAGACCAAACCACATGAAGATAACATCCAAAGGGAAGGTATGTGGCCAGTCTGATTTATGAAAATGAACTGATTAAAGCCAATAAGGCTGTTTGAAAATGAATCGGCATTAAGAGCTTTTACAGTGAAGCCACTATTGAAATTTTTTTTATGCCTGTTTCCTGGTCAGACATGTTTGCAACAAAAAAACCTTCCTCTCTGGCTCTTTCCCACTCAATACAGTTGTGCTTTAGGAACAGAAAAGGCTAAGGCAGGGATTCAGACCTAGTTTTTGCACTCCATCACCAGATTTAACGTGAGGGATGATTCTGGACTGAAGAAACAGGTGACTGGAGTGCTGTTTGCTGTGGAAGAGAAGCACTGTCAAGCAGCTGCCAGGAAAACGTTGCCATCTCTCATCTCCTGCTCCCTTCAGAGTATTCTGGAGAGATCTGGAAAGGCTGATGCCACGGAAGTCCAGGATTTCCCTATTGTTCTGAGACAGGCTCCAATGGGAGAAGGGAGGGAGCCAACCTGTGAGGGGGGCAGCAATGCACTACAAAACAGGCTGGAGATACAGACTCACATCCAGAAACAGACAACCTGAAGACTCTCCATCTTGTTTTCAAACCCCTGAACTAGGACCCTTCCTTTAGCACCCCAGCTGCTACAGCATATGATGACAGCAACACCCAAAGATGTGAGAGCAGCAAAGCTACCTGGGGCTCCACAAGTTTGTATCCATGTAAAGAATTCTTGTAGCTTGGACATCCTTCCATGGTAACACAGTCACACAGCCTCCAAGTCTGGGTTGACTTACCGCTGGCAGGTTTATAGCACAAAAAAAAATCTTGTAACGGTTTGCACCCCTTAGAGATCCTAGATCCTCAGCTAGAGTATCACAGGGCAGGATCCAAATTACTCCTTCAAAGCAGATGGGACAGCTGAGGCTGCTTTCATTTTTGCTGGTTTCTTCCCCTTTCCCCACAAAGGAAACCAGAACATTATTTCCATGTGGCTTCTCCTACTCATTCAGCCTGTTCTTGAAGATCCACTTTTCCCACAACAAATGCTGTAAATCCGAGAATTAACCTCATACTAGATCAGTATGAACTTTGATTTCACAGCTACAGCAACCCCACTGATGTCACAAGTGAATAGGAACAAAGGTGCTATGGATGGCAAACACAGGGCACTGCAGGACAGCATGTGAGTGCTGAAGAATGCCGGGATACCAATATGTTGCAACGCAAAAGTACTACAGGCATCAGGATAACATCAGCCTAGAGGGCCTGGAGAAGAAAAAGGTCTTTATGTGGTTCCCATTCCATGAATTAATACTTCATTGCCTGGAGAATATCCCATGAAAGTTAGATTTTACTATTGTGCTGGCTCAGGGGAGTGTCCTCCAGCAGCTGGAAGACTGGAGACAAGGGTTGTCTGTGATCTTACAGCACTTCCATACCAGCCTGTTAGCTTGAAGCCTTACAATTAGAGAAAGCGTGAAAGAGAACATGTGTCGACTTAGAGAATACCCTTCCCACTTACTGGGGTTGTGACTTGGAAAGTCAAAATACAAGAAATTCTCTGGCTGCTGGTGAGGAAAAGTATTTGATATTGGAACTTCATTTAGAGAAACACCTCAAACAAGATTTCAGGAACTTGTTCCAGAGGAAGGACTTTTACCTTTGTGAGACTGACCACATCATAAATGGAGAATGTGCCAGAAACAAACTTATATGTACTGTGAGGAGGTACTAGACTCTAAAACACAACCTTGCCTCCAACACATCCACAGTGCAGTTACTTTCTTAAGAGGAGAATAACCCTTTCCTCCTTTTTCCTTCTCATCAGTCTGTGAACCCTTCCAGCACCCTTCTTCCCTTTCTCCCCTGTAGCTCTGCACACACTGGTAGCTCACTACACATCAGGACACAGCCAGTAAAATGTTAGAGCTTATAGATTTGTTCACGTCAAGCAGTATTTCACTAGTGTTTGTCCTCAAACTCTTGGTCTTGTTTGGCCACAGAGAGAACCCCATAAGAAACAGTGAAGGCTGGTTATGCAGCTAAGCATGCATGCAGGTACAAACCCCAGGAAGAAGTTTGTTCCACAAATTTATCTTTCATGTCACTGAGAAAGTTAAGGTTTGTTTTGACATAGCATAGATAGGACCAAGCATTGGTTTGAAGACAGGCGGCCACAATCCTAGAAAAAAAAAAAACATAATCTCTTTATCATAAGTTTAGAGTCTAGAAGACAGTGGAACATGAGCTTTCTGGCAAAATAGGGGGGTCTTCTAAAAAATTATGCTTTTCAGAGTACAAAACAACTCAGGTTTAACAAGTCTTATCTGAGCTGTATAAGAGTTTTGAACCCCAAGATTAAGGAAAGATATGTTCGTGAGACCCTGAACCCAAGACAGTCCATGGAGAGAGCGTGTCTTAGCTGTAGAGATCTTTTCATATCACCTTCAGTAACCAGCTTTTTTAAAAAAACTCAAGAAATCATCAGTTTTAGCATGCACCCACAGGATGGAAGAACACTTAATTCATGGCAAATTTAGGAAAGTTTGTTTTCTATCCAGTTCATATAAAACCAAGTGTAAAAAGAAAAAATATTTCAAGAATCACAAGTGTGACCTTTTGACCCATTTCAGTGAAGTATATAAAAAGCACCGCAGTGCAGAAAGCCCATTTCAGCTACATTTCAGCCCTCGTCTGTCTGTGAGTGTCGAGTGTTCAGAGAATATAGTCAGGCTTATTAATCTGGTGTTTAAAGATGTCACCTAATCAAGAGCTGGGATCAGGAAGAAATCCCCAGCTGACATTAAAATGTTAAATGCAATGGACTGAATCCAATTATTATTTTTATTGGAATTGCTAATATATGGGATGGGGCTGGAGGGTCTGATTTCCAAGATAAACATGTGACATCAGTGCCACTGGAGACAGGGGCTGATTGAAGCTGTTCCGTGCTGCTGCTGTGCCAGGTCAGACTCCCCTTCCACCCCAGGCCTGCTGACACCCGGGCCAACAAGAAGCTCCCATGGAGTCAGGGAATCCCTGTCACAGCAATGGTGTGCTCTCATGCATCACAAAGGCTACAAACCTGCCTGGCTGCCCAACTGTTCTACTAACCCCCATCTTCCAGAAGGTATTTCCTTCCTTTGGTACTCATGAAATCCAAACCTCAGGGATTCCTGGTAAACCTACCATATAAACAGAGAAACAGCCTCTTTGTGAGCAAATTAATTTCTGTCTGTGAAGAGATCTCACAGTGGCCCTTCATCTCTTCAGTTTGCATATGTGCAACCTGCAGCAAATGTATCAAGATAGCCTTCCTTGTCATGAAAGTGCCTTTGCAGTTAGCTGATAAGTTTCCCTGCCAGTCTGAGCTCCTTCAATGCAAGGATACATCATAAGCCTTCCTCCCCAGAAATCCTTCACTGCATGAGAGGAAAATGACTGGGGTGTGTTGACAGCCTTCAAGTATCTGAAATCACTTTGTGAAGCATTACAGGGACCCAACCCAGCCAAGAACAATCACCCTTAAAATAGAAATTAAAATTAAATACCTTTATTTTTTCATGAAAGAAAAAGCAACATGTTTCATTGGAGTACCCACTCCACCTCTGTGTCACTCTTGACACCTTCACTGACAATCATACTTCGCTTCTGCCAATGCCCCATGGAGCCCACCATATGAGGTCACCACACTTAATAGCCCTCTCCCTGCTCTCGGTATCTGGTAAGAAGATAATGGCTCCGTACAAGCAATCTTTACAGCAAAAGGTACCATTCTGTGTTGAGGCCACTGGCGGAGAGGAACAGAGCCAGAGGCCAGCACTTGATTCAGTGGCATCCTGCCTGCTGTCCTGGTACCATATATCCAGACTGGACTCCAGCCAATAGGATGCAGCCAAATGTGATAGGTGATTCCATGACATTACTCCAGTTTACATCAGTGCAAATAAGACTGGGTTCCTGCTCTCACTCTTCCCTTGCTACCAGCATCGCTTTACTGTGCAACTGCCAGTCTGAATGCCAATCCAGTCTGCCTCTGGCTTACTGGAGGACCCGACTCTTATGCTTCAGTGCATCCTTGCAGTCAAAACAAGATCTTTGTTCATACATATTTTTAGTCTTGTTGCTACCCTGGCTTCTTCTCGTTAGCAGTCTTGCACAGCCATTGGTTCCACACCAGGGAAACAGGTTGATTATCTTGCATAACCCAAGGCAGAACAATGGGTGCTTGCCCCAGTAGGAATAACTGCTGTCCCATGGTGAGAGGAGGAAATCCCAGAAGTTCAGAAAGTCTCAGCAAAGCAGGGGAGGAAACGCCAGATAAATTCCTGATCAGAGGGAGAGAAACAGCATCCTTTTGGCACATGTGGTCATTTTGCTGCATGTCAGAGGGCTGCACAAAACCCTGCAGACAGCAGGTAAGGAGCTGTTTCTGGAGACAGCAGCTCCTTGGGGCAGAGCTTGGTGACTGATGTAGGGCAGAGCAGCTCCAGGGCACACTTGCTCTTTATAGGATGAGGTGACACATGGCCATAGACTCAAAGCTGGTGAATAGAGACCTAGGTTGCCAGGCTGGACTCACCCTTCACCAACATTTCAGCTCCCATTAACTTGGACTGAAGGGCCCAAGGGACCACCTTAGTCAGGCCCAGTCACACGAACCACACTGTCTCCTTAGAGCTGACACCTGCAGGTCAAGCTCCAGTCGAGACCATCAGCAGACAGCCTCATCCCGCTCTCCCTATGCACAGGACAGACAAATCAAGCCTGGGCTGCAGTATGCAACACAAACAAAGGTAACTAAGACACAGGCTTTCAACTAAGCCAAAAGCTCTCTGCTCATTTTTCCACACAGAGATCAACAGAGAGATCGAGTCCCTGCTCCTTCAGGGGCAAGATATGGCCTCTACCTCCCAAAGGAGATCTGATATGTCACTTCGGGCTGAGGCATGTAGAACCCAGCTCCTCCTCCTCACAAGGAGTTAAGTGATTGTACCGGTGTCTGCAGTGAGGGAAGAGAGACAGGGAAGAAGAATGACTTGTCCTTTTAAGGTCCAGTCACTTCACTGCCTGCCTCCCCCAAAACCTGCACCAGCAAAATGGATAGTCACACTTAATCCCGCACACAGTCTTCGTGTCATCCCACTTGATTTTATGTGGCAGCCACACTCCTTTCAAAATGGTGCATGGTGCACAACAGATTGACTGTGCAGCAAGGTGAATTACACTGTGAACAGAATGCCTGGACAATTGCTATGGCAAAAGAGACTGGCATTGATTCATGCTACTGCTGCCAATTATCTCCTGGTTGCACAATGAATCCCTTATCACCTTCTTTCACCAGAGCTGGGCAGGAGGAGCTTTGCAGCCTTTGCTTTTGCCTCACTAATCATTGCTGGGCTGACAAGTCCCACGGACCGGGAACAGACTGCTCTTCTGGCTCAAAAATAGAGCCCATGCTTTGCCTTCACTCTGACTGCTGAAAATGTGCCCTCAGATGGCCTGTGATGCCATTTTTGTCTTCTAATGGAAGCTGAATGTCACTGCTTTCCCCATCAGGAATGAATGCTGGCCGACTGAAGCCCCAGTTCTGGCCACTTGTTGCACCAGAGAGCAGTTGAACAGGTCTCTCCAAGGAGAGGGGCACTGGGCAGGCATGACTGGAAGCTCAACTCCTCTGTCCCAGGGCAGGCAGTGCCAGTGCCTGCCAGAGCCCATTGAGCTGGAGCTGGCACAGACAGGCAGCCTCGCACACTCATGTCTCCTGTCACTGCCATCCTCAGCACTCCTTGGAGAGGTGGAAAGTCATGATGCCAACACCAGGTCCCCTCAGAAGGAGACTACGAATCTATGTTTCATTTGCAAGTGATCTGCTCAGAATCAGCCGGATGGATTCAGGAGACAGGAGAAGAAAGATCTTACCTGTTTGCTGTTTAGTGGTTTAATGTCAGAAAGCATTGGGACTGAAATAATATCAAGTTTCATGGCCCTTGAGCTCTTTTTGTTGTGCTTCAAAAAGGCAAAACCCAAACCAAAAAAGCTCACATATAGCATAGGAATTTTCCTCCCTCTACTGTCTCAAAAAATATGAAACCAAATTCTTCCTCAGGTGGGCTGCAGCCCTAGAAAGGGGCGCAATGCAGAGTGACATCTGCATCTTCCCTGTCCCCTGCTGTACCTCCTTTAGGGGTGCTGACTCACAAGCTGTGGCTGATTCGTAGTAAACTCCGCTCCAAGAGCTACCCAAACCTCATGCAAATCAGACAAAGAGAAACAGATCCATCTTACCATACATTAGAGAAATGGAGAGGCACAGCCAGTCCCATATACAGGGTAGCATTGCAGAAAAGCCCACTGTACTTTGGACTCTACTTCCTATACTGCTCTACTTTGTAATTTTCCAAGCAAAAATAATTTTGACCCTGGAGTAAACTTTCTGTCCAGAACTGCCACCACTGAACAGGCAGGCCTGCATCCCTACACCTCCTTCTGGTGTCCTTGTACCAATGAGGCATGGAAAGGTGAGCTGCTCTGAATGGAAATGAGGGGGGGGGGGGTGAGTACGACCATCAAATCCAGGGGCATCATCAGTTTTCTCTCTAACAGACAGCAATTTTTCCTCCCGACCTCCAGGGCTCACCAGCCCCAAGGCTATGTGCTTATTGTAGCATTGGCCACCTGTCTCGGAGCCGTGTCATTGAATTCAGCTTGTGAATGCTGCACTATTTTGGTCCTTTTGTTATAGGTGCCCAAAAGAAGTGATTGTGGTTCTGCAAAACCCCGAGACAATGTTGTATATTCGTGAGTGCCATCTACTGGCACTGTCTCCCTCAATTGGCCTTTACAAAGCCACTTCGTGGGGTATGGAGCTCTCCAGACCCAGAACACACAGGTGCCACTGGCTCCGGTTCTCTCCCTAGCAGAAGGCACAGACTTTTTCCCCAATATCCCAAGCTTTCTGCTTGTCAGCTACAGGAAATAAATCAGGTGGATTCATTCTATAATCTGCAACAAGTATTGTTTAAGTAAAAGGAACATGTTTTCCTGGTAGGGAAAGGACAACAGTTAAGGAAACACTTGAGATCTCAAGAGATTCTTTTTGATGCTTCTGCTAGCTAGATAACAAGACATCAATGCAGAAAAGTATCCATCCAACACACACATATACTGGCTTCTTCCTCAAAAGACTGTCTGCCCCCCCAGAACCTCAGTTTCTAATGATTTCAGCTGTAAAGAAAACCTCAAGTCTCAGATGCTGAGGTATCTTGCAGAGTGTGCTGACAGCCAGAAAAATTTGCTCTACAATGAGTGATCTCATGCCTAATCACCACATTTGCAGTGATAACCATCAGAGGTCAAACATGGGCAATTTATCCAGTTTTCCTGGGAGAGAGAAGCAAGACGATCCCAAACCTGCACACTTTGCACCAAGGAATATTTCATTAAAAGGGCCCAAAGTCAAAAACATTTGCCAGACATTATTTTGCTCCCCCAAAAGGTCAACAATACTTAGCAGCACCCCTGTGCTAGATAAGCTCTGCCCACTGAAGGAGAGCCATGCAGCACTTACCCTCATCAGGGCAATAATTACACTCATAGAGCATTATGAAAAAAGTCTGGCAAATCAGAGAATCTGGCAACAGTGGGAATATGCCAATCTAACTGACAAGTAATATGAAGGCTGCTAAGAGATGACGAGCAAAGGACTGGAGTACAGAGGATGAAACATATCCAAAAGTGCAACAAAATCACAGATGGATAAAGTCTCCTTGACACAAGCCCTGGAAAGAGCAGAGCCACTTCATCTCTGGGCCACACAGGCTTAGGATTTGTGTTCTCCTTCCATAGCTGCCCTTGACATGGAGCCAAACTCATCCTTTTATGCTCGCAATCAATGCCAGTATGGCAAGCTCTTCTTACTGCCTTGTACAGACATACACATTGGCCTTCCCTGAGATCACAGCATCCAGTGTCCCTTTCCCTTGCCTTTCCATCTGTCTTCTCCCTGATAGTCACCCTCTCCTGTTTGCTTTTCACCTTCACCACACTTATTGGAGCCAGAAAGAGATACGTATCCTGCAAAGAGCCACCTCAAAAGCAGGAGGCTTAAACCTAAACTCTCCCAGGAAGGCATGAGTTATGCACAGTCTTGATAAAAGTGATTAACCATCATTATCAGGTTGCTATAGCGTCAGTTCTGGTGCTCACTCTAAGAAGGACAAATGTCTGATAGCACAGAGTTTAACAAAAGAGATAAAGAACAAGAATTTAAAGTCCAGATAACCCATCTAGCAGAGAGCTGGAATGAGCTCAGTGCCTGTAATTTTTTAATGAGAAGGTTCGAATGCATCTCAATCACAGTCTGTATGTACCTGTGCAGTGAGAAATCCTGGGACTGGTGGATGTTTGAGTCTTTTTTTAATTTCAAACAAAAGCACAATGAGAAGCAAAACAAAGACTGGAGGCTGAAAACCAGTAAGGAGAACATTATTAGACCAAAGCAATGCACTGCTGACATAACATATGAAGTTAGCAGTAAATTTTTCTCCGATTTACAGTTTCTGCATCCCCACTGAACGTCTGTCCAAATGACATGCTCCAACCTAAGCAGAAGCTATTGAGATAGAAGTAGAAATCTTTGGATAAAAGTTTGTAGTCTGTTTTGCATGGGAAGTCAGACTAGCTGCTTAGAACTGCCCCATCCTCTTGTGAACAGGGCCATGATGGGAGAGATGGAGTATGAGAACTGGCAGCCAAAGAACAGTAGTACAGTAGTAATAGTTTCCCATTACCTGGAATTACAGTGCCATTAAGTCAGTATGTTAGGAGGTAGAATATTAATGTTTCCTACCCAGGGTTTCTCCAGCAGTAATGAAAATCACAGAAATGCGTAGTACGACTCATATAGACTGCATGCAGAAAAAAAAGAAAATAAACCATTGCAATATGCAATGGTTGGGAACTCCTGTACCATATGTGTTATTCTTTATTAATTGCATTCCTATAGCAATATACTTTTGAAGCACCCTGTAGCTTAAAGCCATTTACTTTCTAAGTGTTAATTAGGGTTCACAATAAATGCCGAGAAGTGAAGGAAGTGTGTTCTTCTCTCTCCTATGTAAAGCCCTACATGCAAAACCCAAAGGGACTTGCACGAGGTCACAAGTGAATCAATAGCATGGCCAGAAACAGAGCTCAAAACTCCTGGCTTCTAGATTCCTCCCACAGAAAGAGAAAGGTTGGTAACAAATCCCCAAAGAAGTGGGAATGAGCAGGAAAAAAATCACAGTGCAGGCTGGCTGTGTTCACTGGTGAGTTAATTAGATTGTGGCCTAATTAAAATACAGCCTTTGCATCTTGCCTTTCTTCCTTGACGATGTGGGCAGCAGGTATAGGTTGCCCATAAGTTTAAACTGTAAGCTAGAAGACAGCCTCTAACCTTGGAGATAGTGGAGCAGCTCTACATTGGGGCAAGAAACCCAGTGATTTAAATCACTGCACCCACTACGCTCATGGAAAGCATCACTGGATATAATTGCCTGCAACAGCAGAGGGAGAGAAATGAAGACACAAAAGGCTCCTCCCACTGCTTTCACAGTAAACCTAGTTTTAGAAGCACCAAACACTTAGCATTTCAAATAAAGTTGCCAGGTACATGGGTGTTCAGCACCTCTAGAAAGCAGTTCCTGCATGGTAGCATTTATAAAGCACACACAAGTCCGATATGCTTCTAATGGCTGCAGATAAAGACTACTTCTGCGTAAAGCTGCAAAAACAAGTGGCAATCACATACCTCTGTGTCACAGTGAAGACGGGGAAACAAGGGCATTAATCATGTTAATTCCACAGTAGGAATAGAAGCTTACAACAGACCACGAAGATGAAACGTTACCCAAAGATTCAGCCTCCACACACAAAACCTAGTATCTGGGAAAACTACTATAATAAAAGAGGGGTTTTGGCTTAAGATTGTTTTTAGAGGGCAACAGTCTGGTCATAGAAAAAGTTGGGTTTAACTTGCTTAATCTTTGGTGAGTTTTAAGTGTCTGATGAGGAGCTCACTAGAAACGCCCCACTGTTGCCATCACTCCCCTGTTCCACACAGGCAGAGGTGCCATGAGCACCAGCCATCACCTCTTGGGAAAGGCGGTCTTCAGTTACCAAAGGAAAAGTGCAGCCAAGGTTCCTACTGAAACCTGCAGTTCACATGAGGATGAATAGTAACAAAATGAAATACCAAAGTCTCCCACCACAGAATCAGTTCATGAGTGACCGGAGGTGAAATGCTGGAAACGATACAAGCTAGTGCTCGCAGAGGGACAGAGCCAGAGTGTTCAGGAGGTGCCCAGGGCAGCTTCACACAGGCTGCACATCCAAGATAACTCCCCACCTGCCAAGACAAACACCCTCCGGACACAGACAATGCTGAAAAGCCTAAGTGTTCGGCAGATGAGAAGGGAAAAAAAAATAATCTTTAAACTCTGAAGGTAAATGACATTACTTTCACCCTTAATAACTCACAGGTATATTTTTTCCTATCTTGTCTGCCAAACATTTCAAACCAACGTTGCATTTCCTACGAAACCATGATGCTCATACAAGGAAACTCAAGTGAGCAGTGGCGCATGAAACAGTATAGTGCTTTGAAAATGAAGTTTCCAAAAACATAGCAGAAGAGAAGTGGAGGGATCAGAAGCAGCAATGAATGGACACAGAGAGACAGGATTTCTCTGTACATCAGAGCTCTGAGCTTCAAAATCACGTGGAAATCCCAGCTTTCCTGGTTTTATCAGAAAATAGCCCAGGAGACAGACCGAAGGCTCTGAGGCCATTCATTTTCCAACATGACAATGCAGCTACAGCCAGAGCATCACATTGCAGTCATGCTGCCTGTTACTCAATGTGAAAAAAGATCAAAGAGCAAGAGAGACCGGATCCAGTGAGGCACAGTGCGAATCCGCAGCCACACTGTTCCCTTTCTCAGAGCTCATCTAGCTGAAAGCAAGGAGTCTGTTCAAGCCATGAGTGTCTGCACCTACACAGAGAGGAATCGATAATGCCAAATAGCCCCCTTCTCCTGCTTGATGGACTGCACTACACACAATTGCTTAGAGCCCCTAAGGGTACAGGTAGCACTGCTGGTTTGCTCCAGCACAGGAGGGTCAAAAGACCCATAACTCCAGAAATGTCTGGTTGCAAACAAAAGCCAGGGAAGCTCACGTATTTATGAAGTTTTATCAGCTTCCAGTCCCTTTTATCTTCTGTTTTGCTGTCACCTATCACTAAAATTAAGTAACCTTTAGTCTTCTCGCTATGTTAACCAAGAGATGCTACAGATTCAGCAAAGTCAGACTCCATCTGACCTGCTGGATACTTGCTCCTGGTACACTTGACAGGAAAGCACAGCCTACGATGGAGAGAACAAAGGAGTCATCCCTTGGAATTGTAAGTGCCTGATACCTACCCAGCTCTCATAAAAGAAACACAGGGATTACACACAGACTTATAATTGGGATGAACCTATACAGGCATATCAGTAACTGATGCTAAACTGTGTGGACATACCTGATTCACAACCCCTTAAAGGATCTGGGACAGAGAACATTAGCAGCACAACGTAACGCCCAGCCTTCGCACACTATCTTTACAACAGGCAGTCAATATCCCTGCAAAGTTGCCTGCCTGTGTTTCCTATCTGTATTATCTTCCTTGCACATTTTGGTCCTGATCTCAAAAAGGTGCTGTTCATCTCTTTTTCCCCAAATTTACCTCCCCAGTTCTGCACAGCCATAAGCTGCCCATATATTTCCATGCCTTGAAAAGTCAGGATAAGTACACTCTGAAATCCAAAGAAAAATAAAACAACACTGCATCAAAATACAGGGTAGCACTGTAGCATGGACATGCACTTTCTGCTACTTGGCCAGCATTTTAGGACTATTCGTGGTTTTCTTCTCTCTTTCTGATGCTTCTTTACAAATCAGGCTCTCTCCCTGCCTGGTCCTCCTGTGATAAAAGTCTTGTTGCAGCTGCAGGGAAAGACAAGCCATTTCACTTGCATGGCTGCCTCTGCATTTCAAGCTTATTTGTATGAGACACTGCCACCCAGCACAATTTGCATACGTACCAAAATGCCAGACCTGCACAAAATGAAGCAGGAAAACCATTTGTCTCTCCCCTCGGAAAAGGTTAATGGCATGGATACTTTGCAAATGTTTACTATGAAGTGTTTCCTAAGCCTGTGAGCTATAGAATTTGTACATAAAAGGACGTTCGCCCTCTTTGCCCAGTCCCACAATCCTATTTGCTTCAGATTAACATGAGTGACCTCCACTTCACTTCAGCTTCATTCATCTCCCACAGAGCAGGGCATGGTTTTACTGAATTATTTCCCTGCCACAATGAAATGCTATTCAGCTGCATTGGAGGGGACAAGGCTGCAGATGCAGGTGTTAGCTTTCTGTCACATTAACCATTCAACATCCAGACAAGATTCCTATTTAAACCTTACTCAAACCAAGAGGGCTGCAGAAAACTATGACATAAGTACAAGATGCCTCGACCTTACACACCAGAACACTAGGCCCAAACGTGATAAGAAAACAGGGGTGAAATCCATTCTGGTAATTACCTGTGAACGTACACATCAGGGGACAAAGCAGCCCTGCTGCCATGAAGCACCTCATCTCAGCTACTCCTGCAGGTTCCCCCCTCCATGTTCTGTGCCAGTCACCCAACATGCCCCACAGATGCTGTCTTACAAGTGTATCACAGAGTGCTCTGGGATGAGTGCTCTTTAAAATGGCTTAAATTAAATTGACATACGAAGTGTCACCTCCATATTAAGCCAGGCTGAAGAAAACCCTTTCCATCCCTTCTCTCTTTCTTTCTTCCCTTCTCACTGTGCTTTAAAGGAGGGCTTACATGTCACTCATCTCTCTGGCCATCAATAGGAAACAACTCCTACCCGAAAGGTGTCTTCAGTTGCGGACAATAAGGGCCGGGAGGATATGCCCTCGTTTCCCCAGTCCTCCAAGAATAACAGCCCAGACTGAAGTCCCCTCACAAGTCAGATCTCTTCTGTCAGACACAAGCCCAAATTATTCTGGCACATAAACACAGATCTGTGCTGAGAGAATGGCCATTGGGCAATTAACAGAACAAGCATTAAATCTGTCCCACTCCTTTGTTCTCCAGGCAGGCTGCAAGATTGACTGAACCCTTTTGCTCGGGAAAACAAATATTAGGCCCAATCTTCAGTTGGCAGAAAACCACACAGTGCCGTCAATTGCTCTATGACCCTGACTGAAATTTTGACCTACGGCTTCTAGCTGCATCAAAACTCTTACTTGCTACCTGCAGCTCCCATACCTTCAAATGCCACAGTAACTCCACTGACTATTTTTGGCAGATCAGGGCCAGATTTTACCAGACCTCACTTTGTTTTTCACCTTGTCATTCCATTCTGATTTTCCTGCCAGATGGACACACCTACCAAGCTTGCCCTTCTATCTTCCCATACTCTTCTGTCTTACGCACGTAGGCTGCGCTGAACAGCTCTAAGTAAGAAGTCAGATCCTTTCTGGAAGTGCCACAACAGCACAGTGTAACTCTCCTCCTGCATTAGTGGCCATCCTGGGAAGCACCCAGGCTGCCTGGCAAATCCTGCTCCAATATGGAGTAGATTACACCAGATTTGGGAGCTTTTGCTGTGGTTTGCAAATAATCAGATATTTCAGACAGAAACCATAAGTACTGTATTTACGTGTTCTGTTCATTACCACAAATCAGCATCCTGCCTAAAGAAGCAGAGCCCTAAGCTTAAAGTAGAGCAGGCAAGTATAAAGGACCGGTGGCAGTAATTGTCCTGTTCTCTTGGAGCAAGGCAATCAGACCATTCCCTTTGGCACCCAGACTGTCCCAACACATGTTCCCTGCTTTAGCTCTCCAAAGAATTACATACCATTCCTTACTCTGCCCAGGCAAAAGTTTGCTTTGCTTTTGCACTTGGTGACCAGTGGTTGGGTTTTTGGTTTAAAAAACAAAACCATGTATTTACTGAAGATCACATGTGACTCTTGTGATGAGCAAAGCCATTTTAAACTGTCCAGATCCTGAGGGAACCAGCCAGAACACAAAGGGTGTTGTGTGAGCCCCTCTTCAACAGACATGCATACTGAACTCCAAAAAAGCCAGAGACTGATGAAGGCTGGTAGGATAATCAGAATAAGGGAGATTCCTCTATGGGAGACCAGAGTAGAGAGCTTTTTTTTAGCTTAACCAAAGACTGAGAGGGGTCAACACTGCAATCCACAAATAACTGAAAGGCAAACACCAAGGAAGAAAAATAGCTAGTCAAGATCAGTGACTAGAAATAAACAAAGAAGAATAAAAAGACCATAAGTAAATTTGAACTGGAAATTATAGTGTTTCTATTACGAGAAGGATGAGGCAGAAGCTACTTTTCAATAGAAATAATGGGGGAAAGAAACCACTAACCATCTTTGGGAGTTTATAAAGCAGACTCTAGGACACAATACCTGCAGTCAGAGAGGCTGAATCAGGCACCCTCAAGCTTCCTCGCTACACTGGGTGCTCAGCTTAATCCCAAAGAACAAAAAGAAAAAAAAAAGGAAACTGGCAACACTCACCACTGCTGTCAAAAATCTCTCATTAAAACTAGGGCACAAATGCAGCAAGCTCTGCAAGGAGGAATGCCCAGAGGAAAAATATGGCAAGTCAGTGAATTCAGGCTCCCTGATAACTTGTGCCTCTCCATCACAGACACTTGCCCCACGTTTGCTCTCCAGGATGATTTGCCAGTTGGGATTTTTCTGAAGCACATCTACAGTGAGGCATCAGGAAACTCTTTAAAAGCTATTGGAATAATTCTACACAAAAGCACTCTCTTGCAGTGAAACAAACCGTTAAGAGGAAAAGTGGTCAAGTTTTTTATTAGTTTATTTAGTATCTGTAACCAGAATTTGCAGGAATAAGAACTGAAATGCTTCCATCGCTAGTTAAAATTTTCAAAGGAATTGTGGTTTTTTTATCCCAACAAACACTCTCTATCAACATTTGTAATTTATGGCCCAAGAGGCATGGAATGCAGAAAGTAGGCAGACACATAAAAGAAAGCAGAGTGTCTAGTTTTATTTTACAACATTGTACATCATACAGTGCAGAGAAAGAAGAAAACTCAGCTGGCCTAAAATAGGCATAACTGGTTTTAAGGGTTTATTGCCTAAGCTCAAAGTTCTAGCACAGCATATCCTTCTTTAAAAAATAAATAAATATATATACACAATACCCTCGCTCATTCAGTATCTTAACTAAGGATTCAGTGTTCCAGGTTTGACATGGAAGGATTATATGCTGGATTATATGATGCTTTAGGCAGACATTCTCTCTAAGGAAATGGTGATCTCTCTGCTTCTAGATCTACCCTCCTCTGAAAGCCTGGCAATGCCACTGAATGACTATTTAGCATGACCAAAACACTAGTGGGTTCATTCCTATCTCCTTGCATGCACGGAGCTTGCGATGACATCTTGCCCTGGGAGGTAAAAATATAGAAGAAAAATGAAAAGAGAGAGGGAAATAAAGAAAATGGGTAAAAAATATGCGGGAAGGGACACGGCAGAAAGAAACCCAGTACAGGAAACAAACACTTCCACAGCTTTCTCCAAACTGTATCCATGTCTCTTTTTAATAATCTTCCTATTTTGCAAATACTTCAAAACTAAATAGAAGCCTTTCTGTCAAATATACAGTGAAAGAAATACTGACAGGTTTGTCTTTCCTTTCACACTCTCCTCCTCTCTCACCTACGTCTGACCTAAGAAGAGCACTGAACCACATGCAGATCTGTTGGGAGATCCATCAGTGCTATGGAAGGCAACACTGTCTGGACTGAAGGCAGCTGGCCCAGGGCAAGGTACCACCTTCCATCCACTGCAGCAATGGGGCTCTACCTACAACACAGCCAAAAGCTTGCAAACTCCTGTAACATTTTAGAAACTGCTTGGGAATTATCTAGAATTTCTTACAGTATTGAAATATGAGGTGTCCTGCCACCCAGAGAATTTCATCTGAATATACCTGGGGATGCAGCACATGCATGCACAGTCACAGATGTCTTCAGTGCTCATGAACAAAAGGATTACTTGAATAAGGTTGGCTCTCAGATAGAATCCAAATGACTGAGGAAAGGTTATCATTACTCTTCCACCCATGCGTGTTCAAAGCACACTGGTCAGTAATGGAACAGATCCTCTAAGGAGTCACTGGTACCTGTAACTCATTCCTACTGCTACTCCGAGAAGGAATTAATCAATAAATTAGTTTCTAGGCACTCACCAAGGGATCAGTCCCCCATTTTGCAGGACAAGCAGGAGGGATGCTTGTCCCTGTTCTACACCACTTAAGAACCCCTGTTACTGGCAGTACACCGGTAAAGGAGATGAGAGGGAGAGGAAAAGCAACAGCACAGCACAGAAACCACACCCCCCATTTAGTTACTGTAGTTTAATCACAGGACCATACTCAATTAAAAGAGACAGTACAGTGGAAAGTTGTGTAAAATAACTTATTGGCCTTCTTTTCCCCACACACAAAAGAAAAAGGTGCTTGTCAGTCCCATGAAAACAACTTTGATCTCAGGACTTATCTAACCACAAAACAAGAAGAAATGAAAGCAAAAATGAAAGGCAGCTCTCTGGAAGGGTGCAGTATGCATACAGCTTCCCTCCATACACTGCGTTGCCTCTGCCTCCCCACCACAAGGAGATGATTCCCGAGAGCTGGCAAGGTACAACCCAGAGGACAGCCCCCCACACACAATGTACCTCAGGCACTCTCCTAAGGCTCTACCAGATTCTCCCTTTTGCTCCAGCTTTCCTAGATATGTTAGTAAGTGAGCGAAGTTTATTGTGCTATAGTTACATTTCACAGTCATACATAGAGCTCTTCTCAACTGCATTCTCCCTCTTAAATTCCCAAGAGTAGGGAAGCACAGTCTGTGGCATTTCAGGATGTTCTGTATTGTGATTTTTGAGGCCATCATCATTGCTAGATTAATACTGTGCTGGCTCAGTCTATCTACAAAAACAGCCCTCCACAGGCTTGTAGAAGGTCAGGGCAGCCAGGCAGGGAAACCTAAAATTCAAGAAAGACTGTCTGTATATTAGGTCTTAATTTAGAAGTGGCTTGGCTATTTCAGCACTTACTTAAGGTTCAGCAAGCAAGTCCTTTCACTGAAGTCACAGGAGCTATTTGTGGGCTCAGAAGTTACACATGTATTAAGCCCCCTCCTGACTTGTGACTTCAGATCAAAACGTCTGTGAAGCAGAGTCCAGTGTTCAATACTGCCTTGTCCAGCCCTGTACTTGATGATCCTAGCTGCTCTATGAGCCACTGCATAATAATAATTTAATTTAAATTGCAACTGAGATCAAAACTAGTCTTAAGTTTGCCTTTTCCAGGAGAAAACAGAAAGCATCCACATACAGACATTGCCTCTTCCGATGTCAACAGAGATGTTGCTACTGATTTCATGAAAACCAGGATTCATCTCTGTGTCATTAAGTGGGACTGTCCCAGATTTCCCTACAGTTGTTAAACAGGAAAGTTACCAGTTCTAACGACAAAAGCATAACTTGAAACAGTGCTACTTGAAGTGATGATGATAATTGGAGGAAAAAAAAGGAGAAATAATATTTCTCTGCAGCACTGGATGGTCCTAGCAAATGCTAGAAATGGCAACAGTGTTCAGTGATGGGAACAGCTTATTGGTCACAGAAAGCTGTCTCAACCACTGTTTTTCTACCTCTATTTTACAAGATTTCTGCCTCAGTTTCTCTGGCCTGCTGCAATCTGGACTTCAATCTAGAAGCTTCAGCAGAGAGCTTGAGACACTGGTCCTGAGACCTGGGAGAGTTCCTTACTGTCTGCTGAAACCTGCTGCTTCACGATCCCGGCAAACCCTTCTCCATCACAAGGCTGCTCTGCCTGGCTGGTGGGTGAGCAAGCACCAAGTCGGAGACACAGGCAAATACTTAGTGATCCTTTTGGCACAAATACTCCTGTTGAGGGGAATGAAAAGTTCATTTGTATTCCCACACACTGAGTAGTTTGTACAGCTACCCCTACTGCTGTATATCACATACACAGGATCAGACCACTGGCAAGGGAGAAAGTGGGTCATTAAGTCACAGAAATTCAGTCAACCTGTCCAGATATGAGTCTCAGGAGAACATTCGATTTAGATAGTTTTCTCAACCCTACTGAAGCTCTGTTCATAATTGATCAATCCGGACACACAGAAATGATAACAACTTGATAGATCTCAGTATGCAGGAGATCATTTTAAAGCGCTACGTGCATTAGAAAGCTTTAACACTCATGACACCATAATTATAATCAAGCCTCATCTGGCATTGCCTAGCGTTGGGAAGAGTGTAGTGGGAGGTAGTTTGGTTTGATTCCTAATCTAATTAAAATTCTATTTTATTCCAGCAACCAAAGCCGTCTTCCATTTTAAAAGCACAACAATGCATACCTGCAATTACGAATTAAGACATTTCAATTAAAAGCAACTACACCTTGGACATCTGTGTGGGAAAACATGAATTACACATCTCCAACACAGAACTTACCAATTCTGGCTCTTTGCAGCCCAGTACTGATGTAAAATAAAAAATTACAAAGGTGGAAAGTTCACAGCTTTGAGGACAAAGGCACAGCTGTATTTCATACCTCACATAACTTATTCTGTGCAGTACAGACGTGAAAGTAAATTTTTGGGTTGAGACTAGGGGAGAATGCTTCACAGTTGCCTGGTTCAGTCACAAAGATATTAGCCTTATTGTGAGAATTACAAGGCAAAATACCACATCTTGAATAATTCAGGAAGTCAGATTGAAGGACGGTAGCAATGCCTTCTCACTCTAAATCCTATCTCACTCTTCCCCATACTGATTTCCCGTGACTCCACTAAACATAAAGCAGCAGGCAATAAAAGAACCAGCCATCACTGCAGACAGCCGCTCCCTCCCTTCTCCCCCAAGCACCCATCAGAAATGACTGAATTCATCCTTCCCTTCTTTCTGCTGACTTGTAAATGAGAAAGGGAAAGCAAAGATTATTGATCTCATCTACAAATTCAGAGGTGCAGAGCATCCCAAGGCTCCAAGAGAGGAAATCCCTGGTTAGGTCATGTTAATAGTGACCTTTATATGGCAATGCTTCATACAACTGACAAAACTTTCAAGGTGCCCATTATCACAGCTATGGGGTGAAATCAGGAAGTCTGACTGGGCTATATAAATCCCAATTTAACACACGTGCATCACAATTTATGAACATAGTACATTAATGGCTGGGCTCAGCATCACTAAATCAGTTCCTCCTGCTATAAGTATGAAGTAAAGATGGATAAATCAGAGCATTTCATTTAGGATGATTTACCTTGCAGATAAATCAAGAGTGATTTGTTGGGACATTGCAGGATCTTCTAATCTCTTTCTGGTCTTCCATCAATCAAAACTTTTTGAAATTACATCACGAAATCCCCGACTAGAGAGGCAGGGCCATGATTAAAGTCTCAGGGCAAACCCAAACAGCTCCATGGTGCAGAGTGATGGTTTGGTTGTGCTGGACTGGGTGACAAGGCAACTGGGTTCAGTTCCCTGCTCTGGGACTCCTTATACAATTTGGAGGTGAAACTTTGCAAGGGACCCACTCTCTTGTCTTTCTCTACAATTCTTTAGTCCCATGCCCCCATGCATGAAAGTGGGACCACAGCAAAAAACGCCATCAGAAAAGCTTAGGGTGTTAAACGCTAAGGCAGCTACACTGCAAGGCAGTTGAGGATCCTGGCCACCCCAGAGAGCCATAAGAAGCTGAAGGTGTCACCTCAAGGTGACAGAGCAATCACTTATAGGGACAGATGTAACATGGGGTAACTCCTGAATTGGTCAGGCAGTTGGACGAGATGATCATTGGAGGTCCCTTCCAACTGAAATGCTCTATTATAGTCTACCCTATCCTATGAATTCCCAGTAAGGGAATAAAAAAAACACTCAGCCTTTGATGTACGTCCTTTGGAGGACTGCAGAGCAGAGGAGCTACACAGAGCCAGCACACCGGCACACACCACAGCTACTTCTCCAACATCTTTATTGGACCACTTCCATAGCTCCAGAACAGGATGCCCCCAAGGACAACTTGCCTCCTGCATCTCAGGATGGACAGCTTCTGGTCACAGAATCCACCCTGGTCTGTCTGTTCCCAGTGTCATTATCAGTGCCTGTTTGCTCAACTGTGAAGGGGAAATTAGTAAAGTGGCCTCATTTATAAAGCATTTTGAGATGTGCTGATAACAAGTGCTCTAGAGAATTGATTTGTTCTTCAAGCATGACTTCTGATCTCAGCGGTTGCTCAGTCTTTCAGCATATCCAGATAGCTTAAGACTTAGAACTAGAGCACTTATGCTGCATCTCTGTATTACACCTCACAGGCTTTATACATTCTCTATTTTCTCCTCCCAGAAACCAACAAATTTGGTTTCTTGTGCAAAACTGATAACTTCTCTATTCCAAGCATTCCAAGTTAGTCAGAATCCAAAATACAAGAGCCAGGTGTGCCTTTCTAGGCTTCCACAAAAAAAAAAAACCCAAAAAAAAACCCACAAAAAAAAAAATCTCCTTTCTCAACAGTTCAGCCACGGCAGCTACTGTTTTTCACATTAAAAACTACTGTCCTGTTTGATTAACCTTCTGCTTCAGCTTTCATGTTGTAGTGTGGCACTGAGGTAGCAATACTAGAGTAATCTGCAGTTCAGCAGACATGAAGTTGATTAGCACCGTACATGAATCACTGTCTGACCTTTGCATCCATTTATTTCTGCAGCAACACTCATTTGAATTGATCTGAAGGAGCTGCTTTCTGAAACGCTGTTACACTTATCTAATTCCTATACAAAGCAACACATCCGGGGCTGTTCAGGGAGCCATTCGCAAAGTCCTGTCTGTACTGCGTGGACAAGCAGCACCAGAAAATTAGGACTGACTCTGAAAGGCACTTGGTTGAGTTTTTTCCCCCTGTATCTTAAGAACACATGGGAGAGGTTTGTGCCAGCAGGAGATGACAGAGGGAACCGCTCCAGAGAGGGGAATGCCCCAGCCACCATAGAACAGGCACCACACAGCAACAACCAGCCTTTCCCAGGGCTGGACCCAGCTGTATCCTGCAAGCTAAGCAGGATGCTTCCCTCCATGCCAGATCTACCCAGAGCTCACGTCACACACCAGGCAGTGACGAGGGGAGAACCACCCCCTTTGCTGCCTTCACAAAAGCACTCCTGTTCCCTTCCTCACTCTGCCCAGAGTAAGAGGAATATAACTTCCACTCAACAGTGCTCTGACTGTTGTATATAAACACACACACACAAATACACAAATATATACATACATGCATTCATTTTGTTCATACATATATATACACATATAAATATACACATATATACATATGCTGGATACAATTGTTTGAACAGGAGGAGGATCAGGACATGGGGTCAAGTGCTTTAGTCTGAGATTTTCCAAGCCCAGGGTTATCTGTTTTTTCCTCCCCTCACTGGCCCAGCTGTACCAGCAGAGAAAACACTATCCGGACAAGACTGTGCCTTTAACAGTACAGATCATTTTGATGAGGTGTCTATGTAAAGTAAAAGCACAAAGTTTTGCTAGAATCAATTTTCTCCCCACCAGGAACAGTGAGAGGGCAAGGCGTGCTGGTGTTTACCCAGTGGTCCAAGTCCCCACACCTAGATTAATGTTATCCTTAATTTACCCTATAGGGATATCCAAGCACAAGAAATTAAACATCCCAAAGCCTCAATCTCTGTAGTCTGGAACAATTCCCTTCAATCCCATAATTATTTTAGCAACTTGGCAATCTAGTTGGATTTTGCCACTTTCGGCATGATTTCACAGTCCAGAGCTGCTTGCTTGAGGACAAAGCAGAACTGGAGTGACATTTCTTAAAAATATTAGTTAATTAGATAACTTGTGCTTTTAAGCATACTGCATGGTAACTGGCACATAAAACGCCATAATGCTTCTGAACTCGGGTAAGACCCATACCTTGCATTAACTTCACAAGCCATAAGCCCAGCACCAGTGTGCTTTGGCTTCTGCATGTAGGGCATTTTCAAAACCTTACCAAGTGCTAGCACAAAGTTATATCACCTTATTTGTGTAGTCTCTCCCACAGTGGTGACTTGAGATGTACCCTTCAAATATTTACACACACACTTCACACACCAGACTAGACACTGTTAAAGCAGAGCTCTGGGTATGCATAATACACCTTTTTTCCCCTATGATATTGTTATGAAGTAGGAGGTGAGATTATTCACATATTAGGCCTTCAGTCTCCAGGGAACTGTCTGCGGTTTCTATATTTACACTTTCAGGGTTGTCACAGAAAATGCTGCAAGAGATTTTGATCTTCAAAACTGATGCAAATTTTAAAAATCTGTGGCATTTCCACCTCATCCTGAAAGCTGGGGGAAACGGAGGCTCTCAGATTTTTGCTCTCCTCTTCCTTAAAACAAAAAGACAGAGTAAAGCAGCATGAGGCCATCACACAAATGGCAATCATAAAATTGATCAGGCTATCAAACAACTGTCATCAAGAAGTGGAAAATAGATTAATGAGCATTCATTATTGACTGGTCAAGTAACCTGGCAACAGCTCTCTTCAAATGCTGACAACAGCAGGACTCTCTAATCATTTCCAAGCAGGAGGGACCTTTCTTATGCCGCTGGTCAGCATAGCTTTGGGATTTGCTCTTCACCATGTGGGGAAGATAAAAAGAGAACTTAAATACAATTCTGGCTGCTGTCTAAGCACGAATACTCCAAAATCTGATTTCCCCATCATGTAAGCACCAAGAAAAATGTGCTAAGCTAGATTAAGAGATGCATAGCTAAATATTTTTCAACATCTTATCTCGTATTGCTATTTTAAAGAAGGCTGCCTCTTATTAAATTAAAACACTAATAGTAACCTTTTGAAGATAAGCAATGAAGAAGTGGTGAGAAAATGAAGGGGTTCACATGGTAGACATCTTGGTTCCTGCTACGTCATTGCCACTCCATGACCAACACAACTGTTCAAGTTGGATCAATCTCATTATAAAGAGAGGGGCTATAGGCTGGGCAGACTCCGAGAACATTCCTACTCTTCAGTGCACAGCCCAGGTCCACTGTATTAGTCTGGGCATTGAACTGCCCTGATTTTACATATAGCTTAGAGCACGTAGCATACATACAGATTATCTTTCTTGTATCTGGCCAGTTCAGATAGGATGCACACACATTTAGGGTCATATGCTCACAGCTGGCTCCTGTTCAAAACATCCTGGCTCCGAGGGCCTTCCAGGCACAGAGCAGAGAATATTTATTTTATCAGGTTTCTGAAGAAGTTCAAGAACATTTTACCAAGTGCAATGAAAGGGGTGGAAAGCACCTTATATCAGCAGTTGGCTCAAGACACTTGATGGCTTGAATGCTGCCAAGATTGAGATTGTGTTATCATGCAGCAGATAAACCACAGCATTGTACAAACTGGGTATCGGAGGTTGTGCTAAAAAGAATATTCTACACAATGAATCAGAAGTGGGTGGCTTCTTGATTTGCTTGAGGGATTGCTTCAATCAGGTAAAAATAAACAAAGGCAGGGACGAAGGCCAAAGACATAGCAGGGAAGTTCCATCTCAAGAAACCTCTGTACTACATAACTACAACTCAGATCTATTCACTGTCCCACAAGGTATGTAGTACCACCCACATATATTCACCTCCAACTGAGGCTGAGGGATTCAAAATCACCATTGGCTGGCACAGTGCAGAATGAGTCCTGCAATGCCTAAAGGGGTCCAGTGATAAAGAACCAGAGTAGTCACTCCTATGTACAGCGGGCTCACCTGACTCCACCACGTGTTACGTATGTCCAACTCCTTAAGTACAAAATAGGGGGGAAAAAAGAGGGTGAAAGGACTGGTATGGTCTTGCCCAAGCCTCTCTGTCCTCTCTCCAGTGCTATTGACCCTCTCTTGAAGGAACCAAAACACATAGCAGAAGCAGGTGATTCTACAATTTATATAAATTTATGGAAACCCTGTCATATGCTTTGCCTTCTCTCTCCTACCCTATGTTTCCTTGTTGTGATTCAGACAGACCTATGAGGAATAACAGCACTAGTGGTGCATGTTCCACACAGTAAGAAGTTCCCTCTGCCTCCATTTCTCAGGTCACTTTTGCATCAGTGAGAAGCCCCATGAGCTGTCCTCCAGTCCTAATTGTCAAATGATTATAGGGGATGTAGAGTACTTATGCCCATTTATACCATTTAAAGATCTACCCTGTGGCTCACACTTGCTCAGTAATTTTACAGAGGTGATATGAAATATGGGTTGATATTTAATGTTTCTTAATATTAAAAGATTGATTGCAGCAGGGGAAAATTAATAGTGCAGAACATGCAAGTGTGATCAAACAGAAGTGCCTGTTCCAAAAGAGCTGAGATGCTGCTGCACAGCAAGAGCGAGCATTTATCTGAGCGTCCTTAATAATTGAAGAGCTCACTGCCTTTGTTAGGCAATTCTAAAATAAACACCACCATCAGTATTGCAGTAGGGCCTGCAAGACTCATCTCCCAGGCCAGGACCGCAGAGGACCAAATGAACACCAGCAGCCTTCCCCAACGAGCTGATAAACAAAATATAGAGCATGAAGTAACATATGGGTACAGCTGAGGATGCATAAGGAAATAAGAGGATGATTTAGGTCAAACATGGGAATAGTGCTGTCCACTGTCAAAAGAAGCTGAAGAATAATCTTTAATAAAACTCTGTTTTCCACAGCAGCATTTAAGGCAGGATAAGAAGGAAGAAAAAGTTTTACTGTACATCTTGGAGAAACAACCTCCTATATGAGAGTCAAAGTCCAACAGTCAGTGGTCAAAGACTCCCCAACTAGCTAAACAGCCTTTCTGTTTAGTTCAAGTGAGATAATAGGAGTGAAGTGACTCCTCACTCCTTCCTAGCTTCCATTGACTTCCAGAGTGGCTGAGCTAGTGCCTAGTGTCAGGCAGGTTGGCTGGAAGCAGCTTCAGGAGAGTCGTCAGGTAGGAATCAGGAAAAGGAAGGCAAGCGGTTTGTGTCTGACAGGCAGGAGAAGGCAAAGGGCAATGGAGAAACCTTCAGAGAGGAGGAAATGCAGCCATCAGTCTGGAGACGTGACTTTTGCAGTACCAAGAGAAGTGAGGTAAAATGAGATTTGACAAATTTCATTGCTCTCCAAGAAGGATGACACAGGGAACAGAGACAGAAGACATAGGGCATCTATGTATAGGAAGAACTATATTTGTACATAGGCTTTAAAAAAAAAGCACAAATGAAACCAGCAGCATCCTCTCCATACACTTTGGATACATTTGACAAAAATATCAAACTAAAAAATGTCTGAAGATAACCCAAGCACAGATTATAATTTAGTCTAAGCCAATATCAATGACGCAGGTAACTCCAAAGCTGTACATTCACTGAGACAAAGCACCATTATTATCAAAGAAAATGAAAGCCATTTGCTTTGAGGTCAGTGAGATCAGAACATGTGAAGAAACTGAGTTCTGCTACCTCATTTTATATTTTCCTAAATGAATAAATCATCATGCCACAAACCACTGTTTTTTGTAATGGGGACAAATACCCTCTCTACTGCGCTTTCATCAGTTCAGTCCTCCCACTCTGCATTTTCCTTAAAGCAGCACCTTTTTTCTAAACTGAGTGAAAGTAGAAGTAAGAATACCCCTACCAAAAAGGAAAAAAAAAAAAAAGATAATCCCAACTCTTGCAATTGTTTGCACTGTTAGCATCCCCCTGACAATCTGTCACAATGAATCACTCCCCAAAGGGAAGCTGTTCTGGGATGTTGATGGTTCAGTGTTGTGAAGTCCTGTTTGGGACCAATTTGAAAATAACATTTCACCAAAGATCAAAAAACGCCCCAGGATAACCTTTAGCCCAAATTATCAGTTGAGGTCCCAATGGCTTTTACACACTCAAGTAACCTCTTTCCCTCCCACTATCCTTCTGCTTCTGGCTTCAGATTTCCACAGAGAAGAAATTAATAAACTCAGTCCTCATGGGCCATTTTATTTATTAATGGGCAAAATTCTCTCAGTTCCTTCACTGCTTTTCCCATAGCTGCCAGACAATGTTCAGATGCCCTTCTGCTTGCGTTATCAATGTACAGCTAAATTTCATTTAATTCAATTATGAATGAAAGCCACAGGAAGCTAATATCTGCCATAATTTCATCCATAAGGTCCTTTTCTCATTTTACTTTAAGATTCCTGACTGCCTTAGTCTGATTTTCTTGTTTTAAGACAAAAGCAGTAATTCGTCTTTTTAATCACATCAGAGATTTTTGGATGTAAGTAGAGATAAATGAAGTTTTAAGATACCATATTTCTTAAATAGTCAAAAACCTGCTTTTTACACTGTTGAATTCACAAAAGCAAATAGTTAATTTTCAGCACTCAAAGGGACATTACTCTTTCTGAGTGCTTCTAACAGAGATGCTTGCAAAAAAAAAATCGCTGTGCATTGCACAAAATATAAATAACTAAAATAAAATAAAGCTATATAATTATATGGCATTTTAATGGGATTTTATAATTATATTGCATTTTAATGGGATTTGGACTATTAACTCCCTTCAGCTCTTTGCAAATTTCTGCCTTAGGCAATAACCTTGTGCCGATGTCCACCCCAAACCGATGTGCAAAACAAACTCCAGGGTGACTTACATCTCCACTGAAGTATAGTCACCTCCATGATGAAAAACAGCCACTGCTGACCTGTTACAGTGGCTAGAACACAAAGCCGGAGTGCTCTACTTAGCCATAAGCCAACAGGGGATTCACCACACAAGATGTTATGCCGAGAACCTTGAAAAGTAGCCCCATCCAATCCGTTTTCTTCTGCTCCACGGTCCAGGAAGGCTGACTGAGAGGGAAGAGCATCGTTTCATTGGTCACTAATGCCACATCTTAAATCAATATGGAAGGGGAGGCTGCCTTGGGAATCTCCCCACCGAGTATTAACCTGTGCCAACCTGTTTCTCTTATAAGAGCTGGCAAGGCAGGACAAGTTCACAGGCATAAACTTAAGGGTCAGGAAATCTAAATTCTCCTTGGGAACTACATTTCTAAATAAAACTCATCCTTTTAGTGCACTGCTATTTATAAGAGCTGCAAATTTATACTGCTCACTCCCTATTTAGCTTAGCCTTTCTCTAATATTCATTATCTCACTCTTGACTTCTTGCTGTCTGCATATCCATTGTCACCTCTCATTTAGGAGTGACTCATTCTTAAAAGGATTTAGTCAGCTGTGAACAGCCGAGCTAACTACTGTGTATGGCATAGCCAGGGAAAGAGAAACTCTAGAAATGTCTGGACAGATCTATTAGATAATCTCCATTGCAGACAGAACAAGCAGGCAGTGCAAATAACCCACCTTCAGTCTTCTGGAATTTTACGCCCAGAATTTAAGCTCAAATTATTGTTGCTGACATGTAGACTTTAGACTGGGTAAAGGTGCAGAAGCTTTCTCCTCCACTCCAACACTGCTCATATGCCCTTCCAAAGTAGTAATTTATCTCCCTCTTAAGCACAATAAGTGAAATAGAACGTTTTACCATCTGACCAACAGCAGTGTCTAAGAGCAAAAATTTGACCCACTATCCTATTCTTCTACATGCCATAATTAAACCTTCCCTGAGGAGCTCACCATCTTTTGCCCCTTGTTGGAGCTTGTTCCCAGCTGGGCAGGGGTGCCTTCTAGTGGGACTCATTGAAAACACAGTGCTGTTAGATCTTATCTCCTCAGTTTATGGCTGTCTTCTCCCCTGATGAACTGGCTTGGCAGGTGTCTCACAGGTCCACAGGTGAACTGGGTGGGTGGCTTGCAGGTCCACCCAGGAAGCTGCTTATGGCACAGGAGGTCAGGAGAAGCTACTGGGGCTTGAGGGAAGAGCACACTGCAACCTTTACATCAATGGAAAATGACAAGCCAGCCTCAGAGTCTGGGATAACTGGATGTCCTCTCCCACCAGCTCTGTGCTTACTCACTTGGGAAAGGAAAAATAAGCCCTATATTAAATGAGGATTTACTTTAAGGTTTAAGAGCACGGCTGAGGATCACAGAGGTGTCTAAAACTCTGTGCTAGCAAAATGCATCCAGCTTCCTTTCCAAATGAGTCTAATAAAATGGGAAAACCCTGTCAGTCTGAATATACTGTAAGTTAGTGAGGGCACATTTAGGCCCCGACAAGGCTGACTTTCAAGGTGCAATCACATGCAGCACAACCAAAGAGGATGACAAGTTACCACCATACCTCTCTGTGGCCTAAGAAATGCCCCTGTTTGCCTGCTCATGCTTTGGGGGTTTTGTTCAGAAGGACAAATAACTCCACCTCTTTCTTCATCACTCATACCCCCTGTGCCCACGTGGGCTGGCCCTGCACCCAGTTCAGCTATGTAGCAACAGAACAGCTCTCTGCAGCCACGTCCACCACAAGGTCAGATCTCCCTGGGACTGTCCTGCCAGTTCCTGGGACTGAAAAAAATCAACTCTGCCTTTCAAATTCCAAAGTGCAAAACAAAGCCATCCCACAAAAACCACAACCAAAGCGAGATAAAGGATGGGAAAGAGCAAAGACTCACCCTGTTCTTCTACCCTTCCTACCAGAAAAGGACAAAAGTCAGACCTGGTTTTGATTAAGGCCCTGTTCTAGCTGAAAGTGATTCATTTGAGGGATAGAAAAGGCAGCTGATAAACGGTTCTAACTTTGGCATATCCTGCTTACAAATGCACCACATAGTAAATCACCCCAAACCGAAGCAGACACCAGCAGAAGTGGTATCACAAGAGCAATGCTGCATCCAGGCCCTGGTTTCAGTATCTACACCAGAACAAACCACTGCACACAGATGTCCACACCACTACGGTCACTTGGACTGCGCTGATGTCTCTTTCACCTTCCCCTTATGTCTCCTGGCAAATTATATTCCTTGCCAGAAAAAAAAAAGTTTGCTGAAACTAGAAAACTGGAATGTTGGCTAAAACCAGATTGTAATGGTATCAGACAATATGTTGTACCTGCAAAAATGATAATTTCCCTGCAGAACTAACTCCAGAAGCAATTTTCATCCAATTAACAAAGTGAAACAAACTGTTGCTAGGCCTAAGGAATTCACTTAGCCAATCTATTTGGATGTTGCTTCTGCAGCTTTCATTACAAGAAGATGCTGGCAACATGATTTCTCTTTCCCGAAATCTGTAGGGTCGAACAAGAAATAGCCCCACATGGATCAAAACTGCACATGATGGCAACTGTTACCATCCAAATTACACCGCAGCAAAGCAACTGGACAGAGAGAGTCAACCAAATCATTAAACTAAACCCGCTTCAAAAAAAAAAAAGAAAGTGGGTTTTGTTGGATGCAATACTGTTCATGTTTCAAATCTTTAAGGATTTGTCACAAGGTATAGCTCCACCACATTTCCAAAACAAAATAAAATTGAGGAAAAATTACTCTTCCTACAGAAACAGGAAAAACAAACAACAAAAAAAAAAACAACAGAGAATAGAGAACTCATTTCTTAAATAAGAGTTCCCCAATATTTGTTCAGCTTGCTCGTTTGTTCCAGTCACAGATTAGTATGCGTCACGCAAAACTTGTGAATAAGAGGTGGGACAGAACCTAGACCAACTTATTTCTTCTTCTCCCTATTTAGGGTAAATTTACTTTTCACAATGTAAGTGTACTAAATTGAAAAATACTGGGCAGGGAGATCAACAGGGAGCCCCCATTCCTGCTACTGCTTTTCCTGCTGTTATTTGTAAAGGCCTAGGAATGTCTCAAAAGTTATGGTAAATCTCTTCTCATTAAACTATGATATTATAAGGAAATCCTTAACAGTCTGGGGTATAGATTGTATCACAAAATAAAGTAAGACTTTGTAGGAAGACTGCTTTCAAACTCTAAATGGTGGTTGTTTCACCACAGCATTAAAAAACAAAAATTTATTTTCACTGATCTTCTGCAAAATTGAACATTTAGACCATCTCTTTGGCATCAAACAATCCAGTTGCATTTTGAACCCTACCCACATCTCCTTCCAACAGCAAACAAGCAGCCCTGAGCAGCAGGGACTTTTCTTCTTACAGAAACTCTTCACCCAACTTTTACACTCCTCCACTCCATAACTATTCAGAAAGAGTTTGAAAAATATTCCTTGTGATTAGCAATCCAGTCAAATTAGATTCACATTGTTTCTCCTTTAGCTCAGCTATGCCTGCAATCCTCTCTTTAGCTCTGGTTAACCACTGTTTGTCAGTCAGGTCCAGCATACAGATTAAATCCAAACAGCATGTTCCCCGATGGCGTCACCAGCCTGGATGCTCTGTTTCCCCTCGGCAGTGCCAGATGCAGGAGGAGCCAATGCAAAAGCGTGCAGAAAGCTGTTCTACCAGGAGACAAAAACACCCAAGGTGCTTCTCATTAGAGCTTGCTGAAACTCATACCCTACTCTCATCTTCCAGCTTTCCGCCCTGAAAGCATCCTGAATACAAAACGTATGAAAAGCACGCGGGGAGACAACAGGAGGGAGGAGAGTGAAAGTGAAAATTTCTATAATGAAAATTTTTCAAAGCTTCTTCTCTTTTCTACTCCTAAATGCAAAAATAGGAGTAAGGAGATTGATTTTCTTACTCTTTATAGTCCTCCCCCCTTTTTATTTTCTACCTTTTTCAAGCCTCTCCAATTTTGACTAAGTTACAGAGTGGCAAAATTCTACCGTTGCCTTTTTCTCCTTCATTTTGCTTTGGAAGTTTTACAGAGAAGGGGTTTTGTTTCCCAAAGAGTGAAGAAAGGAAAACGTAAAAGAAAATAGCACTAAAAAACAACCAAAGCCAAAGCTTTATTCATGCAACTGCATCAGAGGTCTAAGATGTTGCGGATGGTAGAAAATCAAACACAAAAGGAATCATTTGTTTCTGAAATAAAAATAGAGTTTTGATTCCTTTCCACCTCTCTATCAAAGAATAGGAAAGCATTTTATTTCAATTATGCACAATTTTCTACCAAAATTCTTTTGGGGCATAATGAAGAATTTTAATTCTGCTTCTCAGTTTGACACACGCTGTGAAAGGTGCTTGGTGTGCTATTGCCACTACAGTTCAGTGTATCCTATGCTGAATGTCTGTCCAGTGCGCTCTTCCCCAGAGAATGATCCCAGTTTTGCTGTATCACGTGAAAATCATGGGCATAACAAGCTGCAAAACATCCCTGTCTTCCTCTGTACATACAGAGCCAATCAATGAGATCACCCACATACAGTGAAAATATTGCAAGCGCATTAACAGTCTTCCCTTGAGTCCCTTGAGTTACAGTTAAATAACCAGTAAAGTCTGCTCTGGTCTGCTGTGCATACTTGTTATACCAGACTTGTATCCAAGTCAAGATTTTCAAACAATCCAGGGAGCCATTATGGAAGCCAAAAAGCAGCTTGAACTTTTAGATCAAAAAGTCTTGATCTACACAGGAACAATTTTATTACAAACATACTCACTTTCCTAAAGGGAGACCACACATGCCCTAACAGTTCAACTTAGTTAGGAAATTCCCTTTTACCGGCACTCCGAGTGCACATGCTGATTGCTTTCATCAAAGAAAAAATTAGCAGGCAGGGAAGGAGGGGGAGAGGTGTTGATACTAGGGAATCTGCAAGCTACAGAACCAGAAAATAATTTCGAAACCCCTAAACACTTCAGCAATAAATGTGCATTCCCCAGGATTTGCAGGTCCTATGACTGTCTCCCCATCAGAGAGGAAGCAGCAGAAGGACAGATCCACACCTGCCAAAGGACAACTGGGAACAGGAATTCACCTGGCAGAGGGCACAAGGAGGAAAACAAAGTTAGCATTTTTGCTTGCGGGGTCCCTTCCTTGGTGTGAAGACATCATGCGATTCGTGGCATATCAGGGCACACATTTGATTTTCACACCGACCCCCCATGCGCAGGAACAGAGCAGCTCTGGCCCAGCTGTTGGGGCATGTCCCAGATGCATCCAAGCAAAGCAGCCTCATGCGGGAAACCTCCCTCCAGCACCCTCAGAGGAGACAGCACAAAACCAAAAGTTTTGGCAAGTGAAGCATCCAACAGGGACAGATAGAAATGCAAACCAAAAGCAAGGTTTCCAATGAGCATTTGCTTGTAACATAGCAAGCCCAACACAACCCTCATTGCTCTCCTGTTCACACATCTCACCTTTCACATGTCCCTCTTTCCTGGAAGGGGAGTGAAACAGAAAAAAACAAAGAGCTTTAATTTGCCCCAGCACGATCTGCTCACCTCTCCCAGAGTTTCACACCTCACCCCTTAAGTGCCTCAGCCAAACCCCCTCTGGCTCTGGGAGCTGGCTATGGTTTCCATCCTCAAGTAGTCTTGAACCAAGGTCTGATCTAACTGCTTTTCTACATAGCCAAACCCAGATCCAAATCCACATCCAAGTTCAGGCCCAAAACACTGTGTCAGCGTGGCCAGCATCTAGGTGTGAGAGGAGTCGTTTGGGTCAGGCGTAGGAAAGTTGACAACCCTAAGGAGCCAGGCTAGGAACTTCCCTTCATACCACTAACCAGAGTGGGTTTGCAGGAAGTCAACTGGCCAGAAAATAAGGTCTTGGACAAAACAGAATCAAATGGGAAAAAACCATAGAAAGATGGGAAGAAGGTAGCCACAGGATGCCTGAGTGACATTTTATAGTCTCCATCCCAGTTTGCTGTGACCAAGCATTTACAGGCGCACTCCAAAGCTACCAAGAGCAGTGGTAATCATCTCACTGGGTTTGCTGGACTGAGGTCCACAAGGCAGTGCATATACAGATTTTCTTGAGGGTGTGGGCGGGATTGCCATCAGATCTCAGAGCAGCTGTCTTGTGAACTTCACCAGTTTCCCCTCTGGAGGGCTGGGGGCAGAATTCTCCACCATAAGCCACATTATAAGGTTCTCCTGCGATGACAGATCTTTCCCTGTTTCAGTGGATGCCCAGGAGCACGGACTAATTTCTGGATAACAAAGATGTGTCTTTCTACCTGAGGCATCCCAGGCATTTCCCAAAAGTTCCTATGTGGCTCGGAGCAGTTACCTTTCAAAGTAATGTCCTTTCAATTTGCTCAAGGACACTCTGTGGTGCCATTAAAGTATCTCTCCAGCAAACATACTATTACACATCTTGGAAACTCAAACAACATGTACAATTTCTTTTCAGCATCTAATACAGCACAGAGGAAGATGATCTGCCATGCTCTTGCTTATTCCAGTGACACTTCCAAGAAGCTCTGAAGTTTCTGGGCAGAAAAACAGCCTTGTCCTGCCCCCCTACTATACCTTTTTTGAACATGCATGATTTTGTGCAAAAAGGGATCCTCTCAAAGAGCAGATGTTACATCCTAAAAGCCTCACACCTGACTGCCTTCCACATTGTCTTTGCTTCAGACCTACCAAAGCTGTTAACACTAGTAAATTTTTTTCTTCTATTTCAAATCCTGCTGAGAGGTTTTAGCTTGAAGACATCTCTTGGCAGATAACTCTTCCAGTCCAGCCCATTGCTTTGTATGCAATAAGGTCTTCCAGCTGTTACCCAAGCCCATTTTTCAGTTTGAACGTCCCCTTTCTCTCTCAAGGTGAAATAGAGAAGGAAAGGACTGATCAGGTTTTCTAATGAGATTCTTCAGACCTACTTCTCTGTTTCTCTGCAAGCTTTAAAACAGGCAATAACAACATGAAAAACTAGCAAACTGTTGTTAATTTGCCACGCTTTTCTGAGAAGCTAAATACCAATTTCCATTCTCTCTGCATCTGGATTTTTCGTAACACCATCCCTACAAACAAAGGGTTAAACTGAGTCACAGTTTAATCCATTCCCAATTATACTGCTGAAATGAGCAAAAGAAATGGTGAATCTTGGGGGAGATCAATGCTTTGCTTCCATGGAACAAATGACCCCACTCAGCAGTTTGCTAATTTATCATTGTTCATTTTATAAAGAAGCTTTATTGGAAGTTTAATACCTTTTGTTTCCCTGGAAATGCAGGGTTTGCTTTACCTCTCCTACACAGTAAGACAGAAAGCAAATCCACTCAAAGTGATCTGACAGCTCTGTGTTACTAATAATACTTCCATACGAGCAGCTCCCTGATTATATCACAAGAAGAAGTCACTGATAAAGGATACCAAGAGGCAATATCCCCAGTGGAGATTGGGAGCATCAGGCAAATTCCTTCATTGTGCTCTTAAGTGCCAAGGGCTTATCAACAAGGCTACGAGGACTGTGTTACCTTGTCAGGAAAAGACCTGCAGGGGCAAAAGACAACTGAATCATCAGAGTTGAGCTAAGTCAGGCATTTAACAGGAGCCTACTTAGTTGTGCTACATTAGTCACGCAGGAGGTTTTCCTCTCGTTCCTGGAGCTGGTGAAGGGCCCATCTCTGTGGGATCCCTGCTGGGATCACACAGGCTGGACCCTCACACTACAGATACAACCACCAAGACAGTCATACTTTGTAGGCTCCTCCACACACCTGATGAGAGATGGGCCCAAGGAAAAGGTCAAAATCCTAAAGGCCACATCTCCAAACTGCGACCATTCCAGAATCCACCCTCAAGTTTAAACATTGCTGTAGTTCAGCTCAAAATGCATGGTACCGGTTTGACACAAACCCTGCCTGCAGTGAGCAGGAGCAGCTTCCCTTGCCGAATCGCCTCTTCCATCGCCAAAACTCAGCCTTAGCCACACGGCAACCCTCCCATGCATTGAGTGGTCCCCAGCTGTCCTCCTCCTCCTCCTCCCCCCCCCCCACCAGAGCGCCTGGGAAATCAGAAATCTTTCTTGATCCTCTCTTAACAAGCCCTCTGTCACAAACCCATATTCCAAGGACCAGGGGGAACACTAATTAAAGGAGCAAATATGCCCCAGTTTTAAATATGCAAGGGACTCCGTGACACAGCCTGGATTTCAAACCAGCTGGCTTATTGTGGGGCAAACAGCTGCTTGATTTGTCAGGCTTCATTGCCTGTTCAGCCCAGCACCAGGCTACAAATACACTGAAAGAGAGATTTCCACCAACACATGTGAGACTAACTTCCCCTCCCTCAAGCAGGCACATAAACCATTCCTTTAAATGGGGTCAGTGTTAATTAACCCAGTTTAAGCCCCTTCATACAGAAAAAAAGAATACTTTTCTCTTTCTGTGGACACACAGCTTCATCTGCCAGCTACCACTACGTCGTACAGAACTGAGTGGTGGTTTTTTTTTACTTGTAGGGAGAGGGATTTTGTGTACCCTCCGCAGTCAGGAAGATCCCCAGTAAACCAGAAAGACCTCCTATAACAGGAGAACACGTAGGTGGAAACATCAACTTATTTCACTGAAAAGCACAAGCAAAATTGTGGAATGAAAGGAGCTCATTCAGAGCACTCTTAGGAAGGCTTGGCTCAGCACTGCTCACAGAAGGACTTCTGTCTTTGATGTACATATATTTATTGGAAAAATCAGCAGGTAGAATATATATCAAGCACTCATGTTAAGGACTCACCTTTCTTTACTGCTATTCATACACACAACTTTGTATCATCTCCCTGAAAAGCCAAGTCATCTTCCTTCCCCATCAAAAGACCTGCAAAGCCCAGAGAAACTGCTGGAAAAAGCATTTCTTTATAGCATCTTTTAAATATAAAAGGTATCTCAAAGTAAAGACTGAGCACCTGACTTACTAACTTGTTGCCAGTAACTTGAACACAGAGCCGCACCCTTCATGACAAATTTACCTGCAAAAAAATCCCAAACAATCAGATTCCCAAAATTTTGTCAGGCAATTTCTCCCCGTTCATACCTGTTACAGAATTTTAAGTTGTTTTAAACTACAAAACATTTAAAGCTCGAAGTGCTTTTATTATTTCTAGTAATTTGCTGGCCTTGAACCTGAACTTTCAAAAAAGCCTGACTTCACTGCAAAAGACCAAAAAGCCTGCTTAGTGGGAAATTGTTACCCTTAGATTAAAGTCTAGCAGAAATGCAGCACTGTGGTCCTGACCTTGAGAGTGCTAAATGAGGTAACTCCATTGGGAAGAGTACAGCCAGGTTCAATCAGAGACCTTGGGGTAAAAACTGGAATAATGCTGACCCCCAGCACTTGAAAAGCAAAAGCAAGGCCTCAAAATAAATGCACACAAACAGCAATCTTGGACTTGGGGACAAGGAAGGCATCTCCTCTTTAACATGCAGCTGGCTCAGATTTCCACTCACTCTTCCATGGATGGGGAACACAGGAAATTACTTCCTTAAGGAATGCCAAGAGGACCCTCTGTGTCCAAGAGCAGAGGCCTTAAGGAAAACCTCATAACAGCAAAATTTGTAATAAAATAATATGAGATGGGCTTTGTCTCCATTGGGACTTTGCACCAGCATCCACATACCCCTTTTTTCAAATGGAGACAAAAATCCCAATTTGCATAGTTTTAGTTTAGGATGTTTCCTTAGAGAAAAATCCTTTCTGGCTTCCCTTCGTTATCATGTGTTTTTCTCTACTTTCCCCTCCCTTTAACCTAATTTGTTCCTTAGATGCAAATCTCAGCTATGCTGATTTCATAACTAGTTCATAATATTTTTGCATTAATATTTTACATTATAAAAGACCAAAAAGACTATATGAAGACGCCACTACTGTTATTTCTTGTTTCTGCTCCAGAGAAGACAAAGTTGCTTAACGTAGTTCACATTTACCATGACATATTGCAGGTATGGTAGAGCTCTGTACATGTCGTGCTATCTGCATTTCTTCTCTCCATCCCCCAAACCGCTGACTACTGGACCCCAGGCATGATTTTAATGGGTGATTTTTATAGGTGTGACAGCTGGAGTAAAGTACTTAGCACTTGTGAAAATCAGGTCTCTTGTCTCCAAAGCCAACCTAGGCATTCAAAAATCATTACTCAGGTCCTAAAAAGTAATGAGATTGGCTTAGAAAACAAGATGGTTTTAGATATTATACAATTTATTTGCCTTATGGTGTTTCTGCCTTTTGCAGCTATGTATTCAAGCCTTCTTTTTTTTTTCCCCCCCTTCACAGCAAGGAGAACTAGAAATTTTCTTCTAAATGAAAACACAGACTATCCCCATAAATCACCTGACTTCTGGAGCTTGGATTTTAGGAAAAATATACTACCTCATCAGACTGATGATAATTCATATAATTTATAGAAGTGAATAATAGTGCATATCCCCATTAGAAGCACGTTGTCTTGTACAGGTTTATTCCAGGTCAAAAAGTTATTGGAAATGTTTTCTCCCCTTGGGGATGCTGTTGAACAGATTTAGTGTGTTACCTAGTCTCTCCCAATTACCACAAAGGGAACACCTATACTCAATAATCAAGCACATTTGCACTTGGAGATCTATTCAAAATGTATTTCAGAGGAAAACCTCTTACACTGCTGGAACTGTCACATTCACTTCATGCAGCCTGAGATACTGCAGGAGATACTGTATGGGAGAGACATCTACCAAACCCACAACGTCTCCCCATGTTTAGGATGGGATCATCGAGTAGCCTGAAGTCTGACTCTTTGGGAGGCCTCTATCCAAACAAATCTAAAGTTCTGGGGAAGGATAAGGCAAGCCTTAGCTTTGTATCTTACTCATTTTGAGGATGGGAGACAAGGGAGCAAAACGTTAATTGTATGTATCACATTAATCCAGCATGTCTAAAACAACCTACTCCTCCAGCACTCCCACATACAGCAGGACAAATGAGCCCTAAGCTGAAAAAGCCTACAAGACATAGAGAGGCTAATAAGTGGCACACTATGGATAGACTTTCAAGTTCCTCCTTGAATTAAAAAATGCAGATGATTCTGGAGAGAGTTTTTCACATACACATATACATTGCAGCTTTGCAACATTCTTTGAGTTTTGCTGTTGAATTCTTTTCTGAGATAAGGGGGATGGCAAGATTATACACCTATAGGTTGAAATAACCAAATAAAAGCTCAGCATGAAACAAGAGTCCCTCCTCTCAGGATCTCAAGCTGGCAGGAAGGTCGCACTTGCACCTCCTCCTTTGGGATTCAAAAGTGACACCTCCCACGTAATGGGGCAAGCAATGTCCTCGCAACTTTTTGCTGGCAGCACCTAAGCCTGCGAGAAAACACTGCTCAGCAGCAGCCTGACAAAACTATAAGATGCAGCTGGATCCCCCAGAATACAAGATGGTTGAGACACTCAAAAGGTTACCAGGCTGAACACTTTCAAGAGCCATAATAACTATTTCCAAGTTATTCTTCCAAGATATAAGCATACCTCTTTTTCCAAGAATTTTTCTTAGAAGTGGAGCAGTAACATACCATTACTGTAATGATGCAGAGGACCACAGGTCAATGATCAGGACTTGGTAGCTGCTTACCAATGCTTCGCTTCCTATACTTATAACCTTAATCAATTTCAGCTGGAGATGGTGCAGCTAATGACCAATCATGTTCCTACTGAAGTTAATAGGAGTTAATTTTCCTACCACTTTCACCTGTGTTGGTTAACTTAAGGACATTCAGCTATCAGCACAAGCAGAGATAGCGTTACACTAAGGTGGAGAAAGTGGGAGGTACAGCTACTGCGAAAGAAAAATTAATGTAGGAGCGAAGATCATCACAATCCATCCTGTTTAAGATAATTTGAGAGGCCTTTCCTTATATAACACATTTTTGGAAGAGATATGCATACTTTCTGCCTCCCTTTTCTTCCTGTAAACTCCTGGTGCTACTCTTATTATAATGAGTCCCTGGTAAAACAAACTAAACACACATAGCTTTTCAAATAAGGCATCAAGGTCCTAAAATAAATAATCCTTTAAACCCTTGTGCATTGCAGCATTTGCTGGGCCTTAGGCAGGGGGAAAACAAGACAAACTGCAGCTGTGAAATATGAAGTAAGGCAGGAATGAGAAAACATTCCTTTCTCCTGAGGAAGCATATGTAGAGCTGTAAGCATTTTGATCTACCACTTTAAATTAGGCCTTGCAAATCAGTTGCCTCATACAAACACAGAGCTGCAGAGCCGAGAGAGCTCTTGCTGAGCACATGCAGTATAGGCCTGTAAGCAGAAGGTGTCCCAGCAGCACCAGGAGATGAACGGAACCAGCAGGAGGAAAAACAGCAGTCTTGCTCTTCCATCTCCTTTGCTATTGTTGTTTTATTCTGCTTTCTTCCTCCCGTCTCCTGCTAAAACTTTCTCTGCTTAGAAAAGAACCATGACTGTGCACAAGTGGAAGGATGTAAATCATGCCACAAGATGCTTTTTAAGGTTTAAAGATATTTTAATGTGCAGGTAGAAAGTGAGTGCTCACAAGAATTCTGGGAAAGGAGAAGCTGGTGACTGGGGAGAACATTCTGCAGCTCCTGTTTTCCAGCCAACATTCATCCCAACGTGGCCAGGTACACTCAGCTCAGGAACTTCTCCCACTGCTGTTATAATTAATAGCTTCCAGAGTCTATCCACCATATCTAACTCTATGTTGAGTCTGGAAATGGGTACAAGAACAAGTTCTAACTTCCTAGTGCCAGTCTACGGTTAACCATGAGGCTTTGATCACCAGCTAGGTCATTGCACCAAGCAGCAGCAAATGTCACCATGTTCAAGGAGAAGGAGAGAAGGCTCATTTTGTAAAATACTTGTGTAACACTGATACCTCAGCATCTTAAAACACATACCTAAGAAACAACTGGCTCAGTTTAGATCAAGTCAGAGACACAATGATAATCAAGACCAAAGCTGAGCAACTGTCAGCATCCAGTGTCTCTGAGAGCCATCTTTGTCCTCTGGCCTTCCCAACTGTCCTTTCCATAACAAGGAGAACAAAAGACATCCAGTAACTTCTGACAAGGGAACAAATAAAATATGCTGTGGCGATAAGCTTAAGAAAACTCATCTTGAAGGAAACAATATTAGGCATTCCAAAAGCAAATAATTACACTATCCCTAACTAAAGCTGTCACTCCTGAGAGTCTTGCACAGAAGAGCCAAAGCTTGCCCATTGCAGTCCTGCCATGTCTGAATATATCTTGCTTCACAATTTCTTTTTAACTTCTTTGGACACAAACTTTCTCTTGCTCTTGTTTGTGTACGTGTGTAAGTGTGTCCTTCTTGAAGATGGAGACAGCCAGGCTGTGATAAAGGCTTGAAAGGTTGTCTAGCACCCCTGCAGTCTCTCCAAGAGCTTCTGTGTCCTTTGCAGAAATGTTATTTCACAACTTTCCAAAGCACCTCAATAGATTTTAACAAATATCCCTACGCGTCATGTAAGCACTAGCATGCTGATAGGACTATCCTTCCCATCCAGCCAACAACTAAAAACATAACTGACACAGCACTGAAATGGCACTGACACGTGCAGGCACCAACTCTTAATTTCTAGCAATAGTTGCTTCTGCCATTTCTGATTTCCCTGACCTGTCAGAACCTACTTGTTACTGTCAATTGTCTTCCAATGGAGTGGTACATGTTATTTCAAGGGAAGAAAGTAAAAATGTTTTTCAAAAGTGTTCAATCAACCCTGTCAGTTTAATATCTGGCAAGAGAAGAACAAATTAAGAACACTAGCACTTAACTTGAATGGTTTACTGTTTCACACCATGTACTGCTATAATTGTCTATGTGTCCAGGCATTAGCCAGGTGCAGGCAGAGCAGAATTTTTTGGTCAAGCACTGAAGATCTGCATCCGAGACAACAATTAGCATTTTTTTAAGTCCTCTCTGCTATGCATTTATATAAACACTCCCTGCAGACACTCCTCAGTCCTAACTGTGTGTGAGCTGAAGGTAGTACTACAGGATCTGAAGACAGCTATTTTGCTTCATGACACTTCTCGACGTTTCAGCATTTCAGTGCCTTCTACAATGAGTTGATGTGCTGGTTTTGGCTGGGATAGAGTTAATTTTCTCCACAGTAGGTGGAATGGGGCTGTGTCTTGGATTTGTGCTGGAATCAGTGTTGATAACACAGGGATGCTTTAGTTACTGCTGAGCAGGGCTTGCACAGAGACAATGCATTTTCTGCTCCTCACACCGCCCCAACAGTGAGTGGGCTGGGGGGGCACAAGGAGTTGGGAGGAGACACAGGTGGGACAGCTGACCCCAACTGTCCAAAGGGATATTCCATCCCATATGATGTCATACTCAGCAATAAAGCTGGGTGAAGAAGAAGGAAGGGGGTTACATTCGGAGTAATAGCATTTGTCTTCCCAAGTAACAATTACGCGTGGGGAAGCCCAGCTTTCCTGGGAATGGCTAAACACCTGCCTGCCCATGGGGAGCAGGGAATGAATTCCTTGTTTTGTTTTGCTTGCATGAGCAGCTTTTGCTCTAACTATTCAACTGTCTCTATCTCAGCCCAGGAGTTTTCTCACTTTTACTCTTCCAATTCTCTCCCCCATCGCACCGGGGGCGAGTGAGCAAGCAGCTGAGTGGGTCTTAGTTGCCAGCTGGAGTTAAACCACAACAGTTGACAACAAACCTATTCCAGTGTCCTAGTGTGGCAGAATCATTCTGAAGCATCATCCACATTTAAATGGGAGTCTTTCCGTCAGGACATGCAAACCCAGTGATTATTGTACTGAGCTGAGATGTGACAGATTCAAATACTAGTCCTTGATGTGAGATGAAATTGCCCTGACAGATGAGGACCTTGAACCTCTAATACCTGGTTCAGTGCTTGCACTGGCTCAGCATATGCACCTACAGGGTCATATTCATACGCAAGTGCACCGACATGCTGAACAACTTGAATTTGGGCATCTGACAACACAAGAGTGGAGTGGCAGCCCCTACTAACAGCCTGACGATGTACCTCCTGTCAGTAAATGCCCTGCTCTACAAGAAGTTGATCATTCTCAATCGCTGAGAAATTTAAGAGTAATCAGCAATCTGTAAGCGTGTCTTGTGTACTCAGATCTTAGTGCGAGTTCAGCACCTTGGTTGAAAAGAGCCAAAGGGGACATTCCATAATTGACATAATTATGACAAGCCATAATTGAGGCTTCCACCTCATTATTTTGTAGAATGCCGTATCTCCCCTTTCTTCACCTGTTTTACACCAGCACTCTCTTAAACAAGGTCTCTTTTCCACGTGCCAAATGCAAGAGTGACACCTAAGTGATCCCAGAAAGTGAGGGAGATGGATCCAAGGGTGAATATTACCTGGAGTGATTTCTAGAACAATCTTTCATATCCCACTGCTTGACTTAGTCCTCCAGATACAAATATTTTCTTCTCTATGCATGTTTTTACAGCAAGGAGACCAAATCAAAAACTACTGGTTTTTAATTTTTTTGAAATACAGATGAATCTAGAACTTTAAGGAGTGCATACACATGCTGTTAAAATATTATTCTCTTTTCCAAAATATATATGTAATATTAGACCTACTTCTGCTGAATTTCACTTGACCTTGGCACAATTTACATGAATGCTGAGGCCAAAAAGAAGCCTTCTCCTCATTGTTTTCATTTAAGAGAAAGAGGTCCAGCTTTCTATTCCCAGTTCTTCCAGAATAAGAGAAGGATGGTACTGAAGAACACCTCTGTTTGCTCTGTTTTGCTCTCGAGCACTTGAGACAGGGATGGGAAAGAACTAGCATTGTGCAACAATCCCCTTCCACAGTGTAATTAATCCTCATTTTCCCTGGCCCTGGAGTGCTTGTCTCCTTCACCCATAACTGAAGGAAACAACAGAAAGCTCTGGAGGCAAGGGAGGGGATAAAAGCAGCTACTGAAAGTTGTTCTCCCTGTTGGCTGCATGTTGCTGATTTAGGTAACTGGAGATGATTGGTTTGTTGCCTACTTTTTTTTTCATCCTGGAGGACACTGTAAATAAATTCTGCACACACATTGTGTTGAAATGGAGAAATTAGGAGAGTCAGACTCACAAACCCAAAATTACACTCCCACTGGATGACCCAACAGCCTTGGGCAACCTGTTCTTTTCCCATTACACCATAAAATGCTTTTTCACCAGGACAGCACAAAAAGCTTGACTTTAGCTGAGACTACTGCCTATCACACTGCTTTACCATCATCTCACTGTTTCCCCACACTCCTAACATCTTCAGTTCCCCTCACACTCCCACTGTGAGCAGTCTGGGGATGAATCTGGCACAGCCTTAATGCTCCCAGTGCTCATTCCAGCCTGGGAACCCAAGGCACAGTATTAGCCATGCCTCACTCTCCTCACCTGTAAAATGGAAGCCAAGGTGCTATTTTCTACATAAGGCTCAGGAGCTGCCCCACACCACTGACAGGGATGAATGCATTTCTGAGCTTCATATGCTCTGCCTCTTTCAAGACCACAGACCCAAGGCAGCCAGTCAGATGGACCTAGCTTGCTGGCAACCAGTTGAACTATCCCGACTTGTATTGCACGGGTACTTGATAATGAGCAATCTAAGTACTCAGAAGCTTGAAAGGAGGAGGAATTGCTTTCTAATTAGAGCCGTGGACACCGAAAGAACTATATAGCTAATAAGCACAAACAGAATCATCATTAGAGGAGACTTTATTAAGACACTTAGAACTGAGATTGTAGCCATTTGTTCTGCCAATAAGCTTAGGCAAAAGTGATGCCTGGCGTCCTTTAAACCTCAACTGGCTTAATTACACTAGTTGAGGATATTTGATACCCCATCCCTTTAGCCCCTCTAAAAATAATCACATCATATGTCCTATTTATTAATTTTGATTTATATCAAGACACTTCTCTGTTTCTCTAGGGGGAATTACAAAAGTCAAAAAGCAGAGCCAGCCAATAAATCCATCCTGTATATAATGAAATGACCTTCCAAGGAAGTAAAACCCATTTCCCTGAAAAGCCAGAGAGGCCTTTGTTGGATTTGCTGAAGGTAACTATAACTTGAAAGATGGCATCTTTGCCTAAGGGGTTGGAAAAAGTGGTAGCTATCATGTTTGAGGGTATTATTAAAAGTGACAATTATCCCTGTATGCTTACAATTGGAACTTCTGATTTCATAGACTCTAACAAATGCACCGCTGCTGTTCTGGATGGCCTAGCATTAATAAAGCAAACCCATTTTGAATGCCCAAGGCCGAGACCTCAGGGACAGCAGATGGTGCCCAGGATACCCATTCTCACATTAGCATAAGAATAGTTCAGAGTGGGTCACAGATTGCCTTTAAGCAAGCTTTCAGTTGTCTCCACAATCTCTGCCTCCTACCAAATGAGACAACAGCATTGTTTTGGTTTTCTAATTTAGGTAATCAGTGCTTCATTACATAAAATGTATTTCACAAGCAAGTCAAGCAATAAAGAAATCCATCTCCTTGGAAATAACTTGCACTCCATAAGCACCTTATTCAAACTTTGGACACACAGCAAAAAGAAATTAACAGTCCCTTGTTCATATGCATTAACACACTTCTGAACAAATGACTTGGAGTTCTTAAAATTATACTTTGTTTTCCTAAATTGCTTCTAATTTTGTGTGCAGTCAATTTCAGCTGTAATTGCTTGTAAGCACAAATGGTATACTCATTGATATCCAACTTGACTCTCTCACTGAGAACTGGAACAAATTCCAAATTGAATATCAGAAGCTGATCCTCAAATTCTCTAAGAAAAAATTCTTAAAAAAAAAAAAAAACACCATGAAATCCACATGCTTATCTGGATTCAGAAATAAGACTGTCCTGATTTCAAAACAGGCAAAACTTTACCCCATTGCTAATTTCAGCCTCAGTTAAGTAAAAAGTAGCCAAGATCTGGACTCTCCAGATGGAAGTTCAGATGCACACTTATGATATTACATGCAATCTCTCATGAGATGTTTTGCCATTTCTAGTAAACACAGGTAAGGTCCCCTTTAAATAAGGTGTTTCACAGAATATGTGTTTGGTATCTTAACATTAATAATGAACAGAGCTTTGTGTGTTTAGATGTCTTTCTTCTTGGCTGAGTTAATTCAGATTTCTTAATTAATTAATTAATAATTTCTGATTTCTGAAAACATAACTTTACTGCCCTTTTGCAGTTCACACTTTGTGCCCCTTGGACAGTGATGTTAAGAGGAGGTTTTTTCCAGCTGGTTATTATTCATCAAGAGAATGTTTCAACTCATCACATACATCAGTCAAATCTGGAAAAACCCATAAAAAGTCAGTTTATCAAGAAATAAGAAGCGCATTGATTGAGAGATTGCCTATTACATCACAAGCTCTCTGCAAGAAAAGCACAGGAGGGCAGACCTCATTTCTTAAAAAGGGGGAAAAAGAAAAAGGAGCTAAACCATTCCACACAGATATTCGTGTGCCTGCTTACCTTTTCCTTATCACTGCATTTATTCTAGAAAATTGCAATCATGGCTTCATCTGCCTGGATCCCCCTTAAGATCTTTGGGATGGGAACTTCTGAAGCAAAGACTGGTATTAAAAATCTGCTGGGTTTCAAATAGATGGTTAGCCTCATTCCAAGTCAAAAGTGCAAAAACCATGGGATGACAGTGCCATGGATTCACTAGAATGGATCTCAGCAGGCTAAACAAGCCCTTAGTTTCCTAAGCTGTTCTCTAAAACAAGCCTGACAATGAGCTAGCAAAGGCAAGTCGCTCCACACCACAGGCACACCCCGGATTCCAGACATGGGTGATGGTGAGGCAGCTGAGAATTACAGATTTACACACAACACAAACTGGCACAAGGAACAGACAAAAATCTTTTGTTGATGTTGCTGTTCTTGTTTCTCATGTAACACAGTTTTCATTCCCTAAAGCCAATGTACTAATTGCCAACTGAAAATAAGTCATCTCATCATCTTACTTGAATAAATACCAATAGTTCGTGAGCTTGACTGGAAAATTAAAGAATCCATATCTGGGCTCTGAAAGCAAATAATTATTTCTGTATCTTGCTCATCACATTTCCTTCTAAATGAACTTCTTGAAAATGATGAGTTCTCTAGAAACATTTTGGAATTAGGGAAAGGTTTTGAATAAACTGAAGGATGTTTTGGGTCACACGATCACTGAATTCTACTGAATTATGAGTCCTTTCTTGGGTGAGAAGTTCAGAAGAAGGCTGAGGATTTTGTGATTGACAGATGAAATATGAAAAAAACACCAGAGTCAGGGACTGAAAGCTGGTTCCCTATGTAATCTCGAGTGGAGCTGTTTAGGGCTTGTTTTTCAACTGCTGAAACTGTTGGGCTTCAAGAACCTCAATTCTCACTCAAATGCCTTCCAATCAGAGACTTTTGGGAATGGAAGTTCTAAAAATTGTATCAAATGAGAATTTGCAACCTTGCCACTGGAACATAGCCCACTGAAAAGACCCCCTGCTCAATACTCAGCATTGTTTAACAGAGAGAAAATGTGAATCTAGCAGTATTTCTTGACACTACCTTTGGGGAAAGAACTTTCCACTGTTGCAGGTGTCTCCTTGTAAGTGGTTCCAGAAGGCGAGCAGATGCAGTGAGGTGGTTACACTTGCTGGAGGGGAAGTGTCATCCCCTCCTGTCAGTGCTAAGACTTCTCACACTCATCTCAGAGTGAGAATGAGAGAAAGGAAGGAGACAAACACAAACATTACAATAAATAACTACATAAAGTTACTATGTTGCATTTGTCCTGGATATAGCCATAGAGTTGGGATGATGGCCATAAAAGTATTCTTTTAAAACGATCTCTAATATCTAATTTATTCTTCTCAAATTCTGTAAAACAGCCAAATTGGGGTGGTCTACAGAAAAAAAAAATACACTGTAGCTAAAGCACTGCAGGCAAGTACTGAACCTTCTGTAAAAACATAAACAGTTTCTTGCCTGCAAATCTCCTCTCCCTCACATTTCTCATCTTTCACTTGTCAGTTCCCAAGATACTAGAATTTCCTCAGTTCTGTGGTTACCTAGAGTTTTCTCATGGAAACAAGCACCAAACACATCATGAAGAAAACAAACAATAGGCAAAAATTAAAAACACCCCTTCGGCTTATAATTCCCTTATTCTTCCTGTTCAGGCTCAGAGCCAAAGATACTCCAGCCACAGCTGAGGAGATCAGTGGTAAACGTCGTTAGCTGTTAGCAGAGGAAACATCTTAGAATAAACAATTCTTAAAGGTATAATTTTTCCCCCAATAAAAATTAAAGAGGGGCAAAACCAAGTGACCTCTTTATCTTCTCCCTTCATTAATCAATAATATAAGCAATAACCTGAAAGTGAAAATGGACAGTTTCTTTGACCCTATGGGAAAACCTCAGAATATGGGCATAAGGCTTCTGTCCCATTTGTCACATGGTTGCCATGATTAGTGGGTGATATGGCAGAAATAAATCCCACGCTATGACGAAACCTCATGTCATCTGTCGCAGGCATGTGCTCTCCCCAGTGCATTCTGTGGTGGACACCAGGCTGGGCAGGCACGTGCCTGAAGTGCCTTTCTGAATATGAAAGAGGAGGATATTTCATTTCAGTCCTTGCAACTATTATGGTGTTCCAGCAAAATGGTAGTTACAGATCTGTCAGGCCGAAATGTGCTGCATTTACGGAGCTTTCATATTATTTGCCTCTAGCTGTCTTTGCAAAAAGCAAGGATGATACTTAGCATCCTTTTTACAAAGATCTCAAAGAGGTAAACAAAATTTTTCTATCTAGAACAGGCGAAGTGCAGGAAGGTTGACTGAACAATCCAGCCTCTCACAGCAAGGCAATGGGAGGGTCAGGGACAGAATCCAAATGAGCTGATTACACTCCTGTGATCTCAGCACTAAATTGATATCTTCCTGTATTTACAATTCTCTTTCTTGGAGAAGTTTGTCCTGCCAATGTGCATTTGACAGAGTGACAAAACCGGTCTGGAAGTCCCTACTGCAGGAGCTTGTGCAGATACGCAGAGAAGGTTAGGAGTGGAGCAAAACTGAAGACAAGGGCAAAAACTCCTGTTGAGTTCAATGGAATTATCAATGCATTTTCTATGTGTATCTTTTCTCACTGCTCTATCTCATATTTTATTGTATTTGTGCATCTGCCTCAATTTCCTGGAAGAGGTAAATGGTAACCTCTCCCATGCTTTGCTTAGCTTCTTTTTGTTTGCCAATAACACCATGAAAGAAACACGTTTCTCTGGCTTGCTGCAGTGTGCCCTTACATCAGTGCTTCATCAGGCTACAGAACCATGACTTCCACCATCAAGTGGGCAGATTAAGGCAATTAAGATGTGTTTTCTGCCTGCACAATAGATAAACAAAACCTAGAACTCATCAAACTAGCAGACATCCAGACCAAGAACCTACAAGGTTCAAAAAGGCATTAGAAATGCATGCACATACAGTCCACCAAAGAATCCTAGCAAGTTGGCACCCTGGCCATCTCCCTGCTAACGCTTACTGTTACCAGGATCTACTATCAAATCTACTCAACCTAGCAGAAAGGCTGCAGTGTCCCAGCCTCAGCTCTGCCTGACCAGCCCTGTGTTGTACATGCAGGCGCAGATGGGATAAAAGTGATGGTTTTGATAGCAAGAGCAGGGAGGTGGGCAAGGAAGAGAGGTTGTCCTGCAGGCATGCAGGAGTTACAACGCACGTGGAATTTAGAAGTTCTCAGCTGACGGTGCAGACCTGAGTCCTCACTTGAATACCTACGTTCTCAGCAATACTTGCTTTCTTAGCAAATCTTCAGCAGTGGATGCTGCAACCTCCCTAAGCAGCCTATTCAATGATTCAGTTTCACTGCTGCTGAAAAGCATTCTTAAATTTATAATTATACTCTTCTGAAAAACACATTAAACTACATGCTGATCTCTGAAGGCAAAAAATGAGCTATAATGTGGGGAAATGTACTATCCCACAAGTTCCTACGGTATGGTCTTCATACTATCCCCTCGGGTACTCAGGACGAGCTATATCAGGCTAGAACAGCAGAGTAGGTGACCTCCAGACCTACTCTAATATGGCAGTTCTTATGCTTCCACAAAAATAACAAGTTTACACCAATTGCCAGACAGCAGGTCAGTTTTTCCAGCTGATCCTCTGTCTTATTATGTAAGATACACTGTTTGATTATTGCTCTCTGCTAACCTCTGCATAAATTAGCCATTAAGGACTAGAACAGAAATTATTACTGAAAATTCAATCAGTGTTTAACTGATTTTTAATATATCATCGTGTGTAGGTCAAAGTGCATTGACCTGCTTGAGCCTATTGGAAAATATTTCATTAACAAATACCATACAACCTAACAACAACATTATAGAAAAGGAGCAGTGGTCCAGGAGATGGGAGGGATGGGGGAAAATTAAGTCTAAAATTCTCAGCTTCAGCACTCACAAATGCTGTATTTAGGGGGAGATATCATCCATTATTTCACCTACAAAGGAGGCTTTATATTCTATGTGATTTCGTCTCTGTTCTGCTTTGCTGACACAGGTTCCAAAACTCTTGTTCCTGAGGTGCTAGTGACATGTGATCCCTACCTTTCTTTCCCACAGAAACATATCACCTCTGCAGTGTTTGATAATCATGATCACAAGGTGCCTCGTAGAAAATGCTACCAGTTGATAGTATCCAAGGTTTGAAGCTTGGGAAACTGCTGATTCTGGTCAGTGACTCTGCTTGGGGCATACTCGGACAGTGTAGTCTCAGGAAAGGAAATGTCTTATGCCATATAAATATTACAGGATGGATCCATTTCAAAATCAAATTAATCCCTTGTGGGAAAACATGCCAACAAACGGGTTTTAAGCACTTGAAACTGCAAGAGGCTCACAGGAAACCCCACAGTTGGAAGGAGACATCTTAATTCAGCACAAAGGTATCTTTGGGCCCATACCTTCTTCACTGACTGACTGTTTTCACATAGTTGTTTTGCCAACTACTGACAATCTGTTTAGGAATATCAGGGAACGTGAAACTGGGAGGTGTATCAGTGTGAGCGTCCACTCCAAAACCTCTGTGAAAATAACCTTCAGAATGGCAATTGGCCAGAGATGCAGTTTGAAGCCAGCTAAGATGCAAATAAATATTCATTGCAGCTAAGGATTTTGGATTTAATGCTGTTCTGCTAATGCAGATAAATATTCAGATTTCCTTGGCTTCTGTAGACTAAACGCAGTTTAAAGGAGAAATCCATACAATACCATTCAAGCAACTTTGCCACTGCTGCTAGGGGTTTGGAGGGAGGTGAAACAGGGTTGTTATCATAATTTTTAAAGACCACAATGAAATCTCTGTAATTCAAATGTCTACATCAGAAAGCAGATGCAAAAAGATTCACGTGTCCCAATGGACTCTGGATCACCGCTGCCTCACGGCAGAGGAATAGGTAGGTCTATCTGTACCATACTTGTACAGCACTATGCTGTGCTTTTGCCTACAGGACTGTATTTCATTAGCAGGTAAAGCACGTCTCACTTATTGTGACATTTTTGCAATGAACAATATAATCCAAAGCTAAAACTTTATTAGTTACTCCTACTTACTGTGCAGCCTTCTCTGTCCTAAAGCTTCTGTTTACATGGTATAAATCCCCAGCTCACAGTTGAGAGTGACCAACTCTGAAGTGATGATTACCTTCACAAGGCCCAGTTTACACATATAATATATAGTTGAGTTAGACTTAAGCACCCTATCACAGCTGTTAACCATGTTGCAGCAACAGATCTACATAACCGTCTAAGTTGGTTAAAGCAGGGCTTTCCTCTCCAGCCAAACAAAAAGCAACAGTTATGTCCTGTCTCCACCACAAACTCTAGTCACATTGCAGGCAGGAGGGACCTCAGAAGTTATTCAAAGGGAAGCAGAATGAAAGAAAATTATTTCCCTTTCTCTGCACATTCACAAGCAAAAGGATAACTGTGCTCTATAGCCCATTATTAAAACTCTTTGCAACTAATCTCACCATCAGACTTTTGCACACCACCTGGATGGCAATCCCAAGCACAAATACAGGCTGGGGAGAGAATGGATTGAGAGCAGCCCTGCAGAGAAGGACTTTGGGGTGTTGGTAGATAAGATGTTCAAAATGAGCCAGCAATGTGCACTCACAGCCCAGAAAGCCAACTGCATTCTACCCCTCTACTCCACACTCATGAAACCCCACCTGCAGTGCTGTGTCCAGCTTTGGAGTCCCCAACATAAGAAGGACATGGACCTGTTTGAATGGGTCCACAGGAGGGCCATGAAGATGATCAGAGGGCTGGAGCACCTCTCCTATGAAGACAGGCTGAGAGACTTGGCGTTGTTCAGCCTGGAGAAGGCTCCAGGGAGACCTTATAGAATTATAGAACTACTACACTTCCTGACAAAGAGTGCCGCTCCAGCTCTCCTGTAGGCTCCCTTCAGGTATTGAAAGGCTGCTATAAGATCTCCCCGGAGCCTTCTCTTCTCCAGGCTGAACAACTCCAGCTCTCTCAGCCTGGCCTCATAGGAGAGTTGCTCCATCCTTATAGAAGTGTGTATATATATATATATATATATATGTATATTATATGCATAGGAAGGCTTATAGCAGCCTTCCAATATATAAAGGGGCTAGAGGAAAGATGGGGAGGGACTCTTTATCAGGGAGTGTAGTGATAGGACGAGGAGTAATGGTTTTAAACTGAAAAAGGGGAGATTTAGATTAGATATTAGGAAGAAATGCTTTACTGTGAGGGTGGTGAGACACTGGAACAGGTTGTCCAGAGAAGCTGTGGATGTCCCTTCCCTGGAAGTGTTCAAGGCCAGGGCTTTGAGCCACCTGGTCTAGTCGAAGGTATCCCTGCCTGTGGCAGGGGGGTTGGAACAAGATGATCTTTAAGGTCCCTTCCAACCCAAACCATTCTATGATTCTATGATGCTAGCCAAGGCTGTCACTGTGAGACCACTGGTAAGTCACTTCACTCTTTCAGGTATAAGTCAGGAGCCTAATTCACATGCTCCAGAACATGAACTTTTAAATTGTTTTCAACACTCCTTCAGACTCCATGGAAGGAAATGAACAAGATGACAGATGGAAGAGTTGGGTTTTTTATTTTTTCATGAAACAGCTCTCATTCTGCATTACCTCACTGCTTCTTATTTCTTCTGAGCCATACTTTCATTTCTGTAAGTCTATGTAGACTGAAAAACTTGCACTTTCTCTTCCCTCTTGTGACCGTGGTTTCTGTAAAAAGTTAAGAAAGGAGGGCAAGTAACTCCTTAACAACTCCAGCTATCACACTTGTGGCTGGCCAAAAAGGGGCAAGAGGAAAGGAATGGGAAGAAGCGGTGCATCCACATGGCAGTGATAGGCCAGGGTCTTTTCCACAAACTTTCAGTGGCTGTGAGCAAATCCCTTCCCTTGCACATTGCTATACATCTAAGTAATATTAAATTGAGCAAGCTTCTGGCAAGACTTCCAAAGTACAAGGCTCAGCTACCAATATACCAGTTTGAGGCATCAAAGCACTCTGGAATTCATGGTGTTCAGCTCTCTTAGACATCAAACATAAATTTTAAAAGGCAAATGAAGATAAATATAAACAGAATCAGCAAATTTATGATTCCTAGTTAAGAAGCTGTCTTCAGTGTAAGAGCTATTGGAATAGCCCTACCCATTCAGCTCATCAGCCTCTCGATCTTTTAAAACATATACTGGAAATCATAGCAGTCACTACATTTATTCTCTCAGTTAAGATATACTTATCCTAAACCAAGTTTTTGTATGATCCTGACAATTCTCACTCAAATGAGAATTACTTGAAGATATACAGGCCACAATTTCATCTTTGTGAAGAAAGCTATTTACAAGTGGGGGTACAATATTTTGTTAGAGCAGTTACTTCTTTAAAAAAGCAAAAAAGATGGTATGTGTTCCAGCAGTCAGTAAGCCATCTCCACCAGGATCTCTCCCAGTGTCAGTGGCTTTGCTGCAACGAAGTTTTTACATGACCTCAGAGCTCACTGTCTCTGTTGGACAGAACGTGCCCAGAGTTTGCCAAAAGAGAAGACCTAAATGCTGCACTGAAGTGACTGTCACATGGGCAAAGGGGAGCTTTGCACCTGACCCAAGGGGAGGGGAGCTAATTTAACCTTGTGTCTTGTTTCAGCAGTTCACAGTGCTCATCTCCACTTCTAACATTCTGTTCACTATTACCAATCTCTTAAACTGCTCAGCCAGCTTGATGGTGTTCCCTTAAACTAGGGCATCACATCTAACCCAGGAGTGGTTAGACAGGCCAATGGATTACATTACTGGCAACACAAGGAGTTTTAGGCTGCGATTGGTTTCAAGGGAGCCTATTCCAATTATTCTCTTCCTGTGAGTCTGAAAGTGACTCATGCAAAGACAGTCAAGATCATCCCACTGAGCCTTCAGATTAAAAATAACAAGGGAAAATTTGGGAAAGGTTTAATCTGATCTTAAGATATTGGAAGTGGAAATTGCTTAAGGTACAACTGGCATGGGAATGAACTTGACCCAGAAGACAAGTAGCCCAGCTCATGGTGGCTCACCACGAGGAGCTGCAGACCCCTTGGCCTCGCACCCTCCCCTCCAGCACCCTGCCAGGCTCCCGGCACCTTCCAGCCAGAGACAGCCAGCAGCACAGCACCCTGCTCCTCCCCACAGCAGCCAGGCCCAACAGGCACCACCAGGCACATGCCGGAACATTTTCCATATAGACAATACTCCCTGGAGCCTCACACTAACCAGATCCCCCAGTACAGGAAGAGAGGGTTAGGGGTAGTTTGAAGGCACAGATTTGGAAACTATGGTGGAGAACTGGGAAACTGATAAATAGCTCAGGGGCTCTCCCCAGTTGCCTCCCAACCTGCAGCCTCACATGGACCCTCTGGCTGGGCTTTGTTGCTGCAGCTGGCTGGCTGTAGGCTGGGGAAGCAGGTTGCAAGGAGCCTGCATTTCCCTTTCCACCCAGCACAGAGCTGTGCTTGGGCACGCAAGGTAAGAAAGCAAAGGACAGACCTTCTCTCTGGCCTCTTCCGCTCCGGGGAGGCTGCGCTCGTCCTCCCGGCTGCGGCCGCGGCTGCCGGCGGGATGCTGGCCTTACCGGCTCCACATTGATCTGCCTCCCGGGAGCCTCTTGTATTATTTTTTTTCTCTCCCTCCTCCCTCCACCCCTTCTTTTCAAGGGAGGGGGGAACGACAAAAAAAAAACAAAACAAAACAAAACAAAAAAAAAACCAAAGGTGGTGGTGGTGGGGAACCTTTCTATTATTATTATTCTAATATATTCTGGGTGCTTGTGGTTCCTGCAACCAGGCGGAAGTGAAACCCGTTTTCGGCCCCCTCCTCCTTCCGCGATGCTCCGGGGCTGGATGCAGCCAGGCGGCGGGAGGGCGGCCGGGGCCCGGCGGGGTACCCTGGCGGCAGCCGCATCCCGGCCTTTCCCTCTTCCGGTCCCTCGGCCCGCAGGCGGGATGGAGAGGCCGTGCCGTTCCCGAAAGACAGAGGTTGCTTTGGAGGCCCTTAAAAAAAAAAAAAAAAAAAAAGAAAGGGGGAGTGGGGGGCGTGGGGAGAGGGGAATAATTTTCGTGAAGTCTGGCGGCGCTCGGCTGACGGAGCCTGGTGCCGGGAGCCCGCATTGCCTGCGCGGAGCTGAGGAGTGCGGAGGGTGCGCGGGAGCGGGACCTGCGCGGCTCGGGTGCGGGAGGGGAGCTGGGCACCTGCAGAAGCGCTTGCGGAGCGGGGGCGGGTGTCGCCGGGGAGTAATGATTCTGAAAGGAAGATATTTCGGTGTCAAATGTACCACTCGGAAG
>JAOQGH010000062.1:13017945-13082220 GCA_025769975.1 Gallinago jamesoni | reverse complement strand
GCGGGGGGACCCCGGCGACACCCGCCCCCGCTCCGCAGACGAGCTCCGCTCTCGCCTTCCGAAGGCACAGCTTGGGAGAGTTGGTTACTTCAATGACAGGCAATTGCTGCTGGTGGCACAAGAGGAAAAGCTCTAAAATGCAGTTAAATACAGCAGTATCAACTAGCTCCTTAGTGACATCCTGTGGTACGGGGGCACTATTGCTAGTGGCCAGCTGAGCTCTGATTTTGGCCACTGGATTTGGCAGGAGCAGCTGTGCACCCAGCACCGCGCAGTGTCAGGGTGTTTGGTCAGGGACCTAAACCACTCTCGGTGTTTTTATTTCAAAACACTCATCTGCCTTATGCTGCTGCAGAGCTGCTCTGTTTCTAAAAGGTAACTGGCTCTCAGACACTCTGGGGATTTGTGCTTTATAATGTGTAGCATCTTCCATGGTACATGATAGAACAGAGAGAGCTCCGATCTAAATACTGCAGCTGGCCTCACGCCTAGACTGAGGAGCAGAGAGCGAGAGAGACACCAAATGAACATCTAACTAACTAAGGCAAATGTTAATTTCTTAATTCAGCATTCAGCATGTGTTGTCATGTTGAAACAGACTTGCAGAACATCCCCTCCAGCCAAGAAGCACGGGAGGAGAGATGAGGCAGTGAAACCCTGTCCCTTCCCGTCTTTGGTACTCTAGGGAATTCCACTGCCCACCTCCCCTGTCACACAGCACACTGGGATGCTCCAATGACCTGTGGCAGAAAAGGCAAGAAGAGAAAAGCCAGTGAAAGAGAGCTGAGCACATGGACCATAAGACCACAACCTGTCCCTAGGGAGCCAGAAAGCGTGAAGTCAGCACTCAACAGGCATAGCTGAGCTAACTGGATTCCAGTTTGCCACTAGTAATGAGGATTTGGTGGAATCAACCTAAAAATGTCTTCACAGCCCCTGACAAACTTGGTAAGATCCATCCACTATGTTTACAATGCTTACATTGCCCAGATTAGAAAAATTAAGGCTAGCCTGGGCAGGCCTGAACACATAGCAACTGAAACTCCTGCTAATTGTTTGGAGACATGTGAGTGCTGGCTGTAGATGGACTGGAAATGGCTCTTCTAAACTCTGTTACAAGAGTAACTCACATCAGAAGATGTGGATGTTTACAAGAGATGACTGAGACACTCTTTACTGAGGTCTGTTGTCCCCAGAAGCCACCTACTCACAGCATCATGGTGGAACTTAACCCCTGTAAAATTCTGGCACTGTCCCTTCTTTGTGGGAAAAGTGAAATAGTCAACAATGGTGACATCTGTTTCATCTGGTGGCACATTTAGGACCAGAGGTCCTCTGCAGATTGATCTCTATGCTCAGTTTTGTGTTAAACATTTCCTTCACATCCCAACAGCAATAGAGTTGCTTAGTCAGCTGGCTGCATCCATCCCACAGCCTTGGGGTGTCTGCAGCCTCTGCCATTGCTAGTGGATGTCTGAACAGCCATGTCAGCAGAAATGCCCTCTTCTAGGTGGGACTGGCCAGAAAATTGCATCTCATCCTATGAAGGATGACACACACTGATGCATGAATTTGTGTCTTGCAGTTTATTTACTGCAATTCTATGCTTTGAAATAAACCACAGCTGGTGTAACATACAGCAGATGTCTGCTTAGCAGCCTGGTGCTTTGCTCACCCTAGTCTCTTATTAAGTACAGACTTTGGTCTTCTTTTCTGGTATTCAGAGCCCTTCATAATTTTCCATAGCCAGCTCCTCCTGGAGCACTGCAGCCATTGACAAACAGGTAAGACAAGACTGTGGGAGTTTCATCTGTTCCAGGCAGTATTTCTGCACTATGGAACTTATTTTGCCTCGTGGAGATAGAAATAACCCAGACCTCAATGCATTCAGAAGTAAATGCAAAACTTCTCAGCTTCATTTCTTTACACAGAAACATGCAGAGAATGCTAGTACCCAGCCCAGCAAATCCAAGCCCTATAAACTAATCAAGCTATTCCTCTTATGGGCTAGATAGAAAGCAAGGCAGAGAAGGAAACAGCTTTTTTCTATTTTAAAATACTTGGGAGGCACAAAAGTCCCACAGAGATGGGAGCCATCTAAATACATAGAGAGACATAGCAAGATAAATGAATCCATCTGTTGTAATCTAGCAGTTTCATAAAACCAATGAAAAAAATTGACAGTTTCACAAAACCACTAAAATGTTATTGATACTTTCAAGTTTTTCAAATTCTTCTCCTATGTGTATGAATGTAGAAAATCAGCCATCCATTGTCAGATTCCTGAAATGAATAGGTAAGGAACAAGACTGTGCATGAAGCTGATGCAAACAAATCCACAACGTAATTAAAGCAAATTGCCATTAACAATCTAACACAAACTATTACAAATCCCTCCTTACACCCAGAAATACATTTCTGATTTCCATGATATGCCAGCACACACATCCACCGCTACCCTTCTTCCATCCCAGGGATCTCAAAGCATCTCACAGATGGTGCTTAACTGAAGCCTTATAACACCTCCATTCTATTTCTCCACAGGGGAAGCTGAGAAGCACGGAGATTTGCTTATCAACTAACAGGAAGCATTAAAATGCCCAGAAAGACGTAGGTGTCCGATGTGCCCATATGCTTTGCTCTTACTACTAGATAGCACTTCCAATACAAGTCTGGTTGTAATTGGAGAAAGTTGTTCTTTTAAAGACTGCACTGAGCAATCCACTGACAGCTTTACAGGCAGAGAAGGGCAGAGAAATAGTGTTTTGCTTCATCCCAATGAGTGATGCCTTTTCTCAGCTCTGTGTCTGAAGAGCCACGTGGCAGCTATGGAACAGCACCCAATATATTGTGAATTCACACCAGTTTTTGTTGGTTTCAAATGTTCATATTTTGGTACAGCCAGGTGATGGGTATGGGAAACAGCCAAAGGTTTCCATACATCAGGGAATCCTACAAAACATGTAGCAAGAGAGTCACTGCATAAGCACCCAGTCTACCAGTCATCATCTCACAGGCACATTAGTGTGCGCTCTGAGACCTTCCAGCAAAGCAGGCTAGTCTGGGAAGTGGGAAAACAAATGTGAATTAGCCAGTGAGCTGTTCTAGGCCTTGGAAATGTTTCCCATTAAATGTGCAGGTTCAGCTTCCTCCCTTCCCTCTCCTCTTTAGTACATGCACACACTCCATCTCACTGTGATTTATGGTACAGTCCTGCTATGATCTTTCTCTGGGTAAACATCTATGCCCAGAGTGCAAGCAGAGAGCACGAGTCTGAGGAACAGGCAGCACAGCCGATCTAACAAGCTGAGTCCCAAAAAATTTCCTCAGTTAAAGTACAGAGATACCCATAGGCCTCAGGGAGCTACCAAAATACACATGTCCAACAATACTGTCCATTAAAAGCGCACCAGCTGTACTACTTTGTGTTCAGTTGCTCTCCTCCTGGGAGAGAAGGGAAACTATACATCAAACAATCAGTCCCAAAGTCCATAACGCAAAGTCCTGACTAGGTATTACTGTGCACATAGGGCTTTATGTACTGAATACAAGGCTACCTAGCAGCTCTGGACATCATGTACAATATAACAAGAGAGAGAGTTGGCAACAGCTGGCCACTACTGGAGATCATGCCTGCGCTATTATTTTATCATGCACCTCTATTTTCCTTTTTTTTGTTTGATTTTTTTCCTTCTAGAATTTGGTGACTGATGTCTCACTGTTATTATCAGTATTTCATTAATAATATACTGTCAGTGTGTATAAAAATTACATAGTTCTCCCCATAAATGTTACAATATGAAAAAACAATCTTCTGCTAATAAAACAGAGACAAATTCCCAAAGGAGATGAATGCTCTTAAAAACCACAAACTTGAAATAAAAAACCACTCTGCTGCATTTGAAGTAATTACAAGAGAAAAATGACGAAGACTGTTTCTCCTCAAACCCTGACAATTTTTACATCATACTACTGATATTCTTAATGAAAAATTGTGCTTTTATTCACTGCCACTTCTTTTACTTTGGCTGATGCTGTAGCCAAACATCTGCTTGTTAAGTTAGCAGAGTAAATTGATGGTTAGTAACTCACAAGTTTCCAAAGAAGATCTCCACAGACGTTTCCAAAGGAAGACCCTCTCTGAAGCTTTGTGAGGATGCACTTTAGGAGGGGATAAGACTATGAAGAAACAGAAAGGTCCAGACAAAGCATCTATGTGAATGTTGGACAGGTTGGGCTCTTCAACTAAAAAGCCTCAATGGAAGATAAGAAGAGGCTAAAAGCAATGGTGAGGTAGCAGATAGTTCACTGCTCAAAGGATGTGTTCCTTTCCCTTCTATCTTTAGAGAGCAGCAGAGGAAAATTAATCATTATTATTACAGTTACACATTCTGAACCTGTTCCTGCTGACATGTTAACCCATCGTTATACTGGAAAAAGTCTTAGGAGGCAACCCAAATACATCTCAACAGACAAAATCTGGTATATCCAGGATTTAAGAGACAAATCCCCAAAGAGCCTCCTGTCCAAGCAGATACAATCCAGACAATTGTTAGCAAGTCTCCCAGGTCCTTGGGTTACACCATCCCTACATGCTGTGCCAGGGTAATTGAGAAGTGTCAGACTTTGGGACCTTCCAGGAGCAGGTATAAAAAAGGCATCATTATGTAGCCAGACTCTAGCAGGATTCCCATCAAACTCCCTTCCTTTCCTATCACTGACAATCAATTATCACACACCAGGGTTGAGACAAAAAAATAATACTAGCAAAAACTAGTGTACTGATAGAATAATAATTTTAAAGAGATCTAAAGCAAACCACACAAATACATGTGTAAATAGTCTTACTATCCTCACAAGGCAATTAGATCTGTTAGGCTGAGGAGTAGAAAATGATGACTCCTCATTTTTTAAATGATAATGAGCTTCTTGCAGGCAAACTGCACAGCCCAGGAGACTAAATCCTCAGACTATGCACAGACCACAGCAGCACAGAGAAAAAGAAGCAAGTTTCTTCAGAGCGGTGCCAGAAGCCCAGGAATGCTTTCTCCCAAAGGCAGTGAGGAAGCCTGGGTGCCAAGACATTAGGAAAAATTGTATGGTTTTTTCTGTCTGTGACACACCTGCACAAATGCACTCCAGCTTGTTTTCAGCTGCAATGGGAACTGAGGGTGTTAATTACTTTCTTACAGTATGGAGGTGTCGGACTGAGTTCAGCAGCACTAGTGTAAAAGTGAGGAATTCATTGGGATACAGATGATGTAGGGATCAAGTTCTGTACCTTTCAGCATGTTCTGAAAATAAACCACGTCTGACTACGGCTGGCTTGCTTTTTTCAGACTCCATAAGTTATTGTATAGTGGCAGGATGTAACTCAAAGCTTTGTACTCTCTGTGCTGCTATTAACTGCTAGCAACAGACATTCACTACAACACACAGTAAGATAAACAAATGTGCAATTATTTCCTAAGCAATACTTCCTTACCACCACTAAGGGACAGTGTTTCCTACATTTCTACTAGTAAGAATGACATATCTGCAAGTTCAATTTTAATTAGCAATGGTTAATGCCTCCTTTTAGTGCTTGAAGTGTTTTATTCTATGCTATGTTTGTTTAAGAAGCTACTTCTTCCTGACACAGTGAATTACAGGCCCATTTATTGTCCTTTCATTACCACTACCAGGCTACACTAATAAATCAAACAAGTGTATTAGTGAAGGTAATTCCTTCTATGAACTTATAAACCTAAGAGAATAGCTAGTCTAACATAACTGGTTTACAGTCAGGTTTCAATCAAAAGGCATAAACGGCTTTGCAAAACACATCACTTTTTGCATATTAATGTAGTTCAAAACACATAATTTGTATCTGTGAAAACCTCATAAACTGTCCTAATCTGTGTCAGCAATTCAAATAGTGGTAAATCTGCAACCTGATGCTCTTTGATAGTTACTGAGTCTTTTTCCATTTATACCAGAGACACTTCTGGTGGAGATAGTGTCTGCTACATTCAGAGGCAAAACTTCACTAGCCGTCTCATTTCTTCAGGTGTCTTTTGTGTTCTGGAAAATAGTTTAATCAACTTGAAACACTCCACTAAGTAAACTTCTCTCAATCTCTGTTTTTGAAAAATACTCTGAAAGTCCTACTCTCACCAGAAAGTAATTCATATCCTATAAAACTGTGGCTTATTTACAAAAGGCGAAGCTTTTATAGGATGATATAGCAGAGGTACCTGGTTATCCTCACTTTCACACTCATGAGCTAGAAATGTGCATGAAGTAGTTGTTACAGTAATAACATATGACTGTATAAAGCCCAGTGCTGTATGATTTCAAGACTATATACCAACATCTTGTTTGGTGTCTCGAACAATCAAAGATATTCAAATTTGTTGACTACAAGATCAGTAGCTGTACAATTAAGCTGATACTGAAGCTGCATAACCAAAATTCAGTATCCTTGGCATCTCTTTGGTAAGACAAAGCACAAGGCACATCATACCCAATTAATAAAGAACAATTTAAAAGTAAAAAAATAATAATGTTGAACATTATCTTCCTGTGAACAGAAGGCTGTCCAGATTCAGTACGCTGCTGAATAGTACATATAACTTTATCGACACAGATAATGCAGTGCAATTAGCCCCCATTGGTGCTAGGAAGAGACAGTGGCATAGCCAAGCAACAGATATTTTTACCACCCACCATCTAACCCTGCCCTGTAATTAACTGCAGAGCCCCACAGATTTCTGCCTGATTAGCTGTTTCAACTAATGAGAGGCTCCAGACTCAGCAAACATGAAGCCTGAATTACCTGCCATTCACGGACTGGTCTTTGTGACTGCACCGTCACAGGTGCAGAGCTGTGCTGCAGAAGGGACACAAAGAGGAGAAGGGGGCCCACATACAAATTGTGCACAACTCCTCTGACTTCAGTTACACATATTGAATGTTTTGGATGGTTACACACATGGGAGCAAAACCTGGCAGTTCCTGTATGGTCATTACCCAAGATATAAAATGTTTGACTTTTAATTAAGATCTACAATATCAATGTCACAAAACTAGTCTGAAATTACAAGAGCAGGGGCTGATCTGATTGTAAAAAGCTCAGGTATTCTATTGAAGGCCAATGCTCGGTCATAACCAGAGAAAAGTTGAGGTCAGGAGTCCAAGTTCAGGAGTGGAGAAAATAAGAAGCTGAAGGAAACATTATATCCTCCAATAATCCTTGCAGGAGATATGATTTCAGCATGAAAGGATGCAGTCCAGCTTTAAAGTTTCCAAGCAAAAATCATTCTACTATAACTCCACTGTGAGATAAAAGCAGCCATGTGATCTAGTAATACTGGCCTCTTTCACTGGTGTTTTTATTGGTGCTGCCCTCCATATTAAAGAAAACAAACACTCTGCTTTTAATATTAAAGATAGCTCCAACAGGTCTCCTTTGGAGAACCTTTCTGTGTTAATCCATTCCTTGTAATACAGTTAGCCTTGTGTAAATTTGGAAGGTGGCCTGTAAAAGGAAAAGCAAACATAGGATTGGTTCTTTTTAAAACTTTTCCCCAGCTTTTGGGTTTTTTTGTTTGGGTGTTGGTTTGGGGCCTTTTTTTAATATCAGCTGCTTCTCCTTTATTTGTTAAAGGGTCATGGTAGAAGAATAAATAAGGCTGTGACCTCATATGTTGTTGTCCCATTTCTTAACTGAGGAAGAGGGAGATTTGGGTTCTCCTGAGACCTGAAATACCTGAAGGAGTGCGTAAATACATGAAATAGCGTGTTTATGGAGTAGAACTATCACTCAGTTGTTGCACACCAAGAAGAAACTCAGGAGACAGTGTCTATTGCAATTCTACTCTGATCTTGATGGGTACCTCCACACAAAGCATTTCCTCTTAGTGTGTTTCAGTTTCTCTGTTTCTAAAAAAAAAAAGATAACACAAGTTTTAAAGTTCCGTCAGATAAGACAGCAGTGTAATAGCAGTGCCAGCCACAAAATCACCAGATGAGCTAAGGTATGACACCTCCCCTCGTCAGCAGAGCCCTCTGTCTTCAGATAGAATATGTACATTTTGGCAGTGCAACACATATCATTGAGCTGCTGGAACTCCTGCTCCTTCTCCCTCTTCATAATGTGGCTGGATTCAAATGGAAAGGATTTTTAAAGACGCTACAACAGCAATAATTTTGCTGTCAGCTAATAAAAAACTGTGGCACAGAAAACCAAACCAAAAAGCAATTCATTAATGAGGTCAAGTAAACCAAAGTGAAATTTTCCTGCCCAGTTCCACTGACCTGCAAAACATCTCATGATAATTGCTGGTATCATATTCGTATTTCTGAATTCACAGAAGAGGGTGGAGCTCTTTGGTGATAGAATCAGTAGAGAATTCTCCCCTTACAAAGCAAGATGAACACACTAACTAATAAATCACTTTTGTAATTGATATAATTCTGCTAAGTTATTGAGTGTTATAGAATAATGAACAGAAAACCAGGAAATCTTGTCAACAATAACGGGTGCCAGTGTCAACAGAAAAATAAGGTATATTTGCTGAAACGTAAGTTAGAAATATCTTCCTTTCTTTCTGGTGTGTGCTCGTCAGCTGCTTATAGCAATGGACATCATCATTTACAGCACTTCTCACTGATGAATACTGGGATGAGCTGGAGTGAGATAGGATGCTGTTGACCTGATCATTTCCGCAACCAAAATAGGCGACGCATAAGTTTGCAACATTAGCGACATCCAGACTGCAGTTTTCCACAATGGAATCCTCATGTGCTGCCCGAGGACAGAGTTTTACACTATGTCTTTGCCCATCATGACAACAATCTGGAGAGAAGGCAACAAGTTGAAAAATGGAAACATTAAAGAAAACATCTCTTCAGTTTAAAGCACCACAGCTGCTGCCCCAAACCATATTCTTCTACAGAAGGGAGACATTGGTCTTGATAATTAGCCAGACATCAAAACCTTCCTAGGGAATTCCTCCTCCTGAGAAGCACACGCAGATCAGAAGAGGACAGGCTGACTAAACACAGCGAGCCTCCTCTCCCTTGCTGTGTTATTTTCTTTCTCCCTAGGGGAGCTCCAGCCAGGGGAAACTCCACTTTTAATGGAAGGTGGCTTGGTTTCCTCCCTGTTTTTACAGCAAGAACAAGCTACAAAGGCACCTTTTTGATAATGTCCAGTTCTTCAAAGTCAAATTCTCTGCAGTACTGAAGCATTTAAAACTTCAGTTCTGCTTTCACTGCAGTTTTATCTAGCGACTGTATTTCTAACCCACCTGGAACACTGGTACCCCGATCCAAAGTGTAGTGATGTCAAATAGCAAAGACATTGCATGACCCTTGATTCCCTGCTCATTCCAAAGAAATGTTGAGAACCTCACTCAGAAATGAAATAGTGTATATGTTCAACAAGTCAGAGGTGCTACATCAGTGATCACTAGAGCTGGGCTTTCCAACTCTAGGAGAGACAGAGACTCAAAGGAATACAGGTCTCACCTCCTTGGAGTTGGGCTCCAGACAGCTGGTTGCTGAACTTCTGTCCACTGCAGTTCAGATGCCACACCTGATGGTACTTACAGGGAAATTGTATCAGCATTAAACATCAAAATTGGATTATACTTTGACACATGCTGGCAAAGTATTTGTGATGGATTCAGAATAGCTGGAGATTGGCCACATCCACATAGTATTTCTGGAGTTGGAGAAAATTTAACAACAGTAAATTAGGAAACTTTGCCAACTTTAAAGCACTACCTCAAACTTGGGCCAAAACGATGAACTGGCACTCAAATGCTTTTTGCCTTATGCCAAACGCTGATGATCAGATAAGAAGAGCTGGGCTGTAGACCACAGGGATGGGGATAGTGTTGCTGGAGAAGGCTGGGCTTTGGAAAAGAGCCTTTGTGGCAAAAAATAAGGAAGCTGCAATCAAAACCTAAAATACTTGCAGAGCTCTGTGCAGAGTGTGAAGGAGCAGGGCTGCTGGAGCGTCTGCAAATCTGAGCTGAAGAGCAGTCTGGACAGTGGATGTTGCTCAGAGCATGCTTCTGCTGAGCTCTGCTTACCCACCACTTCGTATTCCTCACTGACAAATCTACAGAGGAAAACGGGAAACTGAATTGCTACAGTACATAAAAACATTCCTTCCAGAGAAATATTTGCAGCATGGTAGGGGGCAAAGGGGAGAGGAGGAGATAGAAATAACAAAAAAGTTTTAAAGGGGAGACACAAGATGTTGGCACCTATGTCTTTTGTCAGATCTCAGCCCTAGTGCCTATTGAGCTACACTGTGAAATTTGTATTTATCTCACAGACCTCTGTGAGGCTGCTTATACATGACAGTGCTCCTCCCAAGCAATTACTCATTGCCCTGCCTGGTCCACTGGAGCCCCGCAAAACCACAAGACTGTATGTAACCCCTCTGGAGGAGAAGCACAGCCTTGCAAGAACCCTTCCCTCTATTTCAGGATTATTCAGTGTGATATTTAAAAGATTCTCCCCATCTCTTATAAACGAAGTGGGGGGAGGATCTGTCTGATTGTATCTGTGACCCTGGCAACTCTTCACAAGCAGAGACAGCTGAGTCACTAATATTTAGAAAAATAACATAATTGACTGTATTCAGCCATGTGGAGGACCCCTGCTGGGTATTCACAGTTAAACATTAGCAACTCGGTCATTTCTGGCAGCCTTTGTAAAGGGTTGCCAGGGCTGTAGATTCAATTAGATGACCTCCGACAAACTGATTTCCACTGCAAATATCTTTAAAAAAATACATTAAATCCCCAATAAATACAGTGAAATTGGAGGAGACAGCCCTTCCTACCTCATTGAATGTCCCAAATCACCCTACGGCCCCAGCTAGATGTCTTGCCTGGATGTTATGCATGCATGGGCTCTATTATCACTACTGCCTAATGTGATTTAGCACTGTCTGTGGATTGCACTCTTTAAATCTGAGAATGTGACAGTGTCGCAGTTGGATGCAGATTAGGATACAAAATGATGTTGAAAAGATAAAACATTTGCATGTATCTTTCTTTTCCTTTCTATTGGGCAGGAACGACTACTCTTCTACCACTACTGTTTTATCCTCAAACAGCTTTTTTTTTTTTCATTACTAGCCATTGAATTATTTTGATGTAAGAGGAACTAAGATGAATTGCCAGATCTAATGTTTTGTACTACTCAGTACAAGACACTGCAGCGGTGCATTACACGGTGTTGGAATACTTACTCCTTGGTAATCTATACTAAAAGTTATTAATGTACCACTAAGGCAACTAGAAGTGAGATTTTAAAATTCTGTTTTATTAATCGAGTTTTATGACAAGCCCTATAATAAAACAACCAGTGTGGACACTATTTTTTTAACACTATCATAATGAAATCAGTTATCACCTTAATTACACCTTGTAATTGCTACTTATAATGTATAAGACATTTCTAATTCAGCTTTTAAACATCCCAATTGTACAAGCTCATGTCTGTCTCCTCAGACTACAGGATTTAATTTCAGTCAGCATATTCTGCCCTGGTAAATAGGTTCTTAGCTCAACTTTTTTGTTTGCTTTTTTTCTATCCTATGCAATTCTGAACAGCTACCAAACCCTTACCTTTCTTGCATGCATGAATGTTTGAGGAAATATAAAGAAATAGAGCAGTGCTGGATTCCCAAGATGTCCCTCCAGAGAGAAGCTTAATGAAACAATGTTTTAAAATAATATATCCCTTTGTTTGGGTTACAATAAGATATGAATTTAACAGCAAAAAGTTACAGCAGGATAAGAGCTATTACAAAATTATTATCCAGAGAGCCAACAACTAGCATTTTCTCAAATGGCATTGTAATTATTCTTTGTACATGGTTGCAAAATAATATACTAAGGGTATTTACAGAGAGGAAACTTTTCTTTACATATAGTGTAAATTGGTATATGGAACAGAGACACTCCATGGAGTTTGGTCTGATTTTTTTTTTCTCAATGTTCCCTGCTGAGCAGTGCCACAATTAATCAAGCTTTCTAGGTTTTAGTTAATTGCTGGACCCCAATAAATTGGTTTGTACTGGCATAGGTCCAGGTCTGATAATTTCACAGCCTTGGAAACTGCTGCATGTTCACACAAGAACCATGCAAGCAGGGAGCTGGGATAAAAAGAATAAAAGAAACTCTTGTTCTGTGAGGTTCCATTAATACTTAAAAACCTAGCCCACTAGCAACAGTGTCTTCACTGTTTGTTTTTCTCCATGTGTTTTATACTGATGTTTTTAATGATTAAAGAAAATCCCCCCCCTTCCTTATTTTAAACTTTTTTTCCATAGATAGTTATTCTCAAAGAGCCATTTTTAATTTCACTAGTATCCTCTTCAAAATTCCCATCCCCCATTCCCATCCCAAAAGCACCATTCCCATCCTCTGCTGAAAATTCACTATGGCTTTTTGAGACAGCTCAGCTGTATTTTCCCTCTCTCTACAATTCCATTCACGTGAAAGGATCATCATCTTCTTGTGAAGAAAAGTTCAAGACTGGCTTTTTGAAGTAGACAAGAGAGACAAGTGATCCCACAGCCTGGCCTAACTCAGTGCTGGTGTGTGCCCCTCGTGGTCAGTCGGGTGCTGAGAGACAGAGGACAACATGGATTTTCTTGTGTGCACTCACAATCACGCAAACTGGCGACACAGTTTAGTGCAAGTCAACGCATTAGGGTCTGTTATAAGTAAATACATAATATTGTTATCAATGTTAAAGACAGGTCCACAGCTATTAGTTCATTTTACAACTGGGCTCAGTTACACAAAGGACTTTGCGTCCTCGGCTCTTGCTGGTAGCAATGGGATTTGCGAGTACTCAGCCCTGGCAGGCTCTGGCTCCATGCTGGCACACATTTGACTTTGTTCTCCCTAGAGAAGGCTCATTTGGCAAGTTCAGTTTTGCTAATGGGTTTCAAAAGCACTCTCACACCAGCAAGTTTCTAAGCAAAAGAATTACATAATACCCGAGGTGTTCGGTAACCTCATTGTTATTGTCTTTGGCTCGCCAAGGCGAGATTAGCAGCACTAATCACAGTTTTATAAAAGTATATTTGGATTGCAATTAGAGCCTCATTCAGTCTGCCTTGACTCCTTCTGTCACGTCTTGGAAGATAGGACTGGCTGGGTTTATCTGGTGGACCTCAGCTGTAAAGAAATGCCTCAGCAAGTCAATATTTATCATGGTACTATCAATCTGTAAGATTTGTTACTGCTTTTCTCATACATAACTATATCCTCAGCAAGTGCAAATCACTGTGATTCTTTTTAACTCCTGCAAATGTCTACCAATTGTGATCCTAGTCAACAATTCCAGTGGCAGGGAAAAACGCCTGTTGTTTTTCTGTGAACTACACCACCTTCTGCTGTTTTCAAGAATGCGTGGTACTGAAAAAACAATGAAGATGAAGCTTCTCCCAGAACACTGAAAGAACCACTTATAAGGATTGTTTGATGCTGCGTTTCACTTGCTGAAAATAGTCACCGAGATGCTATTGCACGCTATATAGTATTACACTTTGGTAGAAGCAGTAACTGTATATTGTGCAGCCTTCCTGCCCGCAAAATGCTGTCCATAAAGGACTATAGACAAGAGCTTGGACTGAAGATTTAGACTTTCTGTCTTGAGGAAAAAATGCCCCTTTCAGTTTCCTCAAATATGGAAAGTGGCATCAACTAGGGATTTAGAGCTCTACTTTCAACTACTTTATTGATGTTATGCCTCCAATATATATTACATTTCAATACAAGACTAAATAAAGCAAAAGGAATTCATTACTACCATTAATAGCTCACTACATATATTATTTTTTTAATAAAAGGTAAATTAGATAGAAAAGCATACAAAGAGGATAAACTAGAAATCAGTGGGTTCTGTCCAAGATTACAATGCACCATTGACAGGAAGGTGCACCTAGTCAAGAACTTCCGAATTGGAAATTCAACCATCTGGATAAGAAGGTACGAGGAAAGACAGGACAGAAACGAAAACTTTCTGACAACATGATGAAGACCAGCCTTTTCACAATTTCATTGCAGTTTGTGTAGATTCCTTGGGCTCTTTTGAAAATTTGAATAATAATTGTTTCTACATATCTTGGTGGTAACACTTCACTATTATTTCTCTATGCTCAGTAAACCACTGTGTTTTGACATACCATGGTAAATGGTATGTCATTCAAATGAATGTATGAATGAATCATGAATATAAAAAAAATCTGTATTTCCACAAATTGTCATAATTACAGCTGCACACACACTGTGGTGTAAATAGGTATTTTGTAAATATCTGGAATAGACTGGGATGGACTAGGATGGATTGGAATGGAACGGATTGGATTGGATTGGATTGGATTGGATTAGATTAGATTAGATTAGATTAGATTAGATTAAAAACAGCTGCAGATGAGCAGTTTGAAATCAGTGCAAAATTCAGGAGGGCCTCACTGAATGCATGTATGTCTACTCTATACCTGTACATTGGTATTAACATCCAACCTAGCAAAGCCTCATTTGCTTTAGGAAAAAATTAAAAACTGTGTGGTTCCTTTCTCCTGCATTTTTATGTTTAACTGGCAGCTCTTGAGACTCACTTCTTACCTGTGTATTTGGAAATGAGATTTAATGACATATAATTTATTTTCATTTTTTGACAGAACAACAAAAGATTTCCTGCTACTCTTCAGTCTCAGCTGAATAGGTCCACAGGAAGATAATAAGGAATGGGCTGCAATTTGACATTTTATGTAATATTGCTCTTGTTGTTTAGCAAACTGTATTGAAATTTCAGATTCGCTATGTCCATCTGTCTCACTCCTAAATAACTAAATTAATTTCTAGTGCTAGAGGACTGAAACCCCATCGCAGATGAAGTCAGTGCTACAGAATGAACAGGAGGGTGGAGAATGTTCATGACCATCCTATGCCATAATCACAAAACCATGCACATCTGAAGCCCTTTTTGTTTAACAGTATATTTGAAGACTGCTTGATGAACATCCAGATTGTATTCCCAGTATGACAGTTGTAGGGCTGATCCAAACCACAAAAAGTAATTTAGAGATTTTTATGAAATCCTGTGAATAATATTTAGCAACCTAAGAGACATTTTCAAAAGGGGTCCACTGAATTTATAAGAATGTGAAAAGCAAAGGAATTAATAAGCTTAAGAACATCTTTTCATACTTTTTCAGAAGTGAAAATTTGAATATAGATAATATGAAAGCATATGAAAGCTATAGAAAAAAAAAAAAGCAATAGAAAGCATAGAAAAAAAAAAAGACAGGGAGATAAAGTTATGTCCTGTATCTAAGCTCATCTCTCAAAGTTCAGTGTCTGTTCCAATTAAGAAAACTCCACATGGTGTATAAACATGTTAACATTGGCATGAATCTTTTATCCTGTTTTTTTTCCCTCACAAGAACTGAGAAATAATAGCAGGATACCTATGTACTGCTCAATCACTGAGAAGCACAGCACAAGGAGATGAACTTCTACTGTGAGTGTCACAGTTTATTAGCTGCTTGACTTCCATTATCTTTAATGAGAATTACACAGCTAAATCTCTGTGCTCTTAAAAGCTTCGGGCATCCTTGAGTCTCTAATGCTCACTGCCAGGAGCAGTTCTTTCAGACACCAGGACGCAGAACATATTCAAGGAGTGAGTTCTGCTTGGCAGCATGAAGGGTATAACAACTGCATATTTGATGCTCCTCTGGAGGTCTCTGTGTCACACATGTGCAGCAGCCCCGAACCTCACAAACTGCAGTATCAGCCCATTGCTGAGCTAGAGCACAGGGCAAGGTGTTTGCTAAGTCATATCAGTGCTGTTGTCTAAGGGGAGGAAGACAGACTCCCTAACATGGGGCTGTATTAGCTCTGAGACAGGGCAAAGCATAATGGGTTGTGACAAGACACAAAGACTACTAGCTTTTAATTGTACTTACTCCTCAGTGGTACTTAGGCAGAGCTGGGAGAAGAGGAACAGTTTGTGCATGGGTGCAGCACTACCAGGATCCAAGGGCGCTGGCAAACCTGCGAGCTCAGCAACGGTCGCCCACCAAGAGGCCACCTGTGAAGATTTCATTCATGCAGAATGTCCAGCATGTGTCACATTACCCTTTGACCTAACGACTGAAACACTTGCTGCGACACTACGGCATGTGAAAATGTATGACAAGAAACAGAGGTCTTTGTACATGACCAAGAAAGAAGCAGATCCTGACAATTTTAAACTGCATCATCACCCAAAAGCCCTCAGGAACACCCCAACAACTGAAGAACAGCACAGCCTGAGGGGCAGGATTAGGTCTAAGAGTAAGACATCCTGCCCTTGGAAGTCATCAAGTTGCCCATTCAGTGAGTCCCGAGCCCTCAACTGAGAAAAGGGCTCTTTCAGACAATTGTCTACAATGTAAATTTGCCCAAGAGTAGAAAAAGGACTCCATTTTGTATATTTCTATGTTCACGAAAGGTCTTACACTTTACACAGTCTCTCCAGAGACATTCAGACACCATCATCTTCTGAAACAGTCTTACAGAATGCAGTGGAAAGTGTTGGCACCTATAGCAACTTTCCCAAGGCACTCTTCAGGCCAAATAAGGAATTTATTTTCAAAGAATCTCTCTGCAAAAGAATTCGGGTCACAGAGTCTATAAAGAATATTTCATTTCTCATTACTACTACACTAACTGTGCGTAAAGAGTACTGCAACAATTACTGTTGTCTTTATCTACACACACTGGACTTTGTATCAGCACGGAGAAGGAAATACATATGAGGAATGCTGTCTAGAGGAAGTCTGACAGAGGTGGGTAGTTGTGTTGGGTTAAGTTGTTCTGGAGGCTGTCTACACAGTAAACTGAGCTCTGCCCAGGCCCAAAGCTGCATGTACCGAAGTGATGTAGATGCTATAAAACCAGACTATCAAGCCTGCCTACAAAGACCGTTGGATTCCTCTAACAAAGATTCACAATCTCTTTTCTTTTCTCAACAGAATTACAATTTGTGTATTTGGTTTTGAGTAACACTGAAGGAAACAGATACTCACAGGCTGCAAGTCTTTGGAAAATTACATCATACCTATGCTCACTTTGACAACTATTGTCTATAAAGAGAATACAATCAACAACACAACAAAAAGTCCTCATGGACTAGAGACTCAGCACACAGAACCCAGCCTTCATCCAACTGTAGTAACACAGGGATTCAGAAAATCAAAATATTCTACTGGAATTTGGACAGCCCATGCTATGCCCCTTTTCTATGAAAAGATGTATTTTCATGATGTTACTAAAGGCATTTTAATATCTCATTAACTCATCTGAAATCTGATGCCATATCAATTTAGGTCTAACATTGTAGGTAATTGATGGCTTTTTGATTTGGAAGAAAAATTACCACATGCAGAGTCACCAATACAACTTCAGCCTCCTGTAAGGACAGAAGTGCAGAGTTTCACTTGTAATTGCTGCGCTAAATCCAAGAAACATCCCTGATGATGCAATCTAGTTTAAATTTAGAGTTGTCAAGGGATGCACACAATCGTTCCAGTAACAAACTCCCTTCTTTTCACAGTGTGGTCTTCACTTGACTTCATTTACCTTTGGTGTTACACCTTTCACTTCTGCATGTCCTTGTAGTGTCTGAACTCAATTTCTGAGACAAGATCAGTGGCACTGGTGAAGTGGTACTGTGGTAAGATTTACCACCAGTCCCACACCCAGTGGGCTCCCAAATAGCCAAAGGCAGCTCCTAGGAAAGTCCCTCCACCCTATGCCAATGTCAGTGGGAGGACTCTAACTGGCTTTAGCTCTAGAGCTCTTTGCAGAATGCAACAGAGTCAGTTCAGTTGTAGATCTAAGTGCATGTTATTCATATGCAATCTCATCTCACAGGTTGACACTACACAGTCTAACCCAGCACATCTAAAAGAACAACATGACTACAGGTTCATAATTTAGAACCATGGGTGTACAAGCTTAACTCTTCTCTCCATGAGCGTGGGTACATCTTTGAGCTTCCACAGCTCAGATTCTCTGCCTTCAAGTGAAAATTACTATCATATTTCTGATTCAGAGTTACCATTTGTTTTTCTGGTTGCCCGTCCCTGTTTCACACAGCGGCTCTTCCAAAACTATCAGCCTGTGGCAGCAGCCGTCACATTCAGGACTAAAAGCTTGAAGTGATGATTTTTCCTTAGGAACATGGATTACTGCCTGTAAGGCAGAGAGTGGAACAGTGACACAGAAGTAGGCATGGAGCAGTGTTTTCAAAATGCTTAGTTCCAAAATGCAGTTTCTTTCTCATTTTACTAACACGCAGCCCTGCTTACTCATAAAGTCACACAACGAAACCCTTCGTAAGTCAGCTGTTCCTTCCTCGTGCTAATGCAAGGTTTCACTGTATTTTCAATATTTCATCCAGCTGAGTTACAATGGAAGAAATGAAAGTTCTGCTCAATTTTCAGTCTTCCAAAAATATCTACCAAGCCTGGGAGGTGTATGACCTCCCAGCAGTGCTCCCTAAACACCCTGGTCCCAAACTAGGGGAAATAGGTTGTAATTTGTATCTCCACATGTCTTTTCATACCTCACCCTTTTTCTCAGATCATTTGTCAAGGGTTCGCTGATCTCTTCTTATTAGTTACAGGGGCTACAAGACGACAGAAAAAGAATGTTTGACCAAGCATATAATGTCATGAGTCATGGGTTTAATTTAGTTCCACCAGAATCCCAATGTGACCTTGAAACCTTCTAACACAATAAATCAGACGAGAGGGTATCAGCAGAGGATGTCTGACAAATCCCAGTGGACGCTAACTCCATCGGGTCTGCTCTGGAGGGCACCCCGCGTGTGAAAAGCCCATTAAAGAGCCATCCCGGTGTACAGCCCTCTCTCTAAGAAAACCGCCCATGGGGCTCGGTTACCGAGGAGGGGGCGGGTTGCGTTCACCCAGCCCGCAGCTCTGTTTGAAGGCACCGGGGCAAGGTCCCGGCCAGCCTGGGTGCGGGTCTCGCCGGCCCGCAGGTGGTTCCCGCACAGCGGGAGGGGAGACGGAACAGGGGGGCGCCGGGCCGCCTCCTCCCGACCCCCCATAGCGGAGCAAACTCCACCCCGGGCCGTGTCAGTCACGCTGGTGTGCCGGGCGGCGGGAGCGGGCGCGGGAGAGGAGGGGGCCGGGGCGGGAGGCGGACCGCCCCACTCCTCTCGCCGCCGCTCCACTGCCGGCCGGGCTGCGGGGCAGGACCTGCCGCCGAGCATCCTCCGGCCGCGGGGCCTCGCTGCGCTCCCCGCCGAGGCAGGAGGCGGTGGCAGGTGTCCCCGGCAGGGCAGCCCGGGACCTTTCGGACCGCCCGCCCCGCAGCGTTCCCGGAGCTCAGGCTTTAGCGGGATTCCTCCCGCCCCGCTCCCGTCCGTCAGTCGGGGAACCCGTCGGTCCCCTGTTTGCCCCCTCGCCACCGCCACTGCGGGAGCGAAGGGGAGACCTAAAAGCTCGGCCGAGCCGCGGGAGATTATGGCAACGTGACCGGGAAGCGGAGCCGCCTGGCCGGAGCCCTCCCGTAGCCCGGCGGAGCGGAGCGAGCGGAGCGGCGCGGCTCCCCCAGCCGAAGCCGCTATTTGCAAGCGGTCTCCAGGGCCCGCGGCGGAGCGGAGCGGCCTCCAGCCCTGCCCCAGGTTTGTGCGCTTTTCTTTTCTAGGCAAGACCCCGGGCGAGGCGCGCTCCCGCTGCCAGAGCTGCGCCCCCGGGCGCGGGCACTGCCCCGGGGGCCGGGGTAGCGGCTCAGGGGTACGGGACGCCTCTCCTGCTTCCAGTCCCCATGGCAGGGGCCGGCCGGCGTCCTGCCGCCCCGTCCGTGGCACCACCGGCACCTGGCCGGGCCCGGGGCCGTGCGCGCTGCGGCTCCGCTCCCGGGAGCCCCAGGCGAGCGGCTGGGACCGGGGCTGCCCCGACGGCAGCCCGCCACCGAACCTTCCCTGCCGGCCCCGGGCGGGGCTGCGGGGCGCTCCCCGGGCTCGGCGCCCAGGGGACGAGAGTTCTCTTAGAGCAGCGAGAGCTAGGAGCCTCCGGCCACGGCTCGCTTGGAGACTCGCCCGCTTAAAAACACACACACCCCCCCGACGGTAAACGCGCAGGTTTGCGGGAATTAAAGCCTCGGGGGGAGCGGAGGGACATGCGTCCCCCTCGATCCGTGCGATGGAGGCGAACGCCGGCCCCTCCTGTGGGCTCCGCTCCCGGCCCCGCCGGCCGCTGCTCGGTCGCCAGCTGGCTCCGGTAGCCCCGCTCCCTGTACAGCGTCTTCCAGATAGTCTCAGTCCTGTCTCTTTTTTTTTTTTTTTTTTCTTTTTCTGCATTAATCGTAAAACGTGGCGAGGCCGGACTCTGCCACTTGTAGTAACTAAACCGGGCTCCCTGGAGGGCGAGGCGTAAAAAATAGGGCCGTACGCCTTATTTCAGTGAGTAATCCATGTAAGAACTGGATCCCTTTCATTGTTTCTGCTAAGCAGAAAACACACCAATAATTAACAGGTTAATTCTGACTGAGATTATTTAAATGCAGGAATATTTTTAGGACGTTGCCCTTTGGGGAAATAAAGGGAGTGTGCTAATAGTGAAAACTATGTGTTTATATTTGGAGTAACAACAATGCAGAAATTAAAGAGAATTAAGAAAGACATCAAAAGTCCCCATCCCGTTTCTGTTATTAACTCCTCCGTTTCACATTACCGAGCAGCATTTCTGAGCGTAAACAGTCCAAGTTTTAAAATGTTCTTCCTTTTGAAGACCTGACATTTAAAATGGATGGATTTCTGTGCCTTCCTACTCGAACTAACCAATCTAGCTAACAGGTAAAGTGCTGCACAAAGGATAATTGTGCTCCATTTATAGATAATGTTTGCTTAAGCAACTCCCAAGAAGGCCAAAATATTTAAACATTCACATTTCTGCTAGTCCCATTGCTGTGCTACTGTTGTTCTCAATGCATGCATGGTGTCCTGGGACTAAATTACAAGGTTTTGATTTTAAACAAGTTTTTAAAAGATTATTAGGGTTTAAAATGTCCTGTGTGATTTGAACACGTAGGAAGGAAAAAATTACTTAAACTTTTCTTTTGAAATTGGAATATTATTGTCAGCTAGCAAAATAAATGGAAAGTTGTATTTGGTACAGGGTGGGTTTTTTTAATGTTTTCAGATGCAATTTGCATTATTTTAAATGAGCTGACAGAGTATAGACAGAGTAGCTGCAAAGATCGAATTAGTTACGGAAGATGTCCGTTTTGATTGTGGTTTGGGAATGTAGGGAACCCTAAAAGAGTAAAGGCAATAAAACTGCGCTGGTACAATCAGATCATCCACACTTTGTATCTGAGTATCCGAGATGTGAACAGTCTTAATAGGAAGATTTTCTTTTTAACTTGCTGTTTAGTTAATTTCTCTAAGTTACACACTACTTGATTTTGAATCTACATAGATAAATTATTATGTTTGCTTTGGTTATTTGTGAGCTGAAACATATTCATGTACAGTTCTGTTATTTACATGAAATATGAAGAGGTCAAATTAGTTTACAAAGCAGATTGCTTATTTTTCCAACACTGAGTATTTTTTTAAAAAAAACTTTTGTAAAACTAATTGTGAATCCACATCTTAAAATCAGACCCAAATCTTTCTAACATTGTAAATGATGGACAAGTGTTCTCTGGGAAGATAATGCTTTTGCAATGAATTCTGATAAATAGTAAAGCATCAATAGATTTCTCAATTTAGAATCTTAGGTTGGCTATAAAAAATTAATAAATTCTACTTTAGTTAATTATTTTCACCCTTGTTTTTTTCATTATAAAGTAATTCACATTTTAAAAGCCAGAAAAAGAGAAACAGAATGGTGCATGCAGCAAGTATGATGCCATGTCTGCAGCACACAGAGAAGAATACCTTAAGTATTGCTCTGTATGAAAGAGTTTGATACTAAATATTTACAAGAATGAAGATGAAATGTCCTTGCCCCATTCTGCTTTCTGATACCAAGGCAACAGAAGGGTTAACTCTAGAAAAATTAATTATACACAATCCCAGAACAATAGTAGTTGGGAGAGGGAGGAGGGGTGAATTGAATAGTGGTGGTAGCCTGTTAGGTGCAGAGAGGAAAGCTCCCATGGACTACAGCATGGCCAGCAGTTCACCCTAAGCTTGGATTTCCACAGTGCAGGCAGGGCCCATACACCAGGTTAGAAATGAGACCTATATCTCCTAAATTACATCCAAAAGAGCTGCTCTACAAGAAAATCTGACAAACTAGTTTCTTGTGAAAGAGAACTTGAAGAATTTAGATTCCTTACTTGCCAGATCTCTCTGTTCTGGAATAAAACAAGGACTTTATTAGAAGTAATATCCAGTTTTCAGCTTTCATGAATGGGGAATGTGGTCCCTTTTCCATAAAAGAAACAATATGAAGCCAAAGTTGTTTCCCTGAAATGAAGATCTATGATATAGACCGATTCTTTTGTTCTGGCAGTTTAGGATTTCTGAGTGTTGGATGCAGTCATGTCAGAAAATGTAAATATCTTACAGGATTTTAGTTGAATTAATTTATTCTTTTCTTCCCAACAGCTCAACATTCTCTACTTTGGAGGCTCTTTCTTTTCCATTTGTTGATAAAGATGAGAAAAAAGTGGATATTGGAGGATTTTCATTTTATCTTTTTTGGTGTGCTCTGTTTCCTTTTCATAGTTGGAGGTAAACTAGAACAAGTAAAACGTAAGTAGACTTCAAATAAAGCTGTCACATTCATCCCATTTGATGTTTTCCTTCTATTTGACAAGTGTGGTTCAGAAAAGACCTTCAAACAAGAATGTCCTAAACTGGGGAACTGCGTTCACAACCTTCTAACATTCTTCTTCCTACTAATCCTGAATTTAGTAGAATCAGGTCACACCCACGTTTGGGGCACATTTTCCTGTAGCTGTTCAGGTTTCATTGCATCATAAAGAACATAACACATCCATTGGAGAATCTGCTTTATTTCAAATATCCTGAATAAAGAGAGTGCTTAATTCCATTTTAGTGACCTCTGTAAACATCTGACGGATTATCTGGATTTTGTCCCATGTGTAAGACTATTGTGCTGAAGTTTTCAGCTAGTGTAAAATCCGTCCAAGACTGTTCTGTTGTGTTCCAAAAACAACCTCATATGAACTGGATTAGACACATCCTTTGAGAAAATTAAGAGTCTAAGCACTGTCAAAAACTTGATGAGAAGAATTGAATACAAACAAAACAAAGGATGAAGCCTGTCATCTGTGGGAGATGTTAACACATTTCAGAAAGCATGGCAAGGAGAAATAACTGCCCAAGTAAGTCTAGGAGTTATTGACTGCTACAGCCGTGTTGCTAGCTCTCTGGAATGCTGTCCCCACCTGCATAGGCTGGGTTTTAGTCTACTTAGAAAGGACATTGTTTGCCCTTGAGAAGTATTTAAATTTTTCAGCCTCCGTATTGCTTCTAATGAGGTAGATTAAAAAAAATTATAAAAAAGAATGCGAGTTCCAAAAAGGCCACCTTCTCCACTGAACTTACTCACAAGAAAACAATGTGCAGATATTCCTCTTCAAAGAAAGCACAGTGGGAGAAATTACCAAACTCCACTTCAGCCATCTGCTTTTTCAGATCCTGCATTTCATTTGTCATGCTTTTGTGTGAAAGCAGATCACTTTGCAGTTGCTACTAATGATCCCTACCTCTTACTACCTTCTTTTAGCCCAGTAAATGTGAAGAATGTCCCTTGCTTGGATTATCACTTGAGAGACAGGTATTTTGTTTGGTACCCTGAAATACCATCTATACCCTATACTGAGGGTGATGAATTAAGCTGACTTTGAACGTCGTGAAGATAACAGGAAGGACTTCTCTCATGGAAGCACACGAGAAACACCCTTTTATTGGAGAGATTTGAGTTTTCAATGTGAAAACATAATGTGACAGGGAAAGACAGGGCAGTCATGTCTGATAAGTACATGGATACCTGCAAAACTGCATCTGTAAGATTAGAAGTGCTTAACAGAAAGATCTTAAAATATTTTGAATGCTCATACGTATGTAAGTCAGCACAAATTATTCTGGAACACTGGGACAAACTTTGTTTTTAGGTTATTAAAATATGGAGATACTGAACATGCAGTGTAAATACAGTGCTTTTATCTTCCTTCTGCAGTCCCTTGTTCAAAATCTCTCTGCTCTACAACCTGGAGTGTTCCTGAGTTGAGCCAATTGCTTTGGTTTTGCAGTGAAGAGGTTTTGTTTCCTATAAAACTTTCTCAGCAATTAAGTACTTTAATTTTGTTACCTAAAAAGGATCTTAGTCTGTGTTCTTGCAGGTGAAAGGATAAACTCACCCTACATGAAAGCTATGTTGTCAGCTATTTCAGGAGCTGCGGTTTTGGAAAGATGGGAGGCCATGTCACTTATTTTGGTTTGGGAGGTTAGAAACAAAAGCACATGAAACTAAGGGCATTTCTGTTGCGTGATTTTCCAGGGAAAGAAAAAATAATTTACAGAAAACACTATGCACCTAGAAACAATTCGTAAGTACCCAATGGGAACATTCATTCATAGTTTTTTCAATTCCTTACTGTTTTACAGATCCCGATACGTACTGTGTGTTTCAAGATAAGAAGTATCGTGTAGGAGAAAGATGGCATCCTTATCTAGAACCCTATGGCCTTGTTTACTGTGTTAATTGTCTTTGCTCCGAGGTAGGACTGCTGAGTTATTGATCCTACAACTTATTCTACTTACTTAATTGACTATAATCCTTTATGTTGTATCTACAGTTTAACCCACTGTTTTCACTAGTGGGTCCTGATCATGCTGCAGGAAACAGAGGCATGTGATCCTAGCAAAGGGAAAACATTTACGGAGAAGGCCAATACTGACAAAAAAATACTTGCATGGGGGAGACAAAACATCTCCTTAGCTAGCCAGAAGCTTTGTCAATGCTGAGCATTGCATGTAGATTGATCGGACTCCTCTACCTAAAGACATAATCCTTGCAGTTCCATCAATATGGACCATTGTGCTGATCCTGAATTTGGTAGTGTCCACATCTTCAGAGGCATTTCGAAGCATCTGCTATCCTAAAGCGCTGAAGGAACAGGCTTAGGTATCACCGTTTGTAAACATCTATCAAAGAAGTATGAATGGGATGCTGAAAAAATGAAAACAGGGTATGGGGAGCAGAGAGAATTGGGTAGGACATGAAAGCACAAGTCTGTGGCTACCATCAGGTGGTGCCTGATATGAAGACACAGCAGTCATAGATCCCCTAAGTATGTCATATAAAGCTGGGGGGGGGGGGGCAGGAAAATGAGGGCAGAATATGTCCCTTGAAGTACTTTAAAATGACTAAACAATAAGGGATATTAATCACTAACACATGAGACATTCCAGATGCTGAGTTTTGTCTGCTGTATGTAATGCAGAATAAAGTTTTCTTGGCTGTTTTCCCCCCTAAAGTGTAAAATATTGGGCCCCTGTGCAGCATTTGCTCTGAGGGATCTGCTACTACAATTTAGTGCAGAGATGCACAAACGGTAGTCCTACAAGCTTGGCTGCATCTCAGATGTGTCTGCAAGAGAAAAAGCAACATAGTAGGAAGAAAAGTCCCTGGTTATAGCAAAAAGGAGTTACTTTTGCTGATCTATATGCAAAGCTGAAAACTTGCTCAGAGTCCATGCGTGGTAAAACACCTGTTCCACACAAATTGCTGGAAGGCTGTGTCTTGGGTGGGGATGAAATTCACTGAAAACCATAGTGATCTGGATACGAATCATTGCTCAATGATTTTTAGGACAATGATAGACAGTCTGGAGGGATGGGAAGGTGCTTGGGATGCTCCTTTAGAGAACAGCACTGCTGTGGTCCAGGCATATCCATGCACTGTGAGGCTTCAACAAATGGAGTATATTTTATTTCTTTTCTTACCACAAGGGCACGGAAGACCAGAGTGACAGTTCAGGGCAATGAGGCTAGTAAAGAAGGAAACTGCTTGTGGTAATTTCCAATATAAGAAGCAGCTCAGAAGTAATTCTGGACTCTACTCCCTTGTTTGCTCTGTTTTACCTTTGTTGTACAATAAGGGTGCAAAATGTAACTTCGGGTTAGTTCAACAGTGAGGATGCTGGGGGATCTCTGGGATGTGGCTCTTGTAGCCTGAAAGGAAGACATCAAATAATGACTGCAGCATCCAGTCATTCATTTGAGTTTGTCCTGGCCAAAATACATGCCCTTTTACTGACCTACAGTAAAAGCTCCAGATCATCAGGAAACTCCCAATAATTTATAATTTTAACAAAATCAAGACTAGATAAAGCATTAGAAGACATGCCATGACACGGTGAAAGCACAGACTTTAAACCAAATATTACAGCATAAAAAAAGAAAGTTAAGTAAGTGTGCCACAGACAGCAAATAAGAGAGACCTAAGTGTAGCCCACCTACAATTCCCTGGCAGTAGGTCACTTAGGCAAAGGATATGTACAGAGTCTGAACCAGCAACCTACACCCTCAAACTGCAGAGAAAAGCAAAAAAATAATCCCCAGGGGTCTTCATCACTAGTGTGACCAAAATTTCTTGTGGCCTCCAATATAATGATCCATATGATCTCTGCACAAAACAAGCCACATCAGCCAGGCAACAAACCGAGATCTGTGCTCCATCTCTAAACAGTCTGTCCGTCCATCCTCCCCAAAACACACACTTCTAATGCTTAAGAAAAAGCTGAGACAAATTAACTAAACAGAGAACAAATTATTCAGCCTGGGATTAAATAAATAAATAAATAAATAAATACACCCCCCCCAAACTTTCCTGGTTTTGTGTGTATGTAGTATTGTATTTTTACAAGTTATAATCTACACACTTAAACCAGAATAAAACAAAACATAATTCAGTGTTCTTAGCCTGATCCCCTCTCTTTTACAACGCCTCCTTCCCCCTCTCCCCCCCGGCTCAATACACAGTGGAGACTGTTGACTGTCAGGTGAATTGGAGCACTCACCATTTGTCAGATCTTTATTTTACTCTTTAAAATACAGCAGCTTTTTGCTTACGTTCATAGATCTGCAGCCTCCAGGGACTAAAATGAATGCTCTCCACACTTAGCACTGCTAACACAGCTCGGGAAGCACTGTAAGGCTTTGAGTATGTGATACAGAAGTGCTAACCGTGGCCCTGACTCCCAGAGGCCTACAGGAACTCGAGTCCTGCAGTAGTCAGTAGGGCTTGGTCTCCCAAATATCACTGCAAATCAAAGCATAGTATCAGTCTTACCAAGCACAAGATCAGTTAAAATAGTTCTGTCCTGCTGTGAAGAGTGGAGTACTGCAGGCAGCTCTGAGGAGGGAAACAGGCCTGCAGAATTTTTATCACAGCTGATCATGCACAGAGAGTAAACATTCACCTCAGGAGATTTCCAAGACTAATAATTAAAAAGGGAGTGAGGCCATGGAACAGGTCAAGTAAGCAACGTGGAGCCAGGCCAACAGGCAATGCCAGCCTTTCTCCTACAGTAGTGCTTACCAGGCTCTGGGATGATGGTCTACTGGACAAGGAGCTGTGCAGACCAGTGATAGTCCCTATCCCAGAAAGAGCCTACAGCCTAAAACTTGCTCCTCCTCTATAAAATCAGTGTATTTTCAATCATCATTGGAAACAGATGGTGATATCATTTTTAGTGTTTCTTTCCAAAGCAGATGCACTAATGCAGTTTGTGGGTAGTAATGACCTAACAATGTGACTCCAGCCTGTGCTCTGCAGAAATTTAGGAGTCAATGGATTATTTTGAAAAAGATGGCTAGAAAAGCCTATGCATATGCTATCTAAGGAAGTCTGCACCTTCCCTGGAAACATTTCAGTGCTCCAAAAGGCCTATGAAAATGAAGTGGGTTTATTCCTGACACCACCCAAAACTACAGTCATGGCATAGTATCAGTGTTCATGCTGAGAGATCTTTCTTGCTATAAACATGAGCAACTCAGAGCTAAATTAGGAAGATGAATTATAGATGGGAAATGGGAGTTTTAAATGGATAGTCTTTTCTGGTTACAGACACTAGACACTGGAGAATGAAAAATCCCTGTGTTTTAATTATAAGTCAAACTTAGATGTGGTCAAATAGAATATTATTTTAATGATATGAATAATGAACACCATTCCTAAGACTTGCTCGTATTTCTTAGAAGAATGGCTACTTACCAACTCGTGTTTTTTGTCTACTGGAGAACCCATAAAATGAAAACAAAAGACTCTCCACAGTTTTCAGGAACAATTACAGACACTATTGTCTCTTGCGGTCTTGAACTAACCCTCACTGGGGGATATCTCAGAGACCTACCATTAATTATCTGTGCCTTAGTTTTGGAAATGCAATTCCTAAGCATAATCTGCTCAAAAGAAAACCACAAATGAAGATTTTTGCAATCCATTCTTAGGCACTTCCTCTGATTTTAAGGTTTGTATGGATTTCTTCTACATTCTGACCTCCGGCATAAATTCAGAAGCAGTGAAAGTAGTCTGGGCTTGCCCTGGCATGAGTGAAATCAGCATGTTGTAAAAAGGCATTTGTTTTTAAAATATCAAGATGCAGAACAGAGCAAGGAAATTGGTGAGACAGCCCATTTCATTGAAGTATTGTATTATTTTCCACCTGCAGAATGGAAATGTACTGTGCAGCAGAATAAGATGCCCAAGTCTACACTGTCCTTCCCCTGTGCATGTACCACAGCTGTGCTGCCCACGATGCCCAGGTAATTTCTAATAATGACATACAGTCCTTTCTGAAATAGTTATTTAATATTCTGAGTAACAGGAAAATTAAATGTCCGTGCCAGAAATCTTCTGTGAAGTAAACATCCTTCTATATCCATTTAGGTCATGAGCAGCTTGTCTACTGTGAGTTCCAGTATTTCCTGTGGTGGTTTCTTTTTAGGAAATCATAAGTATAGATTTGGGAAGGGATCAGGTAAGCTACTAAGTCCAGTCCCCTACAATCCAGGCTGAAGGTAGCAGAAGTTTTATTAGTGGGGTCTATGGACTATCTGCTCCCATCTCCTTCCCCTATCTCTAAACTCCATTTCATGGAGTCATTTTCATAAGAGCAGGCTAAAATACATCGTTATTTGCAATGGTTCTCTGTTAACAAGCAATTGAAAATTGCTGTGGCAAATGTGCATTTGTACAGTATCACTGTACAACCAGTCTGGTAACATTTGCCTTCTACATCTCAGCTTCATAATTAGTGGAGACTGTTGTAAATCATAGAAGCAGTGCTGTAGAAGTTTATGACTATATAAATCCAATTGGATACTGTATAGTAAATTCCTCCAGACTGTACATTTATTATATGCTTATTATTAAGACCCACTGTATGAAAGAGACTAAGCAGGATCTTTCACGAGGCTGTTACAACATTCCCGACATGGCCTAATGGCTGGTAGATTTGACTGGAGCTTTTCCCTAAATGTCTGTCTTAGTGGCATTTCCATTTATAAAAGAGTATTCATGCAGCATCATAGAAGGGGGTTTATTTTACTTTCTCCAGAGAGTTTCATTGTCTGAGGAAAACAGCTGCTCCCTGACCAAAACCTGTGAGCAGTAGGCAGTACGCAATGGTGGAAGGACATAACTGCACAAGCCAGTTTGCTGTTCAGCTGGGATTGGAGTGCGTTCATTGCACTTACTGGAGAATAAATGTCACCCACGTGTCAATTTTTGGTAGGATCTGTCCTGACAATTATATACATCTGTCTGTCAGATGTGTATATCGATATCTGATCTAGATATCTAGAATCCTTTTTTAATCAGTGATGAGGAAGCAGCGTTTTAAGCACAAAACTCATCTGATGCCATGATGCCACTCTTCTTTTGTGTTGGGAGGAGATCCCATTCCATTCAACTTTAGATCTACCACTTTGGCATCTAGTTGATGGCAGAGTTTTATCTATGATGGTCTAATACAAGAAAGTTTGTGAAGTAGCATGCTTTATTTGACCAATGAGTGCTGTTACATTAAGTGGTAAGATGCTGGCAACATGAACTCCTTTTGTGTTTTCAGATCAAAAGAAGGACTGGTGTGCCCAAAATCTGGTCTGTTTTTTCAGCTAATCTAAACTTAACTTGGCAAGGGAATCATCTAGATACCCTTTATAGCTGTTGGAAACATGCTGTCCCCAGAGGGTGATCATCCTGTCACCCAGATTGAGAAGAATTTTTCCCTGGAGATGCCTGTCTCTCTCCACTGATTATTGAGGGAGCACAGGCAAATAGTTTATGCTAGATGCTTACTTTTTTAACAGCTTAAGTTTAATCACAGAAATCCCACTCAGTATGTAATTGGCATTTGGGGTCAGGAACTTTTTCTTTTTTTTTTTTTTTTAATATCTCTGTACAACATGTAGTATGGAAACATTAATGCTTTGAGATTGACCAGTTTTGCTTCAAGTACTCTTTGGCAGTGAACTGTTTGGTTCTTTTCTGTCCATGAGGCTGTAAATGTCATGATACCTATCAAGATTTTAAAACATTCTACAATGACCTAGTAAGCAAGAGTAAGTGACCCTGTAAATTCCCACATCCTTCTTGTCAAGTTAAGTTCTTGCTATTCACAGACTTCAGCTAGAGTTTTGTACTGGTGTTTAAACTGATAAATCCAGAACATTATCAGAACGAGCCTTTCCTGAATTGTGATCCGTTATCTTAACTGCTCCTAGAATCTGTCTATAGTCTATCATCTGCTACATATGATGGGCCATTAAATTGCTAGCTGGGCAGCATCTCATTAAAAATGGGAATTCCACGAAGGGTTATTTTTTTCCTAACTGAACCTGTAATTCAGGTGGATCTGCATCAATGTTAGCAATCTCCTGTGATTTCAGGGTTTATTTGTGTTCTGCTTTCTGCAGTGATTATGCATATCATATTTGGTGCTCTGTCTTCAGTGGTAATGTTCATGCCTGATCTGAATAGGAATCTCAGGCATTCTTGCACATCTTATGCCAGCTTTCCATTGCTATGTGCCTCGCATACAATGTCTTTTGTGCAGCATCCCATGATATGGAGGCAATTCACTTCTCTGGTTTCCCTGGTTATTTTTTAATGGAATGTGCCAGAGTTCTGGCCATTAGCCATCCATTTGAAATACTCTCATAAATGCTTATTATTTTCTGTCATGTATGATTCCCCATGGTTTCTCAAGCTGCATTTCAGAAATGAGTAGTGCACAGTGACTTCGGGCTCTTCCTTCTACCTTTCTGCAGTCCTTGTAGAGGCTAACTTCCCAAATAACTGTCTCCTTATTTAATGAAGCAGAGGTAATGCCAGGAGGCAGCAACTTTCATTGGAAACTGAACTTCATAGCTACCTAAGTGGAGGAACTGTTGAAGGGATTCCTTTGAGAAAAGTTGGCACTGCTCACCCCTTGGAATTAATGTCTCCTGCATCCATAGTGACACTGGACTTGCTGACACAAAGAGATGCAGTGTTTGTATCCTGTCTCCCTGGCACCAGCCACTCTGAATCTTAAGTAGTTGTCAGACTTATGTTATGAAGCATCTTCTGCTTTTCACCAGTGGTTCAATCTTACCAGCTTCTACCACAGGTCACTGCTGACTTTTTTTTTTTTTTCAAACTTATTCTTTCTAGCATTGACAAAATTCAGACCTTGTGTCTTATAAATCCAGACCTTGTGTCTTGTACAGAATTAGATATTCTGAAAAGTATGTTACTGTCTGAATTAGATCTTATTATCACACACATATAACCAAAAATAGTAGGTTCACATTCATTGGGATTCATTTTACTCTCTTTACTCTTAGTGAGACCCAACAGGACATCACATGCTTCTGAGCTTGAACACCTTTCTTCCACCTCAGGATGCTCCAGGCATCATCAGAGGAGAGAAGATTTTATAGAGTCAGGGAGAGAATTCGCCATCATTCTTAGAGCTGGATGAGCTCTTGAGCTAGACAGAACTTCAGACATCCTGCCTCCTAGCGTGAAAATAAAATTCATAGAATCATAAAATCGTCTAGGTTGGAAGGGACCTTTAAAATCATCTAGTCCAACCATCAACCTAACTCTAAGAAAAATCATCACTAAACCATGTCATTAAGCGCTGTGTCAACTTGTCTTTTAAATACCTTCAGGGATGGTGCCTCAACCACTTGCTGGGCAGCCCACTCCAATGCTTATTAACCCTTTCAGTGTAAAAATTTTTCCTAATATCCAATCTGAACTTCCCCTGGTGCAACTTGAGGCTGTTTCCTCTTGTCCTATTGCCTGTGACTTGGGAGAAGAGATTGACTCCAGCCTCCCTACAACCTCCTTTCAGGTAGTCATGTACAAGTTCTTCAAGAATTTAGCTGCAGCTGTCTTTTATGGCACTACTGTGGACAGTGCCTTTATAAATGGAACATGTATTGTAGATTGTATCATTTCTACATGGAACAATTGTGAATCAAAGCATTTAGAGTCTAGTTAAAAGATCTCAAATTTTTGAGTACACTCTGGAATACGTAAATCTCAGCTGGAGGAAACTTACTTTGAAGCAAAAACGCAAAATTGCAGGATTTAGAAAGGGTTTCCATATTCCACTTGCTGGTTTGATTTCTTAGCAGATAAGGGCACATGCTGATGTATGAATCAGCCCATCTGGCTCCAGTATTTTTAAGCTTGCTGCCCTAACTAAACATACTGACTTCCAAGAACGTTCATGATTAGTAACACATTTAAGTTTAAGCTCCTTTGGTACTATGATTTTTCTGTATCAAATTCAAACCACTTTTCTGGTGTACTTTTTGTTCTTTTTTAGATATTGAAATAACCACAAAATTCCAGGTGGTACATATATACATAGCTGGACTAAATACAAAGATGAACCAGATCAGGTATCTTACAACACTGGTCTGAGAACATCACCTAAAAATAAATGAGGCTATGTCTGCATGGGAGACTGCAGGATGACATAGTAATACCTATATCTGTGAACTAGATATTTTAGATCCTGGAAGCAGCTTAGTTAGGACACTGCAGAACTCACTGCACTGCAAAACTCACTTAAGAAGCAAGAAAAATGCCCCTGCAATGAGCGCAGTGCTACCTTCTCTCAATTCCTTCCAGTAACTGAGCAGTAACTGTGTAGATAGTATTAAAGACTCAGCCTTACAAGGTATGTACACCACCTGTTGACCTAATATACATCATATATGTAAACACAGAAGCGTGTGTATAATACAGTGTATCTCACACTGAATTATGACCAAAGTCTTCAACCTGGGCTGCTGGAATGCTCTGATGAAACTACTTTCCATTGCAGAATGCATGTACAGTAAACCATTTGGTGAAGAGATTTTGGGTTTTACGCAGCTCACACACCAGAGCTCCCAGGCTCTCAGTTCTAGTCTTCTTACCCTTCCATTCAGAAAAACCCAATCTATTTCACAAATATTTGTGGGATGGAGGAAGGCATATTGTGCCTAACTCTACCATTCTCTATGCAATTCTTGTTGCTACCACCTACCCTTCTCATATCACCTCAATGAGAAACTCACGGCCCAGAACTCACTGAAGTTACAAGGAATTTTAATTGCCTTAAATAGATGGGTGAGAGGCCTGAGTAGGAAAGAGAAAAAAAACACAAATGTGGTAATATTAAGAGATGTTCAGGTGGTCTCTTACTGAGCAGATACTGTTTTCCATGCTGTTAGTAAAAGAACAGTCGTGACCTCCCATATAACAAGTATCTCTGTTGACTGATGCTACACTTCTGAAATTAAAGTCAGAAACATTTCACATCCTGAATTCCAGACCAAAACCGGACTATTATAGGAATACTCAAGATCCAGAATTTTTATGAGTAACCTGGCAAAGGGCTGTGCCTGAAGTGATATACATTGTTCAAAAACCTAAGTATTTAATGAGAATTTGGAAATGGATCTGGACTTCACATATGACTCGCAATACTTTAGAACTCTCCAAAACTTTCTGGCCTACCATGAAAGATCTTCAAGGTTCTCAACCCTGACAAGTTGCAAACGCAGAAACCCTTTTCCTTTCTGTATGTTAATTAGTCGTTCTATTGCCTAAGTCCTCAGGCAGCAGAATTTCTTCATAAACTGTGCTGCCTAAACATCCACTTTCCATCTTACCCCATAAAAAGGTTTGAGACCATTGGTCATGCAACAGTATAAACAGTCTCTCAGCTTGTGGTTTCTGTTCTCTTATATAATGGTGAAAGGATTAAGGAAGAAGGCCACGGAGAGATTCTCATGAGAAGAATGATATTCAGGTAGCATTTCTTTCTTTCATGATTCTTACTGAAACTTCAATTTGACAGTAGCAAATATTATAGGTACCGAAAGTCGATACATGCTGTATTTTGAGACAGTAATAGAAAAAGGCATCTTACAAAGGTGCCTCCTAAAGGCCTAGATGTAGTCCATGAGATGAAAATAGCAGAGTAATAAGAGCTGTCATTTTATGAAAGACTTGATAAATTATAGATAAATCTTATAAAATCCAACACTTGTAGAAAACAGCAGCAGTCTGTAAGTAATTTGGATACTGAATTCTTAGTCTGCTACACACAGCTGATGGGAGCACTGTGCTTGATGGAGCCAGCAGGAATTAAGTGGAGGACAATCTCTGTGTAAGTCAGTCATTGACTGAGAATGGTTAAATCTTGGCAGAAATGTTCCAATGAAAAAAGATCTAAGGCAGCACAACATTATAATAATTGGGGTTCCCTTCACACACCTTTTTTGTAGCTATCAACAGTTAGCCTTGGAGGAATTCATATATCTGATGTACATGTTACCTACAAAGACTAATCTATCAGTGACAGCACAGTGTGCCACATGTAAAACTGAAAGTCTCTGGAAGTGTCTCCATACAAAACACAGTGCTAAAAAAATTAAGAAAAAGAAAACTCAAAATGCAGAAAGAAATTTCTGTACAATTACGTTTGGAATACAAAAGTGGGGAAACTTCAGGAATAGTCAGTGTCAACAAATGAACTTCAAAGATTCAAAGTCCTACTGGTTTTATTCTTTGGTCATACAACATTATCCACACTTCTTCAAGCAGCTGAATTGTTTGAGAGATAACACAAAAATCTAGACTCCTGAAAATCTTGACCATTTGAAACCATTATCTATGCTTGTCTGAACTGTTCATCCAAAGAATAAAATCTATACATTCTGTAACTGGTGCATGGTATATAACAGGTTCATAACCACCTTAGTAATGAGTCCTACAAGGATCCTCTTCCTGACCCCAAGGAATAGACAATTGGCACATAAAGACGGAAGTATGAGTTTGGAGCTATAGGCACATCTGAGATTTTAGAAAAACTGTTCACATTCTCAGCATTCTGGCCACTTTGTCACGTGTCAGACATGAGCCTCAGTTCATGGAAGAAATTCTACATGCTCAGATCCCCCTGATTGCTCACCTCTGCCTTCCCTTGTTACTCTACCTCAGCATCTGAATCTTGAGACCTTTAATTGCACTTTTGTTGCACTGTCTTCATTGCCCATCTCTGCGCTTTTCAGATAATGAAAAAGAAATTAAAAATAACCTGTGACCCAAGCTCTTGGCACTTACGGTACAGGAGACTGTGGAATAGGTATGCCAACATACACAGCAACTGATAGTAATAACTGGAGAACTTCTTACTATTATTTACTGATAAGAGCAAATTTCACTTTTTTCTAGTCCACATATGGTTCCTGTGGCAGTACCATAGAATTACAGAGCCATGCTTGTTTATGGTTACTCCATACAAACAAGGCAGATACTCATATCTGGGATATGAAAGACTCACAGAATGTTACACAGCATCAGAGATTAGTGAGATGCTCTGGTTTTTTTATAGTCCCAACAATGGGTAGCTGTCAGAGAGTTCAAATAGTTTGTTTCTTTGGAAGTAAATTTTATTTGGAAATATAATGATATAGGCATTCTTGAGAGATGTCTAATTTTTTCCAATTGACATGCAGTCAGATAGTTCTGTTTGGTTTGTGATGTGCCTTTGTTGCTAGCTTCATAATGAATGTTTGCTGTCACAGCCAGATTGAGGTTATCACTTGTTTTCTTTCTGCTTTTTTGACCATAAAAATTCAAACAATCTATGTGTAAGTCAGCATCCAAAATGCACTGAAAAACTATGTATCTTCCCACATGGATAACAGAATTAGAACTTCCATTCTTTGGACTGACATAATAAGATAGGATAAGATGGGCTGCTCAGAATTTTTCCAAGATAACTTCCAAGAGCTTCAAAGATGTTTCAGAGAGGATTCAACATGCACTAAAGCTTCACTCAATTTGTTTCCTTGACTGGGAGACTGATTGGTAAATTCATATAGTAGTTCAACCTTAAAGCAGGAATTAAAATGGAGCAACCTAGAAAGTGTTTTATGACTCCTTCATAGTTTTGCTGGGGAATTTTTTATGCCACTATAAAAGAAAACACAGGAAATTAAGCTGCAGAAAATATATTAAAATAACGTGAAGAGTTTGACTTCAGCCCTAGAAAGCTAAAAAACAACCAACACCCTTTTGAATGTTTGAACTGAAACTACATCTTTGCCTTGAATCTGTATAAAAATTCATACTGTCTAGATAAGGTGCTACTAGTTCCTTCAAGCAATGAGTTTCATACACTTCCTACTGCCTGACCGTATTAAAGACTAGCTGTTGTGATTAACTCTGAATTACCTTGGAGTTTTTAGAGCTTAACCTGGTCCTTGAAGTTATTTTAATGTGAAGAATTTTGTGGCTTAATATCTTTGACACCTGCACCTCTGAGAGGCACATATGGATTTTGTTTAGAGCTTGTGTTTGCAGTTTTTGGATAGTGCACAACTTTTCAATCCAAATTTATTGTCAGTCTCTGTCACTGCTTTAAAAACAACATTGTTGCACTGTTTTTGTTGTTTTTAAAGAGACCTTCACACATCATCTGTGTTTCTTTAAATCATAGATTTATAATAAGTTGGATTGTGATGCATGACTGAGGGAAAAGCCTAAATGCAGATGAACTGAAGGTTGATCCACAGTCTACTGTAGTCAATCAACAGATTTCTATTAGCTTTGATAGTTTTTGGACTCGGCCTTCTATGAAAACAGATGCAGTTATTGACTGTGATATAGTTCCCTCTCTAGAAATGCTAAGGAGTATAGTAGAAATACGAGACAGAAGATGAAAGAGGAAACTGCCTTTACGCTGTACCACACAGAGTAGGTGTTTGGGCCAGGTTCCAAATCTATTTAGTTCAGATCAGACCTTGAGGTGACACATTCATGTAGAGTGGAAACAGAAGTAGAGGGAAGAAGTTAAGCAAAGGAAAGAAATACGTTTGCTCTCTTATGCTGTGCTATAATCCCCCAAGGAGATCCAGCCACAAGGTTATTTAAAATAATACTAGGTGATCCCTAGAAGATAACCTTGCACTGAAACAGTGTTACAGGTTTTCTCTAACTGAGGTTCCTGTATTCTCATGAGACGATGAATCAGGATTTAATTTTGGCCATAAAGTAGCTCTAGAACATTTTCTAGAGCTGTGAGAGAACATTTCTAGAGAAGTGTTTTACACTTCTTGATTTGATAGTGGTAAAAACATTTATCTTTTCAGCAGATGGTGGTTTTGACCATGCAACAGACAGTTTGAAATAGCAGTTTGCCCCACCATGTGCTGATAGCACTCAGGGCTCAGTTTAGTTGTCCAGCATGTGTTATCCCAGGTCACCATGACACTTGCCTTCAACAATGTCCCTTGCTGCCTATAATACAGAGATTCCCTGTCTTCCCTATTTTCTTTATCCCATCTGCATTTGCCCCCCTCACCAAGCAGCCCCAGCATCACACACTCATGCTAAGGTGGCCAAAAATGATCACAGAATGTCTTCTGTACTGAAGGCCTTTTTGGGGAAGTAAACCACAGTGTCAGAGTGAGGAAATCCAGATTCCCAGCTATACGCTTCTTTGCACTGGCTCTTCTGGTACAAATGGATCAGAAGATAAGCATTAGTTCGATCTCTGAAAGCAAACCTACTCCTGTCGCTGTACCTTAGTTTTACTGGAACTGCAGGAAAACAGGCAAGTGCTCTGTGTTATATAAAAGCACTGCTATTTGTGCATGAAATGCACAGCATAAACACAGAAGAATATTATTTATGTGATCTTTTTCCCATATAAATATTACAATCTTTTTTTAAAGAATATTAAAAAAATACAGTTTGATTTAAAAGCATAGCATCAGGGTTAGTTCAATCAACAGAGTTGTTCCAGATTTACTCAACACAAGTATGATCAAAATCTTGCTGACTGTCACTCTCTTAGCAAACTGCATAATCTCTTTCTGCAGGATGCTTCCCTCACCTCTTTCTCAGGCTGCTCTGTTTTGAATTTATAAGGATCATATTATCAACATGTATTTATTCCTCCATTCCAAATATGTGTCTCATACTGAATAGCTGTTTCTTATATATAATAACCTTATTCCATTGGCTTATGTGTAGTAGGAGGAAGAGCCTAACTTAGAGGATTTCTGCCTGGAGGCAGGTTTCTTTATCTTTTGCTTGGAATGTTACTAGCACCTAGAATTTTCCAGGACTGGGAAGAGCTTTGGCTGAACCCCTTGGAACATAGACACCAAAGCAGCAGGGGTCAAAGGACTCATTACTACTATTTTCAGAGGTCCAATTCCTTAGGTGAAAGGAGGCTAATTCAGATACTGTTAATCAGAGCAGCTCCACGACTGCTTACACCCATACATGCTTACCTAGCTGTCAAAATGGCTGTTCCAGCAACAGGAAGAGGCACATAACATTTTAAAGCTGGAGAGAAGAGTTTAGCCCAGGTTTCCTCACAAAGCAAATTTCAAAGTGATTAGATTACTCATTTTGTGTTTCTCTCCTGTATGTCAGGGTGACAGAGGGTTCAAACATGTTCCAGCTGGCTGTGCAGTCAAAAGTAATTATAAGACTCTGGGCCTGCTTGAAGACTTGGCTGAAGCCTTCATGATGTCAGGCTGAAGTCTATCTATATGTTGCAGTCAGCAGGAGCTGCAAAGGAGCTTCAGATTCTCAAGTATTGTACACATGTCTTTGGTGACACAAAAAGATAAGTAATGTGAGTTAGTAGACAGCAAACATGCACAACTACAAAGGAAACTACAAGCCTTCTGCCATCTAATGTGATACTAATATCCCACTTGCTGTTGCTTTCCCCTTATACCAGTGACGCAGGGCGTTACTAGTTTACAGCATTGAGAATGAAGCACAAGCACACCACTTCATCTGTCAGGGCCTTCCTATTAGTTTAGTTTCCGCTGCATGAGGTGCAAAAGCATTACCTGCTGAAGGGCAATGTTTTGAACCAAAGCACAGCTCATGTGCTTTGAATTAGTTTTCAATATTGCTGCCCTGAAATTGAAATTAAAACGTTACACCTTGTTTACTTAAGAGTCCTAGTCTCCAGAGTTAATCACTGAAGAGTACTTCCTTTCAGAGGTCATTCCCTAGCTTCACTGGGACCCATTTGAAAGAAATGGACTAATCCATACTGTGGTGGAAAAGATGCTGATGCTGTTCACCACATGTTGTTACCCTCCAAGTTTTGAAGATTCTGCAGCAGGATTAAAAAAAAAAAAAAAAGATCCACAAGTCAGCCCTTTGTCGTGGGTGTTTGGCAAAAAAAAAAAGACAAGAATTGTTTCTGCTGCTGTCAGGCCCAGCTCTGCTTTCAGAGTTGGAGTGGGAGGCACAGTTCCTACTCTGCATGCGTCTGGCTGGGGACAGAGCTATTGCTGTTAATGACAGTACTCAGGCTAGCTAATTTCAGGAAGTCTTGTCCCATACACAAACATGAGGAGAATTCCATTCTAAGACAGATGCACAGCTCCTGTGGGTGACAGCCTGCTTCATGTTGAAAACGCATTTCAATGGCAGAGGAAAACACAGCATTCTTTATATTGTGGTTGGCCTTTGACAACTGCAGCCTGCATTCTGGGAGCAGTTGAAGAAAGCTCGAGAGGTAACCCGGTGTATAACATAAAGGAAGCTTCCAACATCTTACCTGCAACTCTCTCTTCCCTGCATGCTCCTAGCATGAATTGCAGTCAGTGCAAGTTAGCATTTTATTCTTCATTGCTGCCTGGATTTTTTTTAACCCACTTTGTAAATTGCAAATCCACCTGAAGGTTTTTATCCAAAAGTGTAATTTTCTGCACATGAATAAGTTATCACATTGCTGTTATTCCAGACTCTTTAGTTACTATTTTGGGGCCTCCTAGAATTAATCCTTCACTGTGGAACCTGAAGACCGCTGTGTTGGCCTTTAACATTGCTAAGAACAACACCAGTAAAAAGACTCAATAATCAAGAATCATCCCTGTATCTGACTTATGTGTAAGTTACCCTAGAAAATTATTTTGCTTGTAGGGAATGAACTCCAAGAAGGAGGAGAATTAAAAATATTTTTTTAACAAGGAGACTTAGGGGTATGTGAACTCCTACCCGAGCAAACAGTTTTCCAAAAACAGATGTCAGGTCATCAAAGTGCTTTCCATTTGTGCTGGATAGTGTGTGTACCTAAGCTGATTCAGATTTCATGAAATTTTCAGTAAGCAAAGCAGGGAGAAATACTCTCATACGCGAGTCATGTTCCCCTCTGGCATTAGAAATGCTCGTGCTCTGCACATTTTCAAGAACTGTGTTTGATTTTGACCTTCATAAATGTTCTTTGTGTGTTGCTTCTGAATAGTTAACCTGCAATTCTTATGCCAATTTTAAATGGCAAGGTGAGTATTATGGCCTCACATGATGTCAAGTTACAACTTGAGGTGATCTGATTTCTGTACAGAAGCAGCACGTGAGATGAGCTGGTGTCCAAAGACAGTTTCCTGCATCAGGATACAGCCTAGAGGGCTTTGAAGTACCTGTTGCATCTAAGCTCACTGGGAACACAAGTGAATATGCAGGAGAGATGTCAGTGCAAACAGTTGTCCTGCAGTTATAGCAAAATTCAATTGCTTGTCTAGTGCTTCTAAAATAAAGCCTCAGTCTCTTGGTCAACATGCTTATGCTTTATCTTGATTCAGAAAACACATTTCATAAAATCCTCTCTGGATTCAAATTCATAATCTGTCATCTGTCTACTTACAAAAGACCAGAGAGACTATATGCAGAACAGTTCGCAATATGGTAAGTTTCTTAAGGCATTAGACCTCATGATTAATTTCATATTAGCACTTGATTGTTTTTATAAGGATGGTTAAGAAAACACACAAACTGCAAAAACCAAGCCAGGCTGAGCACCTAGCATTTCTGCTTGATGTTAGAAGCCCATCTTTTGCAGTAAATGACACTAGGTGATTCTAAATGTCACAATTTAAAAATAGTTTCTAAGTCAGCAAGCCAAGAGTCTGTAGGATTTTTTAAAAAAGATCTTTGCCAGATGTTCTGATACTAAAATAAGTAATAGTGTGTGTTAAGTACTAACAAGAAGCATTAAAATATCATACAAGAAAGTATCTCATAGAGGTGCAGTAAAACCCCACAGCCCTTACTGAGGTGCTGTGTAGGGTCGTAACAGACCCTGCTGAGAGCTATGCAGTAGCATGAACTCTGCCTACACACCTTCCTTGTCTAATCTGTACAATCTCCATTTTGGGAGTACGCTCAGTTACCACTTCAACCTATTACTGGCTTCAGATCAGTAAAACTCGGCACAGTAACTTTAGGAAAGCCAAGATGCTTGGTAACGTCATCCACAATGGCGAAGACCACCCAAAAGCAACTGATTTTCTTCTATTGTAGGTCAGATGTCACATCATAAATATTTTACTGATTATCATGCCATGACTGTACTGATTCTGGGGTGCTTTAGCTAGCTTGTTAGTTAGTGTCCTAGAATTGTTTGTTGGCAATTGTACCTGTACCTCTTAACTCTATCCAGAAAGATCGAAGTTGAAAACTTAATTGAGTATAGTAAAACCTGGATCCTAAAGCCCTTCCTCAAGTAAGTCACCCTACAGTAACGTTTCCCAAAACGTTTGCTTATAGCCAGTTACTGCTTTTCACTGTCTGCACATAAATACTTTTACAGGAGTTACCACTATTTCAGACACCAGGAACTGCCCCTGGAATATGTCTAAGCTATTCAAGGGATTAGTTGCAGATAACTGATGCTCTTCTGCTCCATATCCAAGTAAGGGTAAAGCGTCTCAGAACCAAGCTTTTATAACAATCCAGGATGAAATAGTTGTAAACAGAAAAACCTAAAAGATGGTGCTTCCAAAACTGATTGTGATACACATGACACAAGATCTATTTATCCTGCAAGACTGGAAAGCTCCAGAAGCCAGGAAGCCGTGCTCTGTGTACACAGTATGGCTGCTCTCAAACCTTGGCCCTTGGAAACTTCATCATGGGCAGACCATGAGGAACCCAGACAGGTTTCCGTGAAAAATCCATGATTGGAGTAAATTCCACTGTACCAGAAACTTTTCATAAAGTGTGTGTGGTTTATCAAATTCATACCTACCTGTTTTGTGAAACTATCAGGAAAGCATTAGTGCTGTACTTCACACTAAGTTAGCATCCCTTCATGGGAAACTTCTTGCCATACTGTTTCTTCACGCACCTATCAAATGGACTATAGTTCACAGAATACATGAACTATATCTACATGCAGTCCTCATTCACAGTGAACTTTTATCTCAGGCTTAATTGATTCAAATCTTGTATGTATAGATCAACAGTTCTTCCTAGTACAAGCACCTATCTCAAACATAATCTTAAAAAGCAGCATTCAAGCAAGCGCCTAGACTGAATCCTGAAGGAAGCCTTTCTATTTGTTTCATTGAGGCCAGAATTTAGCTGTGTGTATGGTGCATCAGTGAAAAACAGCCTAGGTGTTTTTCAGAAGCTGGACAGAATCCCACGTTTGGAAGAGAGGAATGCTTGGATATAAGAGTCTCCAGTTGCTCTTAAAAAAATAATTGTTTTGAAGCTAATACATTTTTGATACAGTTGCCTGTTTGTAAAACCTGAAAGACATTTTCAAACCAGGTTCAACTTTTAAAGCTACTTACAAGGTAAGTTCAAAGCCATTGCAAGTTATCACCAACGCTAATAGTGGTGATAAATCAGTGCTATCCATAGTGCTAACTCATGGCTTTATCTTGGTCCCACTAAAATCACAGGCAAATATAAGCATAGCCTGTCAACTTCTATATCGAGGTCTGAGCTCTTGGAGAATAAATGCCAACCACAGAAGCAAAGATACTTCCTTTTTGATTGATGCTGTAACATCTTTATCCTATATGTTTTATCCAAGGCAATATTTATATTGCTTCCACTGAAATTCTATGAATACCAGAAAGAAAAGCTTAGATTGAATCCAGTTAATTAAAAGGATTCACACAGATGGTTTGCCTGGTGCTTTACAGAGGCAACCAATTAAAGCAGTGTTAGTCAGCACCATTAAAATGCCAGATAAAGCTTTGGGAACAATTCTGATTAGGAAGCTAGGTTTACAAATAAAGCTTTGAGCAATGCAGTATATTTGCAGTTAATTAATTCTAATATAGCTGAACTAAGGCACATTCAGATTCATGCTGGTATCAATATTAATGCCAAGATTTTTCAAAGTTCAAACCTGGCACTTGTTAAAACAATCCACAATGACTCTCATTTCACATTCTATGGGAGAACATGATATTATGAGAGATTCTGAACTCCTCTAATTAGCCATGATTTAAAGAGCACTAGAAAAGAAACCAAGGCAAATCCTGATTGTAGAAAGTCAGTCACACACTAACAAAGACAGAGAGAGAAACTGCACCAGACAAGTTATATTTAGATATGCAATATAAACAAAGCTTCCTTGCAGTTTTAGACAGGTGCTGTGTTTGGAGAGGATCAGTTGCGCTCTCCAATATGCTGTCTTCAATACATTACTGTATATACTTTTTTGCAGTAACAATAATATGGTCTTGGTCTGAAAACTTCTCCTAAACCTTATTTTATGCAACCAAATAGGCCCATCTACTTAATATGCTAAAAGATGATCATATGCATAGGTATGTGCAGCACAGGACCTAAACTATGATCTTCCCTGTAATCAAAGCTGACTTTATTTCATCAAATAAGACTTAAAAATAGCAATATAATTTCATCCCATATTCCAAAGACAGGCAGATGTACATGTGTTTTGGGCTGCATGTTATGATTTAGCTGTTATAGGCCTTACTGCAATGATCTACTTAAAAGAAATACAGAGGGAAACAACTCACTACAACTCTCCACTGTCATTTTCCAAGCAATAAAAGTTTCACCAACCTCCTTGCTTTATGTGGAAGCCACAGTTTAAAGGCATTTGGTGATTTCATAGTAATCCAAGCAATGTAGCATATACCAAGGTAAATCTGCAGTAAAATGTACTGTCTTTATCCAATGCTCTGAAGAGTCACAAGACATTCTGGTACTGGTCTTTGCAAATGTCACACCACAAGCCAAACACTGCTTTTGGGCAGACATCCCACACGGGCACGGCAATGTCCTGCAGAGGCTGCATGAACAGGGCCTCATATCCAGACAAGAACCATCTGCATTCTCCTTTCATGTTCCTCTCTTTCTAGTTCTGCTGCTCTTCCAGTTGCCTAAGGGGCAAGGAGGTAACTAAGATTTTGGCAATCTCTCTCTGCTTTCCATGAGATGACTCTCAGCTCAAGAAGCCATTGTGACATAAGTTTCAGAAGGTAGCACAAACCTGAGAAGTGCCTCTTTATTCATGTTTTCCAGTATTTGTGCTAAACGGGACAATCTCTGAACATGTCATTTGAATTTTTTGCTGATGACTTTCAAAGGATGTGTCTTAATTAGCTAATAGATCTTGCCATTCCAAATGTGTATTACTAGCAAACCATACAGAAGGTGCCAAGCACAGGTGTTGTCAACGCGCTGTACTATTTATAAGATTTTGAAAAGGTATCATTAGACATCCTTGATTGCACTGAAATAATGATGTATTTGGTGCTTCAAAAGAGGCAATGCAAATACCATAACTGTCTCCTGAAGAGAAATGAAATGCCAGGGAAGGAACTCTAAATGGCTAACTTCTGCCATTCTCCTCCAGAATGTTCTTTGCTGTCCCACTAGATTCTGAAATACTGAAATTCTGAAATGCATGTTGTACATGCATGTTCCACAGCCACTTTTTACATTTACCATTCAAATTATTATTAATATTTGATGGATCAATATAACTAAATATATGCTTTTATGGAAAACTCTAAATGTCAGTATTTAATGCCAGTGCATACCAGCAGAAAACTGTTCTTTCACTTGAGCTTCCAGCTAAAAAATGTGCATTCTGTAGTGGCACAGTTTCACAAAAAAACCTCCCCAGGTTTATCTGATAGGTAATGAAAGGGGCTACAGCGAAAGCTGAATTTTTGGATCAGGTTTCTTTTACATGAAAGCCCAAACCCACTGAATGAAATTTCAGCTGCATTCCTAGAAATTTGCAATGATTTGGGCTCCAGAGAACAAACACTCTACTGTTACTTCCATAGAGCTTGCTCTTGTTCAAAATGCCTCTTCCCATGCTGAGATGCTAAATTCATGTGAATGTAAATGTGTAGTGCCAGATTCACGGCCTAATGGGTATCAAGTGACTTACATTTCATAGGTAAAGTATAATCCCTTTGCACAGTTTGTCAACTGCTAATAACCAATCTAAGGCATGTTTTAATGTAAGGTATGGATAGCTTTATGTCTTAGAAGAAAATTTAACCCATTTGGTACAGAACTTGATACGATCTTGGGTTGAAACAGGAAGTTTCAGGGGTGAATTGACACTGACATCTTGTGCACTATGTCATATGCACGGAGTTCGGCAAACAAAATGCACTCATTTGCACATCTGACATCAAAATGCATGGCAGAGAAAAAACAGCTTTTGGGTGGCGTTTGTAGTCTGCCTTTGACAAGTTTTGCCCATTTTGAAAAGAATAGCAGCAATGAATTGTGAAGGCCATTGGAAACAAACACTTGTGTGTTACATAGTTTTCTCTTGACACAGTTCTATCATCAGTATCACTGCTCCTCTACCAGAAGGTTTGTGTCTGTGGATAGCGTGGAAGTGGAATCATGCATGCCCTATGGCACAAGCTGCTAACCTGCATCCAAGTCTTCTATGGGCAGCAACACTACAAACCATTAATAAAATGATACTAGTACTAAGAAGGGGGAAACCATGCCGGGACAGTGCTATTAGTAGTGGGATTCTTTGTGTATACAGAACCTAATGCCTTCCACATTAAAGCATGAAAAAGCCATGTAAATGTAACAAGTGGGCTCATATCTGCATCTCCCTATCCTAATACAAAATGCTACAGCAGGCAGAGGAAGAGAAGATACAGTGGCATGAGACATGGCCATCCATGCTGGCATTGCAGTTGATCATCAACATCCTAAGATTAACTGGGACAGTCAACTCAAAGTGTGAATTATTAAAGTTCAGCAAAATAGCAGCATGAGAATATCACTTACACTTTGGAGCATGACAAAACCTGTCCTTTTATAATAACGAGAAATGAGGGAGAAGGGAAGCTTTTACTCCCATGTATTTGTGATATTGCAAGTTGTCAAAAACATTTGCCTGAAGTGTTCCTTTCCCATTGCTTCCAGAAGACTCCCTTTTCTCAGTAAGCAGCAAAATCACCGGGAAATCCTGTGAATACAATGGCACCACCTACCATCATGGTGAAATGTTTGTGGCAGAGGGGCTTTTCCAAAACAGGCAAGCAAACCAGTGTGCCCAGTGCAGTTGCTCAGTAAGTAACATGATGTGACAGAGTCCTGCTCCCTCTATGCTTCATTTTTCCTTTCTAGAAGACATACAAGCAATACATGAAATATAAGCAATACATGGCAAAGGCTAGGAATTGAGACTTAATGCTGAAACTCATGAGAGTGCTGAGAGCCAGTCTGCAGCACCTGGTAGATGCCAGGCTACCTCTTACTCAAACACGTGGACAAAGCTTACCCTGTCAAGCATCTGCTGTAAGTGAGCTTACAGTGCAGAGGCAGCAGGTAAAATATTGCTACTTGGCATATATCAAATATTTGACTTCAACCTGACTGGAAAATATAGCACTAATCCACTGATTGAAACTGAATTCATTTGGCCCAAGCTGATAAGTAAAGAGCCCCACAGGCTTGGAGCGGACAGCTCTGTAAACTGGCACTGAGCCACAGAGATGTCACCAATTAAAATCCAGTATATTTGAGCCGTCACCCAGTGACTCTTCAGAGCCAGCGTCTGAACCAAAATATTCCTCTCAATACAACCAGCTCCTCAGTATCAAGTATTGGCAACCCTAGACTTTCTCTGATCAAATCATCATCATATTCTACATTAATTACAACTTTACAGGCCAAGTACTGAAGAGGCTTTATGACTTTCAGTCACTGCTCAGCTATTCTTCCAGTTCAATAGTAAGAAACAACAGAGGGAGAGGAAAGAAGAAAAGTGGCAGAAATTTACACTGTGTGACTTTAGTACTAACCATGTCAGGTACATTTTCAGCCTACAATAATTGCAGTTCTTGTCCCCACACGCTTTACCTCTTTCCTCTTCCCCCTGTTTTTTTAAAGAAAGGGACCTTTCTCTGCGTGACAACAAATTTTAAAAAAATATATTTGTACTTTTCATTGGTCTAATATTCTGCTTTTGCATACCAGAGTGGCACATACTAGATTTAAGCATGTCCATAAAAAGTGCATATACAGTACCAGACAAATCGATGGCTCCTTCTAAATTCTCCTTGTGTTTTACTGGCAGGAAGGAAATGTGTACTGTGGGTTGAAGACTTGTCCCAAATTAACTTGCTCTTTCCCAGTTTCTGTTCCGGAGTCCTGCTGTCCAGTTTGCAGAGGTAAGCTCAAGTACAACCACAGAGCTCTGCAGGCTCTGAATTTACTCCTTGCCCTGCCAGAGCCCTGTCTGTGCACCAGCACTGTGACTCAGGACACTATCTGCAAGTTTCCCATGTACTTAGAATCCAATGCAGGTTAGGAAATTAAACCTTGAATTCCAGCAGGGTAACATGGATACCTTTGTTTTCCTAAATTGAAACAAGGAGAGAATTCACTGATGATAAAGTTGCATCCCCATAACAAGGTAAATGAAGACTTCAGATCATGTATAGACATAGCTGCCATTGCTCTGGGTAGAAAAGCTTTGCAATGAAAGAAGAACTTCTATCTCACAGGTTACCAGACCTGCTCAAGCTGTGTGAGACGCAAGTCAATTCAGAGAGTAACACCAATTATTCCAATTTAAATTAGGTGTCAATCTGTACTCAGGTGACTTCAGTATTTTACTAGCAATTGCATTTTAGATCTTGTACGCATAGGGAATTTGATTTTAGGGGCCTTGCTGGCCTTTTTGAATGTCTAAGTCTAAATGCCTGTTTAAAAGCCTCTCTAAATGTCTGATAATTTCTAAATTTATTTTATCTCACTATTAGTGTTGTGGCATTTGAATCACCACTTCTAGGGTATATAAGTACCTATGGCCAGTTCTCAAGATGCACCTAAAGCAATAAGCACCTAAAGGTACCTGTGGTTTCCAGAAGTACCACTGTCTTGGTATCAATGATGCCAGGCTGCTTTGAAAAATTCTCCTGCTTGCACCTGTGTGCACCTATATCCTTTTGAGATTCTGCTTGTTTGAATTCAGTACTATTGCATGGTCAAAATAAGGAGTATTATACCATCACTTGTCTAATTTTGCCTATGGTGCTAGAGTTGGGAAACACAAGCTAGCAGAATTCCACAGTCCCTGTCATAAAGATTTTGCTGAGTACACATGCTGGACCACCAGCTCTGCGCAGCGAAGGGGCTAAGCAAAATAGGGAGTACTTCAGAGTGCACCAGCACTTAATAATGCAGCATGAGGCAGAGACAGTACAGCATGTTTTGAAGGAACAAGTTCCTGGATGGAAGCTGTGCTGTCATGTCAGTGCAGCAAGCTATCTAAGCTACTTAGCCTGCGGAGATGCAGTGGTAATTAACTTAAGTGTGGCATCATGTAGGACCTAATCTCTCAGCAGGGCAATGCTGTGTGCTATATAAATACATCAGCTCGGTCAGAGCAAGGATGAGATTCTCTATGCAGCACTCCTCCACATGGAGACTGTTCCTCATTCCCTGCTGCTTTGCTGTGATACTCCACAGTATCTTTATAACTCTTGAAACATTTTGCCAGACAAACTACTTAGAAAGTTTTCTGATCTCAAGCAGGCAAGGTGATGGTCAAGGCCTCCCAGGGTGAGACTTAGTGACATACCATTTTAAACATAATACATTGACAATTAATTAAAGTAAGTTCTTGCTAATCATCTGATTTCTAGTATCTATTCCATGACAGTTATTTGATCTGTATTTGAAACCAACCTCTTCCACTTATATATATCAAACTGATTTTCAAAGTATAAAGTATCAGACATGCAGCAGCTATCCTGCTTTGAGGACCCAAGCCCATCATCTGTGTCATTAATGTAAAGCTCCTGATGTGATGATACTGCTCTGCATTCCAGCCCAATGCTTGGTAAATCCAGAGCAAGGCTTTGAGCCACTAGCAAAGTAGTTTTATCCATACCTGTATCTGAATTCCAAGGCTGGGATAAATTCCAAGCTCCCCTCCACACTAAATGATTTCTCCTGTTCTCATACAAGTTTTCCAAGAATCAGATGTCAGTTCAAGTTCTGTGGCTTGCCTTGTCAAGGAACACCTCTAAATACATCTTTAAAACTTTCTTAAAGTCACATTCTCTCTAGGCTGAACTGATTTTTCCCTGATATAATTTCCACCATAACTTATGCTTAGTTATGTCTGTATTTATGAAGTTGTCTTTATAAAGAAAACAGCTGAATGCTACTTGTGAATAGAAACTGAGGGTTCCTTTCCGGCTTCCTTTTCCTTGAATCACATGTTTGGCTGTGAGGAACCAGAGCTTGGCTCTCCAAGTCGCTCACATTGAAACTCAAAAGTATTCATTACTTCTGCATCACATGCACAAATTGCAAGTGTTCTAGCAAAACCTTTTCTCTTTTAAAACACAAGTCAGAATGTCCTTACTTTGTTACGAGGGTCCTTAGTGCTATGAGCTTATTCTATGGTACTCTGATTGGCTGATTCAAAAAAGCAGTGCTGAACATTTCATACTCTCTCCATGCAAATATGGGATCCTGTGAGCTTAGATGGGGTCCGGTCTTAGTGGCCAACTTCCCATACATCCTGCCATACCTCATTGCACGTGCCTGGCTTCCTAGAAGAGTTGTTGGTTTGTGTCTAATGAGCTGTTCACTGAGCATTGCCATCACTTCTATTTATGAAACAGTCTGTCATTGACAAACAGATGAAAGCACCTCCCTGGTTTATAATCATATCTGGGGGTGAAACATGACTTAGCAATTTTTATTAAATGAAGTATAAATAAGAGGAAAAAACTAACCAGCTACAGGATATTTGCAGGACAAAATATGGGTTACTTTTTCTTAATATATATAATACAATGTTATTTATTAATGGCTACGCTTCAGAGCTGACTACAAAAATGTAATTCAGGATTCAATTCTCAGGCAAGTTACATGTCAGTTGAGCAACAGTATCTGTGCTTGTGGGTTCCCTCAGCATACAGTAGATGGAAGGTCACACAATTTAGCCTTCTCTGTGAGCTAAGTCATGTCTCCTCAGCTTTGCCTGAGATCACATAGCAAATGGTTGCTGGAAATTACCTTGCCCATAGCATATTGTTAAGCCACATAAAACTGAGAGCAAATCTTCATCCTGAGATGACTTAGTGAGATCTTTCTTTTGTTCTGTATAGAATCTCGTACAATAAAGTCAGACTACAGACTGACACTTCTACATACTGATGCAACCCCCTCCCTAAATTTAGCAGCAAAGCTGAATGAGACTTTTCCCCTAAGTATCTCCCAAGGTCTTGCACATTTACTCCCCTAACTGATACTGCTTTGCTCCATGGACAGGAGATGGAGAATTATCATGGGAACATTCTGATGGAGATATCTTCCGGCAGCCAGCCAACAGGGAAGCGGTAAGTGTGACCTACAATTCAAAGACATATTTTCCTGCTGTGCTGTGCATGCCAGTACATTGGGAAAAAAAGATTGTAACAGGTCTGAATATCTACTGCTTCATCCTGTATTCTGTAAATCTAGCCCAAAACAAGTTTCTTCAACTTGTGCAACCTCCTTAATAAACTCAACCTGAATTCATGATTAACTCTGAATTATAAACTCCCATGAGCTACTGGGCTCTGGACTTAGTCTTTGTTGTATATGCTCTATAAGAATAAAATTCTACAACATTTTGTTTGCTGTGCAGACGTCACTTTTAAATCTTAATTGCAAACACTTTCCAGTTGACATATACACATGTATATATTTACTTTAGGGGCTCTCCTAGCTCTGGGGCTAAGACTATCCATTAACAACTTACTCCTCAACAGATTATTTTTATAACAGCATTTGGAGAGAATATGAAGAGCTTTTAAGCATTACGTGCAGTACCTAAAGAGATGAACCAGCAGATCTTTGGATTTGTGGGAAAATAACTGCTGTAATATACACTATTACTTCATGCCCATGGGTATTTTGGAAGAGAATTCTGTGAAAATAACCAGTGGTTTTGCTCTAGAAAACACACTGCAAACTACTACCACTATTACTGCTCTCCTTTGCAAATAAAGTAAGACTTCTCTAATAAGGTTCTGCTCAGTCTGGGCAAGGTTAACCCTGGCCTTGCATGCGCGTTTAAAGCTGCAAGCAAACAGGAAGCTGGGCAATCATCTACACGTGCTCTGCCACTGGAGTCCCAATAGAAAGCAATTTTGATGAGGAAAACTACACAGGCTTAAGATTCTTCTCATCTAATCTTAAAGTAGAGTAGACATCAGTAAAGTAGTTATCTAGTTCCGAACACCATTTTTAACACGTGGAGCAAAACAGGTACTTGTGGGTTGAGATTCATCTCATAATGCAGAGATCCACAGGAGGATTGTTCTAAAATTGCCTCTCTGTCCATTGGCTTGATTAGGGACTTCAGATGACCAACTTAGATAAAGACACCTACACTGACATGCACAGTCTGGTAAGATAAGTAAGTTACAAGTGCATATGTGTAAATTACTTCATTACCATGTTAATTATCTGCAAAACTTGAATGGCCTTTATTTAGTGTGGTGACATTCATTACATTTAATGATGTTTGATGACAGTGGCAACATTTTACCTGTGCTAAGCTTCTAGTACAGGCTCTTTTCTTGTGTTTGTTGGAATGAGACATTTACTTTCCTGCTCTTTCTGTCTCCAAACAGAGACACTCATACCATCGCTCCCACTACGACGTGTCACCCAGCTCTGCGAGGCAGGTAGTCAACATTCCACGATTTCCCAATGCCAGGAGTAACCGTGGAGTCCTACCGGATCCCCAGCAAGCTTCAGGAACAATAGTACAAATTGTCATCAACAACAGGCATAAGCACGGCCGAGGTAAAGACAAGTACTTCTTATAATATTACTCTAGGTCAGGAATCAGTCACTCATAGCTCAAAAAGACTTCTCAAAATATACAGCAGAATCTTGGAAATTCACGCTGGTATCAAGAGACCCAATGCAAATCAGGGAGGCAGAAAGCAATAAGTTATTAAAGATACAAAATTAGCTCTTGACTCAGATTAGTTGTGCCTACGCATACAACAGTGCATTTTATTTTGCAAAGGCACCACACTGTCGTGTTGCTCTCAGAATTACTTTGTGGGATTGTGCTTCATAATTCTGAGAACACATGGAGCGGTTACCAGGGAAGTGAGTGCTTTGTGCCATAAAGAACGTCCTCATGCCTTTAGATTTGCTAACTTGTTCACCAGTGACTTGTCCAAGTAGGAATTTGTTCATGTTTATTTTCTTTACACTGTCTTATATTGTAACTTTACTAGCTGTAAGCAGCATATGATTATACTGCCTCACAAATCTCAGACCATAAAGCTTTGCCATAGTGTCAAGAGTTCTTATGCCTTCAAGGCTTACTAAATTATTCTCAATATCATGACTTCTCTTATCTTAAGCTAGTTGCCTGAGACAGTGGGATGCAAGGGGTGCTTTTCCTCCTCCATGACTAATAGTAGAGGCAGAGTAGGCAACTAGCCTGTACTAGGATGTACTGTACAGGATGTCTGAGCTGTAAAGAGGCAAAGTTAATGGATGTAATGAATCTCACTCTAAGAATTCTATTTGTACAATAAAAAGGGTGGGATGGTCAGTTCCCACAGTGGGTGTACCTCAGCGAACAGAGGCCTGCAGAAACAGGCCTAAGAAGCCATAAAAGAAATAACTATATAAATGCATGTTCAGAAGAGAGCCTATCCACAAATACCAGTCAGTATGCACTTAGAAACTACCCACAAAGAGTTAAAAGCCCTTGTATTAGGGCCAACTAATCTTTTAAGGTATTAACTAACAGAAGGAATGTTGGCCATAGGATCTTTATTATCCACCTGAACAAGCATGAAAAAACATTCAGATCATGCCAGTGTTTTATGCTGAATCTAGGAGCTGGAATCTCCATGCAGTGCAATATCTTTGATATGCAATTCACACATGAAGACATCATCAAAGCAATTTCTAACTGATTTGTTTCAGCAAATAAAGAGCATACAGACGAAGAGCATATTTCTGGATGCAGTATATAGTAACTGCAGCAACTTCAGACACTCACTGCCTGAAAAGTGTCTGAGAGATCCCCATGATGGAAACAGGAATGCTGACCATGTATTTTCTTTTGTTCTTGTGCAATTAGCAAGTGTTTTATAAATTAATGCACATTTCCCTTGAGACACATTTCAACAATTTAAAAAATAAACACACAACAGCTCTCCTGACATGCAGTTGCATGGATACAGACTTATCATTCTAAACATGAAGAGCACTAAAAATAGGGCATCAGGAAACTAGAAGTTATTTGCTGTATTTCGGCTTCTACTGGGGGCTTCATTTGCTACCTCAGAGTAATTATTTAACTGTTCTGTGCTAAACAAACCCTTAAAACAGAGAGAATATGTATCTACACCACGTCATGTATTATCCCTTCTGCTGTCAGGGAGAAATCATGAAATATTTATGTCCATAAAGCATCTGGATAACTCTAGCTGGGAAAAAAATCCATACAAACATAAATGTAACTAATAATATAGTATTTAAGCATGTAAGAAGCCTTCTAAGCAGCTGAGTACTTACAGTTTTCTCATTTATAGTTTTTTCTCCCATGTTTTTAGTACACAGATAACACTTTATTTGCTTTTATTTCAGAAACAAAACTGTTTCCTACCTCTAAAATAAAAACGTATCTTAAGAAAGAGTTAAAAAGTAGCAAATTATAAACCAAATGATAGCATAACTCCATGAAAGACAATACATTGCAAAAAACACTCCCCATAAATCTCAGTAACTCAGCAAAGTATAAGCCAGTTGGTCACATCTGTTACCAGTTAGATGTAAACTTCAGACTACAGATAAAAATTAAATTGCTTTTGAAAGTTACAGGCAAAATAGGAACATATTTTACAAATAAAAACATTAATAAAAATTATGCCATATTAGAAGAATTGGAAATATTTACAACATATCCCAGCTTCATGTTAGTTTCTTTTCGAAATCAGGCAGTGCCCTTTCCTTCACCTTGTTAAGATTAGTTTGCATTTTTCTTTGTGTTTATAAAATACTTAAAAAGAAAGAAGTAAGGTTTATAGGACAAATGCAAACATGGTGTAAAGTGATATAATTCCCATTAACTGCAGGGTGACCCAAACTGGCTTCCACCCGACATGGATTTTTCCACTCCTTGTGTCAGCTGTAATTCTCTGTCTCCCAAGGGCACTGATGAATAAATATTTTGAGGTGCTTAGATGCTATTGGAATGAAATTTCAGTCCCAAATGCATTCTTTCATGTTAATATTTTCTTGTGATTCCAAAAGCCAAATGTCTTTACATAGCTATAGACATATATATATTTCCAGAAAGGACATTAAACTTCATTTTGCAACATTCCCTTGATTTGTTCTGTGTGTTGTATAGCAGGAACTCTGATGCAAATAAAAGGCCCAGGTGGCTCTAATCCATCCTGCTGATAGCAGTCTCTCACTGCAAAAATCATGTTCAGCTCATGGTAAGAAAAGTTGTGCAGATGACTCAGTAGCAAATGTTATAATCCTGTCATCTGCAGATTCAATTCTGGAAGCCACAACCAATGTATCAGGCTGTCCCCTGTGTCTGGACAGACATTAGGAGGGGAAGGAGGACTGAATTTTATAAACTAGTTGATGATGCACTGCTGAAATACATGCACTGGAGAGATAGTCAAATACTTGACTCAATCACCTTCACTGTTCTCAAAATAGTGAAGGCCACTGGTGTCAGCAGAGTTGGAATCAAGGCAAAACTGCTCAGAAAAGGGTGATCACAGGCTCAGGCTCATTGTAAGTACTGAAACTCCCAGTTAAAGTTAACAAGCAGAGAAATGAGCCAGAGACACTAACAAATTATATGGAGACACTGCTGCTTTAAACAAATGTGTATGAATCAAATGAATATTCATGGAGAGGTAGCCTGTAAACATACCTTTTCCAGTTGTACTTTTTCTTCCTTTTTTTTCGTAGTTTGTGTTTCAAATGGCAAAACATACTCACATGGTGAATCTTGGCATCCTAATCTCCGGGCCTTTGGAATCGTAGAGTGTGTGTTGTGCACCTGCAACGTCACCAAACAAGAATGTAAGAAAATTCATTGTCCAGAACAGTATTCCTGCAAATACCCTCAGAAAATAGAAGGAAAATGCTGTAAAGTCTGTCCAGGTAAAACTAAGTTGATCACAGACCATCTTTTTGCTGTGCATATTAAGGGGCTTGGCTCAAGCATTCTGGTCCCAGTAAGATCTGATGAAAATAGCAGTAGCTGTGCCCATTGCTCTAATGTGTGTGGGGAAATCTACACGTAAGACAGGCGGAGGTGCCCGACCAGCCCTGCTGTTGAATGCTGTTCCTCAAATTGGGGTCTGGCTTCCTGGGGCACGTATGTTCTCATCAGCTCTCTCTGCCATTAGCATGACTTCCTGACACTCATTTCCAAAGAGAATCTTACAGAAACATACACAGAAAGTTCATTGCTGTCAAAAGGCTCTCCTATTGCAGGGCCCACAGAACCTTAATTTTTTTGTGAAATTCGCATGGAGATAATACCATTTCTGCTTTTTAAAATGTACCAGAAGGATTCAAAACCCAGATTATAGATTGATTGCTGTCAGTTATGTAACTTAATCCTTAAAATAAAGACTAACTTATCACAAATTTAGCATTTTGTCTATGCTGCACTAATGATTAAACTTATGTAGACATTACTTGCTAAAATTAATGCCTACAACAGTGAAAAATCTGCTAATACGAATCTGCTGATGGTCTGCCAAACGTCCAGCCTTGTTGCATAAAGGGTAAAGGAGTATCCAGTTCCCTTCTGTACCTTTAAACTTATTTTCTAATCTGTATTGCCCATTTCTATGTTTGCTTGGTGATGGAATGAGTGGAAATGCTCTGAGGAAATGAGTTGTTTAGTCACACACAGAAATGCTTGACAGAATGCCCACTTCCTCTTGCTAGCCTTGGTTACTGGGAAAAAGCTGGATGCAGTGGCAGTAGGCAGACAGGAGGTGTGTATCTAGATCCTTTTGGATACTTGTAAATCAGAAATTTGCAGCTTTTATTGGGCTCATTTTTGATGACAACAGATAGCAAAACCTAGCTAACAAGCTTCAATAGAAAATTTAATAGCAAAAAGAAAGCTACTGTCTTTTCATTTGAGATTCTTTGTGCCAATTTTGAAGAAAGTTGAACCTCTTCCTGCAGTCTGTCCTGTATGTGTGGAGATGTATTAATTATTAGATTTTTCCACAAACAGCACTTCCAGTTTCTGAGTTGCATCATCTCTCTTACATTTTTGTTCAACTTCCAATTACCAATAGAATAATTACAATTTCTACTTATATGCTCTACAGCTTTACCAGTGGGCAGGAGATAATTGCACTGTGGCTAGCACAGGTTTGCACTGGCCAGCTGGCTTCTGCCAAGCAAAATGGAAATCTTGTAGGTTCTACCTGCCCTTTTCCTCAGCAGAGCATTCATTCGGGTCCTTTCACTCTGTCCAACCACCAATATTCATTTAGTTATTTTATTACCTCTGAGTCTTCTTCAATTATTTTGAATATGCATGAAAAGTGGACAACAGGTTCAAAAATTGTGAGGAGTCTTACAGATCACTTGTTTTTCCACAGCTCATTTCCTTTTGAAAATGAATTATAAATGCAAGTACTGTTTTGCCACCATAGACAGGCCATCAGAACCTAGCAGAATAGAATCCTTTTAAATGCCTGGGGCTTAGCTGGAGGTGGATTTTTTTGAGTGGCCGTACAAGTGAAAATTCTACTTTTAAACTAAACTTGCTTGGCTATTGATACCGAGTAAGTTCTGGAGGACTTGATTACAGCTGTAGTACGTGTTTTGGGCTTTTTTTAAACAGAAGAAGTGCCAAGTCAAACCTTTGATAACAACGATTACTTCTGTGGGAAAGAGACGTTTCCCGTCTATGAATCCGTTTTCACAGAGGAAGGAGAAACCATCAGAAAAATTGCAGTAGAGACTGAAAAGCCACCTCAAATAGAAATACATGTGTGGACAATTAGAAAAGGTGAGTTGAGCAAGTTCTTTCTTTAAACAGTGTATCATTTTCCATTAAAATATCAGGAAAATTTACAAATTTCAAGGCATCTTGAGACTGCTGTTTTTCTGGCTATTAGGATATTGTTACAGCCACTTCCAACATACTCAAGTTTTGTTGTACAAAAACCATTAATAACACACAAAGCTCTAGTTCTGTGAACTCCCAACCTTCGTTGTGAGCCAAAGCACGATGACGAACAGGTTGTCAGTAACACCCTGTGTAATTTACTGCAGAGAAATGGGTAGAACCAAGTGCCTGGAAGTTCTGATTTAGGATGGACCAAAAAGCTTTCCATTGAAATCAGTCTTCCCCGTCTGCCTTAGTCATGCTACACCCATGACGGTCTAGAATATGGGCACAAAATGTGTTAAGGATGCAAACAACATCTTTTACTAAACTGACTGGTAAAATTAAAAAAAAAAAAAAAATAGAAAAGCATTCAGAAGCTCAAGCACTTTTGCAAATGCAGAATTTTTAGTATGCTAAAAATTATCTCCAGGCTCCTAAAAATCCTGTCTACTTAATTTCCTTTAAGCAAAAAACATCTGATCCTCATAGGAAACTCTCATGTAATGTAGTCCTTTCCATGGAAATAATACATCTCTAGAATCAGCTTTAAAGAACCAAGCCAAGCGCAAAGTATGAGCAGAAAAGAAGTCACAGAGTATCAGATGTTAATAACTACTGGGTGTGTTCAAGAAGCCACAAAACCTTGTGATGTTTTGACACTGATGTTGCCTCATAGCTCATGAGAGGCAAAGTGGTATCTGACTGCAAAATGATACTGTTTTTCTCCAAAACACTGGGATTTTGGCTTCTGTTGTAATCCTACATTTACTCCTACTAAGGAGAGGTTCAGCTATCTTGGAAAAGAATTAGCTAAATCTCACACCCCTCACGAACTCACTGCAATCATAAATGCACAGAAGGATTTACAGGAGAGTAGCAAAAAACCGGGGAGATGGCAGTCAGAATAAAAAAGAGTAAAAGGCTGAAAATCCATGCAAGTAATAAGGATTATTTCACAAGTTGACTTGACATGGCAGTAATTCTACATACACCCAGGTTCAGGCACATTTCCAGTAACGTGCACTTCTCATTTCTTTCCTGAAGGGATTCTGCGTCACTTCTATGTTGAAAAAGTGTCCAAGAGAGAATTTGAAGAACTTCCTTACTTCAAGCAGATAACAAGGACCACCCCTAGTAAGTAAAATTCTGATCTCTCCAGGTATTTATTCTCCATATAATCATAAACATATAATCATTCTTTTACTCAACACAGTCAAACAAACATACCAATTTTTCCTCCCTTACATGGCTCCAATATTTTATAAGTTTAGATTTAAATAATCATAATTCAGCAATTTAAAATGTATATATATATAACAGTAGATCATGTCCAGGCTGTCTCAGCCTCCTGCATTTTGATAAAATACAAAATAGGCTGTTTTCTGCCCATACTGTTATATCTGAAATACGACTGATGTCAGCAAAGCATCGCAATTCGGATTTATTTAAGTAACATGTCAAGTTACTCCAATTTTTTAGAAGGGGAAAGGGAAAAAAATCAGAGATTATTAAAGGAGTTATTCTACATACACATAGGTTATATTTGAAAGAAGCCTTTCTTATGTTCTTAACAATGTCTCCATTATTATCTGTCTTTTGAAAGGACATGTAATTCTCTTATCATCTTAACTTAATTTCTTTTTTTTTTTTGTATTTCATCTACTTTGGGATATGAACTTAATTTGATAGTTAAATTAAGGTATACAGATTTTTAATTCCCAGTTCTTTTGCATTACAACTTGTCATTTTTTCTGAGGTCTCAAATTAGCCAAGGAAGTATTTTTCCCAGGAATATTATATTCTTGACAATACAGGCTTAGTGAGAAGCAGACACCTTTTCATGTAGAAAGTTTCCTATTTTTTTGCTGTTAATCTTCTGTAAACTCATCATTGTAATGTATACTGTAATATAGTATTCTAGTTACCTGGAAAGCAGGCATTTCTATTAACATTATCAAAAATGTATAGAAATATTAATATCCAGCAAACACAGTTTGTATGACACACAGCTCATCCAGTAAGCACAGTTCACAATGCATGAAACACTTAGACTTGTTGCTTCCCAACTTTTAAATACTTTGGTTTACTATCAGAGTTAAATTTTAATTTCTGTCATATAGCAGAATATCCAACCTCATAAATGGTTGAATAAATAGAGTAAACTTGCAGTAATACTTAATTAAAGAAAGGAATCATGTTCTGATCCTTGTTTATAATTTTTAACAAAGTTATTTTGCATGGAATATGTTACGTGTTTGTAAGATACTTTGAATATTTTCCATGGGAGGATTGGACATTCTCTCTTTGACCATTGTGAATCAGTTGGTCCGAAGACTGCTTCTAAATGTCTTCAAAGTTCTCTGTGCCCTTTTCTAAGTCAGTATCTGTCTCCTTTGTATTTTTGTTTTCAGGCCAGTGGAAAATATTTAGCGAGGGAGAAGCTCAGATCAGCCAAATGTGTGAAAGCAGAGTGTGCAGGACTGAGCTCGAGGATTTGGTAAAGGTTTTGTACCTTGAAAAGTCTGAAAAGGGTCACTGTTAAGGGAGACAGCACTGGAGGGAGAAACACAAGAAAACTTATGAAAACTTGGATCTGCAGCTGGACTGCAGGCTTATTTTGCTTAAGTCAACAGTTGCCCTAAACCCCAAAACTATAATGCAGTAATTATTCACATCATGCACAGCAAATTTGCTGCTTTATGTGTAGTGGTCTGTGTCAACCGTTCAAATATCTCCTCTAAAAAACTAGAAGGCTCTGTATTACTGGTGGGGGAAAGAGAGAGACTGTACTTTCCCAGGGTTGCATTTCTTTACAAGTGAAAAGGAGAAAACAGAACATTTTTATTATTATTATTTGGCAAGTTATTCAAACTAATGAAAAGAAGGACACCTAATAAATGTGCAGGAGCTATGGAGAGCATTATTTCCTGTGCTGAATTTATACCATTTCTGGTGTTGAAATGACTCATGGATTTTTTTTTCAGTAGTGGAGGAAAAATACAAGTGATACAATACTTGTTTTGGAGACATAAAAAACTTCAGATTTTAACTAACAAAATCCTAAGCAGCCTGCCTTTGGGATGATGTCTTGTAGTTGAGCAAACGGAGTCCATAAACTGAACAGCAGGTGTTAGTGGTAATCACTGTATTTTTCTAGCAATGTGAGCAAGTGTTCACTTTTAAGTGGTTTTCACTATTTCCTCCACCCACTTCTCTAAAAAATGTTGAGTGTTACCTCCCTATCACAGCCCTAGTAACTTCATTCTTCTGGGCCCTATAAACAAATGGTCTTGGCTGATAAACTGCCTTCTAAAGTGACGTGGTAGAAGGTGGTGAAGTACTTGCAGTACTTTCAAAACACCTAGAGGGTTAAACCTCTCAGTTAATAGCTCCATAAGTGTTGGACAGTACTTAATTTATTTGTTTTAATTTGGTACAAACCAAATCTTCTGCATTTTTCTGAGGGTGACCTCTCAATTCTCAAGCTCCAAGGACAGCTCTGTCCCATAACAAACATTAGCAGCTACAGCAGGCCTTTAGAACACAGCAGCTCTAGGAAAACTGTTACTTTTTTGAAAAACAAATCTGAGAGATTCTGTTACATTTAGTATAGCATGTCTTCAGTGGCTTTAAGAAAGGTGGTTCTCCTCTGCAGAAAAAGCATAATTTAAAAAATGTTTTCTGTGAAGAGTCACCAAATTACTGCACTGCCTCACGGCTGCAATGTTGGATTAAATCCCAAGAAACAAGTGACTCTGCCTGCTTTTGCTCTCATTTTCTATTCCACAAGCAGACAGGAATACTGCTGTTCAAACACACACTAGGGAACAAAGCTTTATGGAAATGTCCTGAGCCAGGGGCTGGGTCTTCATAGGGAGTGAAATCAACAGTGACAGCAAGGATTTTGAGGTTTGTCATTCTGCCAGTGACAGCACTCAGGGTGTACCCACTTCTAAAGGGATGAAGGTGTGGAAGAGCTCAGTGCTGAATGCCAAAAACCCATTTCAGGCAGAGCTTCACCATCCTGAGGGGATCCTTGCCTTGAGCAGCCCCAGCAGCCTCCCTGTGCAGCCCAGGCCTCGGGGCCAGGCTTCTTCCTGCCGCCCAGTCCTGCCTGCGATGGTGGGAGGAGAGTCATGTGGGGCTTCCCAACAATGAGGAGCAAGCAAGGAGCACAGACACGAGGGGGAAGGAAAGGCTGAAGGGAATTAGGAGTATATATTTAGAGTAATCTGAGGTCCTTAGCGAAACACCCTAGGCCTGGACAGACAGCAGGTAATATTTAGGAATACTTCCCTCCATACCAAGCACTCCACATAGTCCGCTGCACACCAGGAAAACAGTATCAGTATCAGTAAGAACCAAGAGGGTCTCTTTCCAAGCCTCCATGGGCTGCAGGAAAACCCCCTGGGGTCCCTCCATGGCAGCAGGGAAACCCCCTGGGGTCCCTCCATGGCAGCAGGGAAGTCTCTGTTCAGGGCCTAGAGTGCCTCCTCCTTTCCCCTGCCCGGCCCTTGGTTTTCAGGGCTGTTTCTCACACTTTTCCCCTCACTGCTGGCAGTGTTTTGCCCTTTCCTGAACTAACTTTGCCGAAGGCACCACCAGACCAGCTGAGGGGCTCAGCTCTGCCCTGCTCTGGGGCCACTGGAACCAGCCATGTCTGGGGCAGGGCAGCCCCTCAGCTCTCCTCAGAGGGGACCCTGCAGCCCCCGCCAGTGCCCAGGCAGCTGGGGGTGCACAGCCTCAACTAGCACCTGGCCATGAGAAGTCCTGTGTTCATTAAGAGAGGAGCTTCATTAAGGTGGGAACTGTCCTACCACCTTTCCATGGGACTGTAGCCTCTGCCTCCTGAAGCCCCATCCTGCTGTTTGAAAGGGGTGTAAGTGTGTCCCAACGGAGTCCTCAGACTTCGCTGCACCAGAGGTTTCTGCAGTGTAATTTTAGGACAAGCGCCTGGCGTTAGCAGCACCCACCCATGAGGCAGCTACTGTGTTAAAATGTGCTGCAAAGTGCAAAATTTTATAATAAATCTTCTAGTAAGTCATGAATTAACCTTGTCGTTCCTTTGGTGAAGACATTGTAAGGAAGAGGTTCTGAGGAACAGTAGTGATCTTATGGGAAGACTGGCAGTTGATTTGTCACCTCACGAGCATCGTCTGTTTGTAGCAGTAGCTGGTGAAAAAAGATTAAGCAGAAAGTGTACAGTGTTTGCAATTAAGATTTTTTTTTAAGAAGAAGAAGGCGGCAACCTGATTTTTGTATTTGTGACAGGACAGTTGGAATCCAGATTGTGTATTTATTTTATAATAAACACTTTTTAAGAAAAGCAAAAAAAACCCCACAAGCATCATTTAGTGAAATGCAGTGTTGCATTTTTCCAGTTTCTGGTCACTTAAGACAACAAAATGCACAGTGTCACGTTTTTCATTCTCTTCATGGGATGTTTGTCTGTTACAGTACTTATTTATGTACTTGTTGTATCACTCTGACCTGGTTTGATAAATTAATAAACTCTGAAGTTGGTAATAAAATAAGACATTTTGTGTACGATGCTGTTGGTTAAGATGTTTGGTTTCAGTTCCTTGGTTGCAGTCCTGCTGCTACTGCCTCAGAGGAAGCCTCCCCCCAGCCAGGGGCAGTACGTGGCTACCTGGTGTGGCACTGGGTACTGAGCTATGGAAGATTCAGATTCAAGACAAAGAAGGACATGGACCTGTTGGACCAAGTCCAGAGGAGGCCACAAAGATGATCAGAGGGCTGGAGCACCTGTCCTATGAAGACAGGCTGAGAGAGTTGAGGTTGTTGAGCCTGGAGAAGAGAAGGCAACAGGGAGACCATATAGCCCCTTCCAGTACCTAAAGAGGCTACAGAAAAGATGGGGAGGGACTCTTACCAAGGCGTGGAGCAATAGGGGTATGGTTTTAAACTGAAAGAGGAATGATTTAGATTAGACATTAGGAAGGAATATCCAATTTAATACAACTTTCACATACCCAGCATGATTAATTTTGAAAATCAAAGCATTGTCATCCACATATGGAAACCAACTAAAAAAAGAAATCAAGCATTGACAACTGAGAGCAGATGCTGCTTTACAGGACATACTGCTTTCACTGAATTTCACTGAATTTATTTTAGAGTTGGAAAGGACCATAGACATCATCTAGTCCAACTCCCCTGCTGAAGCAGGATTGCCTAGAGCATGTTAGAGCATGTCACTCAGGACTGCATCCAG
>JAOQGH010000062.1:12834840-13017845 GCA_025769975.1 Gallinago jamesoni | reverse complement strand
TTCCGTTGGCCTTCCTGGCCACAAGAGCACACTGCTTGCTCATTGTCATTTTGCTGTCTACCAGGACCCCCAGATCTCTCTCTTTAGAACTTTCTGGGCAATACATATTCTGAAGCTCAAAATAATTAGGGAAATGTTGTTGGAATCAATCTGTGCTAATGAGTAAAATGAGATGGTCTTAAGAAACATAAGAAAAAAGTATGAAACATTACCTCAGACATGGCTAGCAGCATAACTAAAATGGAGAGTATCAGCCCTGTTCTACAGTAAATCTCTTTGAATCAATACATCAAATCTGAAATTCAAGATGTCTCTGGAAATTCTTCATGAAATTAATTTTTGTTCTTTTATCTCAATCTGCATATTCATCTCAGCCACCTTTTTATTTTAGCAAGACATCTGTTACAAGAAGCCTTTCCATGAGGACACATCCTAGGCATGCATACCTGCTCTGCTCTGACCTCCTGTACCAGTCCTCTTCTCCAGGCCTAACAGTCTGAGGGGCATTCAGTAGCTGCAGACTGAGAGTCACTAACAGCCAGGGTTTCACAGCTGCATCCCCATTCTCTTGATTTCATAACATCCAAGAACTTTTTAGCAGCATACTAAATCTTATTTCTCACTTCACTCCTGTTCCTTTCTCATGTAACACAGATGTTCCCCGACACCACATAACTCTGCAGGGTCAGGAGGAGCTGGGGTCCGAGATTCACTGCTATGTTCTTCTGAAATTACTTTTACATATACTTACACAAGTACAAGAGAAATAATATGTCAGCCTAACGCTCTCATCTTCACACCCTCTCCATTAGAAAAAAAAAAAGGTCAAACCATTTCACAACTCAGATGATGAGTACTTCCAAAATAATTGATAACACATGAAGTATTTGCGTAATATTGGTGTGCTCTGGTGCCTATTGTGTTATCCATTTAAGATAAAAGCCAAGATATTTGAGATTTATTGTGGGAAGGGTGAAAATTGACAAAGTTAATCCTTATTTCCATCTATTGCTTTTGTTTGGGGTTTGAAAAATGTCTTCATCTTCTGATCTGAGGTTTTGGAATGTTTTACTTCTTGGGTAAAGTATGTCTGCAACTACGTGAGTATATGAGTATGAACCCACAACCCTGCCCTTCTCACATAACACCAACCCAACTGTGAGCAAGAATGCAAAGCATCCAAAGCAAAAACAAATAATTGATTTTAACCCGGCAAAGCAGTTTTTAATGTAGACACACCGGATGACAGTTCAGCTTTTTCAGAAAAGGCAGTGAGCCTGATTTCACTGCGACTCAAAGTGAAAACTCCCAATTTGTCCTCAAATGACCTCAGCTCAAGAGACAGAGATCACATTAAGCTTTAAGTTTACCTAACTGCTTCTCAAACAGCACCCGTAGTTAGTTGATCTCTTCACCAAGATCAATTCTATCCCCTAAAAATATACGTCTCCTGTTTCTGTCTTCTTTATTTGTTTCAGGATCACAAAAATTCAGGGGTGTAAAGGCCATGATTAATTAAAACTGTACCCTATTCCCACTGAAGTAAATACCAAGACTCCCAATCCCTTTAAGAAGGGGTCCCTGAAGAACTCATACTGGTATAGACTGTACCGGCATTAAACACATTTTAGTGTGCTCTAGTATTTAGTGTGTACCAAAAGTACATTTTAACACTTTTCACAGATTCCCAAGCACCTAATATTCCTTAGCCAGCACTGTTACTCCAGCCTGTTCTCCAGCTCACTTCTCCCCTCTGCCAACAGCTGGGATGGGACAGTGAATGTGAGTCCTAATTTTGGAGGAGTCCAAGTGATGCTTAAGGTTTAGGTACTTGGGTATTTTTGCTCCACATCTGTAACGGTAAGATTCAGACTTTTCTGTTAAAAATTCTAGCTTGAAATGAATCTGATACTTCTTTTTCATTTCCTCTACTGATGAGTTGTGCAGCATGCCCAAGTTCCATGCTGTTCAATATGCAGTTTGAGGTAGCTGCAGTTCAATAGAGAATTAAATATTTCCTATATAAACTTTTCATAGCATACTCAGGGTGGAATGGGAAATGCTGCAGAAGCATCAAACAAGAAAAGTGAGGTCTTGGGCCAGTTTTTTCATTAGTTAAAATAAAGGACATTATGTAGAAGTATTTATAGTTATGGCTGCATAACTACCTCATAAACTAATAGACAACAGTCATCAACTAATCAATCTTCACTAAGATCTTCCCAGAAAAAGGCAGATTTGATTGTAAGTATGGTTATTTAGTTAACAAAAAATTATTCTTAGAGAGACATGTGCAGCTCCAAGTGACGATATGTTCCAGAAAGCTGTGTTTCGGTATCTGAGATCATGTTTTCAATTCTGTGCTATTAGAAAATATTTCCTTGCTTTGAATGCCATATTATATATTCACATGAGCTAAATCTCACAAAATCTTTACTTTTAAATCTAGCCCCACAGTGGCATCCTTTCAAAAATGGTCCAATGACAGCATTAAAAAACATTAGAGGATGTTTACAATCAGAACTGATTATCCACTAAGTTTAACTTTACCACTTATATTAATGCAAGCCAGCTGTAAAATCGTGCAACCAAATCCTACCAGTAGCCCTTTTCACTCACTTCACACTATGTAAATTACTATAACCAAGTCTAAATTAAAAACAAAAAAAAGCTATTTTGAGCTTCAGCAAATGTGTTAACTTTCTGGAAATAAAAAACATGCTGCTATTTTGTTTGAAAGACAGTTTATAAATTATGGATTATTTTCATAAGCAATAGGAAAAAACTGCAGATTTTTTTCTGAATTCAAAGAACATTCAGCCTAGAGTCTTTTTTATTTTACAATCATAAATCACTGAAAGATTCAACTGATCATAATGGTCAAAGCCTAGAGAGACTTAAGAACTTGCAACAGTTTTTCCTACCCAGATTTTAATTCTTAATTCAAAGTCAGATATTTTTTAGAGACCTTTGCACTGATGAGTCCCTGCTGAAGAGACTGGGCTCTTCCCATGACATCAGCTTATAACAAGCTCCCAATTTCTTTATAGTCAGCATGTGTTGGGAATTATTTACCCCATCTAAATGATGTTCATGATGAGATCACTCTTTATTGAGAGAAAGGTATCGTAACTACCATGCTTGTGATGATTACAGCTTATATTAATACATAGAGTGCCTAAGAAAATGTAGTCACTAATTTACTTTTGAAGCAAGAAGTTAAGCAAACCCTAGAGAAACTGACGAGCAGAGAAACTCTTAGCAACTGCAAAACTGCATTTGAATACTAAAAGTTGAAAATTGGAGCTCTTTTTTCTGGTGTCTCAAATAGCATATTTCTTAAGACAGATTTTATCTTTTTTTCCATGATTAAAATATTGAAAGGAGCATTTGCTAGAACAGTACCTCTAGAATGAAGCTCCAGAAAAATCAATCTGTTGGAAGATTCTTGGAGCCAAGAAACCAGTAACAGCCAAACGGGCTTCTCCAGATCTTTGATTACACAGCTTAAGCGTACCAGAAACTCACTGCCTGACACTGTTCCCTTAAAATACATTTCCCTGTAAATCTACAGTGTAGTCATGATAAATTTTGAAGGATTTTGTTAAACTCAGTAGAAGAAGATATATCAAGGAGGATTTCAAAGGAAATTATCAGACTAAATTCTGTGTGAATCTGTCTGCCCATTAGAGGGACATCTGACACAATAGTGAAATGTGAAGTTCAATCTGGACAGAAGACACAAGAGAAAAATTGGGAAAAACCTGGCATTGTTTGTTAGAAGTGTAAGGAGAAAGATTTTTCTCAACTTCACATTTGCTTTTTAAATTGCAGTTTTCAGAGCCATTGCAAATCATTCATTGCTCCTCCTGCTGAACAACCTGTGAAATCTTAATAGCTTTCCAGAGGTTCCCAGGAGACTGCTTAGCCCAGAGACTAATAAAGAGAATAGAGTACATGTCACTTTGAGTTCTACTTCAGAGCAATGGGATTAATCCAGCAGACTTTTATTTCCATGTCAGAAAACACATCCAATGACCTTGCCTGTAAATAAAGATTGCTCTGGTCTATTGCATGAAAAGCAGTGAAGGTGAAACCCAGGATCTCTTCTAGGGCTGCCTCAATCGGCCAACATGTCTTAAAGCCACTGATAGTGGTCCACAATATGCTAGATAACATATATTAACCAAAAAAGTTCAAAAAATACAGACTTCTCCCTTGTATCAAAATAACCTCATTTCTACCAAGTGTCTCCTCTCTGCCAGCATCCTTCAAGTGCTAGACCTAAGGGCACCATATTCTTGTACCTATTCTGCTCTGAAAAAAAATCTGGTAAAACAAAAACCAGCAGAAGAGTCAAAATCTACTTCCTAAGAACTTTTGGTGCCTTATCTGGGAGAAACGCTGTAAAATTCCAGCTCTGCTGCCCCAGAAATCGAAAAAGATCCTGACCCATTTCTGCAAAAACTTGTTAAAAGCCAATCTGCCCCTTCTAACAGCATAACTGTTATTTTCACTAATTGCCAACTGAGAGAGAGAGAATCCCCAAAGAAAGTTGGCAATTAGGCTTGGGAGACCTCAGAATGATGTAATGTTTGACAATAAGCTTTTGACGTAAAACAGGTAGTCCAACAAGTCCAATGTTATAGATCAAAGGGTTTTCATTTCTGACAAAGCTTCAGGTGTCATATAATCACACGCTTTACAATTTGAAGGTTTGACTACTGCATAGGAGATGCCAAAATCAGGGAGGAAACAAGAAAATTCAACATAAGCCCTTCAAAATGAGCTTTTAAGTAAGTTAAAATAGACTGATGTGCTCTTTTTTTAAATCTTAAATTTTGCCCTATAAATGAACTACTTTGGATATGTTTATGTGTCTTTTCACCATTATAAAATCCTCACTGGTAACACATAATCTTCCACTATCTATCTTGTATAAAATTAATTTTTCCAAAATAATAACAAATAAAATAGGGTGAAAACAAGCTTAAGGCAGTGATGGGACTCTTTTATGAAGTGAATAAGTGCTCTCTGTGGCAATACAGTCTGTTTAATCACAGCCTAACATTTTAATTATGTATATAGCTAAGCAGACTTGCTTGCATTGGCTTAATTATTCTCCGTGATAATATGAACAAAGGGCCTCTGTTAAAGTAATCAACAAAAATTTTAGCTGGCTGAGTTTCCTCAAATGTTCCAAGAGCAATGAAAGATCTGATCATTAAGCATTTACTGCCCCTGAGAGCTATTTTAAACCTGTTCCCTTCATATCACAGCTGGCCCTTTGAGTAGCCTCAAATTCTTTTTATCTGAAAGCCCTAGTGAGGCAGAACAAAAGAACGCTTCTCGTTTGGAGTGAGCTGTCTGTGTCATCTGTATGATGTTCACTAGCAGGAGATGTCTATCTTAATGAGCTTTTGGTCAGGAGCAGCACTGCCACTTTCTAACTTTTGTCCAGTTCACAGGACTCCTGATGCAGGGCGCACTGGATGTGTTAGAATTGTAAATGAGCCCCAGCAATTGCACACTGCAAAAGGATCCCACAATAACAATTAAGAAATAGTCTCTGCTGTTGTGGGCCTCTACTGCCAGATAATTGACCACGACGGGAGCTATGCAGAGAACCCACGCTGAAGGCAAGGACACATAACAGAAGTGAAGGTTCATTATCTTGCAATGAAAGGGAAGTTAGCACCAATGGGAACCGGGTTTTAAAGGAGCAAAGGGTTAAAGCTTTCACATTTTGGAGGCATTTACCATTAATTTCTTCTTTGCCCAACAGAAGCCCATGATCTGAAATACAGTCCATTTTAGTGGGTCCTGGGAATGAGATCAGTGGTAGCCATGTAAGCACTCCACAACTACCGATGTATGCAGTAGAAGAGAGTCCAAGAATGCTAGAAAGTTGTACAGAATGTGTGTCTTTATTAAAAAGCTCCAAAAGCTTTCCATGTAAAATCTGAAAGCTTGGGGAGAAAACCAACAGCCAACATATTATAACAAGGGGGGATCTCTCTGGTACCCTGCAAGAGTTGAAGTCCATGTATGTCATGGTTTAACCCCAGCTGGCAACCAAGCACCACGCAGCTGCTCACTCCCTCCCTCCATGGCAGGATAGGGAAGAGAATCAGAAGGGTAAAAGCGTGAAAACTCCTAAGTGTAGATGAAGACAGCTTAATCAGTAAAGCAAAAGCCACACATGCAAGCAAAGGAAAACAAGGAATTCAATGACTACTTCCCATCATCAAGCAGGTGTTCAGCCATTCACAGGAAAGCAGGGCTCCATCACGCTTAACGGTTACTTGGGAAGACAAACACCATGACTCCGAGCATCCCCTGCTTCCTTCTTCTTCACCCAGCTTTACTGCTGAGCATGACGCCATATGGGGGAATATCCCTTTGGTCAGTTGGGGTCAGCTGTTCTGGCTGTGTCCCCTCCAACAGACATAGAGGGGAAGAGAACTACAGGCAGGAGTCATCCAGCACCATGGTAGGCATCTACACAAATTTGAGTATAAGAAGCTCCACCTAAACATGAGGAGGAACTTCTTTACTGTGAGAGTGGTAGAGAACTGGAACAGGCTGCCCAGAGAGGTGGTGGAGTCTCCTTCTCTGGAGACATTCAAAACCTGCCTGAACAAGTTCCTATGCTATGTGCTCTAGGTAGACGTGCTCCAGCTGGGGGGGTTGGACTAGATGATCTCCAGAGGTCCCTTCCAACCCCATATGATTTTATGATTCTACATAATTTCTGCCTTGAGTTGTTTTTCAAATAGCCATTTTTCAATAGGTATTCTTCCTGAATGAAATACGCAAAAATATTGGTGATAAACGCAGCAAGAAAGAATTCAGGAAGTTCTAAAAACCTGTTAACTTATTATATGAGTGGCAGATTTAAGAAGAGGGTGGGGGCAGGGGAGTGAAAGGAAATAGGTCTAGTGTAGTTTCAGGCAGCCCAGGGAGTATACTTTTCATCCCTGTGATGGAGCAGAAGCTGTAGCACTATGTCATCACCACAGCTAGTTCAGTCTCACATCCAGCATGTACCAATGTGATACTCCTCCTGTTCAGTACAGTCTTTACTCCTGAAGCCACACTCCTGCTTTGCACTCAGCCTTCTGCTTTCTGCTCTGCCCGGCTGTCTCAGCCCCATACCTTTCACCCTAATTCTCTTCCCTGCCCCTATCACTTCTGCTAACAGGCATTACAATTTTCCTTAGGCTTCTCAGTCCTTCTTTCCTTTCAGTTCCTCAGACTGCAAAGCACATTCCCTCTCAAAAATCTTATTTATGTAGTTGATCATATCAGCGAAAACGCAGTGGTGATAGATGATCATTTTGAATAAACTTTTGCCAAAAAGAAAGAGCATAGCTGAAGGGACAAAGAGCATTGTCACACTTCACAGTGGTAAAGCAGTAGTCCCATTAGCCTACTTTGTTCTATGTGACAGTTAAATTGTTAACACACCACATCATTAAACAAGACAATAACAAATATGTATTTTTCAATTCACAGTCATTAATAAAGTCAAAGCCATTCTAGAACTGACTATTTCCAAGACCTTACTTCTTTCATCTACATTCCAGTCCAGTCTCTGAAGCTTTTCCCTTAACTCATCTGCATTTTTCCTCATTATTTTTCTCTAAAGGCTACTGAAGAACAGTGTTTTTTTCTGTCATCTTATTGGCAAGGGTTACTGTTAAAAAGTCAGCCTTGAAGAATAAAAGGAGAAATAAAATGAGGCAAAACAATGACTGAAATTCCTACAATGCACCTGTGGTTTTAGAGCTGGATGTTTGTGAGTGGTTATTCTGCTTTCCTCAAATCTACCCTTCTGAGACACAGACATTCACTCCTGAGAGATGGTGAGAAGGAAGGAAGTAAAGGAGGGGGGAAAGAGAACTTTTACAGTTGTGCAGGTGGCAAAGAGGAGGAAAGGATCGACAACGGAAAAGAGAGGGTGAAGAAACCACCACATCAGTCTTCTCTTGTCTCTTGCTGAACAACTACGGTCGACTGACTTTGTGAATTCTTCACCAGTTTACTGTGCAGCACCCCACTGTTTGTTTGCATGCAAGCCTTTCTGCTGTGGTCTTGGCTCCCATGTTGGCATGTTTCCTCTGCAGGGTGAACCTTACTTCCAGACATACGTCCTCCACCACAACCATTATAGCGGACTATGAAATATTCACAGCCACGCGCCTGGTCACAGCACAAAAATTATTCCCCTAAACTGTTCACAAATGTCATAATCTATGGCATAGTAACAGCATGATGTCCTTGGGGAAAAGGCATATGGCAGGTATCTACCAATCCTACTTACAGAGCTATTCTGGGCCAAACCCCAGCTTTTACTGCTCAAGTTTCACTGTCACCAGGCAGATCATCCCCAGCACATGCTGAAACAAACAAGACATCTCAAACTTCATTATGGTTTTACTTCAAAAATGCAAATCTCACAACATACCTGGATCACCAGATTTCATTCTGGGGGGGTCTGAAAATATCTGCAAAGCCCTGAAAACATCAAAACCTCACCAGAAACTGCATGGAGAAATATTGTCTCATACTGTACATTTCTCTGGCCTGCAAATTTCAAAAACCTGCAAACTTGAGAGTTTTCTTCCTAAAATTTTTATGCAATTCACATTCATGTCTTAATCCTGCCATCTGAAAACATAGCTCTGTATCAGATATGTTCTGATCTTCATTTGGAAGCATTTATAGAATAAATGACCTTTGATTTGGGGGAAAAATAATCCCAACTCTCTGTAGCACAGATTTGCCTCAATAAGCAGGAAGTTCCCCAGGAAAACAGGTGTGAATGTGAGGTAAGCGTTATCACCAGGTAAAACTACCACTTGGAACTAGCTACACCCCAAGAACGTAAAAAATCCTTGCTTTTCTCCTTCTCTGATCTAGTAAATAGCAGCAAATTCAAAAATGGTTAAAAAAAAGCTTTTCTGCCAGCAGTGTTTGAAAAAACTGCTGCAGGAAACCACACACAGGAGTCCAGAGTGTTAAAAATACATTAGAAACTTATATGAATACAATAACCAATAATTAAAACCTTAATAATTTCACTGTTATAATGGGACAAGAAAGCAAGAAAGAAGCAAATCAGAACTTATTTCTGGCAGTATGCAGTGTTAGCATTCTGGCATCATTTTCCATACACACATATCTACCAAAATAGAAACAACAACTCTTAAAACACTTAAAAAAAATAAACTTGCTTTCACTAGAGATAATAACACTTCTCTCCACCCTGAAAAAACAGTCTTTTATTTGTCAAGTCAAGAATAAAGGTCATGTCAGTTTTCATGAAATGGGGACCATTTTCAGCCAGCCCTAACAACAATGACAAATGACAGCTGAGAGAATTAAAGCCAATGTAGGAGGAAGAAGGAGCTCTTGCACTATGAGGGATTGATGCTCTCCTATATTTCATTTCTGTATTGTTTCTGTTTTATGTGTTTAGAAAAGAATTTATACACATAGATGTCCAGGCCTAAATTTATGCCTGTTTTCAGGCAAGTTATACCTCTGTCTCTCCTGCCTGCCCTTCCAGTCCTTTCTTATTAACTCCAGTCTGAGTTAACTTGTGAAAAAGCCTCAACTACAGTTTTCTGATAAGAAAAAAGTAACAAAATTTGTGAAAATTATTACATTCATCTTGTCTTTCTCCACTTAGTTTCCTTTTCCAAATGTGCTGGTTTTGGCTGGGATAGAGTTAATTTTCTCCATAGTAGGTGGAATGGGTCTATGTTTTGGATTTGTGCTGGAATCAGTGTTGATAACACAGGGATGTTTCAGTTACTGCTAAGCAGGGCTTGCACAGAGACAAGGCATTTTCTGCTCCTCACACCACCCCGACAGTGAGTGGGCTGAGGGGGCACAAGGAGTTGGGAGGAGACACAGCTAGGAGAGGTGACCCCAACTGACCAAAAGGATATACCATCCCACATGATGTTCTGCTCAGCACAAAAGCTGGGGGAGACGTTGGCCGGGGGGCTGCTGCTTGGGGACTGGCTGGGCATTAGTTGGTTGCTGTTGAGCAATCGTTTTCATCTGCATCACTTGTCTGTATGGGGTTTTGGTGGTTTTTTTTCTGTTAATTTTTTTCATGTTCCTTACAGTTTGTTGTTGTTGTTATAACTGTTTTTATCTCAGTCCATGAGTTTTCTCACTTTTACAGTTCTGATTCTCTCCCTCACTCCACTGTCTCTCTCTATATATTTTTACATGAAGAAAAAAAAAAGAATGGTTGTGAAAACACAAACAGGGAACAAGCAGGCCTGTCTGTCTCCGGTCTCCTACTGGTAATGCTTCTCAGCCCCTTCTTGTGCAAAGCTGGCACCTTAAAGCTAAAGGTGCAGCACCCAGACTTACCATTACCTATCTGCCAAATTTTCTTAAGTCCCTGCTAGATTGTTTGTGGCATCCAATTTGAATCAGTTGCAAAAGTGCTAATTTTCAAAAAGATATATATCCATAAAGACTGTAAAGCTGAGTACCAAAAATTATTCATTCTTTGATCAGGTTGGCTTACTAACTATTAGAGTCCATAAAGATTCTCTTCCCTGAATATAAAAAATTGGGAATCTTTCTTTACACTAGAAATCCAATAATGAAAACTATATTGGAGTCAAATTTCTTGCCCTGGTTTTGTTTTTCAGCATGTATATTCCAGAGTTGTTGAGTTCATCATGGTTGTCTCAGCCCTAGGAACACCATCTCAGAGTACCCCTGGCCACACCTATCATGAACAAACGTATCAGTAAATGGATAGATACGGTACATAGTCACTGTATGTTATTTATTGTCCTTATGTCATTGTGATCTGTTCGAACGGCATTTCCCATACCCAGGTAATTTGCCTTTCAGCCAAAAAAACCTCTAAGTAGAACAACTGTGTTGATGCTGTATGCACGAGTCCACTCTAATGAACAAAGTGAGGTTCAAGATGACTTCAGCTGCTGCCTTGTATGTAGTGCTTCCAGCCGAATAGAAGGTGGGCGGCAATGACCCAAAAGAGCCAATTATTAAGGAAGCCAACCACATTCTGAAGATTTGAACACATTCCCTAGTGCAAAGTCTGGCACACTCAAAGAATAAAAACATCTACAGCACTAATATTCAACTTCCTATTTGCACTAGTAGCAGCTTTCGCAGGGATAATTTAATTCTTCTGTTTCATCTAGCATTGAGCCTTGTAAACTCCTTTGAGGATCCCTACCAGGAATTCATCAACATGAAGGATATATACTGGGAAGATCATAATCAAGTCAATCAAGGGGAGAAATTCAAAAGCTTTGCCACTAAAGGAATCAAACATAAAAGCCTCCCTGGGGGGAAGAGGTTTATGTACCATGCCTGGCCTATGTTAAGAAAATTAAAACTCGTTTCACAACATAAAAGAGCCAAAGTGTCAAGTCACTAAAACCAGTTTCCAGTACAGATGCCCTTTTCCAGACTGGTTTATGAGGGAAATACAGATTTATAATACATTTAAAGAAACACAACTGACAAAAACATAACTAAGGGATATATACAAGGAAGACAGCTCAGAACATAAATTAAACAAGGACAATTTAAACGCAATTTAGAAGACGTCCATGTTGCTATAACTAAGGATACTTCTGTTTATACACACGGCAAACTTCTTACTTTTTCAAAGGAAATGTTTGCAGAGCAGACACCCTTAAGGAACCTGGCCTAACATAAGAGACGCAAGAATTGAGGCTTGCTCTTATTATTTCCCAGAGTCTATTCAGATGGGAGGATGCAATGCATGAGAAAGGGAATCCAGGGTACTGCTGGGGTATGTGTGTCAATGAATGGAAAATGTACTTGGGTTTGCTGCTTTTTTAGTTCTGTTGGAATAGGCAATTCTCCTCTTCCCTCCCCTTGACCAGCTCAGTAATTTTTTTTGAAAGCCTGCATATTTAACACGAAGCATGTTTTAAATGCATCATTCAGATCAGGATGGAAAGAAATCAGTTTTCTGAAGAAGGCTGTCAATGTAACATCCAGAAAAGAAGAATGAGATCTAAACCAATTGTTACAGGGTGTGTGACCAAAAAAAAGGTATCCTTTTCCTTGCATGCAAAAAGGGTGATCTACTAGTCTCTTTCCAAAACTGTCCTTCTCAGCTGAAAGTGTGCCATGTAGAGGACTGAACAGAAATAGAAAATTTAGCTGAACAGAAAAATGGGGCTCTTTAAACTTGATTAAGTGAAATGATCCCTAACTTTATGTTAGCAATGTTTTGGGAAATGCAGCTACATAACTGGGTAAGCATTTTGTTGCTTCCAAGAAGAGCCATAAAGAATCTGGTGGAGATTTTTCAAAGCTGCCTTAGGGGATGGATGTCTAATCCCCATTAAAATTAATAGAAACTGCCTCGTCAAACTCAGTCAATGGCTTTGAAGACTCAGCTCTGTGGGGGTAATACATAGTATCAAAGGATAGGGATGAGTTGTAAGGTTAACTGCATCACATGAGAGTTACTGGTTTGTTTGTTTCTTTCTTTCTTTGAATAAAAAGGAAGTAGGGGGTGGAGGAAGACAACAACAACAACAATAATAGAGAGTAATAATAGTAATAACAATAATAGAGACAGATTTTTCCCAATGGGTTTTAAATGCTTAAAACACTGTGGAAGGTTTTATAATGGTAACTGAAATTCTCTGACTAAACTCAAGACTCAGATCTTTTCTGGCATGATGATTATTGGCTGGAATAGAGTTATTTATTTTAAAGTTTGCCAATTTTCTCATTTTATTCTCTTAAGGTTAAAAAGAACATTTTAGATATCCAGTAAGAAAGAAAAAAATAAATTAAAATGTCATGAATGTAAATGGTGAGAACTTTCAACTAGGCAAATGACAGCCCTTTTTAAGGCTGAATTTTTTTTGGAACATTAATAATCCTGAACACTTTGAATGTTTATGAACTGCTGTTCATATTAAGTATTGGTAATATCAAATAAAACTCAGAGAGAAACACTTAAAAATTGATAAAATATTTAATGCAGAACAAGAATCTCTAGAATTCTAGAATCTCCTGTCTCATAGACACAGGAGAGAGTTGAGAAAAAGCTTAATTGGGATCACTGAAATATTAAATGATTACATGAATAAAAGTATCCATGGGTCCATAAAACTGGATCAACAGTTCATCTTTAAGAAATTGTCATCATTTATGTAGGAGGGATTTCCAAAAAATACATTGTGTATGGGCAACACAATCCCAGTCTTATCTAAGATAAAAATCCTTCTTTCATACTTACCTAAACCAGAGATACTTTTAACCTCTTGATGACAATGGTCCTCAGTCCCATTTTGCAGACTGGGAAACTGAGGCTCAGGGAGGTAACGCAGTTTGCCCAAGGTCAGCAGCAGAGTCAAGAGCTGGCCCTTGCTCCCCACATCAGGAACTGCCTGCTCTATGTCCATGACTAGAACAGGTACCAGAACAAATTACCCACCGCTCGGTGGTAACACACCTCTCTTGTGCCCTGTGGTGCAAGGGCCAGGCACACTCACCTTGCTCCCTGAACCCACCTGCAGCAGTGTCTGGCAACACTAAGGACAATGGGCCTTAACTGAAGAAAGCCACACCACTGATGCAGCCAGCTCTCTCAGTCCCACTGCCATTTTTATCATCTTAAAATCACATGCTCTTATTTCTTTTACAGGAAACAAACTCTTCCCTAGAGAGACTCCCACAACAGAAGATAAAATGGATTGTTTTGAGAATCAATGAGGCTGATTACGTACAAAGTATTTTTCCTTTAGCTTCCTTCAATATTTGGAGGTGGTGTTTGTTGCAATGCAGAAAAATACTCATGAGTTGAAAGGCGAGCTTTGACCGTGCTAAGTTTCCCGTTCAACTAGCCAGCTCCGGTCTTCTCAGACAACCCATACTTGGTAGGAGCATTTCACTCAGCTTTTCTCCTGACCTCTGGTTTAGGGGTTTTATTTCTACAGGGTAAAAAGAGAGTGAGTCTGTACTGAGGTGCCAAATTGGGGTAAAAGTCACCACAAAAACATGAATAATGCTCAACGTTACCAGGAGTAAATTAAGCCTAACTAAACAAGCCATGGCAAACAGAGTAAACTCACACTGTAAGGTGGACTTTCACACAGAAGGCAGCTATAAACTGAGTGTGGCCTGCAAATCAATCAGCCCCCTGCCTCTACCTAATGAGACTCTTTTCTTTATTGCATTTTTATAGGCTTATAAAACCAGCATAGGATGGATTATATGGGCTGGCTGTCTACCCTGTCCGTCTGTCGCTATGCTATTGGTGTTCACCCCCGTAGACCAGGATAGTACTTGGCAGGGGTTGGAACTTAAAAGAATATAGAGATTATTGACTTTTAAAAAATTAACAAAACAACAACAGACGTACAACCTCCTCCCCACTAAAACACCGAATTCCAACAATACCAGTTCGTAAAAAGGACTGTAAAATCAAAATGAGTCAACAGGAAAACATTGCAGCACAACACTTCAACAGCCCTTGAGTGAGTATGCATGTGAACGTCAGTTCTAATTCACGTTAAAAACACAGACAATGTATCAGAACTCTAAATGTAACATAACTACTTAAGAAAAAAAAAACAAGTTATGTCTATTTGGGTAGAATTATTTCAAAGTTCTAGGAAAATGACTTCATTTAACATGCACTACACAAAAGACATTTTTGGAGCTATTCCCTTAGAATCAAAGCTTTCCTGTTCACGTAACTCTTTTTTGTGATTTTTTATTTTGTCAGTGTTGCTGTAAACAATGTGCTGCCCATGGCAGGGAGGGAGAGGAGAGATTGTTTAAGGAAAAATAGTCACCCCTCCACAGAATTTTGTAGTTACGTTTACCAGCTGCATAAGTGTTCTGATAAACTGCCAAAAAGGGTCACTATAAAGCAACACTCCTTTAAAGTTTTAATCCCTATTAAAGGAAATTATCTGGACTCTCTCCAGAAACATTTTTGGTGGGAGAAAGGGGCAAAAGCTTCCGCAGAAGATCAAATGTTGTTGATTATAAATTCATTACCAGCATAGCTGCTAACTTCAGTAAATTAACAAGGAACTTTTATTACATCCAATCAAGCTCTTGTTAAAGATAACAAGTTCTTTTCATTCCTTGTATTTGTGTAACAGTCACTTTTCTGGAACTTATCAAAGCTTGTTGCGAATCCATGCCAAAGTACTACTCTCTAACAGCTTTAAAAAAAAAAAAAAAAAGAAAGAAACATTATGATCACAGTTAAAAAACAGTGATGTTAAAATATTCCAAGATAAAATATTTTTAATTATAGAGAAATTTGCCTCAGTATCAGCAAAGTGACTGATATTCCATAGCAGAAATGTCCTAAAATGATGAGTTTTGCACACTTCTTTTTTATTGTTTTGTTTGTACCAAAAAAGCTTAGCTAAACAGTCTCTTTATGAAATCTGATAGTGTAACAAAGATCCATTATGGTTTCACTTTGAAGCAGACTTTCACTGAAATATTAATTGCTAAAAAGCTATTTTACATAATCAAACCATATGATTACATTAAGAATCCTTTCTTTATCAAATAATCAAAAGTGTGAGGGAAGAATGTTTTGCTTTGAAGCTTCTCACTAATAATATATTTTACAGCAAGTTAAGGATTTTCTAAAAAAAATTACTTCAAAAACAAATATCTTGGTGACAGGCTATCGCACTGAGATCCCTTTCTTACATGCCATGATCTAAATATGCATTTTTCATCCATTTCATCTGTCTGTTATCCAAGTTTACTAGTGATGAAAGAAACCTTTCTGGAAAATATTTAAGAAAGTTCCAATGCCCACTGAAATCAGTGTCTAGACTGAGTTAATCTAATATGAGAAGTTTTCATATAAAACTTAAAAGTATCCCTACAATAAAGTATGAAAAAAGCATACACAATTGATGAAATTCATCACTTAATAAAAGGCAATGCAAAAAAAATTTTTTCTCAGCCCCACCCCTCAAGCAGTACTGAAAGAAAATAAAACCTAATGGATAATGAGTGCTTTTTTAGGTAGGTCAACTAAAAATCATTCTATGTACAGTAAGTTATTTCCACAATTTAAATGTTTTTTCTACAGTCAATCAGTAGCTTATTGATTGTTACTGAGATTACTTGAAGCCCTTTGTTCTAACAAGCTGTTTAAGCAGAAGTTTTTACTGAAAGTGCAGTTCTTCTGTTTATTTCTTTTCTGTGTCTGTGAGCCAAAATGAAATACGCATGCACAGAGAAGCTGAGCATGAAGATGGTCATTTCTTCTCCTCCCAGTAGGACACAAGTTGTATCTGGGCAGCCTTCCACTGTCTGTTGTCCCGGCATAGAAATGTTTGAAAATCCTCCGTAGAGGAACAGTCCAGAAGTCAAGAGGTGAAGCTGAGAGAGCAGCCACCTGCAGACTTTTTATATCTGCATAATATCAAATACATTCAACTTAAAATGTTCTTGGACAGCTCTAGCATCCTGTAATTATCAAGTAATGCCTCCCTCCTCCCTGAAGCACTCTAAGGTTCATTGGCTCTGGTTAGATAAAAACAGTCATCCTTAATAAGACCAAGGTTATGTAATGACCTGACAGAAGGCCTACGGAGCAGCACTGTGGTTCGAAGCACATGCATTCATTTGCCTCAGGAGACCCAGCACTGAATGCTGCCACTGATTTTCTGTGGAGCCTCAAGCAAGTCTCTTCATCTTTGTGACATCTCCTTTGTGCTCCGCAGACTGAGGAGGAAAGAGTTCTTGGATATTCCGGGTGGTTTGGGGCTGGTTCAGCCCTTGTTCTTAGCCTAGGTTTCTCAGCTGTCTCAGAAGATGAACAGAGCAACTTCTTCCTTGGAGTCACTCTGTTAGTAGTAGTTACAGCATTGGCCATGCTGTGTTCGCTCTTCTGTCCAGTCCTGGTCCTCTGCAGAGGCTGTTGGTGCCCAGTCCTGAATAAGCCAAGCTGTATACTTGGGCAATAGCAAGTACTGTGGTAATTCACCTTTTACATGAGAAGACAAAAGCCCTGGACACAATGTGAGGCTTAAGAGCTGAAAAGCAGGTGTCTCACATGTTTCATTAAAGATGGAAACCTAGCTAAAGTTGAACTGAACTATGTTGTACTGGCATTTCTAGAAGACAAGTGGTTCCTTGCAGAAGCGTGACACCACACCATTGGTCCTTTCCTACAGCTTAGAGGTTTTCTGAGAAACACAGCAAGGCAATGCTTGGATTTAAAAGAGATGTCCTCCCTACCCAAAGATGCATGGTCACAACGAGATCTAGGTAACCTAAGAAAAGATGATGGATCTTAAAAAGAAGTTGTCCAGAAAAGTTGAGGGATTGATGATGGAAGAGGAATCAGAAAAAGAAGGCAAGTAGACTGCGTTCACAAAAAATCTTTTTTTTTTTTTAAAGGGCCATAATGATAAATTTGCCTTCTATGCCAGAAACTGCCATAAATTAGCTATGGTTCGTCTTTAATCTGTGTTTAAACAAGCCTGCTATCATCTAAGTTTGATGGTACTTGATCTGTAACAGCAAGAAAATTCAGTCAGCTTTCCCTTTAGAAGCAGACTCTTGCTCTTGCAGCAGTCCAGGCTGACAGGCATGCTCCTTCTGTTTCATTCTTTAAAGCAAGCAAAATGTCAGGAAAGCAATACTGCCAAGTTAGCACGTTAAAAATATATTGAAGATTTTTCTCACAGCAGCGGGCAGAAACACTAGCAAAACCTATGCAACTCCCCAGACAAAATACAACATGAAGATTAGTTTTCTGTATAAAAACTTAAAAAGTAACAGCCTATGAGCAGAAAATACTAAACAATTAGTTCTACAATAAGATAGGTAATAACACCCATACATACATTTCCTCCTTTGAACCACAGATTTATTGGCTGACACAGGATATATAAGTATTCCAAACCTTGTACAAGTCAGAAACAACCTCTGCCATTGATATTTATCATGTGTCCAAATGCTGACATATTTGAACATCTAAAACTAAAAAATGACTTTACTAGTTATGGAAAAAGGTTTCCTTCTGGTACCAACAGCAAGTACACATCATTAAATATAAGCTAAATCTCCTGTGTTCATTTTTTTTCTCCTTTCTTTGTATGCTTTGTTTCTGTACTTGCCATTCATCCCATTAAATTCATTGGCCAAATTAGTCATTGTTATCTGTTTTAAGAATCATTTCATAATTAACCAAATGGAAAAAAATATCAGGTTGTTTCAAATTCCATAAAACCCAAATCTTATCCACCCACTCCAACATCTGCAGATGGTAAGCACAGTATGTCTCTTCATTAATACCAATAATGTTAGTTGTTAATATCTACATACAGTAATCTCTACTGAAACTATTTGTATGGCCTAGTTCTGCACTCACTGCTCAGACAAAACTAACTCTTGAACCAAAGAGAGCTTAGCTAAATTAATGGCTACAAGGAAAGTGCTCTTATTTTGTGCTTGGCACTACGTGCACTGGAAGAATCCTGTAAGAAGAAGCACTCTGTTATGGGGATATACATCTTTGTATTCAGCAGCTGCAAGAAGGTGTCTCAGCTCTGTGAGTCAGCCCTGTTTCAGTAAAGTAACTACTGGTGGCAATATATGAAGAGATTTTTTGTGGAGCCAACAAAAACAGGTTTTAGTAGGAACTGGTTGCAGTTTGAGTATCTCTTACTGTTTCAGAAGGGACATAATTAAGTAGTAATAAAGTGTGCGAGTTATTAAGGACTGTCAGTCTCAAACATTTAAAAAATAAGTCAACTTCTCCTTTCCTAAAGAATGAGCCAAATAAAAATAGCGTTTTTTATCGACCTTGGGATTTTTTTAATAGATTTTAAGTCCTTGAGGTTTGTGTCTGAGCTTTTCTCACAACAAGGGGCTCAAGAATTTATTTTGAAAGCTAAGATGCTTCCAGAATCAAATTATTCTAGCAGCTGAGGCTTTAGGAAATAAATACTAAAACTCATTAAAAAATTTTTAGTGCTCGCTGTGCTATTTCTGTGTGTCCTACAGAATCAGAATTAACTTCTACACCAGTGCAAGGCCAGAGAAAAGAAAAACTGTTTTCTGAAATACAGAATTTCTCTCTATAATGTTCATCAATCAGTTGTGTGTATTTCAGACTTCTGCGGGTGTCATTTTGTATTTACAAATGCCATGACTACAGGTCCGTGTTAATTCAGCTTTGCCCGGGTTATTTTCATAACCTAAGAATAGGGAGATGGTTGCTGTTGGGTTGGCTGTTTTAGAGACCTAGCTCCCTCCAGAAATGTTCTTTTGAGGAATGCTGCTGCAACCGTTCCAGACAAAAGAGATACAAGAAAATTTGGTTTTCTGTGACAAACGAGTGGTGACTACATGCATTCATTGAAGGTCGAGCACACTGTATTTCATCAGTTGATGGTTATTCCCAGAATGTGCAATTAAAATGCAGCTGTTCATTAGGAAAATACTATGCTTTTCTTGTGTAAGTAAGGTGTTTCATGAGCAAATAAAGGGGTCATTTTTGGTCCAAAGCCAGTCTGTGAATAAACACTGGACAGGAGATTTCATATACAATTTGATAATCTGCAAGAAAGAGGCAAGACTTGAAGCAAGAGCAACAATATGCTTTTGAAAGTTGAAAACATGACTTGAAGAAAAATCACTTTCAATAGTCAAAAAAATCAATACTAGTGACACTTACACTGACTTTAGTTAATGCATCAAAATTACAAGGAACTTTTCTTCCCCAAAACAAATAACAACCCAAAAATATATGTGGTCTCAAAACCAACAATGTATTCCCTATTAAAGAAATCACAGGGAAGACGTAAGGAACAGATTCTTACTTTCACACAGACTTCTGTTATTGTTGTAGCAGGTCAGAAGTCTTCCAAACTGCCAGTTATACTCAATCCTTGTTGAAGGTCAGTTTTAATTTTTGCAATATGAAAAAGACCCTTGTGCAAATATAGAGTGACTATATAGTATAGTTGCCAATCTGGTTGTTAACTAAAATAAGAAAAGGAACCTGCTTGCTGCTATACTTTTTATTTGTATCCTTATTCATCACATTCCTCTAAGCTTTTAGACATAGGGGAGAGGCAGCTCCATGTTTTCAGTCTGATACCAACAAACTCTCAGAGGCTGCTATACAATCAAAATTTCAGAAAACCTGGTCATGCAGGATTCCCTGTCCATGGGACAAAAGTGACTGTTCTCCCAAGACCTGAGAATTTATCCACAGTAAGTCCTTTCCACTCTGGGATCTTTCACTGAAGTGGCAGATGTGTTTTTGGGGCTCTTCATCAAAACTTGTTTTTACTTTGTAATTCATATATGCATTGGTAAAAATTGCTGGAGTTGCATTCTACTTAGAGAAAAGAAAGGTTGTTTTCTCATTTGCAGTTGCACAAGGAACAATGGCTGGAAATGTAGTTACTGAAGAGAGTAAGACTTACTTAAGACTCAAAAAAATTAATACAATTGAAAGTGGTATGTTTTATTTACCACAGTAAAATGGTACTTAGTCTTGGCCATTAGGAGATAAGGTCTGCTTGTTCATTAACTTAGAGAAAAGCCTTGTCCGAAGATTATACTGATGAATTAAAGCACTATGATCCCTCCAATGTGGTTTGGCACAGGTACCAATGGAATAAAGTCGATTCTTACCTCTAGGGCATAATCTATCTTTATTTCAGTACCTGCGTCTAAGGTATGACTAAGCATTACTGTATAATTTTAATAAAAAATAACAAGTCGGACTAATCCATCCATAACTCTAAAAAATGACATGCACTCTTGCTTTCAGTTCATTTCCTCTCAAATATCAATATATAGAACAGCTGCTTAAATTTTTATGATATATTAACCATGTTTATTCTGACATATTATCTCCTCAGAGACATAGCTTGCCAAGGTGATCTTACATGTGTAAATTCCTAAATCAGAGGCCTAATTATGAATTATTAAAATGAAGAGAAAAAATGCATTTAATTATTAGTTTTTCATTATTAAATTCTAATGTGCATCTTATTTATCACAAAACCAAGGAGTATGTATGAAAAATACACACCAGGAACATATGAAAATGTATGCCTTCATCTCTGAAAACATGCTTTTCCATTTCAGTTCCAAATCAAAACAGGTAACAGATAATGTCAATTCAGTAAGTTAAAAAACTAATAGCTAATGTGAGGAAATAATCCCTCCGAAATGACTTCTCCATCTGCAGCCGTCTGTAGTCCTTAGATGCTATAACACCTCAGTAAGTTGGTGCGTGGTTGCAAAACTTGGCCTATGACTCAGAGGGGACTTACTGATAAATCAGACTTTATGCAATGGTATTTATCCTAAATGTCACATGTAACATACATTTGCCATCAAGAAATATATGGGAAGCAGCTACTCTGAAGCTTTGAAGCATCATACAGGCCAGCTTCACTGCTTCTTCCTTTCATTAAGGTTTGTCAAGGTGGTGCCCTGGTTCCTATCTAAATTTCTCCATGGGCTATGGCATAAGCAAGAGGGATCACATTGATGTAAATAAAAAACTTCTCCATTTAAGACATTTAAAAAATATCCATCCAAAAATCCACAAAGACATACATCCATCGGACCCACTGTTATTTTGAATCAATCAATCAACCAGCTTTAATTCAACCAAATGAGTCAAGAATATTTTTTACAGTATTAAGTTCACAACCCGAAACTACAGGACATAAATAAAAGCGGAGCATAAAATAATTATACCAATCATTCTGCTACACATAGGAAGAGACCGTACTACAGAGAGAGCTTTAGAACTTCTTCATTAAACTTTGGTACTTAGCATTTCAAATGTTAATAAGCAGCATTTGGGGGAACAGAACATACACAGGAAGGTTAAACTTCCATTGCAATAAAAAATATCCCACTACTTTCCCCTTAGAACTACCAAGTAACCATTCATTTCTTCACAGTACATTTGTCAAGAAAGGGAAGAAGCCACCAATGCTAATGTTCTGAAATTTGCAACATCTAAAGCAATGTTCTTAAAGTCATGTTTAGAAAGAAGAGATTATTTAATACCCTCTCATGTTCTGTGATTATCACAGCTCACACGTTACAATTAAATCCATTTATAAGCATCAAAACAAAAATGTTCTGACTTTAGAAACTTTAGAACCACTTGCATCATACATTGACTTCAGTTTATTTTGCAGGCACTCATTTCAAATAGACACTTTCTTCAGGTGCACCCAACTTCAGTCAGCCAGAGCAGAGCACCTTCACTTTTGAGTGCTCTTTAAAAGACAAATGTTGAAAAGGCATGTTCCTTCCGCCTTTGCAGTGAATGGATTCTTTGAGGAAATGGGAATATTAACTGTGATACAGCTACCCTTTTTTTCAAATTCTTTCTGAAAGAGATCACTGCTTCTGGGACCCACAGGCCCACATATTATTCACAGACCACACACTGGGAGGAGATGCATTGACCTCAGGTCTGTTACATCACCATTAGTGTTACTCCACCCAGGATCTGAACAGTTCATTTGGATGAAGTTTCAGAAGTTATCAAGAGCAGCCTGCATAATCAGCCACAAACGTGGGCTGATTAAGTTTTGAAAGTCTAAACAGTGTTCAAAGAGTCAAAGAGGCCAGTATTGCCTTAGTTGTTGGTTTTGGTGGGGTTTTTTTATTCCTATTAGAGATTCCCTATTTTATTGCTTGGTCCCAAGGAAATGAGACAACACTTTCATCTGTACTCATTTATCTCATCTATCATTTAGAGGAATCATACAAAAATCCCTTCTGGATGACATGGCCTCCTGAATCCTACAAGCTGGACATGAGGCTCTGCCTTACGTGAGTAAAGAGCACAGTCTCTAGAGCCAGAGTACAGGGCTCTCCTACTTCTTTTGTACAGCTGAAGCAACACCAAGTGAGAAATTACTAAGGATTCCTTCCCTTGACATAGGGGATCCTTTGGGTGGATCAACAACAGAGTAACCCGCTTTACACAACAAATGCACGTCCTTCCCAGATGGGGCCTGTCAGGGGTTGTAAGCAACTAAATGGATTGGGAGCAGACGTGATAATGCAGGAAGTCTTTGAGCAGCAGAATGAAAGGCTGTAGCCCAGCCTTGAATGTGTGCTAAGTTAGACTAAACAGAATCTTATTAAGATTCAGGGAACAGAAAGAGCTCTGGCTTCCATGTCTTTCCCTCTTCAATCGTGCCAAGCATAAACGCAGCAAGGCTGAGAACTGTGCTTTTGGCTTTTCATTTCTCAGTCCACGAATTATCTGCCCATAAGACAAATGGCAGAAGTAACAGAGAGGGTTAATGGCTTCACTACCATTGACTGGTGTTAAAGCCAGGGCAGATGTGGGCTTTAATTAGAAAACAGCTGCACATACATAAACCACAGCAATCTTAATCCAGAGAGTGACAGTGAATACAAACCTCTTGCAAAAGCACATACCTTTAATTTGGATTTGCCCATGTTTTTAGGGGGAAGGGGTTTCAGCAGAATTCTAACCAAGAGCTTATAGGAGATAGAAGGGAAAAGTACATATATGTCTAAAAATCAGAAAAGGGCACTAAGAATGTAAACAGAAAGAATAAAAATAACCACATAGATCAAGTTACTCAACACCAAAACAGAACAGTAAAGTTTTCCATTACCTTTCACAGAATAGAGCTCTCCCACTATGAGCAAGGCTCCAGCTGTTCTCTTGGCTTTCCCTTGGGCATTGATTATGCTGGACATCCTGTAAGCCCCCCCAAAACTGACAATTATATATAGAATATCCCAGTCCTTTAGGAATTCAGATACTAAATTTGCTAGAAATACTGCAAAGAAGGAGATCATAAACATTACACATACGCTATTAATTTTTACCATGGTCCAGCGGGTAGAATGTGGAGGTTCCCTTGTCAGGAAGCAGATGAGCGCACAGGAAGCAGTGCTGCCAGACAAGCCAGGAGCTCCATACTCCCTTTACATCTGCAGGCAGCAGCAAAACCCTACTAGCTGCTCCCTGACAATACTCCCGGCATAAAATGGAGGCTACTTAGGCCCAGAAACCCCACTAAGTCTGAAGTCCACAGGCTTGCTCATCCTATGTATAAGGAGATGCCTGAGTACTCTAGAGAGAACAACTTTTTGGCACTTCTCAGTATCGACTCAGAGGAATGTTCATGTCCTGCCTCATCATATGGGTTACATATGCAGTATAAATGGGTGCAATGCAGTTTGTGTTGTCAGCTCTGCTCAGCTCTGAGATTCTAAATCTTTAATGGGATTTGAAAGTAGAGAAGAAGTTAAGGAAGGTGGGATTTTATATACCTCAACATATACTCTAGTAAACCAATTCCCTTTTTGTCTTGAAGGATTCTTACTATCCACTAACTTTCCCACTCCACCGCTGTAGATTACTTAGACGAGAAGCCCCTGGCCTTCAAAAAGAACAGAGAGACAGAGAAGATGACAATCCTATCAAGAATTACAGCAGTTCCAGAAGCTTCTGTAATACCACACTGTCTAGTGTAAATAGAGAACTTTGGGTGGCTTTGCAAATTGCAAATGAGAAAAGTTAGCTCTCCCCAGTACTCTCGTAACAGTTCTGACAAACCTGATGCCCATGCAAAGCACTGACTGTTCTTCCCATACAGTCAAAAGGCATAAACATCTTTAAAGATAGTTGTATTGGGTTTGTGTGGCAAAGTTTTGGTAGCAGGGGTGCTTCAAAAGTGACTTCTGTGAGAAGATGGCAGAAGCTTCCCTCATATCCAATAAAGCCAATGCAAGTCGGCTCCAAGACGGACCCACTACTGGCCAAGGCTGAGCCCATCAACAATGGCAGTAGCTTCTCTGGGAAACATAGTTAAGAAGGGAGGAAAAAACTGCTGTGCAACAGCAACCAGAAGAGAGGAGTGAGAATGTGTGAGAGGAACAACTCTGCAGACACCAAGGACCATCAGTCAAAAAAAAAAAAAGAGTTGTAGGGGGGAATCTTGTATCCACACAATGTCTACATAAAACTACCTTATTTCTAAAGCTATATTGAAGTCCACGACAGGAGTAACCCTAGTATACATATACAGAGACAGCATGATCTTCAGATGAGAGATGAGAGCAGTCCAGAGTCTTGGATTCTGCTTAAATGCCACCAGTGATTCACTGCCAAAGGACAGATCACTGCTGACCTGGTTCAGCGGGAAGGCACTCAGGCACTGAAGCTGGCTGGGCAAGCTAGATGCCAAAGCAACAACACCTGATATGAACTAGAGGGGCAAGAGGGGAAATAACTAGTAATAACTCTAATATTAGCTTTTTTTCATTTTTCAGCTCTAATATAAAGTGCCTATATTCAAATGTAGGCACACTAATGAGGGGTCTGATTTCCAGAACAATTGAGTCTCCAGCAGTTTCTGTGGAAACTACTACATAAAAATCAGGCTTCTTAGACAGAACTAAATATGCATTTGGATAGCTAAAGCTAGGCCACTCTTCTTAACAATGATGTCTTGATATTTTGGGTTACATATCATAGCGGCTGGGGATGGCACAAGCCTGACCAGCAAACTGAAGTGGGATTACAACATGCAGCCAGTATTAATTGTATAAATAAAAGCCAAGGTTGATAACCTTTTATGTGGAGACTGTGCAGACTGAGTATTAAAGGAGAAAAACTCCAGAAAAATCTGAGAGGTTTTCTTACTGCAGCCAGCTGGGGAGACAGAAGCAGAGGAAAATAGACTAAGAAAGAAAAAAAATGGGGAAGGAAAACAGTAGGTTAAACATTCCTTATATAGACTGATAGGCTGAAATAATTCAGGATGACAACATTTTTAAATTCCTGACAAACACTTGGACCTGTTAGTTCGAAAATTTTGTCCTGTGACAAAGATTATTCCCCCAGAAGGCTGTAAGGTGTAAACCCCAGGCCAGGACATCAAATGGTTCCACTCTCTAACATGTTCCTTTAGGGACAGATTCAAAGAAATAAAAGACACTAGCAAAGATGCTTTACAATGACTGGAGTGACAGTTTGGCAAAGGAAGATAATGAGAGACTTCCCCCCCCCCCTCCCCGCAATGTTTACATTAAGCCATAAAAGCATTGTGGATCTATTGTTTTATCACAGCTTTCAAGGCAAATTCTACACACAGTTATCACAGGGTAAATCTGGAGTAAGGGTGTGGATTTTATGGATTTGGAACTCCTGACAATTATTGTTTCTGAGATTAACATTAAGCAGAAATGAACCTTCAGGCTGAGTGGAAACCAACCCTCCCAAAATGAAAACGAATCTGGAAATACTGATTACCTACATAGACCTTATCTGGACCACTGCTTAATGAAGGTTATGATTCACCTTCCATTTCATTTGTGGATATGTACCACATTTCCTTCATTCCCTGAACATCCATCCCAGTGATGGCTGCTGTGCACAGAAAAATAACTAGTAAAGTATTTAATATATTGTAGCTTCTTCAATTCAACCTAACACAGGAAATACCCATTTTGTGCATAGGTCCTTCAGGGACCAGCACCTGGTACAACACTGGTAGACAGTAGAAGCAGTGCAGGAATTACTGGCATAGAGTGAATAATTTGTGAGTGAATTGAACTACATCCAAATGAAATCTTTTTACCCCAATCTTCATCTATAAAATAATGTGCTGCAGCCATTTCCTAACATCTATATTATGCTGCAGCTACTTTTTCATGTATCTTCTTTTTTACAAAGCACAATGAACTGCGGAGTGATGGGAAGGTCAGACTGGTTTTGAAAAAGTCCAAAAGCTCTTTCTGCAGCACAGTTATTAGGAGGACTGTGAGAAGGCCCAGTGGCAATGATATATAGATAAACATCTGCATTCCTTACATACCACAATCATTTTTGCTTCAAGTAGAACCTCAGACTTCCAATGCTAAGCAAATTGTCTACGTGTCAATTAGACACCCATCTCTCTCTCGCCATTTGGTGTCAGGTATCCATTTGATAATTTGCTTTTGCATTATGAAGAGCCACAACTGACTCAATGATCCTTTCTTCAGATTTGTCAAAGCTCTCTTGCACTGAGAGCAAACACTTAGTTCCCTTACAACACTTGCTGACTCTTTAGTCAAAAAGTATTCCGCTACCTTAGAGTTGCATTGCAGATCCTCAACTATTTCATGCACTGCCTACTTAAAAAATAAATAAAGATTGAATTACATTCCTGAGCTCAGGATCCTCTTGCAATATACAAATGTAAGTATTTAATTTGGCTTTCCCTGTTTATGTTAGTTTGTTTTAGTTGCTCTGTGTCTTACTCAACCACAAGAATTCAGCATAATTTGACTTATTCAGGACTGTGTGTCTTTGGCTGCTTTTTGCTTCCCAGAAGTAAAAAAAAAAATATTTAAAAGAAGGTCTAAAAGTGTTTTTTGTTCTTTAGTTGTGAAACTAAAAACTAGACAAACAATCAAAAGAAGTTTCATACGGAGAGCCTGCAAATAAAGGCATGGAGTTAAAAAATGAACTGATTGTAGCACTGGTGAAAGGAAGCAGATTGCCAGCACGTAGTGACTGAAGTCTGCTGCTCACCCCCTGCAGAAACATGTTGGAGATTAGAACTGTGTGGTACACCCTCCAGAAGCCTTTTGCCAGCTTACATCGGTTTATGGCACGTACAGAAGAGAAGAGGAAGAAACCACACAACGGATGGTGATAGGGTGACCTTCCCTGGGAAAGTTTATTCTAGCCTTTGAGAACTGGAAGGTACCAGAAACCTGTTTCAGCTCCCAGTGTACAGAATGGAAAGACTGTTGTTGGCTGTAGAAGGAGCTGTTGCAGGTCACGGGAGAGGCTCGGGGGTGTCTCAGCAGCACAGCACCGCATACTCAAGCAGCAGGACTGACAACACCAGTCCCCACGGCTCCTTCCCTGAGACTATTCATAGTGGGTGTCAGTAGATTCTAATTCTGGTGGGGTTTGCTGGTTGGTTGCAGAAAGCTAGCAAATGAAAGCCTGACCTAAAGCCCTACTTATTTTACACTGATGTGCAATAAGGTTCCATATGCTCAGTCACTAGGAACGTCATCCTGAGAGGCCAGAACCTGGCACCTGGTCTGAAGAGTGGCAGCTCTCTGGCTGTAAGCATTTATTGCATGGAGCTTCTTGCAGCATTAGACAGACGTGGGATTTAGGCAGATTGCTCTCAGCGTCTTAGGAGGTGGTGACCATCCACAAACACAAGTCCTTCAATTTAGCAGCTCAAGCAAATAAACTGTAAAAGGTTCAACACCTACTGAACTTTTATTGACTTCCTACCCATCCCATCATTTCATTAAATACAGATTAATTCCTTAATTTAGCTTTTTTAAAACAAAGAGTTTTCAATTTACAGGCTGTATTTTTATTAGCAGACATCACTGACAAAACACAAGGGGCCAGCAGAAGCAAATTTGTTGCTAGTGTAAACCAGTTGATCCCATTTGTTTTTAACAATACTGCACTATTTTACACTTCTTTAGAAGCTGACCTTGTTTTTGTGAATTAATTTCAAAGGGTTAAGTATTTCTTTTTTATCCCAGTGAAAGAAATTTGCATCAGCATCAATATCTACTATGTCTAAGTAATGACAGTCCTCACATTCAGATTGGATCTTGTGTCTCAGCTCTCCTCTGACATATTTCTCCTTTCTGGACCCAGGAGCAAGAAGCAGGTTCAGGGGAGAATGAGAGCAACCAGGTAGGATGAGGGACCATCTTTGACTCTGCAGGCAAGAAATCCTACTTGAATGTCAAGCTCTAAAGGAAATGGGGAATTCTGCAGGAATTTAAAGAAGGAATTCTTTAATTCCTCTGCAGAGGAATTTAAAGAAATAACCCTAGCCTCACAGACACTGAAGGGCATCAGTAGAGCTTAAAAGTGGCAGGGACAGCATCTGGGACAATATGGAAGCAACTTTGTGACCTATGTTACTTTTGCTATCTTCCCTTAGATTCACACTAGTATACGAGTACATGAAATTCCCCTAAAAAGACATTGAGCTTTCTCCTATGAAATGTGGTTTGTCTAGCAAAATAAACTCTGCATCAGCAATCTCTCACATCCAGTTCCACACAGAGCACGCCAACAGCTTTTCAGTGCAAAGCGCACGGTCAGGGTCGGGGCTGGAATGTGGAGTCCAGCCCTTCCCAGGCCCAGGGAGCGTGCCTGTGAGCGAGCCTCGCTGAGCAAAGTCTAGGGCAGCCCTGTAGATAGATGCTTTTGGCTATTTCTATGAAATGTGTTAAATGTGCAATAAACAAAATAAAACTCCAGAAGAGGCTGAAAGCAGCAGTACCTAGAGCAAATATAATCAAACATTCTCAAGTAACTCGCAATTTGGAGAGGTTCTTAGTTTTTAGATGCCTGATAAAGATGGTCCACCCAGAATCCCCAAATCAATCAACACATTTTAAAAGACTGATCTTCTTATGCTGACTTCTATGCTACAAAAATCCCCATTTAGCCATAAAAAACTCAGTAATTTTACTGAAAATGCAGGAATTTCAGATCTTTACATTTTAGAATTGTTTATGATTTAAAACTGGGTTGTACAAGTATTTGAAATGAAAAATTCTTTAAAGTATTGTTCTAGTGCTTGGTTGTTTATGAGCACTGTGAACAAAACTGATTCTATGCTCAGTTTAAAATGCATGTACAGCAAGCATAGTATTAGCAAAATAAGGAATAGTCAAAGAGGAGCAACATAAAGCAGAAGCATACCCTTCTGTGCCTCTATGCAAAGCAACACCCCTAAGTAAGAAACAAATAATTCATCAAAATTTTATACCTTACTATGGTCTGTTTCAGGGGCCAATACATAAATATTTTGCAGATGCCATCTACTTGGAAAGCAGTAAAATTAATTAATTGTACACAATTTTCATGTAGTAAATAAAATAAATTGGGAAACTATTCCTCAAATCTCATAATTTCTTTATTTAAATTAACTGTTGCAAGAAAAAAAGTGACCAAAGCAACTGTTTCTTAAGCATTTATGATAAGCCGAAAACCCCCAGCGGAAATATAGACACATGAGAGTTAACATGACTGAGCCAGCAATCAAAGTAGAAATAGCTTTTTTTAATTAAACCCTGATCATAAAACTCAGAAACCACTGATATCCTTGAGAAGTACCACATTTAAATCCAAAGTAATTAGTTGCCTACAGACCTTAAGATGTCATACTCACATTGTTTAGACAATGCTGCCCTCTAGGAGCTGAAAACCAGCACACAAGAGTAATGGAAGTTTTCCTCAGAACACAGGTTGTCTTTTCTTTTCAAAAAGCATTTGCTGTTTGCCACATCTGTGCTTCAAACTCCGTTTTAAAACTTTTATTTGGTAAACTTTCTATACTGGTTGCATTTCTCCTGGCTAAAGAGAAACAACAATAGTGGCTACTTATTTGCAATGGTGAAAGTTAAACATATTTGGAGACAGCCGCTGCTTTATAAAGATATATATACCTGACTACTCTTTGCTCCACTAGACTACCTGATTCCCTTATGTATTATCAGGGAATCTGGGTCCAGCCTTTTGCTTACCCAGTGCAAACTGCACTATAAGAAAAATAGTCTGGTGCCAGTGAACTCACAGTGGCTCTACACACTTCCAAAGACCTAGGTAACAGCTTGTCAGCCTTTCTAACATTACATGTACAGGGCACATTCCAGTTCAGGGCTGGAACTACAAAACCCAACCACACTCATGGGGTCTGACAGATCCCACACGTTCCCCCCATAACTTGGAATCACTCTCTGCTGCTGGGAATTAAGATGCCAATAAATACATATTCATTGAAATTAAAATTAAATCAATAATTTTTAAGGGCAGTTATAAAACAAATAGTTATAATTGCTTTTTTTTTTTTGGCCGGGTAAAACATGTTAAAATTCCCAAGCTCTGTGTTGATATTCAAACCTCAACTAGCAAGGCACGGAACCACATGTTCATTTCTGAAGTACCCTGAACAGTACCACTGAAGTCAGTATGAGTTAAAAACAGACTTAAAGACTTTTCTGAATGCCTGCCTTAAACAGAAGTTAAGATTCTGATCTTTAATTGAGTTGAAAACCACTGAAAAGGGGTTTCATTTAGAAAATCTTGTTCTAATTAAAACAAACCCAAACTGGCTCCAGACCTAAACTGGAGAGAAACGTAATTAAATATTCTGATTAAATGGCTTCCATGATTACAAAAAAATAAATAAACACAAGTTTTCTGTTAAAAAAAAACAAAGCCATCTCAGTGAAAGCACCAGAAATGCTGACAAAACAAGGAAGGTGAGCTGGCAGCCACTGGGCTAAGAGAGGTTCTTCTGCTACCATGCTTCTTTGAAATTAAAGATTCTTTTGATTCCTTGCTTCTCTCCTGACCTTATCCAAGGTTAATTAGATTCCCAGAGGCTATAGCACCCATAGGCTGGGTGATTCAAGATGGCCTGCATGTCCTTCTTACCCTCTTTCTTTTCAATGTCTTTTGTAGACAGTCCAAGTGGAGGGGGTATGACTAGTAGGCACAGCACATTTGCACTAGAAAATCTCATCTGTGTATTTGAAGGGGCTTTTGTATTGCCCAGCTAGGACAGCAAACTTGATCATTCAATATCAAGCATTAAATAAACATATGAGAGGCAAAGGCATTGTAATGTATCTGCCTTATGGACGCTAAGGTACTAAAATTTCATTTAACAGTAAACTGCTACTTTGCTACTTCATATTAAACTCAAAGCATTTCCACCAACTTTTTCCTCATAAATTTAAACCTTGGAAGGGTTTATAAGTGATGCTACTGAAAAACATGGTGCACTAGTGGAAAAATGTGCTACATGGAACAAATCAGTAGATTAAAAACTCCACCTCTACTTGTCCAAACAAATATTCTTTTCCATTAACTCTAACACAGGAATCCTGTATCACAGTCTTTGAGTCTGATTATATGGAACTGCTTTTACACATTACTTTTGGGTTCCTCTTTTTAACTAACCAATGGGACATTCTTAAAATACCAGCAAATTATTTCCCTTACTAGTAACAGTTTTTGAAATGTTCAGCTTCTTGTCCACACCCAGAAAGGACAGAATTAGACCCACTAGGGATTCATACTGGATAATTTTTCAGTGTGTTACAATCAATAATTATCAAATAACACATTTAAATCTCAGATGGGATTCTACAGGCCTTTTGGACACTACCAAATTTCCCCAGTTTCAAAATGTACCACAAATCAGCTATAGATTCAAAAAAAAGCACATGTGGGCTCCAGTCTGGATCCTGACATATTCTTCCTGTGCAGCTCTTGACAAGTTATTTAACTTCTCTACTCCATTTCTGCTTTATTATAAAATTGCTACTTTACCTCAAAGGACTCCTGTGATCCTGTTTTGCTATGCATACTTTCCCAGGATATTTAGACAGTCTGACTGCAGACAGCAGAGATATAAAAAGTATGTTTAAACAAGAGGAACCTCTAAGCCATCTTAGAACAGAATCACTGCACTGGAGACAGATAATGATGATGAGAGAAGGGAAAAGCAAGGTAGCAACTGCAATAGCAAATTTTCCCCACAGTCAACATATCAGACAGAATGACACTGATGGGCTTCAGGCTGTAGCTGACTTTTAGCAGAATCTTTCCCAATTACTACACTTGAGAGTAAAATCAAGTCAAAAAAAAAAAAAAAAGCCCTCTTTTCACAGAAGCCCATGCTTTTAGAAACTGGATAAATCACAACTATGAGATAAAGTACCTTTCCTTTTCATCACTGTGAAGCTCATCTCAAGAAAGGATCTACCAATTATCTAACTCAACTTGTACACTGATCTGAAACATGTAAGTTTAGAAAGAAATATCTGGATTTACAGCTGTACAATGAAACAGAACCAGGACCATTTTGCTCACTATTTTCCCTAACATTCAGAACAAAACTTTTGCTAATGGAGTTGTTAAGTGTCCAGGAGTTAGTTGTTTTGGAGTATTCTGATTTATACTACTGTATATATAAAACTGGGCAAATGGAATGCTTCATAGCATGGGAATAATTGTGGGTTTGGTATTGGTTAATAGCAATTTCTTACTATATTCTTTCATTTTGCTAAAGCAAACCTGCAATGCTCAGGCCAAGCAGATGCAGAATGTATCAAATTAGTACCTTAGGGCAAGGAACACAATAAGATGTTTCATTATAAACTCAAGGAAGCAAACTATATTCTTAACATACTCTGCTCCCAGACATTGCTGAGGCAATTGATAATTCTTTATGTCTCATGTGTGGATCACCAGAGAAAATGTCTGGAACTAGTCATTAATCAAACAAAGCATAGCACAGAGTTAGAATTTTTGAAATGGTGCCAAAAGCAGTCATGGAAATTTGCAATGACAACTGATGAGAAATGCAGCGCCTAGAGGGAGGGAAGGGTTGTGGCTTTCCTCTGGTTTTGCGTTTTTTATTCTATTTTTCACTGATCGTAACAGAATCTTTATAGCGATCTCGCAAAATCTTCCAGTCAGTCCTCGGTAGAAAAGACAAACAATTTTACAAACAGTTTCTATTATACTGGCACCTTTCCTATAGTAATACAGGATGAGTGTTATCCATCCCAACAGTAGGTGTCCCTCATCCCAAATGAGGTGGGGATTAAAAGTAGGTTTTAAACACAAAGGAGAAAGTCCCAGACAGTAGGCAAAAAGGCAAAAAATAGAAGAGAAAAAGTGAGTGAAGATCTTCTGGTAGATAACAGCAAGTGTCTGTGCCTAAGTAGCCTTAGCTGGACCAGGAGAAATATTTTGTAGCAAGCCCATGTGAATCAGTTGTCAGGTACAGGAAGGGGCATTACTTTTCAGGTTCTGGTCCTCAAACAAAGTATTTTGCACATTTTTGCACACTGCCTAGATGAACAGTACTAGCTACAGATCACCGTACTGAAACAAGGAAAAAGACAGTTGCAGTAACTGAGGCCATGAAGCTGAGGTTGCCCTATCCTATCAAACCCAGACCATTACGGTTGAAACCATTCAGCCAGACACAGTCTTCAAGGCACTAATGCTTATTCTTATGATATGCCCTGGGACACTAGTGATGCCTTTAAGGACATAACAGAAAACAAAAAAACATCCACATTAAAAATAATGCACAGTCTGTGAACCACTGGCATTCCAACCAGAAGTTTATTTAGCATGTAAGACTTAGCAACAGGTTATTTCAAGATAGAGTGGACCTTATGTTTAGGCTTTTTGATCATTATTTTCCAAACTACTGTGTTGAACTGTCACTTAATATCAAAAAAGATCCAGGAACGTATTACATGAAAGGCGTCAGAGAAAGTTGATTTGATATCTTAAATTAAAGGAGGAAAACCTTTTAAATGCCCTAAGGAACTCTTGATTGTTTTGATTCAATAGATCCAGTTTAACCCCACATTGTTAAACCTCGGTAAAAATATTTTGGTCTTGATTTAGTGATAACATAGTAAAAACCATGGAAATTGGTCTGAATGCTGATATTTTTCAATTCTAAGTTAGGAAAATGACTAAAATAAAATTTCAGCAAATGAAATCTTGAGATTTATTCATTTTGATTCTTCATTCCTATTATACAATCTTCCACATTATTTTGAAAGAAAGAAATACATCGCATCAGACAGTTAAATTCACCTTGTCAGTAAAGAAGTTGGATTATGCCTATAACTGTTTAGAACAATAATTTATATTCCTTACTCAGTACCTTAGCTGCTTTAACAAAGGATTAGTGAAACTCCATGTATTCAAAACAACTACTAAAATTTCACAAGGTCCTGCATAGCAGAAGATAGCTGCCTTTGTCGGTACTACATAGGTGTTTGAACTGAGCATTACATTTCTAGGATTTCATGAAAGCACAATATATTGTTTTATTCTCAAGGTCATTATGTTTCACCATTAACAGACACTTTCAGCAGATTTTCTCCAAGTTTACTACTCGAATTAGGACCTCATCTAGCACCCTGAATCTAAAGGAGTTTTCCTATTTATTTCAATGGGACCAGGATTTGGTCAGTGTTCCCTCATGTTATTAAACCAAGGATTTTGTCCAACCTATTAGCCAAGGTATCATATTAATTTAATGTTTAGTTTGTTTTTACTTCTAAAAGCTCTCATATGAGTTTTGGTGATTTTTTAACTGCAAGTTACTTCAGGTAAGTTCATCCTTAAAGTTTTCATACTGCAGTGTAAGGTACTGCGCTCTTTCTATTCCCACTGATCTTACCAGGGTTGGCATCTGAGGCTTTTTTTCAAATCACGGTCACAGTTTTGGATAAAGTAAAATGTAATTTTTGTACCAACTCTAGCATTGTCATAAAATCCACTGGAAATCTTCCTACTTCAGTGATTTACATGTGGCAGACATAATTTTGAAGTTCATGTGCCAAAGTGCTCCCTGAACTGTCTGTCGAATTGGAAAAACAATTGGTGACATCCCGCCCCAGTGAAGCGTGTAAAAAACCTACCTGTTTTACCCAGTTCATTTTGCTCAACAAGTTTCTGTAACAGAGTCCTCATTTACAGCAACACTAGTCCAGTAACCAGATTGCACCAGTAGAAACATAACTTTGTTTCTCCAGATCAACCAACACGTACAGGCAAGGACTCTCAAACGTTACTGGATACTGAAATCCAAATTCTGGTGTGCATACAGACATAACCGCAGCAGATTTAGTGACCACACGGGACTGTATAGACTCAAGCTGAGTCATTCCTGGTGGGATAGCACTAACTTTGCTTACTTCTCCCCTTCTTTCCAGGGAAATCAAAGATGCAAACCAGCACTTAGCTTACACTAAGCACTCAGGTGCTCAGGCAGAATTCAAGTTATATGACATTAAAGACTGAATTGAAGAAAAGAAGAATAAGATTATTCAAATGTTTAGCTCTTGAGAGCATGTTAAATAATTCAGAGGTGTCATGATATAAAGCATCATACTTAGTCGAAGATTTACTTTCTCCATACATCTATTTGATAGGCATCATAAGCATTAGTGTTTCACTATAAAAACGATGAATGTATGCTAATGTCTTTGTTTCCATGCCAAACCACCCATCTGTTCTCTGCTTAGAATTCTGTCATGCTCGTTTCTTTTCACTTTTGCCCTATATTATATTTAAGTTTAAAAAAAACCCAAAATATGCATTATCTCATATATATAATTTATGATCTAGACTCGCAGTACTAATGAAATTCAAGAAAGAGAGAATGGAACAAAGGGAGAATGGTTCAGAATACTAAGTTTCCAATTGTTCGAGACGAAGCACTGCTTTATTGTGTTGCATTAGCAACCTCTTCATAACAAGGAGAGACAAAAAGGGTATTTGAATTAATGACCTCATTTGTGGGGGAAAAAAAATCTCATTTTTTAATGCATAGTTCATTCGCTAACACACAGACACTAGCCTCTAATGACAGTCTTATGCTGATATATCACTAGCAGTGTCCCACACATGATGAATTACCCTCTAGCTGTCATTATTGCTGGCTTTAGGTTTTATTAACTTACAAAAAAGGCGCCTACAAAGTCTTTTGCATTATCACTTGCTGCTTGAAAGACAGGAACAGACGCTTGCATTAGGAGTTTTTAGGAGAGTAGTAATCAGACTTCCTGAGCTCACGGTGAAATTTATGAGATAATATATACCAATGCTAGATATGTGTAGGTCCTTACTGCCTTTTGTCTGAGAGTGAATGCTTCAATTTGAGTCATAATTATTTAGGCCATAATTTCTAATATTCTACATTTCAGAAATGAAATTACTTTAGAAAGTGCCTGCTGGTGTATAAATACAAATAAAATTACCACCTTACTCCAGGGATTGTCTACTCTTCTAGCTCCTAGAGCAACACTTATGATCAGAACAGCTAGAACTGTAGATAGACCAAAAGACCCGATAATGGATAATGGGCCTTTTTCTCCAAAGCACCTACAAAAGGGAAGGCCATAGCTAGGAATTCTCAGCTGCTCTTGTACGCGTCCAACTTAAATGCCTGTTTATTTTCATAGGACAAATACTTAACACCTTAGCCCCACTGAACATCACTGTGAGTGTGAAGCTACAGCAACTATGTATATTAAATATATTCACATACACACAGCATCTTCAAGATAAAAGGCTCAGACGCTCTCAAAGTACAGCTTCACTGCATAAAGCGGACAGTTGTATCAGAATGATTAAGTGATCACACACCACAGTGGTTGAAGCACATTAAACATTTTGTTCTCCCTATGATGCCATTATCATTTGGCACATCTTAAAAAACTGATGTTAAAACAAAAGCACATTCTGAAGTAAAGGCAATATTCAGCTCTTTTCTCACATGCACAATTGCTTTTCAAAGCAGCAGCTTCTCATAATCCAGTCCCATGTGGCTTAAATCTAACCCAGTTATAGTACCCAATCTTTCCTTTTTCAGCGTTGGTACAAAGAAAACTGGGAACTAGCTCCTAGTCCATGCTCTGGCAACTTTAATACTGTCCTAAATAGGTTATTTAGGATTACTTTTGGCACTACTTGGGAAACGTAACTGGTGTCAAGCCAATGTACCCAGCTTTGTGCCAACTGCTTCTTGTTCTCTTCTAAATCAGGGAAGTAACATAAAAAGTGCCAGGAAGCAAGCTGAGGACTGGGGGTAAAGTATGCTACACTCTGGTGATCTGTGTAAGAGCAAGGAATCCATAGGGGACACTTATAGACCAGAACAACGTGCAGTAGTCCTTAAGCTACTGTCACTTGTTTTGGGCACAGTATAGAGACGCTAATGCCTCCTCCAAGGCTGTGGCAAATACTCTGGCAATTCTTGATATTTTGTCCATAAGTCAGTATTTGCAGAAAATTTCCTGAAGTGTTACATTATCCTTAACTTCCTCCAAACTTGAAATCCTTTTCACTTTGTGGGACCACAAACAGCTTAAAGGGGTATTTAGCATACAACCTACACAAGACTGAGCTTTCCAGAAGTTAGAAATGTGCAGTTTCCAAGATCTCTGTAAAACATCAGCTTGCCTGACTGCTTTGACGTTTAGGAAACAGGTCACTGCTATAACATATTGTCACTACATCATAGACATTACAGTTGAAAAAAACTTTTTTTGATCATATTTCCTCCTCCATCTGCTATTGCAGAACTTTCTGCCATGCTGAACTCTTAAGGGTTAACTGGCATTAGGTAGAGGAGGGGGAAATCAGAGGTCAGCTCATGTTCTGATACCAGTGAACTCACAAGGTACTCCTTAAGCATGTGGTTTCATCCTAGGTTCTTCCTGCCAGCAATTTCTCACTTTAATCATACACCCACAGCAACCCAGATCTTTAAATTCAGCAATTCTTTCTCAGGTTTCAGCAAGTCATTGGCAGCCTGAGCTATTTTTGGGATATTTTCTCTACTGCAGATGCAGCTCAGGAAAACGCAGGGAGCATGCTAAAGACCTGCAGCTATTTGCCTTGTACAATTTGCTCATTTCTCTTTATTTCTCTGTTTTCCTGCACTGATCACTTAAAGGACAATCTCTCTTGCAAACAAAATCCCCGGAGCCTGATTAGAGGGACTGAAGGCTCCCAGACACGGATTGCCTGCCAGCCACAGCACGGTAAGGACATGGACACTTTTGGCTAGCCTTGCATTGCAGCTTTTTAAGCTTTGCTGAACGCTTATTTGTGTCCATCTCTTCCAAATCAACACTGCTGGCATGGCAGGCAGTCTCCAGCTCCTGGTCTCCATTTTCATTCCCTAAAATCCTCAGCACTTGTAAGTAACACATTTATACTCACCGTCTCTTTGTGTGTTCTAGAAATCAATGACTGACACTGATTTTGATCAGTTCCAGGGGATGGGGCTTTTTCCTTACATTTTAGCATCTTTTGGAGATTTGTAATCCTGATTGAAACTGTAGATATTTCTATTGCCTGATCTTCCCTATTTTAGATATATTGTTAGTTTTATTATTTAGCTCAGCAAATTATTCAAATCAGGGAATGGATTTTTGTACAGTAGACGGAAACATTATAAAAAAGACCTGCTACTGCTGATTTACAGTTATATACATAGCTCTCTTGTCTTGTGTACCGGCTCTGCTATAATACCTTTAAGCTGCAACACAGCAGTGCGCTAACACTACAAAGACATATACAGCATAAAACCAATGCAGCAGACCAAGCTGTACTAAAAATGAATAGGTTTTATCATGCAGTTCTTTTTATATATGCTCATACAAATGCACCAAGTAAGCTCTGCACAAATGGTGCAGATTCCAATGTTATAGGACATACTATTTTATTGAAATATTTGTAAAAATAGTTTAACATCCTCAGGGACGTTTTACTTACTCATACTAGTGCACGAAGATGAACACAGTTTATGTCTAACGGATGTACAAACCAAATTCTGGGAATCTCTGGTGGCAGAAACTGGAAAAGTGATTCTTTTATTCCTTTCCTGTACTTCAGGCTTTTTAGAAAAACTGCAATTGTTTTATGCTTTATCCTTTCATGTTCAGTAATAGGATGACTGCAAACAAAGAATTCCCCTGAGGGGCTTAATGTACGTTCTCCAAATATTTGACTGCAACTCGGTATTTGTTGTCCTACTAAGAGAGGTTTCAGAAAGCCCAACTTTGCACTAGAGGTAGGGAGGCCCTCAGACAGAACCAGCCATCAAAAGCTACCTGAGTCTGCCTCCAGAACAGACAAAAGCATACTGTACAATTGTAGTCCCATAGTATTTCCTATCAAGATGCTTAGACATTACAGTCTGCAGCAGAAACAAAGTTAGAATAGCCTTTGAAACAGTATTTTAGGAACTTATTCAAACCTCACCTTTCACCTCTTCAGTATGGGAGAATTTTTTATTCATTTTCTAGCTTGCAAATGTTTCTTGAGTGATTTATAAAACCAACAGGAGGGATGGGGCAAATGCTGTGTATGCACATGAGTGAACTGAAGGTCTTTAAGGTTTAATTTTCAATATGGGGAAAGTTCCAATGTTGATATGTAAAGATTTATTTTTTTTAAAAAAACCATCCAGATTATAATGATTTACAACTTAGAACACTAGAAGCAAGAAATCAAAAGTAGTATCAGTAGATTTAGGATCAGGCTCTGATGGTAGTTTTGCTTGTGAAAGCCTCTCATCAATTTTGAGACAATTTCTATGGTGCTGTCTACGTTGCTTCTGAACATAAGACTGATCTCTGAGCCTGGCTCTCTCCTCCCACTAGTGAATTTCTGCCTCAATTTCACCAAAGTCACTAATATTAAATTAGCTCAATGCGAAATATGAATAAGTTCTTTAGTCCTTAGCTCCATTTTATACTCAATCACAAATGTTAGCACTCAGCTTGCTGGAAATCTTGAGACGCGATACATTTCCCAGAGACTGTGGGAAGAAAGGAATTATTATAGCTGGATGCGTTTTGCTAAAAGTTAGCAAAGCATTTGATTGTTTACTGTTAACAGAGGAACTGGCGTGTCATTAGACAAGTTACAAGGCATGCATGTAAATCTAGATCCCATATTTTCCCCTCTCGAAAAAAAAAGTTACTTTCAGCACAAACAAGAGTCGATTGAAGGAAGTTCTACCAACAGGACAGGTCTGTGCAGAATTGAATATTTTGGGAATTCAGTGAGATAAAACTCACTACAGGGACATATCTGTACAAATAAGCATTTAAGTGGTGCTTATTTGGGCTCATTTTAGAAAATGTCATACTAAATTGTGCCATTGATAAATATTATAATTTCAAAGACAATGCAAGTTATTTCACAATATGTGCAGAAAGGAAATAATCTGAATAATGAAAAAGCAGATGCCATCTAGGACATGTTAGCTTTTTATTTTTAAAACAAACTGTTGCATACAGGAGCTCTCTGGCAGTTGAAAACCTCATCTTCATTAAAGAAGGAATATAGGCCACAGGGATTAGCAACTCTCCAGACGTTCCCAACTGATGATACGCTCATGCTATGTTAATAAACTTCTTTTTTTTGTGTGTGTGCATATACATTAAGTCAGTCCCACACAAGATACTAAAGATTGACTTACTCTATAAATGTACTCATTTATAATTCAGTAGCAGCTATGATGCCAGGCACCCCATAACTCATCCTTGATGGTCCTTGCCTAGAGACAAGTATATATGAAGAGCTAATGGCTAAAATGGAACCCAGGCTGACTTACAGTAGAAGTTGTTCTAGAGTCAGAACATCAGTCAAAAACAGAGTTATTCCTTCACTTGAACAATCACAGAAGTGGGTCCCTCCAATTTTAATGACATCCTCAGACACACACTAAAGTTACAATAAGTAAGTTACTGTGTGTGAAAACAGCCATGGTAATTGGCCAGTTATATTCTCTTCATTTGCCTTTTTGGGTGTTTTTTTTAGTTTTCAATTTTAGTTTAAAATTCAGTTTAAAAAAGGTTTAATTGGTCCTGCACTATTCTGTAAATGGCTAGACGAAAAAGGCCTATAGTCTCAATGGCTCCATTGACATGCAGTAACTTCCTGCGCTGCAACAACCTGATCAGATGGCTGAGCCCTTCATTAAAATTGAAGGAACAGTTTTATTTTTCCTGGCTGTCACTTTGCACCAGACTAATTCTATTAAATCCAGTTGAGGGACTGTGTTGAAATAGGAACCATCAACAAAAAGTGAATAGTACAAGAATTATTCGAGGACTGGGTCTGAATTTTAATAGTATCATAGAGCTGGGCTCTGCAACAAAAACCTGACAAACTCTGCTGACAATATGTTGGGAGGCAGCACCAATTTAGAGAAGGAATATCACAGAGTAACAGAAATGAGAGGAAATGTAGTAGACATGTAAGGCTCACCGGAGGCAGGAATAAACAAATGAAGGAGCAGCCTCAAGTGGCAAGCTGCAGACATGTGTGAGGAGGCTTGGGCAGTCTGAGTAGCTCAGCTTTGTCTTCTCTACCTGCTGACTCCTGGCAGCACCAGCAGTTCTCAGCCTTCTCCCAGCTGGCAGCAGAAGCATGAAGATGCTCTGCAGCCCCTTTCTCTCTGATCCTCCAACCTCCATTTCTTCTCATGTCATCCCACAGCAGGAGTAGGCCTTCACCTGCTTCTGGCTCTCACCTCAACCTCTGCCTCTGCTAATAGTTAGAGAAACACAGGGAGGTAGTAAGGGCTACCTGGGACAGATGAGAAAGGGACTACAGAGCCTGGACAGCAGGGTGGGAGTGACACAGGAATGTAGATATAACAGGACATCCTGGGAGGTGTGCAGGAAGAGACAGGCAGACAGGAAAAAGTGCAGCTGTTTCCACCCAACTCTTCCCAATGTGATACAGCTGAGAAAAAGACATCCATTTTACAATGTGCCACTAAAGTTAATGTCACTAAAACCAGTATAGCACTGATGGCATCCTGTAAGTATGGGTGAGTCCATGTTTGGAATATTACATTGTTCTTGTCACTCACAATACAGGAAGATCAATATGTATCATAAAAATGAGCCAGGAATATTAGTACTATTGGTAAAGATATCATCAGAGAAATTAATTATTTAAGATGTATTACAGTGTTGGCCCAATAACAGATATAAATCAAGCATAGCAACTAGAATTAGAATACCCTGAAGCAGTGAGATGGGAGCAAGAATCCTAACTAGCTTTGTTTTAAGAGAGAGCATGATCAATTACCAAAAGCACTGTGTCTTTTTGCAAGTTGCTGCAATTACAATTGGTCCAGAACTGTTTTCTAGGTCACTGTGATACATATTTATATAAGTGAGATAAGAATCAGTTCCTGGATGAAATGCATGGATGAATGGACAGGTGCTATAATTTACTTTAGCAGGCGTTGCTCCTTTTGACATCACTTGGATCTCTGTACAAAGGCTAAGCTAACATCAATGTGATAACATCAGCCCCTTTAAGACACACAAATGAAACTAGCACTTAGGGCTAGTAAGGAATGAATGGAGCAAACTTGGTTCTTGTTGATATTCTGAAGAATCCAGAAAATCTGTTATGAGGCTGCAACAGATTAGGGTATCTTGAATATAATTAAAGTGAAAACAAGTAGCAAAAAGTTATTTTCATGTTAAGATTTTTCCTCTTTTGCTCAAAAACCAAGTTGACAAGGTAGTCCAACAGACTACCCTCACTGTAGAGGGAGGGGAAGACTGAGATTGTGAGACCCTTACTGCCTTTTTTCCCAAAACAAAATGAAATTGAATGACACATGGATGAGAGACAGGGATCATAGTACAGACCTAAACAGATTTGTCTGCTTGACACAAAAGCAACTCAAGCATCAAGTCTAAAATTTTTGTCAAAAAAATGTCAGAGTATTATAACTCAGTTTCTATGTAGATTCTACAACTGTCATATAGATTACAGTATGTTTGACTTGTACACTTTGGAGGTCTTTTCACTGGCTGTGGTAACCAAAAAGAGAAGGCTTCAGCAGAAATCAGCATTTCTGTTGTGATTAACCTTTAGAAACAGATGGCTGTTCTTTTCAAATTAATTTTTGAAAGATATCTGTGCAAAATTTATGACTGAAATTCCATCCCTAATGGCATCAGTCACTGCAAATTCCACAATATTCAAATATTTAAATAATCTGGAGATTGTAATGCAGTGAGGTCTCCTCAAAAGTTGAATCACTTAATAATTTTCCTTAAACTAGTTGGGAAAACAAACCATCGTCATTAATGTTTCATGAATTTCAGTGATAATGCTTTGTAGTCTGTAAGACAGATAGAAATAAACCCTGATACCATCCTTCGACTTTTTAGACATTGGCTCCAGTTCAGCACAGCTGCAAAAGACTCCTTAACCTTCCCCATCAAATCTGTCAAACTTTCTTTAATCAGGTCTAGTGGATATTTCTCTAATCTTCCTGATTCTTGATCAACTTGGTTTTACTACACATAATGATCTGTCCAGCAATTGCAAGAAGGAGAACCGTTAGCAAAGGCATCTAAAAATGGTATTCATTCTTGAAAGTCCAAGGCGAAGTTACTAAGGCAAGTCACTGACAGATATGAATGACATACAGCATTCTAACTAACTAACTCTGATTTCTCCTCATTATGCAATATCATTTCCTCTGCCACCTTCTGTTAGTAACTAAAGTCACTAACTTTAAAGCTAGATAAAGTATACAGACTCAAAGAATATAATAGATCAATGCAGCAATAGTCTACTAAATGTAAACACTCCTTTTAATAAGGATAACAAATGCAGGCAAAATTTGGCTGTCATTAACACTATCTCTCATTTATGCTGTGACTGTCTTTCTTGATGCCAGACATAGTATTCAGCTGTCAGTCCTCAAAAGCTGAAGGTATAAAAGGGTTGAAATGAATCATTTTTCTGTTTGCAAAGGAAAAACAAAAGGCCTCAGCTGGGAAAGAGGAAAGAGATTATTACCACTAAGTATGAGAAGGCCTTCAGATAAGATATTGACCCAGTCATATTTATGCCTAACAATTAGTCAGATGGAAACAAATGATATTTCAGCTTTGCAGAGCATGCTGATATCACATAGCCCCCAAATTTAGTTCTTTCATGTAATTTGTCTGTGCTGGTGTTATTAATAGGCACGCTAAAATAGGAACTTCACCCTGGCTCAGCTTTGACTCACTGAATGGCCTTGGGCATCACATAACCTCTGTCTCCAGTTCTCTATCTGCATAATGCATTTGTCTGTCTAGTGACTTTACAGAGGCATGGGGCAAATAAATGAGCCACTTCACAGAATTTTTAGATTGCAATAAACTGGCTTCTGTTATAATCCCACTACATTTTTATAATACATTTCCTGTTTAAACAGAAGGAAGAACTATTTAATACTTCCAAGTCTCCTAGGAGTAGTACCTTGAAGTAAAAGAACAGAACCGTAGCCACATAAAAAAGCTTGTAGTTTCACAGTCCAAAATATCTAGTGAAGCTTTTAAAAAAGCTCTTCACTGTTAATTTCTCACCTTGCAAAGAAATAACAGATCATGGTTAGTAAAATCTGCACTGCAAAGTATGATCTGGGCATACCAGATGGAAGAATCCATCAATAAATTTCTGCTATTAAACTGCCAGGGAAAAGAGCAATATTATTTTGAAATCCTAACTGGCTCTGAGTACAGGACAGTCATATTCATTTAACTGCACCAGAAAACATAAATCCTCAGTGTAGATAAGATTATTTTCCCAAAGGTAATTGAGTTAGGTACATGCTTAGCTATTTTTTTTCCTGTTGTCCATTGGAACTATTCAATTTTTCTAGCCTTCTCTAGATTATAACAACTTCTCTGCTCCAATTCTGACCCTTTCTGTCTTAAAGACAGATAGACCCCCTCCTGTCAAGGAATCCCCTGAAGAGGCTTTTAAGACATTGACATGAAATACTCAAATGTTTATTTATTTATAATGGCAGCCTAAAGTAGATGCAAAAATAAACTATAAAATCATCTGACATTAGTTTAAAATGCAAAGATGGACAAAGCAAGCACATTAATTATCAAAAGCTGAATGTTGCAACACTGATTACTGCATCAGTGAATGCCAGAAGATCATCTCCATGCTGCAGCTTTACAAAGTCCAGACATTAGACTAACTACTGATGCCTCATTCACAGAATCACAGAATCACAGAATAATATGGGGTTGGAAGTGACCTCTGGACCCCCTGTCAAAGCAGGTCCACCTAGAGCAGGTTGTTCAGGAACACGTCCAGGCGGGTTTTGAATGTCTCCAGAGATGGAGACTCCCCCACCTCTCTGGACAGCCTGTTCCAGGGCTCTGTCACCCTCAAAGTGAAGAAGTTCTTCCTTATGTTTAGATGGAACTTCCTATGTTCAAGTTTGTGCCCGTTACCTCTTGTCCTGTCACTGGGCACCACCGAAAAAAGACTGACCCCATTCTTTTGACACCCACCCTTCAAGTATTTATAGGCATTGATCAGATCCCCTCTCAGTCTTCTCTTCTCCAGACTTAAAAGACTCGAGTCCCTCAGCCTTTCCTCATAAGAGAGATATTCTAGTCCCCTAATCATCTCTGCAGCCCTTTGCTGTACCCTCTCCAGCAGTGATCCAATACAAGTGATTGAATCTTTCAAGCTTGTGTTCTTTGGGTGCTCAGTCATCCATCGTTTTCTAATTTTTTCTTATGATTTGATTTACTCTTTGCTTGGATTAGAGTATAGATCAAAAATGAACAGACAGTAATGTAAAGGAATATTTATAAACCTGGGATACATGAGACATAAGATAAACAGGGTTGCCTTAACTAACTAAGCAGTGAGTTCTTTCCCAAAGTTAGGCACTCTCAGCTATGCTAACCAGGAGCACAGATCTCTAGACAGCACAACTCCCAGAGAATGGTAAATGTAGTTCCATTTCTAATTATGTCACTACAGAACAGGGAGAAAGAAGAATGTATTAACCAAATATGGCTGCATGTAGATATGTATAAATGCATAACAGTGTTGGAAGTACCTCATCCACTCCACAGGAAAAAAATATTCAGATCTCCAAATCTATATCACAGCTTGTGTCCTCATGGAACTTGGCAACAGAACAGGGAATGAAAACTCTAAAGCTGATCTAATCACTAATAATGACATGATTATTATGACATAACTGCAAATTTATGATGTATCTAGTCTGACATGGTTATTTTAGGATGATAGTTCAAACGAGGATGCAAAAAACCCAAGGACTAATTCATTCCAAGTGTAAACTGGAAGTATGCCTATTGACTTCAATGGGAGATTTACTTGTTCACCCCAGTTCTAATTTTGGGTCAGCATCTCTCCAATATTTAGGATTGTGTTGCACCAGCCTAAAAACTATTGACTCTTAAATCCAAACCAAGCATCTCCAGGGAGTTGGAAAAGGCATATTTTCATCTAAGTATGTGCATTTAGACAGAACTTTTAGATTTACTGCTATTGGAGTAACTTACCCATATAAAGAGAAAATCTCCTTTAAAAATAAAATTAAAAAGCCTCAGAAGCAGGGCAGCAAGAGTCAGTCTAAAATATCTATATGACTCTCTTTTATCCAGACAATTGGAAAGCAAGACTCGAAAGTTGCTTAATGGCTGAGCAAAACGAAGTCTAACATACAATTTGATTGCAATAGTTCTGAAAGTCAGATGGAAAAAGGTACAAATTCTTAGCAAAAAGACAATGAAAGATAATGGGAAATTTGGGTACAGAGAGCACCATGATCCTGACTGGTAGACAGGTTTACCACATAGGAAACCTGCAGTCATGTTAAGCTGATGAAAGAACAGACGGCATCCCTGAAATAGAGAATAATGAGGAAGAAAGAACAGGCAGAGCCTTAGATATATGTAATCTGTTTGGGTTGTGTAAGCAGCAATAACAAATTCAAATGTTAAATCAGAGTGAAATGTTTCTACTTTTTTGTTTTTCAGGAAACAGGATTTTGCTTTCATTGTGATGCAACCAAATGAGTTTCAAAACAGCAAAATTTCCTGAGGAAGGGAAATTTTGAGTTGCGCTATGTGAAATACTTTAGTCATGTAAGTGTGCTAATTGCAGTAAAACACAAAAGATACTCCACCCTACTGCAACCCAAACTGTAAACAGCAACGAGGCTAGAGGACCAGTAGGAGCCCACAGCCAAACCAAAATTATTGTAACAGAAAGTTCTTGATCCTAGAGATAATACTTCACCATAGGTTGGGCTATGTTTATAATTGCTGTGATTATAAAGTATATATTTAGATACTTCACTGTATTATCTGAGGGGTTTTGCCACATAGTAGGTTTATGAAGGGAAAAATGAAGAGAGAATTGAGGCAGCCAAGTGGTCCATTATGTCTTCTCAGAAGACAAAACTGTGAATCATTAATGATTAGTTCAATAAGCAAAATCACTGGTTTTAGAGCTTAGCTATAAATAATCTTTTTAATGTGATTATTGATTTACTCTTTAATGATGGTTGGTTAAAAGATGTGGTTGTTGAAGATCTGCATCCATTACCATTAAAGGATAAGTGCCTAGAACTTGTGGATAGGTGCTGTTTATTGACTTTGATATATTGCATAAATATTGTGGCCATATGTCACTCAGGTTAGGGCATGCTGCTCAAAACTCTCTACAAATATTGAACAAGTGAAATCATAGAATGGTTTGGGTTGGAAGGGACCTTAAAGATCATCTAGTTCCAACTCCCCTGCCGTGGGCAGGGACACCTCCCACTAGAGCAGGTTGCCCCTTGTCCTGTCACTACATGACAAAGAGTCCCTCTCCGGCTCTCCTGGGGCTCCCTTCAGATAGTGAAAGGCCACTATAAGGTCTCCCTGGAGCCTTCTCTTCTCCAGGCTGAACAAACCCAGCTCTCTCAGCCTGTGCTCATAGGAGAGCTCCATCCCTCTGTTCATCTTTGTGGCCCTCCACTGGACCCGTTCCAACATATCCATGTCCTTCTTGTGTTGAGGACTCCAAAGCTGGACACAGTATTCCAGGTGGGGTCTCATGAGCGCAGAGTAGAGGGGCAGAATCACCTGCTGCCTGAATGCCTGAATCAGTATTTTATATATTAAAAAAAAATAAAAAGAAATACAACTTTTATAAAAGTACAGGACTTGAACGGTAGTTTCTGAACTGCTAGGTTACTTTTGATAACAATTTCCTAAATTTTCATCCACTGTAACAATTGCTTCGCATAATAGAAGAAATCGACTGGGCTCCATCGCCTAAACGGCACTGCAAGTTTCTGCCACTAGAGTGTGTCAAGGCATACGCGAGGACTAAACCTCCTCACACTGTATCGTTGAATTCAAACTACTACCTTAGCATTGGACAAAGACGAGCAGCTTGAATGTACCATTTTTCTGATTTCCTGCTTGACTACTAGAACTTGTCTCAAAGGTTATACTACTGAGAAAAGGTCTCACCCCATTATTCTGCTTATGCTGGGCATAGGATTTTCATGTGAATACTGAACACAGGCATCCAGAAACTGTCCAGTCCATTTTAAGATCCATTACCCTGTGCCTGTGTTTTCATAGTTTATGTCAATGAAATATCCCTTCCAGGCTAAGACTCTTACTTTGATGCAATACAATAACCCTGTTATTTTGTATTGAAAAGTCAGCACCTCCAGCCAATGTGTGTATCTCTGTCCGTCCCTGCTTCTCTCTGCTGGATGTGTGCAGTTAAACAGCTGCAGTAAAATTTTGGGGGGAAAACCACACATACCTATGCAAAAACAGAAAATCTGCTGTTGTGCTCAGAATGGAGATGCTTTGCTGTATTTAAAAAATAATTTTGAAGAGAAACTATAAAAGCCCCTCTCTTTGATAGTAAAAAAAATAAATCAGAACAGTTAAAATTAGAAGCGCGTAGGCATAAAGCATTGCCAGTATCAAACAGAATATGTTGAAATATACACATTTGGAAATGCTAAAAATCAGGTTCTGCCTCCATACTTTACTGAATCAAGGCTTAGTCCCTTCTCCACCTGTAAAACTGCACTGACAGTGCTCCCTTCCTCTCTTTTTGCTCATTTTTGTCTCTTCAGATTGCAAACTCTTATTAACTGTTTTGATTACAGAGGCTAGCTCTTAGTTTTTCACTGTGTCACCCTCTTGCTGCAAATTTTACCTACCCTATTAACTTTTCCTTATAACACATTTTGGAAAAAAAATAAAATTTAAAAAGCCAACACCCGAACAACTACCATATGAAAGATGGGAATCCTATGCACAAATTTGTAGTCACATACTGCTCAAGTGGCCGTTCTGAATATAAACATGTAGCACTTGATTTCATTATCTACTTTATTTCCCTTAGGAAAAGTGTGCTAAGCCTTTCTTGGAAACTGTATCAGCTTTCTGAGCTTCCAAAGGTCCCCAGCGTCATATTGACAATGATGACCAAGTAAAACACCTCCTGGAATCCTTAAGGATCCTTCCAATTCAGCCACAAAGGATTTAGCCTTTGAGTTGCCCAGATCAGCCTGAGAAAAAGAGGGAGTCTGACTGGGCACCTGGAGTTCTTATGTCCTGCTCTGTAACTTTACATAAGATTTTTAAATACTGTTTTTATTTGAAATGGACTGGTGGCTGACAAAAGAACAAGGAACATGAAAGAGAAGAATAGGAATGTGAAGTACAAGGGAGAAATCCATGACTGCTAAGGTCTGTTTTACTCAATGTATACTGAGCTAATGATACGTTAGGTAGGTATCCCACAATCACATTAGAACTAAGAGATCCTTCTTTTCATCTGTAGCCTGCTGAATCACAAATCCTTGCACGCTACATTTTAGTCCCAAAGAACAGCAGTACAGCACAGGCAAGGTATGCAGCAAGGCTCAAGGTCTAACACTGGTACAACACAAGGGAGGAGATATTATCCTTATACACTAAAGAAGGTGTAAGCAAATATCCTTTCACAAGTCACCTGAGAATTAGCAGGACAGTGTCTCACGAAGACTTCATAAATAGAGCTGAGCAAGTGAAGTCTTCTTCAGTTCAATAACCAAACCAAAAAGTCAGAAAGAAGCAAGCAGAAACCCTAGTTCACAAAGAGCTCACAGAGAATATTTTTTTCTCTTACAAAATAAAAAACCTACTAATTTTAATTTGGGGTAAACCTGAAATAGCACATCCAGTTAAAAATAAAATATTTCATGTCATTTAAAAAAAAACAACAAACACATTTTACTTAATTTTTAATTTAAACTAATTTTGAAGTGGAAAGTGGTATTTCAGTTTCAAAATATGAAAAATTTCATTTTAAGTATGTTAAAATATTTCCATTAAAAACTGAGAATGTGTTTTCATATTTTTCCTATTATTTCAATTTAAATTATTTGTTTAGTTCAACCTAATCTCAAAAATGGTCCCAGTCCTTTCAAGCCTCTGTTATTCTAGGAATTTAAAAATCATACAAGATTTTTGTCCAGCTCTATTCATAATTCAAGCAACATTTTGGCCCTACAATCTTGGGAAAGGAAATATTCAATATCTGTTCTAAAATACCTTTCCATTTCCTGCCACTGTGTCCCTAGCTGATACTGCTCATATCACGGGATCACAGAATTCTTGGAGTTGGAAGGGACTTTCCTGGATGAGGGGACAGAGTGTATCCTCAGCAAGTTTGCTGATGATACCAAACTGGGAGGACTGGGTGACACTCCAGAGGACTATGCTGCCATCCAGCATGACCTGAATAGGCTGGAGAGCTGGGCAGAGAAGAACCTGATGAGGTTCAGTAAGGGCAAGTGTAGGGTCCTGCACCTAGGGAGGAAGAATGCCAGACACCAATAGAGGTTAGGGATGGACCTGCTGGAAAGCACTTCTGAGGAGAAGGATCAGGGGGTCCTGATGGATAGTGAACTATCCATAAGCCAGCAATGTGCCCTTGTCGCCAAGAAGGCCAATGGAATCCTTGGCTGCATAGGGAAGAGTATGACCAGTAGGTCGAGGGAGGTCATTCTCCCCCTCTACTCTGCACAGGTGAGGCCACAACTGGAATACTGCATCCAGTTCTGGGCTCCCCAATTTAAGAGAGACAGGGAACTACGGGAAAGAGTAGTAGGCCACACAGATGATTAAGGGATAGGAGCATCTCCCTTATGAAGAAAGGCTGAGAGAGCTGGGACTCTTTAGCCTGGAGAAGAGAAGGCTGAGGGGAGACCTTATTAATACCTATAAGTATCTAAAGGGTGGGTTGAGGGAGGGTGGGGCCAGATTCTTTTCAGTGGTTCCCAGTAACGGGATGAGGGGGCACAAGCTGGAACGTGGGGAGTTCCTTTCAAATATGAGGAAGAACTTCTTTACAGTGAGAGTGACGGAGCACTGGAACATGCTGCCCAGGGAGGGTGTGGAGTCCCCTTCTCTAGAGATTTTCAAGACTCACCCGGATGCAATCCTGAGTGATGTGCTCTGGGCAATCCTGCTCCTCCTGTAGCAGTAGCTCTACCCTCATTGTGGCAGACTCCCTCATTAAACATTTTCTAGAATTAAAGAGTGTGAAGGCTAGAAAGTGAACTTGCTGCTTTTATGAAGAGGGAAGAACACCCAGGAGAAGGTATTTAAATTATGTCCTGAGGCAGAATGAAGTTGATTTATGTCAGGGATTATTTTTATCTCTCCAGTCAATTAGAAGTTATGCAGCAAAGTCTGCATAGGCACAGGCACGCAGCACTGTTTTGTACCAGACTGTGACACTGTTTGAAAATAAAGAAAACTTAACAGCAGGCGGAGCTCTGCCCTTCTGCAGCCCTTCACGAAGGGAGGGGTTTCCCAGGCCAACCATCCAGAAGCTGGTTCCCTGCTCAGGTAGACACCAGACCTACCCAGTTTGCACAGCCCTGGCAGGACAAGCCAGATTTGAGCTGCGGATTGCCAGTGCAGAATTCCTGTAGAGGAAGGAGACTGCTGGGTTTGGCTTCTGCATCTACCATTTCCCACTTGTCCTGGCATAGCATAATGATGGCGGAAAAACAGGATGGTGATGGCAGAATCACATGCCCTGTTGTTCACTCACGTACTGCCACTAAACATCTCTAGTCCATGCTGAGATCAGCATAGTTGAACCATCAGCACCTGGGATCTTTCTCCCTCCTTTTTGGGCTGGCTCTGATACAGGGAAGAATATATTATTCCACCCCTGAGACCTCAATCCAAAGCCCATGACCTTTCCATTTATTTCAAAAATCCTTGGATAAAACCCTAACCAATTATCTCTGCAGAATAACAACAGGAAAATAAAAACAAACCCTCAAAACTGTGAAATTACCTCTAGAAGAGGAATGGATATATCCTCAAAATTTTTTTCTTTGAAAAAAGGTGGTGTATTTACTGAGTTTTTAACATGTAGAGGCATGTATTCATTTGCCTGAAATAACATGATCTAAAACATTGAATCCCTGCATGTAATTTTCACGGGTAGAGAAGGAAAATCAGTAAAAAGCTGCTAGAATAAAAAAAAAAAAGAGAAAATGTTTCCAAGCAGTCTACTAAAATTAAAAAATGACTTGGATTTTTAAATTATCTTACAGTGTTCAAAATACAAACACTGCACCACATTTCCAGTGCTTGCAAGCAAGAACAAATTCATTACAAACTAACAAATAACTACATTTTCCTCTACCACTGGTGAACCAGCAGTGATGTACAAGCTCATAAATAAGAAATTTAAATGCATTTGTATGTTAATAAATGTAATGATGTATATAGCTGAATTTTAATCATCTAGTTAATATAGTTCCTAAATTACAGATGGTAAGGAACTAATTGGATTTTCCTTATCTTGTCTGTTGGCTTTGAGAAAGGACAATACTGTGGAAGAGGAATGAGTTTCATTCAGAGGCCACCAAGTAGCTTTAACTTTTATGATGAGCTTTTTATCTTTTTTTTTTTGAGTTTTCTAAGTAAAAATACCACTTAAGAGATCTCCTCATCCTTTGAAACAAATATAATTGAGAACCAGTAAGATATGTTATAAAGAAAAAGATAATTATCAAAATAGTAGCTAAAAGGAATTGTTCTTAGAGCAATTCACATATTTTAATATCTTTGAAATTTCAGACTGCACATCTTCACAGGAGTTAAGATGTGATTTTACATTATTTAATACAATCATAGGGATGCAGTGTATATATATGTTTTCCTAATGAACCTATCTCTGAGTTCTTGATATTTTGAATCAGAGCAGCAAAAAGCACTGAGACATAAGATGGGGTAATGCAAAAATTAAAAAAAAAATTAAAAATTCTGTACATGTTTCCGCTAAATACATGGTATATACATACTACAGTCACAAGTTTTATTCCTTTCTTGGCATGAATTTTTATAGTAACATTACATGGAAGTAGAACAGAAAGATTACAACATATATTACAGATTTAACACATATGAATAGTGCTCTGACAACTAAAATCCAACAAAAATTTGAGTCCTATATTATAATTGGTTATCTTTTTTCCTGTTATGAGAGAAATCTTATATCATTCCTATGACATAGAGATATAATAAGAGCAGATGAAATTTGCACAGCAGTTTGCAAGAACAAACTATTTTTTAATCTCCTTTTTACATACACAAAGCTGATAATAGCAAACCTTCTGGTGAATAAATTTTTAGCAATTAGCCTTAATTTGGGTAGTGTATACTATTGGAGCATTTCAGTGGTAGACAAATGCAATTTGAGAGAGGTTTGTTCTCGAGCAGTAAAATAACAGGCTGAGGTCACTTTAAACAAATGTTTGAAATGTAATGTATTATTAGCATATCAATCACTGCCAATTGCCTTTACTTACTGTAATTATTGTTTCATAAGATTTAGAACAAACATGTTTTGCTATCTGCTGCAAGACAACATACCACAAATTGAGGTGATTCAGATTAAGACTTGTCTTATTTTAAGCACATTCTGAACCCAAGACTTTAATCTTAATAGAAATTATTCAAATCTTCTCACAAATGTACCCATTTCCTTTAAAAAGTCAAGTATATCTTGTATGAATTTTGCGCTTTCTCCTCAGAGATGGCTCCTCCTCTGATTCTTAGTCAGGACTCACTCATTGCAAGTATTAATTCCTTTCTACCACTTTTCCTTTCCTAATTTCCCAAAAGGATTCTTAGTGATCACAGTTGTCTGGTTTTATCAAAAGTAACTAATTTACAGATGTCTACAAGATTTGTGGAGTGGATTCTCTTTTTCAATAGAAGAGTGATGCAACAGGCCGTCCTGGTTTACTAGCAAATGAAAAGCAAAGATTGGAATAACTTACTTGCAGCGTAATATGTTGATACTGAACAGAAACTACCTGATAACCTTTCTCATGGTAATTTTTTGCACACTGATGTTGGATGATGACCAGCAGCAGCCTTGCTGAGGGAGCATATGGTTGGGACACTGATGACCAGAGATGACATGACACTGACTTTAGTGACACACCCAACATTTTTAATGCAGACTGTCTTTTGATGTCCTAACTTCTAAGGGGTTATAGGAAAATAATGCCATCAGATTTTTATAAGTAAAAGTATATACATTTTCCATTATCATCAGCTGGAGAGTTATCACAGCATTTATCTTCCTGTGCACTTGTTAATAATAACAACCACCTCAAATATTGACAGTCCTCAATACATTGGAGTATTAAATGCATGCATAAACAAGTAACTATCTTTCCAACAGATGTTAAATGTTTTAAAATAGAAACTTTAAAAGTTTCATAAGAAAGGCATTCATAATGTGTCAGCTTTGCAGAAGAAAACAAACCCAAACAAACCTCCAAACTTTGCTTTTATCTTTCAGGGGGAAAAAAAGTTGTATGTAGGATAGTTAGGACAAAAAAAAATACTATTATCTCCTTGGTCTTGGAATCTGTGACTGTATGAATAAAATCATAGAACTGTTTGGGTTGGAAGGGACCTTAAGGCTCATCTAATTACAACCTCCCTGTCCTGGGCAGGGACACCTCCCACCAGACCTCCCACCAGACCTCCCACCAGGTTGCTCAAAGCCCCAACCGGCCTGGCCTTGAACACTTCCAGGGATGGGGCTTCCACAGCTTCTCTGGGCAACCTGTGCCAGTGTCTCACCACCCTCAGAGTGAAGACTTTCTTCCCAATATCTAATCTAAATTTCACGTCTTTCAGTTTAAAACTGTTACCCCTTGTCCTCCCTGATAAAGAGTCCATCCCCATCTTTCCTGTAGGTCCCTTTTAGGCACTGGAAGGCTGCTTTAAAATACATGGTTCATATCACTCTGTACATCGCAGATAGAACAGGTTTCCTGCATTGTGCTCATGGGACCCATAAGAATTGAAACTCTGCATTAAGGCAATAATTGTAATCAAACCACATATTTCAGCCAGCAATCCACAGGACTGAGGAAGGAGTTAGTTTCCCCGATGCGCAATTAGCTTTCCCTAATACACAATTAGTTTTTAGCTATTGGATTTAGGTTTGGGCATTTTTCACCTCCCTCTGAAGAATCAGTTCAACCCTAGTTCCAAACTCTACCCACCCAGATCAAGTCAGAAGTTAAATCAGATAGTGCCAACAGACTTTAAAAATTAAAAGCAATGTAATACAGCAGTGTATAAATCATATTCTTCGACTGGCAGCTATGCAGCTTCTAAAGCAGAAAGAAATAGTTCTATCTTCATTTGACAGTTTCTCAAGTAATTGCACTAACTTTGAACAGCACCAATGGCTTTTCTGATATTTTGATTTATTTTTCCTGAGTAGTGGCAGCTACATAAGTAGGACTAGAAAAGTGTACTATTATGTTACAGAATTCTGTTTTGGTTACTGTATTTCTAGTCTTTGTGACCCTTTTTATGACTGTACAGCATGGCCCTCACACTCTACAGTCCTGAGACCCTTCCCTCTACTTTCTTCCTGTCTGGCATTTTTTGCTTTTACAGCCCTTTTTCTCAAGCACACAGCCTAGGTCAGTCATGGAGTCTACCTCATGATGGACTGCAGCTTCAAACCTCTGAGTGAAATACAAATATGATCACATTTGATAAGGCTGCTTCTCCTCCTGATATCAGCATGACAACACAGTTGATGGCAACATAGCTATGTTAGAGCCTGGGCTGCTGCTAAGGAGAACGGAATTTGGGAAAACATGGTAGCGACATGACCTTAAAATCTATACGCACACAAGGTCTTTCAGACATCTCCTTACCTCTGTACTGGGAAGTGGAATACAGAAGTCGCATATGGCATTGTTTCTCTGTTCCTTGGATAACCAAGGAGGGCTACCCATGGGGTCAGAATTCATACCGAAAATCCCAGTCTTCTTCACTCCACCTCCATAAGTGCTATCAAGATCACATGTAAGATTCGGGGAGACAAGAATTCTGCATCTCTTTAGGTGCTGACTTAGAGATGCACTTAGCACTTAGAACAATCTTAATTCAATCTACTCCTGACCCCTTTCCTGTTTATGTCCTTGCTGCAGGTAGTTTAAAGAACAGGATTTTCCTTATCCTCCTTATCCTCCTCTTCAAGTCTCTGTGCTGTTCTCCAAACTTTGTTCTTGGCATCTCTTACTTCCCTCTCTGTCTGGCAGACAAGTCAACCTTTGGGACCCTTGTGCTCTTAGTGTCATCACAGGGCAGAGGTTACGATTCACATTAGAGCTGTCTCCTGCCAGGCTGCGAGCAGTATGCTAATGTGACAGCTTGGCAAGTATTTGAGAATGTCACCTCTAGCAAAATAACAGTCCTGAATGGTATTTGTCATATATACAACCACATATCCATCAACAAAAAACTCTACAAAATTAAACTCTAATATATATTTTAAATGAGATGCCCACAGGCACTTATAACATGAGTACATGTCAGTAGCCATATGTGCTCTAATCCTCCTCTTTATACATATGCCCAGCATAATCCTTTCATGTACCACGTATCTAACCGGTATTCTCTGCTTTGGAAGCAAGATTAATCTAAAAATTTCAGAAGGAATTCAAACGCATTAAATAGCATATGAATGATCTTCATTTCTTCAGCTACCAAGCAGTTAAAGAATGTGGCAAATGACCAAATTATCAGTCTGCCATTCAGTTTCAGCTATATGCTGTGCTACCATTTCATTTCAGGTTCTTCAAAACCCTGCAGCTGAACTACAGCCGAGTATTTAATGCAGAATTGTATCTTTTGGGGGAATGTGTTATTTTTAAATGCTTAATAATTATGAGTTCATTTGCCATTCCTTTTATAAGCGGGGAATCATAATGAACTCATCTGTTATTCATGTGAATGTCAAATGCGTTCCCACAGGAGTTTTATTCTAATTCACTATTAGTTAGTGGACTCATAAAATAAAATGCTATCCATTTTTTACTCTGAATATGTAATGCCTGGTAATTGTTCATCAAAGGGCAAATGTAGTATTTTTATTTGATAACTTTCAGTTCTGATTTAACCAGGTAAAGAACTAAATTTAAAGTAAGGGTACCTTTAGAAACAGGTAGAAGTTGATTTGGTAAGCTGTGAGCCTCCCATTTACAATACAACAAATTAGATTATCATGAGCTAGTGTTTAAAAATGTAGATGTATTATACTGTAATGGCACATGCTTGAACTACATGCATTTAATGTAAAAGGACAAATTGTACCTCAATACATCATGCCTAATGATAGTTCGGTAAGAGAAACATTTTCGGTATTCATGAGGTGATCACACCAGTTTTCATGCAACTGTTCCATTGCAATAGAAAATTTAGAGGTGAGATACTTACAGGTCACTGCAGGATTTGAACGTGATGACACTAGACAGCAGGACTTCGACCTGAGAAAACAAACACAAACTAAGCAATAGAAAAACTGAGAATTCAGACTTTGATTTGCGTTTTTTTTTCAGAGAGTTAAATACATAGGAGGTTTTATGAAATTATTTTCAAATTTCTTCTAAATCCCTAACCTAAAATAAATGTTAGCTGTAAGAATTTACCCCATGAAATAACAGCCCTGAAATATTTCAGTAACAGTTCTTGTATCTGACCTGCTATACAAGGCTTCTCCTCAAGTATATCACAGTGACTCTTCAAATATTGAAATGTTCTTCAGAAATACTAACCAAAATGGATTAATTACTATGAAGATGCATTTTTAAGGGAGATGGTAACAAATCCAGAATTCCATGCGTAATTCAAACCACTAGATTAATATTACTTATATTAATTATAATTAATAGTTTTACTTTAAAATATGGAAGCAAGGGAGGTGTTTTTTTCAGATGAAGTAACAGAAGGATATGTTTTTAGTGTTAAGGATTATTTCAATTTTTTATGCATGGAAATAGTAATTTCCTCAGATCAAATGTACAGTGTTTAAATAAAAATGTTTAATTTTGCCATCTCTGGCAATCAATAGGTTATTAGAATATTAACCATGAAGAAGCCATTGGGAAAAACAAGCATGCAAAACAAAGCTCAGATGTGAGCCTTGATGATCACATATATTTCTATAAGTCAAAGATTGTAACTTCAAGTTTGATAATGGTTAGTAGAAGAACATAATAAGCAGCAGTGCTTCCTGAATACTATGACTTCTTTCATAGATGAAGAAATACTATTTACTTTTAAAATACTTTTATTTGAATAGTGACCACGCTAAAACCGAAAAGTCTCTCTTTAATTACTGTGAAGTCAGATAGGACAGACTGAGTTATATAGATAATGTGTAAACAGGAATATCATAAATAGTGAATGAAAGGACGGCTAACACTACTATGCCAAGAATTCTGTGAAACTTTGTTGAAGCTTGCATGTTTATCAGCTGCTTTTTATTCAAAATGAATGTAACATTTATTTTATACATTAAATAACTGTGATAAAAATTATCACTCCCAGGAGGCAGCCTGAAGGCCCTTCCATAGAGTGAGATTACAAATGTGGGAGATAAGAAGAACGAGAAGACATACACTTTTGTTTAATGGAATTTGTGTGTGCATGGACATGGATCTATATAAATATCACTTTCCTTGAAAGCAGAGCATACCTCGTGAGACCTAGGGACAGACAAATCATTCATCAATTTACAGGGGAAACTACAGCTTTAAAAGGCCTGATTTTGAACTCATCATTGTATAATGGTGATATTCTATTGACTTAATTGGAGTAATTTGATTTATACACGTCTGAAAAGATAATTGACTTTTGCAATAGAAAGTATGTTAGAAAATATTACACTGAAGAGCCTGAATTCTACAGAAAGGAGGCAATAAAACTATGAATAACTAGCTATGAATAAGTGAGGTACCAAATGCTACCAATTCCCACAGATTTGATTTTATTCAGAAACTTGCAGGACTTGGGGTTCGGGCTTGCTAGTCTCCTCTAAAGCCTTAAGGATACCAGAAAGGGTTATGGATGCGGTGCTCATGAGCTGTTTGGTTTGTGCTACCACACTCAAAAGGAAAAAAAAATAATAATCTGCAGGACTGAGTATGTGAAAGCAGACAGGGGTGAGGGTGAGAGGTGACTCCGAAGTGCCATGAGGATCAGCCTTATTAGGGCTGCACTCACAGTTGCCAATGATGAAACAACTGGAAAGAGAAAGGTTTTGCTGAAGCCCCGCTGGCTTTTTGCCACAAAGGGTAACATCTGCTATTAATTAACATTATTTATATCTCTAGGCTCTTTTAAGACAATGTATTTAGAGCTTTTAGCAGTTACAGGTAGATAGCACTGGAGCACAAGCACCTTTATGGCAAAATACTGGCATTTGTCAGTTTTTTCTTTGCACAGAAAAAAAGAGAAAGATAAGTGCACCAAAGTGACATAAATGGGGATTTCATAATATGAGTTACAGAAAGGAGGATCGACATGACATTCAGGGTGACATGTACAAATCATAAGCACTGGAAGATATAAGGTTAAGTAATTTAGGCATTGAGTATAGAGAATGCTAATACTTCTGCGGAAAATGAAAAAAAATACATTCAATAAATAATAATAAATTACAATACTGAAGAAGGAGAAATACTTATGATTGACATGAATATTTTTATAAGCTGCAATACTCTACTGCAGCTAGTGAGCGCTCTTTTAAAACAATAGCCAAAATATTTCATGAGGCATGACTAAAAACATCCAATATAAAGTGAACACTAGAAGTATTCTTGGCCATTTTAAGATTAATAGGTTCTTTTATTGAAGTGAGAATGGTAAAGGGCAAGCAGAAGGATTCACTGATTTTTTGCTGCTCATGAAGATTAAAGAAAAAACTTCTGCAATCTTTGGAGAAAAGAAAAGTATATCCCATTTCTCTGAAAGGAATAGAGAGATGACATGCTATCTGAGCAGTGTAAAATACCACAGCAAGGGAGCATGAACCTAAGCTAAGAACTGGCCATTAGAGGAATGAAGGTGGAATTTCTTCACACCAAAAACTAGATAACGTGCAAAAAGATAGCAAAAGCAGCATGCAGAAGAAATTAAATATTTTCACAAGCAAATTAAATAGCATCTGAAAAAGGAAGCTCAACACAGTTTTGCATCAAAAGAAAGATCAAAGTTTATGCCCGTTAGCTTCCTTACATGTGAGCATTTCTGTCATCCTAATCAATTAACATTGTTAACAATCAATTAACATTGCTAACATTCCCCTATTTTCTGAAATCCATGCTCCTTGCATTAACTAAATTTACATGAAAGTTTCATTCTAATGTTTCTAGCTGAGATATGAAATCAAGTCCTGGCCACTTTGGACGGTCAAAGATTCAGTGCAATTCTTAGAAACAAACAGGCACGTAATCTTGGTGTCCTAATAAGATTTTAATTCTCAGCAATTGCATTCTATCCTCATAATTTACTCATTCACTTGAAAATTAATGATTACATTTCTTCCTAATATACTTCAATTGTTGTGTCCTATTAGATTGTTGCTAGGTGTCTGGGTGGCTGTATGACTGCACTTGATAAACAGACACCTATATATTGTTCTAAATTTATTAACTTAAAACTCTTAAATCTACTATTTTAGACTCTTCAGAAATGAGAAATGCTATTTATACATATGGTTGCTGTACACTAATGGAAAACATTTTGTGAAGCAGACCAGCTACAAACAGCCGTGTCAAAAAATATGTCCTAAGGCTTATTATTAATGTATCAGCTAGCATAAATCACTGTAGCTCCACTGACCTCAGTGAAACCATGGTGAATTTACACTGAGAATATAGCTATGTAAAGCTACATCTTCTTTTAACACTGTACAATGGAAAATGCATTCAAAAAGGATAGAATATTGCATTAACATAATATTTGAGGAATATTTCAGCTCACAGAATTAAGTGAAAAGAATTCCATTACAAAGCTACTACTAGTCTCACCTTTCATTTACTGCAAGTGCTTTGATCCTTAGGTTTTTAATTAAATAACTTTTCTGACTCCATTGACACATTTAATGTTTTTATATCTAGTTAGAAAACTGTCCACTCCTAAATATTTAATTTGACAAACGGCATTTCAGAATACATGGTAGTTTTTTTGTTTTCTTGATTGTTTGCTTTGGGGCAGTTCATTTGGTGGGGGCTTTTTTGTTTGTTTTGGGCGTTTTGTTGTGGTTTTTGTCTTTTTTTTTAACAAACCAATGCCCAGTTTTGCAGTGCAAGCTCCATGCACAGATGGTTTAACAGGACCAAACCCTAAATTTGTGTAAGAGTAAAAAATGTCTGTAAAACAATGTTAATTTTAAAATAACACAGATTGGATTCACAGTATGGTGAAATTATAACATAGCTCAAAATATGAAACAGGGCCAGGATTCCAGTAACACAACATGTGAGGACCTTTTGTCTGCTGGCTGGTATCACATCCTGAGACAACTTTATGTTCAAGATTTTTTAAAGAGACTTCAATAGAGGCTTGATATATGGAACAATAGCAGGATATGGCCTGTAACTAGTAGAAACAATTACTGTTCTCAGACATGTGCAAGTTAACTTTCATTAACTTTATTGGATTTTGCGCACACTTTCTGGCCTAGATTCAGAGCTGCATCTAATTTCTCCTGGGGACAGCTGAGACAGGGAGCGAGCTGGAGAACAGTAACTACTATGTCCAAGCATAATATGCTGAGAAAAACTCACATGAGCCTCAAGAGTACGATAGACCAGTTGGGGAATAACGTAAGAAAGTAATACAGGCAAACCCACTTTCTTCCCAGTTACACCCATAATGCCTTTTAGGCTGCAGGGCAATGGAAGAGTTGTCTTGCCTGTCTCCACAAGGGGTGGAAATTCCTTAGACCAAAGGAATTCTCAGCATGTAAATTCTCCAGCTTCATGGCAGGCCCATCCAAAAAAGATCATTATGATGGGAAGATACAAAGATAGAATTTAACCTTTGAATTTTGGGAGATGTAAGTACAGACTCTTCTTTAAATAATAACTAACTAGAATAATAACATCTTCATTAAGATGCTAGCTGTTCACACAGTTCAATTTTTGGAGTATGGTTTTTACAGAATTAACTGTGATATAATGTTTCCTTTAGTTCTAAGAAATTGGAAAATTATGTATTTTGAAAATAGGGCTTTTATTTCCCTTTCTTTCATTCCCTAGCTCTGGCTTTTCTATAGTATCAAGCATAAACTACTTCCCTTCATTTTCAAGGCCCATTACCCACCTCTTTCATATCTTTCCTCAACTGGCTTTCTTCACCTATTACTTAAAATTCAAACACTTCCATGATTTCTGATAGTTTCCCCATAAATACATGCAATGTCACTTTAGGCCACATCTTCTCATTTTTTCACCAGTATTGTCTAAGCTGCCCAAGGCTATTAATTCTCAGTTTTTTATAGCCACTCCAATAGGCCAACACAGATTTTTGTGCAGGCCTCTGATAAACCAGACTGGAGAACTGATTTGGCTGAAAAATAATCGAGGGAAAAGAATAATTGTTTTTCAGCTTGATCTTCTGCTTCACATCTGCACAAACATCTGTATGAACACAACAGAACGGGTGGGACAGGAAAGAGAACAATTAGCTGAGGTAGAGCTGCTTAAACCAACTACTACTACTGCAGAAATACATGTGGAACCACAGCCTAAACGTGCTATTTTAAGGACCGTTTTAAATCCTTCACCTGTCACAGCGCCTATTAAAAGAATTGATACTAATAGGGCAAGGATTATATCACTCCCGCTTACCGATGCAGCTCAGTTTTGGCTCATTGTTTCCTTGCTCTCGTTTTCTTGTCTTGTAATTAGATTGTAAGATACTGAGAACATAGATCATGTTTTGGCCTACTTGAGAACAGCCTGACTTCTACTATAGTCAGTGCAAATCTTACCTCCAATTCAAAAGGAATTCGATCATGTCTGTTAGGATACAATTTCTCCCAGAGGATAGCCATTCTGATTTTTTTTGTTTAAGAAGGGCAATCCTTCAGAGCAGCTAAGGATCACTGAGAAATCTCTTTCTGCAAATAATTCTATTTTTTTTAATAATCATTTATCTAACTGTTTTTTTCAAGAATCACGGGTTGTGATTTTTAATTAAAAAATTAATTTTAATCTCTCACTTGTAACAAGTGACAATTCTAAAATCACTGGGGTTTAGAACATGAGGTGAGCAGTAGTGTTAAACAGCTGGAGTCATAAAGGCGAGCTACATCACACCTAAATTAAACTGATCTAATTGCACTACCATACTGACTCCGTTTGTACTGCTAGAAGAGTTTGGTTTTTATACTGTGTTCACTCAGTACATTTAACTACATATGAGGCACAGCATAGCCATCAACCGACAGGAGAAATCTGCTAAAGTTAGCAAAATACAGAAGTACTATATACGTGAAAGAACTGAGCAAATTCAGGGCTCCTTGTAATAAGAAAACTAAAGGTCCTTGAGACCTCACTGAAGCAACGGGCCAATGAAACAGATGTTGCAGTTAACTGAAGCTGTCTTACGCAAAGAATAAACTCTCCTTCAAATATAAATGGAAATTTTCCATTGAGCTATGAAAAATCTTTTGCTAGTCTGCAGTTCTCTCCACTTCAAGATACTGACAAAAATATTTAATAATACAATTGTGTTGTCCTGATCCCACTAAACAGTAATTTCCACACTTGTGTTCGTATATTTGCTGTTGTCTCTACAAAAGAGATTTGGCATACATTACATTGCACTGAGGTAAAATAGGAGTACAACTATAGGCAAGTACAGCAAAGAACATCTGCAGAACTGGAAAAGTAAAGATTTTAATGAATAAGAAATATATTTAATTTACCCTTTCATTTATGGACCATTGCAATACAATATTTAATCAAAAAGCGATGGCTGTGCACTATCAGTAGTCTTGATACTGCATAAGGATATCAGTCATAGCCCTGAGACTTACACTGAACCATACAAATCTCTGTCCCAGTCGTGTGAACGATTTATATTTGTGTCTGTATCATAAGCTTTTGCAATTACTTTATATTTTTACAAATGTTGGTGTTAAATAATGTAGGAGAGTAAAAAAAATTAGAAAAAGCCAGAATTCAATACCTTGTGAAACTATTTTCCTAAAAGCAACAGAAGGTGTCACTGCTAACTGATTTGAAACAAATGAATCCCATAAGTGGAAAACACTGCCTTTGTTTTGAAAGAAACTTGAAAGTCGTTTAAGAGAGGAGAACTGAGTTCCCTTCTCAAGTATTCTCAAGCTCCAAAGATAAACATTACATTTGAAAATGGAAAAGACTGCTTTACACCATCTAATTTTTCTCCTTTCTGTTTGCTATTATTCCCTGCAGCTGTTTCACCTCAGGCTATGATTCACAGTCCAAGCAAGAGACGTTTAGGCTAGTATTTGAACAGAAACCCTCAAAGGGCTTTTTAACCCATTAGTATTAGAGCTCTAGTAACTGGGTATTTTATCTTCAAATCCAAGATAATTCAAAATCCATACAAAATTAAGACCATGAGGATGCTGGAGAAACTATTTTTAACAAGAAATGTAAACTTGAATCTCTTAAGTAGTTTGCAACTGTGAAAACTTTCTGTAGAGTGCACCTTAGCTTGGATAATTACTGTCTCCCTGAACTCGAGAAATGATTTTAACCCTATGCAGCAGTCCTCACTCCCTTGTCTTTCTTGATATTGTTGCCATTCTATGTTAAATAGCTGTTACATCCCATGCCAGAGATGGCTGCATAACACTGATGGGTGAGATGTTATTTTCTAAATATATATACATTCAGTTTTTGAAGTACTTTATAGCCGTTTGCAAGCCTCTCCATAAATTCAGATATATCTATATGTGAGGCTAATATAAAACACATTTCCTCCCCCACCCGGGTAGCTTGGTAGGATTAATTTTAGATGCCTGGGGCAGTGCAGGAACTCACATCCTTTTCCCTCCGGACTTCCCTTCCCTAGAGGTCTCGCCGTGAGGAAGCCTGGACCGCGGGCACCGAGGGCCGTGGTCTTGCAGGGTCACGCACGGCTGCTTGCCCTGTAGCTGAGGGCCTGCGCTCTGAGCTGCTGTTTATCAGATGCGAAGTAATTGCCAAAGCTGTAATTAAAAAAAAAAAAAAAGTATATATATAAAAAGCCCGTGGCTTTTATCCATCATAATTGAATGTTTAATAAGTGCATCCAGAGCTCCCAGCCCGCTGACTCCAACGCAGCCCCTCGCTTTTTTTCCCCCTCCTCCCTTCTCTTCCCAAGAGAAAGGCATCTCAGGTCACTTGAATTATTTAGCGGGGTGTTTTTAAGCATCTCAAGGGCTTTGCTTCTGCCATGCGGCTCCAGCGGAGCTCGGGTTTGTGGGTTTATTTTTATTTTGTTTTATTTTATTATTTTTTTTTTTTAGCACGCGGGGTGGAGTTGCTCCACTTCCCCGGCAGAAGGAGGAGAAAAAGCACGGGGGGGAAGGCGAGAGGGGTGGCTCGGCGTGTGGAGGGGAGGGGAAAGGCCGCCAAGGCCCCGCCGCGGCCGCCACACCTGCGGGCCGCGCTACCCCCTCAGCCCCGGCCCTGACAGCCAGGGCCGCTCACCGGGTCGCTCTAACGCAGCTCTCTCTGTCTCTTTCCCCCTCCATCTTCTTCTCCCTCTCGTTCCTCATTCATTCTTCCCCCCTTCCCGCCCCCTCCCCGTTGCAGGCGGAGCGAGCCCGGCAGGAGGCGGAGCGGGCCGCCGCACGTCCCCCGGCCGGTCGGCCGGCCCCCCCGCCATGGGTCGGAAGCGCTGCGTGGGGGGAGACGGCTCCAAGATGGCGGCGGGTTGCTGCGGGGTGAAGAAGCAGAAACTCTCCAGTTCCCCTCCCTCGGGCTCGGCCGGCCCGGGAGGCGGCGGCAGCGGCTCCCACTGCGGCGGGGCGGCGGCGGCGGGGGGCGAGCCGGGGGCGCTGCCCCCGCCGGGGGGCCCCCGCCTCAACGGCCTTGGGGGGCTGGCGGGGGGCGCCGCCGGCTGCGCCCTCTCCCCGCCGCTGCCGCCCAGCTGCGGCGGGGGCCCCGCCGGCCTCTCCCCGCCGGCCGCCTCGCTGCTCTCCTCCCCCGGCGCCGGTTCCGGCGGGCCCGGCTGCAGGAAGATGGTGGTGTCGGCTGAGATGTGCTGCTTCTGCTTCGATGTGCTCTACTGTCACCTGTACGGCTACCAGCCCCCGCGGAGCCCCCGCTTCACCAACGACCCCTAGTGAGTATCGCCGCCGTGCCCCGGCTCCCCCGCCCGGCCGTCTCGCCCCCCACCTTCCACGCCACCTCCCGGCCCCTGTCCTCGCCTGGCCCCGCACGGTCCGCCTTGTCCCGGGGCCTGGCCCGAGGGCGCCCCCGCCCCGTGGCCGTGCGGGGAGCCGCGCTGCCCTCCCGCCCCCGGCTCGCCTCAGGGAACGCCGCGCTGCCCCGGGGGCGCGCCGCCGGGGAGCCCTCCTGTGCGTGGGACTCGCTTGTGGCATCTCTCCCGCGTTCCCTGACTCCCCTGGCCGGGTCGTGGCGGTGCCTGCCCTGGCAGTGCCCTCCTGCCCGGAGCTCGCCTTTGTGCCAGCACGGGCTCCATGCGGGACTGTGTCTGACTGCGGGCACTTCACGCAGTCAGTGTCTGCCCCCCGCTTTCTGGTTTGCCCTCGGTAATGCCTGAGCAGACTGCTTCCGTGCTCGTTTCACCAGTAGTCTTTACTGGGACCCCTTCGCTAGGCGGCCTCTCTCTGTCCATCTGTTCTGCATGGGCCTCTGCTTCACCCGTGTTGGATGGTGAGTACCCAGTGTAAGAGACCTGTCGTGCGAATCCCGGGTTTGTGAGCACTGGTGTACCGGGACGTTCCCTGTGCCAGGCACTCGTAATGCTGCTTTGGTCTCAAACTGTGCGGAGTCCTTGCTTTATAATGACCCCTGAAGACCACCCAGCCTTAGGCATCCCAATTCCCTGAGTAATCCACCACATCAAATTCCCAGAGTTTTGAATGGATCACATAAACACCTGTTACTCCCATCCTCGAGAGCTTCCACCAAGGGCCTGCTTCGTTCCCATCCCTGGCCGCTCTTGTTCAGTGTTTGTCTCGAACCTCGTGCCCTCTAGCCTTGGGAAGCAGCCTGCCAGGACAGCGTTGCCCAGCATGTCGGCACCTGCCTGTGCCGGGGAACCGGGCGTGCTGTTGTAGCTGGAGTTCAGACACTTCAGGGAGTAACTTTTCTCTGACAGGAAGTTACTTCCTCTCAGCTGGGATGAGTTACTGAGTCGCTGCATGCTCCAAGTCTGTTTGAATGCAAAGTTAACGTAAGGGGTTGTTGGAATTTAGTTTCCTCAGTTTTACTTTGCATTTAAACGGGATGGAGCTCATGTGGTGTGTTTCTAAGCTTCAGCTGAGACTCGAGTACGTTGATCCACCAGAGTGCATGCCATTTGTTTCCTCTTATGTATAGCATGACTGTCAAATTTGTGAGAACCCATACTTTACTGGTACTTAATACAGTTTTTTGTGTCTGTGTTCTAGACCCTCGTGCACCCTCACCAATGCAAATGGTTATCATGCAGTCCATGTTTCATTCATGAGATGTAGTGTATGCTTCTCAGTGTTTAAAATAATGTAATGTATTAATGATCTTATTTGGAGTCCTTGCTGTTCTAACACCCAGGATCTATACATCTCTTGCATACTTTCAGCTGCTGTCATGACAACCCAGCTCTGTGGATTCCTACTTAACCTGCCACCCCAGCAAGTCTTCCCTATATGCTCTTCATAACTCCTATGTGATTACATCAGAGTACCAATAATGAAAGGAGGGCAGGGAGACTCCACTGTGAGTTTCTTTACCCAGGTCTTTTGTAAATCCATGTTTGTCCTTTTGTAGATACCAACTGTTTAGGAATCACTGCTCAGAGTAGCCATTTTGCTTTGCATTGTCCTGTATCTGTTCTCCATCCCAGATGACTATAGGTTACAGCATCAGCTTTGTGCCGTTTCACTCTTTCATTGCCGTAAGAGGGCTGAATTCTGTCCATGTCTCTCTGTAGCAAAATATTACCTTCGTGTTGTTATGTTTTTTAATTGTATTGCAGAATGTTTTGTTGATCAGATTAGTGCTACTGTCTCTGTTTTATTAGTGGAGGAAACTGAGGCAGGGCTGAAGATCTTGTCACTGAAATGTTTTCCAGTAAGCACTTTGATTCCTCTTAGTAACCAGTAGATCACTTCACCATCACTTCACCATCACTTCACCTTTCTTCTCCCACTTCTTACTTTAACAAGAACACAATAGCAGATTAAGTAAAATGATTTGTATTTTTCTAAAATTCATATGTTTGCTTAAAAGTTCTTCAGGTTTAGTTGCTAGACCTGGTGAAAAGTTGCTACGTCAATGGACTTCTGAAAATGCTACTGCCATTAAAATCAGTGGTATCATTGATGCTTATTCCCATGCTTGTGCTAGCGTGCCCAGTTGTACAGACTGAGAAATGATCTAATCGTAATTTTATTTTTTCCCCTGGTTAGTTTTCATGGAGACTGGTTTCCTCTAGATCATTGCATGGCTTCACAAACACTTGTGCCTGCACAAGTGTGAGGTGGGAATAAGCAGACAGATGGCAGAACTGCTGCTTTCAGCAGCCTTGTGAGCTGATTATGTTTGTGCAGTTGGGGAAGCAACTTTGAAAAAGTTGTTCAGTATACATGTGAAATTCTAGGTCGGTGAATAAATGGCTCCTGCTAAGTGTTCAGAGGTGGCATGACTTCTGGTATTCAAAAGATTTGCAGGCAGTCTTATCGATAACTGGGTAGCTCACAAAGGTACGGTAGTGTTTTTGAAGCTGAGCTTCTTCCTATACAGCAAAAAAACCTGAATGACAACTGGCATTTTTCAGGGAACGTATATTGCAACTTTTTGCCTGGAGTCTTTTGGAGGTTTTATCCGTAAACCAAAATATCTGTTCTAAGAGTAGTAGTCTAAAATAAGAGTTTGTATGTGAATTGGGTTTTTTTAAAATTACATTAATTGCAGGGAGGATGAGAGACAGGTATGTTCATACAAGCATGACTCATTCCTTGCAGGCCTTTCAACAATGAAACTGGGCATGATGAAAGAAAAGCAGGTGGCTGAATCACTTGGACAAGGGGTTCTGGTGTCTTTTGTTCTGGTTGTCTTTTGAACAAAACCTGCATATGACACCTCCGTATTTTTGTAGCTTTTTGATGCCAAGCTGAGGACCATGGCAGGGCTCAAAGGGAAGGAAACTTGGAGCAGTTTGTAGAAATGAGACAAAATAACAGTTTTGAAAGGGTGTGGGTTTTGGACTCTGGCCCATAATGGATGAAATAGTTGGCATTTTCAGATCTCGGACTGTAGTTCCTGAAGCACAAGGTATGGAGTGTTGGTCAAGGGTGTTGCTGGGGAGCTGTTGGGTTAGAGAGAGGGACTCGTTGAGTCAGAGGAAGATGGCTGGAAGTTACTGAATCTGCCCAGCAGTGTATCGGTGGGAATAGGCTCATCAAATCTTTCCAGCACAGGCTTCCCCTTCTCTTGTACGGCTTCCACTGATCTGCTAACATTTTACTCTGTCGCTGTCTTAATGGAAGAGTTTTCTTCTACCTCTAATTTCACTTCACTTTGACTTGATCTCTAAGCCACCCCTTCCCTTCTTCATGGGGTATGTTCTACAGAGTGTGCTTTTTCCCCCTTGCTTTTACTTGTGGTGGCTTTCAAACCATAGGTTTGTAAGGAATGTAAAAATTATCCTGCAGGTGTGGAACCTGATACAAAGTTTGAAAATTGCTGCCCTAGATGAAAATTGTCACTTATACAAAGTGTCATGTAGACACTGTTTTTGAAATCAGTTTGATGACTAGAATTATGGAACACTGCAATTGATTAAAAGCAGTTTAAGAAGTGGCAATAGAAATAAATTGTAAGGGTGGATGCAGGAACAGTTGTAAAAACATTTTACCCCATTCATTTAGGGAGAAGGGAAAATAAGTAGCCTTTTTTTCCTGGTGTTTTTTTTTTTTTTACCTGACAAATTGCTCACATCCCTTTGTTTCCTTTCTGGTTTGGTCCTGTGCAACACACCCAGTGCTCCCTGAACTGTGGAAACAATACCATGTCCTGCCTTCCATTGTGGAAGTGAAAAAGGGCCGCCCACCAGTGCGAAAGGGCTCAAGGTTCACACTTCTCCTGCTGTATTTCTTTTAGTAGGAAAGTGCTTGAGCAGAAGTGCAGGCGTGCACAAGAAGGATGGGAAGGGTAAGCGTGTGAAGAGGAATTGAGTTGGAGCTGTGCTGTGGAGTAGGACCAGGACTTTTCTTCTTAAAGATTCTCACATCTCTGCTCACCTTAGAGACTTTCCTTGGTGCACAGAAATCGCCATTCTGAGTTTTTGATCCTGCACAGTGTTTGCCTCAGGCTTGTCTGCTTGTGTACTTAATTACAATGTTGACATCTTCGTGGGGAAGACATTGCATGGCTATCCAGCAGGTTAACTCATTTGCTGGTTGTTTGCTTCTTATAGTTCATTCCTGAAGGTTGCATGCAAGTGGACAGGATCATTTTAGTGGTGACCACCCATACTTCACATGATTTGTGAGGCAAATTGTTTGTTCTGCTCCTGTCGTCTGGTAGGTGTTAACCAAGAGCAAGATTTTGCAGTTGGAATTGCTGATGCGGCCTGTGCCCTGCTTCCTGTCTGGCTGAGGAGCTCTTGGGAAAGATGTTTATATTGAGTGCCTTGCATCAAATGCCTAGATGATGGCTTGCTCATATCCTTTTCATCTGGCAGAGGGACTGGCCAGAGGCATTAAGTGGAGCGTATAGCTGACCTGTGTACCTGTGACAGATGCGGTGCTGTAGGGAAGCATCAGACCCCCTGTGCCTGTGTGGGCTGCCAGCCCTGTGCACACGTGGAGGCTCCAGCCATCGGACAGAAGCAGGTGATTGCAACCACGTTCTCTGCCACAGGAAGAATCTGTATGGCTTGACCAGCTTTTGTGATTGAAGGCCTCTGGATTAAAATAGTTGGACTAGATGATCATTGTGGGTCCCTTCCGACTGAAATATGGTATTCTAAATATTTTCTAGGCAATATCCAGTCTTAACCTGAAGCCTCAAGTTTCTTTCTTCGTTGATGACTTGTAGTGTTTTGCAGCAACTGTTCCATTTGGCTACAGGACAGAGATACAGATATTCTGTGGTGTTGACATGCCTGACCTTTGTATTTCATTATGTTTTAAGATCTAAGATCTCTCACTTTACATATTCTAGAAGGGTATGGGGTAGCAGTTCTACACTACCTTAATTCTTTGTTAGTGAAGCTTGGAGACATTAAAATTCAATACAGTTTAAAAATGTGGAGCTAGCTAATCTTGTGCCTGTTAGTTTTCACGCTCTCGAAGAAAGTTGTGGGTGTGTACATGGGCTTACACATACATATGAATAAAAATTTTACGGCTTGCAAGTTCATAGGATTACATGCTTTTTCTCAATTTTTTTGTTTCTTGGCTGCAGCCCAACTTCCTTTTCATTTCTACAATTTATTGTAATGTTTAAAATTGGAGCCTTGTGCTTGACTCCTTGCTTGCCTTGGTATATGTTTCTTTACAAGCATTTTTGCGAAACTTTTCCTGGAATCTTACCGAGGTATGAATTTCATATTGTCTTAAAAAAACCCCGATGTTCTTCCTCCACAATCCCTATTCAGTTCAGCTATACCAATTGGCATTACTATTCTTGACATGAGAAGTTTGAAATTTTGTTGTTTCTCTGCAGGACTTAGTTGTAGGGCAGTGGAAACTTACTCGTGTGGCAGACTCTGTGTAGTAATTTGTATTTATTGTCACACTCAGTAACATTACACAACAGCTATAATGATTGCTTGGTTGTGGCTAAATATCAATGCCAGTCATAAAACAAAAAAGATGTCAACAAAGCATGCAGACAGGGAGGTGTTTGCTGGTGTCTGTGTGTCTGTCTGACTTCGTTCTGATTTTGATGTGTATGTAATAGTTTTGTATAAGCTTCTGTATTTTCTTCTGACTTAACACGGTCATTACTGATGAATATCAAATGTTGGAACATGAAGTGGTGGTTCTTTCAGAGTGGCATTCTGCAGTAGACGTTTTTAAAATACAGTGCAGTAAAAAGATGTGTATTTTGGCTGGTGTTGGCAGTGCTCAGCAGGGAATTCCCAGCATATTTGAAAGCAAGACTGGTGAATGCATATTGGTACAGCAGAAGAGGAAAAAGGATAAAGCTGCATGGTGTCAGAAAGAACTTACCTGTGGCAGTAGGTTTGTCTTATGGTATCATTGGTGAGCTGAGTAAGTACTGCTATTATAAACTCTAAATTAGCCGAACTAGAATTTGAGGACTTTTTCCTTCATAAGCTCATTTCAGTGAGTGGTTCTTATGTCCAAATGAGGTAGTTTATATTAGTACAGGAGATCACATCACAGACAGTCCTAAGGATGGACCTTGGTTAATTTCTGCAGCTAAAAGCAGTCTCCACAAAGTTATAATAAATGCCCTGATTCACTGCAATATTGTTTTGCAGCAGTAATTGCTCTACTACCCCTTGTAGGGTGAGGAGTCGCCAGCAGCCACCTCTCCCTGTGCCGTCAGTCTGGTCATTCATTTTTATTGCCTCCTTTATTTTAGTTACATCATATCGTTTGTCATGTTTTCTTTTACTCTGTCTTGTACTGAAGATAACTTCCTGTTATTTCTGTTGATTTTGAAAATTCAGATTTTGACGTTGTATTTGACGTTATATATTCCTATTTAACCTGTCTGCCTGTGAGAAAAATATGTTTTGGGTCTGGATTTGACTTCTTTCGTGTGTATACCTAATATTCTTTGTTAGAAATTGTTGAGAAGTTACTGATTTAAGATTGCAAATGTTTTATTTGGAGTTACTAAAAGATTGCAAAGCTCTGCCTCTTCTTCAGTTGTGAGTTAAACATATTGTTTCTTGTGACACGTAATTGTAATGCTATCTAGCATTGAATACAAAACCACAAGAAATCTAACTCGCTATTTTTGTCGTATCTGTTAAGAAACAAGTAGATGTAATCTAAGTGTATGGACAGTTCTGTTATCAAGCCCTAAATTTCCTTTTTACTGCTCATCTCCAGATAGATAGGGAGTAGTTACCATTGATGAAAACTAAGAGATAACCAGGAAATAAAAGTTTGGAAGACCGAGCTAGCTCAGTTTGCTTAGCTTACAGATGTAGGCTGTGACCAGTCAACGAATGAGATGTATATATCTAGTCCATAGTTTTTGCTTCTCTCAAAACTCATGCCATAATTAATGGGACACGCTCATTACGTCAAACTGTCTATTTCTACATTAAGTACTTGTTTACAGTTAACTGCAAGTTTTCCATAGCATCAAATTATTGTCTTCAGAAGTAGAAGTGCTAGTATGCTAATATAGAAGTTGTTTGAGCCATTTCTGTGGTAAGAGTCTCTCTGGAAGGTACGAAAGATGCAAATTATTTAAAAATAATAGTACACTCGTCAGAGTTTGGCCAATACAGAAACTGTTGCTAGGCTGGAGTCCAAAACAAGTCCAGTCAGGCCCTGACCCTCATTAGCAAAGCATTATGAAAATGCTTGATCTTTTTTACTATGTTTATGCTCCTACAGAGTGGGGTATTGTATTGGTACTCAGTTTAGCATTGCAAAATTTGCATTTAAAGAAGAAGATGGGGCAGCAGTCCTGCAGTTAACTCACAAATTCTCAAAAACATGTCCTTACTAACAAAGCATGTTAGGGAGCGCAATAGCTATAAAATGGAATGTAGCTGTTAAGTTGGTCCTAGAGCTGCATTCAGATAGCACCTAGTTAATAATTTGAACTTGGTTTGATACATTATCTAGATTTCCTTACTGTTTGTTAGTGCTGTGGTGTATGCTGACTGACCAAACGCTGTGGTGTCAATATCTTCCCTGGGCTACTCACATGACCTTTTAAAAAGCCCTTCATTTTTGTAAACAGGGTTCTTGGCAAAAGGGGTCAGTGTAAAGGGCTTAATTTGTTATGTGGGATGCATCCCTGCTCCATTGGCCGTAAACACTTATTCAGTGAGATATTTGTTGGTTTGTCCCATCTCTTCACTCGTGCTGTCCCCCAACAAACTGCATGCGTGTTTCTCTGCCTTATAGGATATGCCTTTAATGTTTGTGACCTGACTGGGCTTTGATAGCTTCCTGGAAGGCAGTGCTACTTGTGAGTACGTGGATATTGCTTTGCCGCACTGAGTACTTGCAGCCAAGGTTATTAAAGTGCTAATTTCATGAGAATGACATCTTATGGAATGCAGAACAGCTCTGCTGAGTTGTGGCAAGGTCACCGGGACAGCAGCCATATAGAGATGTGTATGTCTTCCCAGAGCATGCGTGCCTTTCTGTCTTACAGGGAGGGATTCCTCAGAATCCTTAATGACACAAAAATCTCATTTTATGCCCCTCTTCCCGTTACCTTGAACTCTGTAGCATTTTTGGCAAGGCCGTGCCTAGGGCTGTGGTGTTTGTAATATATGAGCCATAGATATACTCCGTAATTTATCCTTTATCCCTCTGCCAGCAAAGATGTCTCCACTCCAGGCTTCCCTGGCACGTGATGGTTTCCAGTATCTGCGACACCTCCTGCTTTACTGGGTGGTGCTTGTGAGTCCACGTTTGAAACAGAAGAGAAAGGAGGGAAGGATCCTTGTCATAACCCTCTTCTAATCAGCACCGGAATTACTTCTGCTTCATCCTTTCCAGACAGTTAAATCACTTTTCTTGTTTTCCATGTGGCATTTTACACAGAGGTGAGAATTATGTGGATGAAGGTCTAGAGCTCGTGAGTTTTTAGATGTATTAGGAAAGGTAGAAAAAAGTGCATGATCCTCCACTGATGGGCAATATTTTGAGCCACTAAGTAAATCTGATGGCTTCCAGCCCCTTTTCCAGGTGACTGTGGGAACATATGGATTGAGTGCCACACCATTTTCTTTACCCAGTAAGTGAGGACAAGGCTAAGTTCAGCTGCCAGTGAACGACAAGTTGCAAGGCAGTTCATTTTTGTATAAATAAATGTGCTAAAAGATTGACTTCTGGGGAAGATGATGTGCAAGGTAGAGGTCCCTTTTAAGCTTTATAAGGAGAGAAAAAATTTTTTTCTAGTCCTCGGTACTTTAATTTGACTGCCACCTTAAGCAGACAATGGATGCCAGTCAGAAAAGTGTTGCACCAGCCTTCTCTAAGTAGTCTTTCTGCAGAGAGAGTATTGGAAGCTGAGGAGGTGGTTGAAAAACCCACAGAAAAGGTGTAGAGTTGTAGTGAGGAGAGAAGCCCTCTTCAAAGAGTGCTGCAGTGCCTGAAGGCAGGTGAGTAATTAATTGCAAGTGATGTATCGCTGAAGTATGAGGGGGAGCAAGACTTTACCAAGCCACTGGCCCAGATGAAAAACTGCAAGCCAAGTGGTAGAAGGTGTGGTCTTCTGGTGCATTGTTGTACAAGCAGTTATCCAAATTCTGAAGAACCAAATGAAAATGTCTTATTAAAACTAATCCCTTTTAACGTGCTGATAGAATGTGAAATTCTAGTGAGTAGATTCACTCTTCCTTAAGAAATAGGAGCATAGTTGTGAGTCTGGTTCAGTTGAACTGGAACTAAAAAGTAAACAGAGAAGAGGCAGGTGGCAAAAATCTCATGTGTGATACTTGCCACCATAATATCTGAATCCCTGTAAAATACTGGGAATAAGAGTTGAAAGAGAATAAAGGTTAGTGCTGTTCGTTTGGAAGGAATGCTGGTTAAAACATCATTAAAAATGAGGGGTTATAAAGAAGGATAAACAGAATACAAATTACCTTTATCTTATTTCACAGAAAAAAGGTTCAAGTGAGACAAATACTCTTACCATTGTGGTCTCTTTTCACCTCAAGAATAAATTATTGCAGTCTGTTGTGCTTGGACTGTATTTTTACAGAAACCTAAACCACTGCAAAAAGTAGCTCCCAGTAGTGCCTCTTTTGGGGAGAATATGAAATCTGTGTTTCAGGTTATTTGCTGCCAGCTGCTGTTTCTTTCTTTCTTTTTTCCTTTTTTTTTTTTTTTCTTTGATTTTGGAGTATTTCAAGGTGTTAAGATTTTTTACATACGTAATGTAAGTGGTTTGGAATAACCTACTCAGAGACTGCCCACTATCCTATACCATTCTGCTAACTTAAGTGTGTTTTCTTCCTGTTTAAATGCATCATAGATGCTCAGCAGAAGATAAGTCTTATTTGTCATAAGCTGCAAGTAATTACAGTAGACAGGATAGATTAAGATAGAAGATGGTGATGAGCACTCTGCTGCTAGAATATGTTTTATGCAAAGTGGTTGGAAATAAGAAACTTTTGTCCTTGCTAAGTAAGCAAGCTATTTCTGAATGGTTCCTAGTACAGTTTCTGTGAATTTTTGCAGACTGTTTGAGACAATCAGATCTATAGCCTACATAATTCAATGTATAGATTTTTGACAATTTCTGAAGTTTTTACTGAAGTTTTGTCTTGGTTTTAAAAAAAAAAAAATTCCCCCAAAGAAAAATGCTAAGCCATTGAGACATGCTTAGATACTGTTTAATCTTAAAAGTCGATATGCTACAAATTGGATATGTGAGATAATTACTCTTCCTCTAAGCAGCAGTCAGGCAACATAAGCATAATATGCTTTCTTGGTTGTCATTTTAGGTAGAATGTTTATTGGAATTTGTCATGGAGAAGAAAACTAGAGCACTTCAGAATTGTCTGACATTTTGATATTACAGTTTAGTTTTTTGGAGATGCCAGAAACTTCTTGAAAGAGGCCATTGCAGAGAGATAAGACATTGCAGATTGTTCACAGATAAAGCTTGTATTTGTTTTTAAGTGATTGGATTAGTCTGAAAAGAAACAAATAATCTTACAAAAAAAAAACATTGGCCATTGGACTCTGAGTGCTTCTAGGATTTTGCAGGTTCTGTCCAACTTCTCTGTATGCAAGTTATTAGGGGAGTGTGACTTGAAGGATAAGCACTGCGCTGGGGTTTGGGAGTCTTGTGTTTTGTTCCTGGCTCTGTTGTTACGGCAGACGTACCTGGCTAAGGCCCTCAATCTCTCTCCTTTGTATTCTTACTGGGAGAAAAAGAAAAAAGGTATCTCAGCCTACTTTTCTTTGTTAAATTAGTAGTGAGAGGGAGTATAGAAATTGGCTGCTGTTGTGATTGTTCTTTCCTTTGACTGGATTACTCTGAAAGGCGTGCCAGAAGGCCCTCCAGACTTGGCTCAGGGTATTTTTGCCTAAATTGGCGAGTTGTAGGCATACACTTTTTTGTTGTTGTTTTTTCTTCTTTTTCCTTAACTGTTATCCATTATATCTGAAATGAATCATAGTTGTATTCATGTTATCTTAAGTCCATTAAAGGCTGTTGTTGCTTCTCAGTTAAGTCTCAGAATTTTCAATGAATTCCTTTTTTTTCCTTCAGCATAGTTTTCTCTGTTTGGGTACTCTTAGTCACAGTATCCTCCTCCTCCTTTTTAGGCTCCTGGTCAATGAATGCTTTCTCTGAGAATACCTTAGACAGTTTTAAGTTTGCTAGTACAAGTTGTAGACAAGACCTTCCAAAAATCATATTGTGTAATTGTTTCAGCTCTAGACATCCTGCTTGTCCTAGTAGTGTGAACACCATTCTTTTATGGACATTTTAGAACAGAGTAGAGCATACAGTTACCCATTTACTGCCCTGTAGAGCTTGTGAACTACGGTTCTGTGTTGAAACAAGATTCCTTCATTTACTGAATGTTGAAAATTGGAGAGGAGTAGAAAGAGAAAGCAGGGTAGCAAGGAAGATAAAAACAGTGACCCTATAATGATACTTCCCAAAATACTTTTCTAGTCTTCACCTGTGGTTTGGGCTGTCTTGAGTGAAAAGTGATGCTTTTCATCAGTAACCCTTGCTGACACCCCATCCTCCTAGCAATGGGTAGATTCTAATGACATTTTAATGATGCAAAGTTGGGAGGAAGATCAGAATGCTATACAGGAATGATTGCAACGCTCTACAGGGTATACTGTTAGAAGTGGGATGATAATCATTATTTTATAGAGCAGCTTCATGTACTTCAGGAATAATTAAAAACTGATTCTGCAAGTTAGGGGTTTGTTTCTCTCCTTAGTGATTTCCAAGTATTGCCAGTTGACTGCCAATTGTCTCTTAGCCTTTGTTATGCGATGTATCTGTAAAGGGCAAGTTGGCTATTTTAAAAAGAAATTATCAGTAAAAATGGAAAAGTATTAAATACAATTGTACAAGAGAGTGGTTGACATCTTATTTGTAAAACTTGGTTTTACTCCTGAGAGGAGGTTCTGTTCCTCTCAGAAGAAAGACGTTTCTGTTTGCAGACCAGGGCAGCCAGGATGCCTGGAAGAAGCATGAGATCAGCTTGCAAAGGAAGATGAGAAAAGCTGGGCTGCTTTAGAGGATCAGAAGAGATCCTCTAAAGATCTGTAGCTGAGAGGTACAAAATCTGACTGGGTGGTACTGTGTGTGTGTGTATATGTGTATATATATATATACACGCACCAGTATGTATACACACATAGGAGTTTGCGTGTGCATATGTAGGTATATATTGGAAGAGAAGGACTAAGGGACACAGATTAACTGTTTAAACTAGATGCCAGTACTGCCAGAAGATCCAAAGGATATAAAATGACTGCCAATAAGTTTTAGAGTGTAAGGTTTTTACTTACTGGAGCAGTATGGCTTTATAGTAACTTTTAATAGGATTAGTGGGGGCAAGCAATCCAAATAGTTTAGATAGATCCTGATCACTTTATGGTAAGAAATATATGATGTGTTGCTTTTGGTAGTGAACTTAATAGAGTTGATAGTTTAAAAGGTCCCTCATTCTCTCTGAGTTCATTGGAGTGGTTTTGGGCTTTAGGCATCAGTGTGTGGGGGTTTTTTTCATTCTCATGATCCCCCTTTGGAAGGAGACTGATGGATGGCAATTATCCTCATCCCTCAGTGGCTTCTGCTTTGGTAATGTGTTCTAGATTGAGAAATGTTTTGGCAATGAAGTTCTCAAGGATGAAAACACTACTTTTGCCATTGAAAGTCTCCAGTTATCAGGCCATTGTGACAAAGCTTATCTTCTCTATATCATATTATTGTCAGTTTATTTCTAGCTTAAAAATTATTCTTCTGTTCTTTTTTTTTTTTTAATTAACACTTGCAGACATTGGTAAGTTGTTCATGTCTTAACATGTTAGCAGTTAGTAGTAGTTAGTAATGATCCACAGATACTTGTGACAGAAGTTCAGTGCCGTCACTGATCAGCAAAGATCTATCACCATAGGTCCCTTAACTGGTGACACCAATGCTTTTCTTTTCTTTTAAAGGAGAGATTATTATTGGAGAATGATGATGGTAGATTAATTTTAATATCTTATCTCCAAGGGGTGTTAGATGAACTTTCTGTAGGCAGCTTCTGGTAGAAAGTGGAATGCCTTATTTTTGACCAGATTATTTGTTTTAGTGTGAGTTCAGAGATGCCCAAGTTCGTTCTCTCGTTTACCTGTTTAGGTCTAGCAGGATTATTAATTTAGCATGTGGGGTTTGGTGTCTAATGAACTGTTCTTTCCACCCTGCTTTTGGCTTGAATAAGATTTATGTCTTCTCAGGGTGGAAATGAATAGAGGTAAATGTTGGTCAATAATAGAGCTCTGTGGAGGTAATGAATTTGGAGAGTGTTATGTGTATAAGTAATTTTTCACTGAATTGGAACTGAACTATAACTCAGTAATGGTTCATGTTGAACAGGGAATGGGATATTGCTTTCCTGAACGCAGCATCTTTGCTGTTAGTAAGAAGGATTGCCAAAATAAAACCGAAGGAAATGACAATTCATATGGCAAACAAAGTATTTGTTAAGCAGTAATTTTTTTGAGCTAGTGATACTGAAGGCTTTAATACTTGACTTCAGCCAAATAACAAAATGGATTTTGGTTTGCACAGCAATTCATGACAGCAAAGAAATGGAACAGTTTAGGAGCACAGGTTCTATGAAAGGGAGTAACGGGGAGCTGAAATGACAGGCTCACCCTGAGGTATCAGGGGAAGTCGGGGCTTCCACATTTACTTTGAGATGTCAGAAGACTTCAAATTGATAGGTTTTGAAATTGTGGTATGTGAACAACTTTTTAAGCAAAGATGGGTTTTGTTGAGTTTCTCGTTTGGATGTTTTTTTAAAAAAATAAACCCAAACCAGAAAAGTGAGATAGAAGGTGATTATTGCTCCTACAGCTGATAATATGCTCATTATTTATGAGTGTTTTTAAATGGTTGTGCTTCTGTTTCCCCTCATCCCAGTTGAGGTCTCCTCCATCAACTGAAGGATGGCCACTGCTACCTGTGTTTTGGGACTGGATGCGGTTGAGGTAGTGGCAACCTCTAAGGACATAAAACTGGAAAGGATGGTCAAAGGAAGAGTTTGGCCTTACACCTTGAGGTAAATTGCTGAGGGGGAATGTGTCACCTCCCATTCACGGATACGGTCCGGCACAGAGCTGCCTGCTATTGATGGGGTGGATGCTGTACCAGTGGCTGTACCTGAACACGGTCATGTATGTAAATCCATGCTTTAGTTTTCAATAGAACTTGCCAACTACAGTGTAGACCCACCTGTCATAGGTTACCAAAAGAAAAATAGGTGCAAGCCTCCAACTGTAAGGTCTGGTGAATAAAAATTATAGCATGGAGTCTGGTCGGTGAGTGAGATGATAGTTGAATTCTTCTGGTTTAGAAGAGGTGAAAATAGGAGGCCTGGCACCTTGAAGCATTGCACTGAGAAATACAAAAGGGAACAACTTTGGCCTCTCTCTTGTTTTCAAGGAATTTATAGCCTTTTTCATAGTTCTTTGAAAGCCATCTACCATTATAAATGTGTTGATTTTAAATAGTCCCTGAGATGATTGAATCTTTAGTCTTCTGGAATAAAGATACATCTTCAGTGATTTGGCCTTTAGAAACTTCATTGACTAACCAATGTTAATAACAGCAAAATAATACTAGTCTTCAGGTCAGTGTTTTGGTCCACCGCTGTTTTATTTCAGAATAATGACTGAATTATAGTGTTGTGGGATCTGGTTATGGGAGTGAGTTGTTGGGGTCTTTTTGGTAGTATACCAAATAACTATCTCTAACACAACTGTGTTTTTGTCCCAGAGTTGTAGAAGATAGTATTTTCAGAAAACTCCAGTACTGCTTTTGAAAGCCTATATATATTTTGCTGATGCACGATGTAGTTGTAATTTTGTCTTAGCTTTAGAAATGTTGTGTAATTTTCAAAGTTAATTTGAAAATGTAGTTACCATTTTATGAAAGCAGAAAGCTATCTAGTGAATTAAACCAAAACACGAACACACAGGTTTTAATGAGTCAAAATTGAAATGCATCCTGGTTATTTTCCAGTGTTTCCAGGCTGATGAGATGTTTTTTGAAATTCAGTTTTGACATTTGAAGGGATCTTACTGAAGGTGTTCTGTACATATTTATGAGAGACTGTTTGTATTTCATGTGGTGTGTGAGGGAATATTTAATTTTAGAAAGAAATGTTTAAGCTTTGTTGTGGAAACATTGTAGTCTCTTTGCTTGAGGTTAATTCCAGGTCTTCCAGAATTTTGTTTTCCTTCAGTATTATTAGCATTGAATAGCTGACTGTCTTATGCAGTGTATTGGTATCCTCTGAGCCACTTGAATGACATTATAAAACTGGACAATCTGACTTCACTCACATACCAGATCTGTTGCAGGCATAATTAATGGTGTGCCTGTAGGCTGCTGGTTTGGGGAACTAATCCGAGTCAAATACGACTTTTGGAGGAGACTACATGCCCATGGCAAACAAAATGTCCTCATATTTGTGCCCCACACCCTCGCTTGTACTGCTTGCATCGATCAGTGTATGCTTGCTGTGCTGTTTCTGCTTGATAAGTCAGCAGCAGATACTCAAGTGCTTTTTGTTAGGTTATTTTTTTGCTGAGCTGTAAGACTTTTTTTTGCTGAGTCTTTTAGCACGCTAAATGCCAGAGCTGGCTTAAGGGATTGGGTCTTCCCATGCAGTCTGGGAAGAGATGGGACTCTTGCAACCAGACAATATTATTTTTAGGCTGCCAAGAACTGCAGCTTAAGTTGCTTTAACCTGGATTTGTTGTCTGCGCTGAGAATGTAACTGCTCTCCTGGTTGAGACCATTAGCCTACTATTGCCCCCAGCAGTGCTAAAGGCATCAGTGGAGAGAAATACTCGAGTTTCAACCTGATGATTTTTTTTGTGTGTGTGCGTGTTTGTACTCACCTCAGTGAGTTTTTCCAGCTTTGGCTGGATTGGTGCCTGTGAGTACATCTAGAAGCTATGGAGGAAAAAGTAATCACGTAACAGTCTTCCTTTCGTGTATCTGCTGTTAGCAGTATTGCCAGTTGTTTGCCCTACATGTGATTCACCACTCATAAGAACAAAGCTTACAGGGTGGAATATAAGGCTAAACAAGGTTGTGGGTTTTTTTTCTTTTTCTTCTGCTGAGTTCATCCAGGTGTGTCATGATGCTTTTAAGCACGTAGTTGCAAACACTGCAATGTACAGCAAACCTGTGCATCGTGGGTTTAAGCTGGTGAAGTTTGCCAGGAGCCTGCAATGTGTAGCAGAGGAACGTGCAGGCTGTCACAAAGTCTTGAGCCTCTTTTGGGTGGCTGAAGATTGACACTCTTCAAGCTTTTTCCAAAATAATCCTGATTGATCCCTTTCATAAGACTGTCCGATTTTCACCCCAGATACTCAGTGGATCTAGCGACTCAGTCCCCAAATTCAGAGGGATGTGCAAGCTGGCAGCAGCTGGGGGAAGAGTTGTGGTCTTGGTAGGATTTCCATTTACAGAAGTGTGCATACTCTTTCCAACAGACTGGTTGTCTCGGTGCACAGTGATCTGATGTGCTATTACTGTCCATCTGTGGGGATGGAAATCACATTTGCTTTTCTGTAGTGTCAGTCTCTTTAGGGTCTTTTGTGTGCACTGGAGTTACAGGGGCAATTTGTTGCCCAGCAGTTCTTTAGTTTCAGGTTTGGAACTGCCCTGTAAATGCCTAGTCTAGGTGAACTGCGTCTAACTTGTCTGTTTGGCCTAATGCCTCCTCTGTACTTAATTCAAATTGACCTAGTCCCTCTGACCTATATACCGTAAGGATAGGTGTGAAAATCTCCCCGGTTGCTTCACCAGTAAAGACTGGGAACAGAGTGTTCAGTGAGCCTCTCTTCATTGGTGCCATCATCCCTGTACCCCTTTTTCACCTTGGTCTGCAAGAGATCCCACTGGTTTTTCTAGTTGGTTTCCCGCTTTTGATGCGGTTAAGTAACTTCCCAAGGTGCTACCCAAACATTTTTAGTTTGTTATTTACTGTTTACTTTTGACCTACCATGTGTTTTATAATCTCTTCTATTCTTGTTAGGCAAGCTTTTTGGTTTTAAAAGCTGACCTCTGCTGAATGCCCTCCTTAGCTTTCCGATTCAGCCATGCAGGGTGTAGGCTTTTGTTGCTGGGGTTGAGGTATTCTTTTGACTGCTTTTGTTTTCTCTTTTAACTGTGATGAATGTTTTATCTGGTCTTTTAATATAGAATTTTGCCTGCTTTGTGGTGGTTTTGTTTTTAACAGCATCCAAGCTGTTGCAGTCTTTTTGCTGTTTGGATTGCTCCTTTTAGGGTTGTGTGTGTTTGGGTTGGTTGGTTGGTTTGGGGTGTTTTTGAAAGGGGAATGGGTTAGGAGGATTAGCAATTACTTCAATTTTTTTTACATTCTTCCCTTTCTTGAAATTCATTACCCATGTTTTTATGGCCTGCTGTATTCAACTACAGTGTTGAAACAGAATGGCATTGCAGGCACAGTTACAGAGCAGGTTTCCTATCGATATCCTTTAACTAGGTCTTGTGTAGCACTCAAATCCAAACCAAAAGTGTCATCTTTTCATGTAGATTCTAATACTAATTTCCAAGGAAGCAGTCATTACTGGGAGGGGGGGAGATTTCTCTACATGTCATTCTGTTGAGGCACAGAGTCCACTTTATCTCAGGTGATTTCAGTTGCTCAGTTTACTGCCTTTCCTAAACTTGCAACTTCACAATCTCCCTGAAGTGGTAGTGCAATTGATGATACATCTTCATGACTTAATTATGCAACTTCTATAATAAGAAGCTTATTTGGTTTCTCTTCTCCTGTAATACTTGATGCCATTAAGTCTTTATATGTCCTTCACATACTGTGTGATCCCCCACCTGCCTGTTTTATGTCGTTCCTGTTGGAATTTCTGAGCAACCTGGTAGCCTCTGGCATTATACTCTATTGGTTTGTCCTCCTTCCACCAAGTCTTGGAGATACTTGTTACTTTGAGGGTGTCAGGTGAGGCCAAGCATTTGAGCTTCCTGTGTGTTACTTCTGAAATTTCTAGCAGTAGTGTACAAGTGTTTGTAAGTTCCAAAACTCTTATTAGCATGCCAGCCTGGCTGACTCCAGCATGACTAATGTGCATGCATAACAAGTTCTTCCTGTTCCCATCATGCCTAGATCCTTTTCCTCTGTATCGTTGACTTCCTATCTCAGCCTTCTTCTCCAACCTTGTGTGTGGAACTGGCAGTGTTTCAGAAAATAACACCATGAAAATCCTGAGTGTAGGTCTTCTGCCCAATGGCCTGAGCTTACTCTCCAGAGCATCCATCCTTTGTTTCCATACACTACTATTACTAGCGTGGATCCCATGGATTACTGTTTTCTTTGCTGAATCACCAAGTAGTCAGTGTGGATGCCCTGAGAGGTTGCTACCTTTGCATCTGATGGGCAGTGTGCCAGCTGATTGTCAGATGCCACAAATGCAGCTAGCTGTGTGTCTAGTAAAGTTGTCCAATGCCTCTGCCTGCTTCTTCCTAGTCTTTAAGTCTGTCTGCTACACAGAGGATCCCAAGTTCAACAGGACACAGTAATATCAGCTGGAGGGTGGATTGTTTCTAAGAGACTACCTCTAACCTGACTTATGACCACATGAGTGCTTGAGGTGGCAGAAAAGATGCTGAAGCATGGAACAGAAGCCAAGTAGGCAATAATGAGAGCACCTTTTTCAGTGGCATTGCTAGTTATTGATTATAAAACTGCATTGGATTCATACAAGGCAGTGTTCTGCAGTTTGTTTAGGTTTTAAAAACTTATGCTTTTGTTACAGGGGAACAAATCTAAAAACCCTAAACTTGTCAGTCTTCGAGTATGGAAAGTACATTCATTTGAAGCAAAATTACTGTATTGTAGACACCGTCTCTGTGTCTGTATCAACTTGTGTTGGATAAGAGACAGTATAAGAACTCATATCCCAAATGAGGATCTACTTAGTCCTGTGTGTTGTCACCCAGGGATGGCCAATGGCAGATACCGCTGGGAATCCTGTAAAGATGTTGCTGTATCCCCCAGTAATTTCCTATACTGGTGCTAGTGTCTTTGTCTTTATTTGTTGTCTAATTGTATGGTTAGTGACAGCATGCAGTAACCTGCTCAGAAAACGATGCTTTATGTGTTATCTTGATGTCTGAGCGTAACTAAGGCATGTCTGCTGCATACTAAAAATTGGGGCCTCAATTAAATACGCTGGCTCTATGTATTACTGTGTCATTATAACACTAGCTCCTGTTTGTCCCTCTTCCAAAGGGACAATGACTGGACATCTCTCCTATGGCTAACACACTTCTTTGCTCTGTTGCCTAAATACTGAGTGCTTTTTTTGTTCAAGGTTAGTGTGGTTACACTTGATGTTTGAGCAGGTTTGTTCTGTCTTGTGCTTTGCCTCATCTGCTAAAGCAGCAATGTGTCTGAAATCTCCTCCACTTTTTCCATCAATATAGGCTGGTCTAATAAAAGTAATTATCTTTCTTTAACAATCTTATTGCTGTTCCTTTTTATTGAGGCTGTACTGCATGTATTTCTTCTTCTGGGGTGCAGATGTAAGCAGTCGTTGTCCTTGCCCTTGTTCACTGTCCCTTTTGCCTCCTCTTCTCTTTTTGAGCTGACGTCCCTGCATGTGCTCCTGCACATGGAAACAGAGAAGAGAAACAAGCTTGGTCTAAGTTAAACTGGCAAAAGGGAAAGAGATGTATTTTTAACCAGATCAGGTCACCACTCACACATGTTTGTTCCAGAAGAAGAAAGGAGGCTATCTATCTGGGGATGGGAGGGTTGGGTGAGGCTGTTTTTATCTAAGCAACAGCTCTGAACTTCACTATTACTCAACCGTCTATGCAGTCACTTGTGATTTAAGGGGTGCAAAGACACTGAGAGATCGAGTTCATCTCAAGGCGTGATATCTCTGTCTTACTTAAAAACATCCAATGTCCATAGCAGACTTTACTTTCAAACCAGTGAGAATTCCCTGATTTTGAATCATCTTTGACAGTCTTAAAAGTGCTGTCTGTAGAATGTCTCTTCTGTGACAAAAATACAAATTCCATTTGGCTCCAGCCCTGTATTTAGTCTGCCTTTGAACTGTTGTCTCATTGGTTAACTTACATGGCTAAATTCTATACAAATAGTGCAAGCTAGAGTGCATTGATTTAATAGTAATTCTTGTGATCCAAAAGATTAATTTATTCCAGCTGTAGAGTTAGTGAAGTCTGAATTAGAGGGCAGATTCAAATTGTGCTGAGGCTTGTTTTTTAGCTTGTCTTGCAAAGTTACTGTGATCTTCTTCAGACCAGTACCAAAATAATCATATGTTTATTACAATTTTGAAGTTATGTATTTTAAAAACATACAAGTATATTGTAATGTATCTTGTTATTGTATAGTTCTTAGTATTTCAAGTCTCTTGCAAGCTACTGTTATGCAGTGTACCTTTAGAATATGTAGTTTAACATGAAGAAGAATCAATGACTTTTAAAGGAATAGTTTTTGAAGGTTTGGCTGAATTGCAGTCTCTCCTGTCAGCAGACACCTTGGCATATGTTTTGTAACATATTACTGCTATTAAAAAATCCTGTGTAGTTCCAGTTTTTTCTTAGGTTTCTTTAAATATTTCTTGTCCTTTGAACTAAGTTCCACTTAAGCAGAAAACTCCTGTGTGTGTTCATTTCTCCCAGGCTTGGCAAGTTCTCAGTTATTGGCATAAATTTTTCGTTCAGCTGTTTGTGTTGTGCCCTTAGGTGCTTATGTCTCAGCATGCAGTGTGCATTTGGCAACTAACTAAAAACATTTTAAAGGTCCAAACGGATGCTTTTATGACTGTATATCTAGTGTCTTGTATGTATAAAGTGTATAAATTTAATTAACAAAGTTATTTTCCAGCTAAAAGTGCATATATTTCTTTCTACTTTTACTCTTTTCTCTAATATTTAGAAAGAACAATTTGTCTCACAGTTAGTTGAACTGCATTAAAACATGATTTGTCTGTAGCAGGAGAATTCCAGTTACAGCTCTAACAAAATTTTGCATGAAAATTTTAATAGCTCCAACGCCTGTTTTTCACTGCTGTCGTGACTAACTGCATCAGGTAGTATTTCAGCAGAACAAAAAAAAAGCAATTTCTGAAAACCTGGCATCCCTGTTGCTAATGGTCACTGGCAGTTTGGGTAAAACTGTCAAGTAATCAGAAGAAAAAATTCAGTATCTTCCTTGGCAATGAGAACAGACTTTCTTTTAAGGTAGTATGTGTAGACTTTAAAGGTAGGAGTTGTGTGTGAAGCTGCTGTCTGAAATCTATGCAAAACAATATTCTCTGGCTCTTGGTTTGTAGTTAATATGCAGCAACTATTTATGAGAGTGGAATTGCTTGCTCTCTTACAAGAATGGAAATTTTAGTGCCTAGAGAGTGCTTTTTCGCTATCAACTTTCAACACTGATTCTATGCCTGAATCGTCCTGCTGGTGATAGAAGGGGAAGCATTATCCTTGCACCACAAAACTAATGTTTGCTGCATTCTTGCTAGTGACTTCTAAGGAAAAAAATAATCTAGGAGCTGGAGCTATACTTACCTGATTTCTTTAGTGTTGTCTTTGCTATTCTGGGGGCCTTATGCAGCTTTCTAAAATATTTTGCATGTGGTGTTCTTATAACATTTGGGTTTGGATATATTTTATTTCATGGAATTTTAGGAATCCTTTCAAAGCATTAATTGCAAAAAAAAAAAGACTATTCGAAGGAAAATGCTTTCACTGGAGATATTTTTGTCTCTATTCCAGTTTGTAAGTAGAATGATCATGAACTATACATGAAATCTTTGGTACTGAAATAATTTCATCTTTGACTTGAAAAGCTTCCAGTCATATGTTTTTGGGACAACTGTGTTACATCCTTTAAAATGTTTTTCTTTGACATTAGTATCTCTAATTCTGGATTACTCTGTATTCCTTGAGAGGAGATTGTATACCATTGCTGGGGAAGGATAATCAGCACCAGTCCTTTTAAGTGCTTGTTAATTTGAACACTTGTTAATTTGTTAACATATTTGTTAATCTGATTACACTTGAACGTAGGGTACACAGGTTTTGAGCCCATTTATAGATATGGGAGCAGTATGTGTTCTTTAAGTTGTTCACTTTCTTTCAAAATTGGGTGGGGAGGTGGTTTTGGCTGGGACTTACCGAGTTCAAAACACTTTGTATGTAGCCAAAGTCACTTGATGCAAACTATTTATTGGATTAAATGCAGTATTTTCCTGGTTTTTTTCTGTCTACTGCTATGGAATGGAAAATAAAATCATTCAGGGGGTTCTGGGGGTATGAGAAAGGTAGGAATAGCCAGGGAAAAAATACCAGCTTTGCCTTAATAGGTTTTGTTAACAAACCAATAGCTTCAATGTATAATAGTTTGAGTTGATTAAAAGAAGTATAATGTCTGACTAGTAATAAAGGTATTAGGGAAACAAAATTACATTTTTAAAAATGTTTAAAAATGCCCCATAGAAAGTCGTAATCGGATGACTGCAGACTCTGAAATAATAATATTAATAATTTGTAATGACACCGAATTGATTTATTAACTTCATAAAGTCTGATTTTTCTGCTCTGGTTCATAATCGTGCAATTGGGGAAAAACAATTTGCTTAAGTAGGTCAGCATAAATGTGAACAGTTTTATATTGTAAATATACATATTGTTATATAATTTTATTAAATGTTACAGATGATGGCGTCTTAGTAGCCTAAAATACATTGACACTTGTTCTTGGTTGCTTTTGACATTAGAGCAAAAGTTTATCTGAAGTTACAGTCCTTACTGTGGGTGCGTTTAATAAGCCTGTGTACTGGCCTGAAAGATTAAGCATTAGTTTGATAAGAGGAGCTAAGTCTTAATGTTTACATTCCAAAATTCAAAATCCACTTTCTCATAAGTTTTTACTGAGTTTTTAGGAACATGCTGAATGCTCCAGAGGTTTTCATAAAAATGAGGGTTTCAGAATTCATGAAAGCAAGTACCGACCCATTTAGGTAGAAAGGCCTCAACCCGCACTGACTTGTCATGGGCATGTGGAACGCAATAACCTGAGTGTCATTTACTGCTTCTCCCCCTTCTCAAAAGCTGCTCAGCAGAGGGAGATAGATGAAATATGAAAAAGATGTAGGGAGGGTAGAAATGGAAAAGGAGATGGAAAGAAGGGGAGGGAAACGAAGGATAAAAATACATCAACTACAGAAATGAGCACAATGGGCAGAAGAATGAGTTTTGAAGTGTAAGAAGTCTGATGGAGGCAGGAATACACACTTCAGCTGCCAGCTCCCAAATAAACAATTGTTTTCTAAATTTGTAATACCGATGGTATTTGGCATTGAGGACACACAAGTGCCCTACTACCTCCCCTAAGGAGCTGTGTAGAGATGGGCTTCTGTGGCTTCTCTGTCCCTGTCATTCTGGTGCTGGGCTGCCGAGAAGGCTGGAAGCCTGTGGGTTGGAGGGCTCCTGGGCTTGGTGAGAGATGGGAGCCAGCAAGTCCAAACTCACACCTGCTTTTCATCACTTTTACCTTACACAGTATCAACAGTGCACCTGTTAAATAAATTGACTGAATAAATTGTGAAATTGTTTTGGTCATTTATTCCCGCTCTGTAATACCTTCTCATGTCTCAAATTGTGTGAGGTTGGCAATGCTGATCCAAGGGGTGTTATGTGGTTATGGCTTTGTTACAAAACAGTCTACAGTTCAGCAGTTCCTGATCTAGTGCTTAATAAGAGCCAGAATCAACTAGGCTAAGTGCAGAGCTGTCCTATCTGCTTCCACAGGTATGGCAGATAAGCCTGCTAGCCTGAAGGACCTGAGGGATGCCTGTCTTCAAGCTGCATTGCTTCCTCTAGACCTTCTAGGCACCTTAAATGGAAAGAATATATATAAAACAATAAGCCTTCTTAAAAAAAAAAGTTGATTATTTATTGTCGCTAGTGTTTTTTAGTGTTGAAATAATCTATTTGTTTGTTTGTTTGTTCATTTGATTTTGAGGAGCATGTTTGTATGTTTACCTTGCTGGCCAGGGCTTGGATAGGATTAGCAGAAGTTTACAAGATAGAAGTTTAAACCGACTAGTCAGAGGTAAATATGGAAGAGCAGAGGATCATGGTGTACATGATCACAGAAAATACTCTGATAATACCCTGCTGAGGAGCCTTGGCATCGGAATTGCTGTGGTTTAGAGAGGATGTAGCTCCTTGTCCCATTCTGGTAGTTCCTTTCTGCTTAGTTAGCTGCTTTTATTTCAGACTAGCAGGCTCATTCTACTCGGCATTCAGAGGAAGATGAACAAGCTCTTCTTTTTCCACACTGTTCCTTCACTTCCACAGTCTTCCGGAGGAACTGTGAATTTTCTGTTTTACTTCTTGCTTTTTTCTTCCTCATGTCTACTCTCAAATCATGCCCTTCCCTTCCTTTTTTGTGTGGGTGACGGCTTTGTGCCACTGCTCTTCATCATTGCAAAAGAGTATTTTAAATTTGAAATGACTAATGGTTTCCCTGTTGCATGCGTGATTCTGACAAGAAATAGTAAATGTTAAGGCCATGGTAAAGCTGCTGTTGCTAAGAGCGGCAGCCAAGGTGCTGGAATAACCTTGTGGCACTGCATTGGCTAATACTTGGGTCATACTTGGAAAGCTGTCTCTTCCAAGTATGTCTCTTCTTCAAAGCTAGAAGTATCTTGAAGGTTTGAGTTCTATTTTCTTAATGAAAAAAAATATACCCATGCCTGTACCCTTTTTGGCCTAACTGCATAGCATCTGTGCTGGATCCTCACTTAAAGTTGATCTTAATGTCTTGGAAATGCTTTAATGGCTGAAGTACAACCCTAGGGATTGGTGTTCTCAAGTTACTCAATTCTAGATGACTTAATTTAACTTAATGATTTAGCAGCTATCCAGATGTATAAACCTGATATCTGCTGATTGAGATATAAAACTGCTTAATGGTCTTGGGTTTGTGGTGGACAAGAACTGCAGTTGGCACGTTGTTGGAGTGTTGTAATTTAAAGCAGTATGAGCTGATTAACCGGTATGTCCTCTTAGTGTGTGCATCCCCCGCCGTGCCTGTGCAGACACCGTGACAAATCAGTCCCTCATACAAACTCGGTTTATACCCAGTTGAGGTTGTCATTATGGGTGTTTGGGGAAGAAACATTCCATTTTAGAGGAAAACTCAAGTGTCTCACACTAAAACAAGATATATAGACTTAAAGATGCATCACTAACCCTGAGCCATCAGCAAGTAATTAAATGACCTGTATGGAAGGTGCCATCCTGAGGAATTTCCAGATGCCTTATGGCCTCTGGTGCTACAGACCAAGTGCTCTGCCGTTGCCACCCACACCACCCTTGTGGGTTGACAACATTAAAGACCTCTCTTGAGTATAGAGGTGGGTAAAACCAGCTTTGTCCCAAGCTGTGATTCTCTGCTTGTGTAGAACGTGACTTTTAATGTCTATTTTGTTTCTCTGAAGAACTGTAAATATCTAGATCTTTTTTTAGCAGTGCTAAGTAAGCCTACATAACCAACTTGTGTGATTTCTGAGTAGTTCTGGATTTTGTTGCACATAAATATTTATTTTAGCAAAGTGAGCAGCGAAGTTAGGAACATATGTTATAGAAACTCAATTTGTTTCGTGAAGCTGATGGATAGTCTTATGACTTGGAGGGAGAAGGTGCAAAAGAACGACTTTGTAAATACAGAGTAGAGTTTGACTGAACGTCCAATCTGGGAATACCCAAAATTCGTAGACACGCCACCCCCACTCCATTTGTAAATAGATAAATGGTTACTTTTAACTTTTCCTTTCTGGAATCCTGCCCATATTGCCTCAGCTAGCCTAATACAGTATACAAGAACAGCCGCACTGGTCCTGCAGCCAAATGAGCAGCCACATCATCTTGCCATGTTTGTGAATTTATGTCCATTTAAAAAATTAATTTTGGTGTATTGAATGCAATCTTAATTAAGGTGTTGTAGGTTCACCTTAGAAAATGACCTACCAGTAAGCAGTCCTCTTATTTTTAACCCTGATTATGCTGCTGTTTAAACTAGGTTTTCTTAAAATAGTAGCTGCTTTCTGACCTTCCTTAAGATTAGCTGCTTAGCTAAGCAGAACTTGCTAACAAATTCACACCTAGCAGCTCAGGTTTGATTGTGAGGCTGATCTTCCTAGGGCATGTAATGATTTCAGGAAAACCACCAAGTATACTCTATCTGTTATACAGGTAAAGAAAGAAATACCTAAATGTTAGTTTCTGAAATTGAGTAGTTGAAGGAGTTACTCATTTGATCATTTAGGCCAGAGAATAATTGAAAGAATATGCTCTGCCCTCATAAGTATTTAATAACTTTTTCAGTAATTATATATTATTTTAAATTTAAAAATTGCAGATCTAGCTTCCAGCTTCTGAAGCCAGTAGATTTGTGGTGACTGTCTTTGGATAATCGTGTATTGACTGTAAGGAACCTTCTTCATTTACTAAATGTGTTGAAGACGTAATGGAATATAGACTGCTATTAAGAATCTGAGATGTTTCCCACAAGGCAGAAGAATGTTATCACAGAATAAATTTCCTCCTCTTTGGGGAAATCCGTGGGGTTTTTTGATGTGCTCCGGTCTTCATGAATTTTGCTAGATAAGTCATTATCGTAGTAAGTTGGGGTTTTTGTGTGTATGTGTGTAATTGGACACAGGCAGGGTAATTGATTTCAGATGCTTTTCTCAGTACCTAATTCTTTTTCCAATTGTGTAAAAGTAGCCAAGCAAATAGTGCTTTTTCTAACTCATATCAAAATATGTGTTAAGTGGCACTGTAGTGGAAAAACTAGCTTTTTGTTTGTGTCTAGGCTGAGTAGGCTGAAGGAGAAACTGAAGTCTTTAAGGTAAGCTAATTCTAGGAAAAAAGTGATACCCATCCCCCAAAAGTCTCTTTATATTGACTTTCAGAATAGGAGAAATCTTATCCATGGACTTTTCTAAATTTTCAGAGCCCACTTTGAGCTTGTAGATAAGTTGCTGAAGAAACTGGCTTCTGTTCCTGATTCAGAAAGTGCTTGCACGCTTAAGTAAATGTTGAGTACCACATTGAACCTTGGTGAAGCTACTCGGTCTTACATTCTTTGAGGCAATAAATTAATGCTTTCTGATCTTTAGAATATGGTTAATGTTACATATCACTTTTTCTCTACTTACTTCTGTAATAGTGCGACATAGAAGGAAACATGCAGAAGTGTAAGATGAATGTGTTTTTTCTCAGATGTTTCTTTTTCCCTGATCCTGAAGATTTCTAATGACAGTTGTCTCTCCCACAATTTAACAGATAGTTTTGTGTGTGAATTGTCCCTTTGTTCTCTTACATTTCATCATACAAAATCAGAAAATGAGTCTACAGTAAACATCAGGAGGCCATTTGGTCTTGTCTCTTGTTAAAGGGCAGAATCAAATGTATTTACAGTATTGCTGGCAGTGGTCTGGTTTTGGAAGCTTTTGAGGATACACTGATGATGGCAGATGTCTTTCCTCCCAGGCAGTCAGTCCCAGCATTCATTTCTTATCACGTGGGTTTTTTAAATTGAATGTTTTACAGTTCGGGTTTCTTAGCTTCTGCTGCTGCCAGATGTTCCTCATAGTCTCTGCGTTAGGTAGCTGGCCAACAATTTCCTTATCTTTCTTCTCATAAAATATAGTTGATTTTCCTTCATACTTATTAATATTCATATGATGTTTTGCAACATGATTGTCTTCATTGTACCTGTTGTGCTTTACTGTTTTTCTGTCTTTCTTTTCAATAACCTGATTTATTTCCAATTTCTCCAAGTGGATCCATTACTATGATGGTTGGTCTTTTTTGCACTTGTGCCTATTTCCTTTGAGGAAACTTCCTTTCCTGTGACGAGCTACTGACTTTTTCTTCCTTTCCTTGCTTTTGTCTTCCAGAAAATCTTATGTATTAACTGTTTACATTTACCAAATTCTGTCTGTAATTTGGGGGGTGGGGGTAAGGTGGGGGTGTTGGTTGTCCCTTATTCCCCTTTGGAGTTTCATGTACTCTTGTCTTGACTTTCTTGTGTTTTCCTAGATTTTTTCCAGAATATATCTTGTAAACTAAATGTCCTCGCAGCATGTTGTGTGCTTGTATGATTGTTGCAGAAAGGCTCTCGCCACACTTTGTTGTTGCTGTTCACCAGCTCCGTATCATCCATCAAGTTTCCCCTTTCATCACAAACTAGATGCTTTCAGCGTATCTGCGGTGTGTGTGTACGGGTGCCCTTGATAAAGCCATCAGTGTACACGATCCCGCCTTTGTTACTAAGCTGTATTCTCTCATATTGAGCAATGTGGATTAGCTCACTCAATTGTGACATCTGGAAATGCCACAGCCCGGAGTATAACAAAGTTTAGAGTGCATCAGTTAGCGGGGAGGCTGCTTTCAGTGATTCTGAAAAAGGCTGGCATTGCTTGTGCAAGGGATCGCAGAGCACGGTTTTGAAGACAAACTTTTATTTTCTCTTTCTCCAGATGCTTCTAGATTGAAACAGTATTACGTGAGGGGGTTAGCATAATTTGAAAATGTAGCATGACTGCAAATAAGACAGAGCAAGCTATACATTAAAAAATATAAATGTTAAAATTTCTAGAATTTAGGAACAATAGCTTGTTCAGTTGTGTAGAACAGAAAGGAAAGCACTACCGATGCAACTTAGCTTGTTTAGAGTACTTTCTGGGCATGTTGGCTTGGAAATCCCGGGAGCTGAAGTGAAAGCAGTCTGGCCTTACAAAGGGACTTCTCAAAGTGTTGATCCTACAGCCCTGGGTGTCAAGTAACATTAGGGCTGTAGAGACTTTCTTCTCTTCTCTGGTTATAAAAGATGGTAGGTTAAATAAATAACTGTCATTAAAATGTCCATCTAAATATCATTTTACTTCTCAGTTCATCAGGTTTAATCCTTTTCATTTCAAAATCCTACAAGTTGTTGGGTGGTTTTTTGGTTTTTTGATTTTGGTTTTTTTTATTACTTGGAAGTCTTCAAGTGAAATCAAAGAAGTTCTTGCTTATCTTTTATAAAAGTTGGGTAATATTCTTGAACTGTTACCCTTCCTTTCCCCTGTTCTTCTCACCTTTCTCGCCTTTCTCTTCCTCCCTATCCATAACAAGGAAGATAAACTCATACTGCTTCTGATGGTACCAGAAAAAACCCCAGTGTGTTCACACTCCTTGCCTTCTCTCCCACACCCCAACTTAAAGAATCCAATCCCTTTTTATTAAATGTACTGGTAAATAAAAGGCAGCTTGTATCCAGTCCTGCTTTATATTAAAAGAGGTTATTTTTAACATTGCTTTCTATATGGTGTCAGTGTAAGTTACCGGCATGCTGACTCTAACATGATAGCTAACCATTTACTAAAATAGCTTGCACACTTTTGCCTTTAGCCTAAATATTTTCAGTAACATATAGCAAGCAGGGTCAGTAATTGGTTTAGGTGCTTTTGATTGTAAAACATCAATAAGATACATGCTTAGCACAGGGTTAAGCATGTTGTGTAAGAGACTATTTTGATACTTTCTTTCACTGTTTATATAGGTTTCTACCTTGTGACCTTCATGTGAAGTGCTCCAATTCTCCAGAAATTGTAACAGATTAATGTTCAAATAAAGTACAGGGATGTCCTATTTTCTTCATTAATGAAAATAACATAATAGTAGCTGAAGTGACACACTGGGCAGAACTCTGATCCAGTGACCCATGCTGCTGTGCTTCTGCCACACATTTTCTGGCTAGCCTTTAAGGTCAGTGTTTAGCGTGTTGGATACATGCAAATATTTTAGTACTCTGTCAAGGAGACAGACTGTGTATAAATGCCCCTTTTGATGACAGCAATTGTAAATAAGGAAGCAATATTAGCTTCAACACTTAGTTTGTTGCAACTGAAAGGAGGGAAAAACAATATATATGATCAGCTGGTTTTCAAGGAGTAGTGCCTCACAAACTCTATAGCAAATAACTAAAACAGTTGCCCCCTATTTAGATTAGAGCTGGGCAAGACTTTTCAATTAACAGCAAATTAGGCAATGACTGGGTGGAAAGTTTATAGTTCTGTGGTTGCTTGTGAATTTGCTGTGGCACCTGTAAAGAGTTTTAGATGGAAACATTTTTTCAGTGTCTGGCTCACAGACAAAAAACTAATCAGAAAATACAGAACCTTATGAAAGAAGAATGATTAAGGTATTCACAGATGCTTCTAAGGGTCTGGATTTGGTCCCTTCTTCTGTACAGTTTGAAATGTGTTCCACCAGCTTTCAGCTACTGAGTATTTGGGGTGCTCTGCATCACTCCTGTTGTTAACACTGTCAGCAGGGTATGGCAGAGGTTCCTGGCACCACCATGAGCAGCTGGAGAAGCCGTCAGACAAGTAAATTTCCAAGTCTCTTGGTTCTAGAGGGCTCACTCCCAAGCTTGGAGCTGTTTTGCTTTTTAATAAGATGCTTCACCCTAAATCGGGTAAGAGAATTACTTGAAGCTGATTGTTAGAGCCCTCCAAGGGAAGAGCAGCATCTGTTTTGGTGAATGTTTTTTGGTTTTCTTTTTTGAAAACAAATGAGAAAATAACCAAAAAACAAACCAATCCAGCTTTCATACTAGATCATGAGGGAGCCATAGTCAGAAAGGTGAGTGCCCTCAACCCCAGTATGCTCTCCCACTCTTGTGGGATATATGGGTTCAAACTTCTTTAGGCAAAAGGAGGACTCAGATCTCCAGTATGTGATGCAGATTCTTGCTGTCCGTAATTGGATAAAACGAACTCCTAGCATCACATCTGCCACCTTTTCTGCTTTTTACTGAAGATTTTTCTCTTCTGTTACTTTCTTTTTTTTCAAGTGCTTGGAAGTGAAAACTGTCATTTTAGGTCCAATATTATGTTGCTTAAAAAACTGCCACTTTTTATTCTAAGAAAAGCAAGTAACAGATGAATATTAGGATATTTTTTTTCTTTTAGTTGAAATTGTATGTATTTCCTTAGCTGTTTTTTTTACATCAGTATCTGTGGGGCTTGGCACATAGTCTCAGATCTCAGATTTGCAGTTATGTTAGATGACAGGTTCATTTTTGGGTTATTACTAGCTTTAAAACACAACAAAAGCATTGCAGATTTGGAGAAAATAGGCAAACAGCTGAAACCAAGGATGCCAATAAAAAGCAAAAGAACATAACTAGAAAGAGACAAATTATTTTCTTTGCATAGCCTGTCTAGGTTCTATGAGCAGGTTCCCTGTTGTCTTTGTTTAGTGTAAGATGAGAAACGCTCTGTAAAGCAAAAAATATAACAGTCAGTGTAGTTCAGAGATGGAAGCGTTAATACAGGCACGAGACCTTCCTCTGTAATTCTATGTACAGTTCTGGACACTGATGTTCAAGAATTTAAACTGAATTCATGAATTTAAACTGGAAAAAGGTATAGAGAAGAGCTTTGAGAGGAATCTGAACAAACACAACCCATGTAGCTCAGAAAAGTGAAGTCTGAAGAGCCATATGAATTATTTCTATAAATACTTTGGGGAATAATAACCAGGAAGGGAAGAGAACTGTTTAAACTAAAGGACAATGTTGGCACAAGAATAGCTAGGTCCAAGCTGACTGGGAAAACATTTTGGCAGGAAATCAGAATGTTTCCAGAGGTTCTGAACTTCAGTGAGGTTTTGAGGCAGGCTTATCATTTTTCATTTGGGGGGTTTTGTCCCTGTTATTTCTCGTAATTTTTAAGATGCAGAATGTGGATCATTTATGAGCAGAAGGAGCCTGATGAGGGTCCCACTCAGCCTTATTTCTCAAATCTTAAAAGTTAGAATCTATTTGGCATTCAGTGATGGTCACTGGACATTTTCTTCTATTGTCCTTTTAAAGTAGCAGTAACAATGCATCCTAGAAAGAATTCCGTTTTGACAAGAAAGTAAATGTGTATCTGTTTCCATGAATTATAGCCCTCCACTAAGTGTATTACAGCTGATAAATCGTATAATCCAAAGATAAAGGTTAAGAGAATAATCCTAAGGTCCAATTTGAATCTTATTCAGGCTTGTTTCTGTGAAAGGGGAGAGATTGCCTTCAGTGCCATTGCAATTTAATAATTTTGTTGATAACATTTAGGGGAACTGGGATACCTTTCTTGAAAATGCTGGTAAAATGCCACTTGTTTGATCTGAATGTAGAATAGTGTGATGATCTGTGTTCTATTACATGTTAGGTAATAGTCCCTTCTGGCTTCATGCTCTTCAGTTTTTATCAAATAATTAAAAAACAAAAACAAAACAACAACAACAACAAAAAAACAACAACAAAAAAAACCCCAAACGGTGGGGTAGGCGGAGGGTGGCCAAAAAGAAATAAAAGGAAACCCAAATCCAAAAGAAAGTATGACTTCAGCTTCCTCTTCTATTCACCACCATTGAAAGAAGGGAACTTGCCTGGTTTATTCAAATACGGAGGAAGTTGCTGTACCAGCAGGCAATAACAATGGAAAGCTGTGAGAGGATGGGGTGCTGCTGCCTTGGTGCTGTGGGCTGAGAGGCATATCCTTTCTGCCATCACATGATGAATATCTTGTGCCACACCAGACAAAGCGAACAGGGTGGAAGGAGAAAAGGAATATGGGCTATTTCTTGAGAGTCCCAAAACCACTCCCTTCCCCAGTACAGTTACATCCATCTCTGTTACGCTGCGCAGTGATTTGGGCAGTTGTGCAGTGACTGATCTGCTCACATAATAAAGCTGTCAGCCTTAGTATATTTTAAGAATCTTAGCATAGCATAGCTTGAAAGCTCTGTTCTGTGAAATACAGAGAAACTTGCAAAATTATATTTGCTTTTACCTCATGTTAGGCTTCTTGATCTTTATGGCAGTGACTATGGACTATATAGCTGTTTCCTACAGGGTGTCCTTACTCACAAAGAAAAACAAGATGAATTCAGCATGGTGGTTTGTACGTCTGAGGAGCAGTGACTGATAAAACAGCTTTGGAGTGAAATAGGCTGCACATCCTTAAGTGTGTGTGTGTGGTGGTTGCAGGTGCTCTGAATGTCAGATGTGCACCTTACTTCTGTCAGCTGGCTGTAGTCTTCATATCAAGCATTATATATATTTATGTCTGAAGGGCCTGTGGCTTTACACAAATATTAGAACCAGATTTTCTTCAGGATTTAAGGGGGAGATGCTTCACAGCTGGGGGTGGTGGTGTGGTTGGTCTGCAGTGTTTGTGCTCAAGAACAACTGTGTCAAGTTGTTTAACTGAAATGCCTTCTTTTTTATTTTATAGTTTTAAGCCTAACACTAAGGGAAAGTGCACTTTTATTTGTGTAATCCACTTCAATAGGTCTCTTTTTTGGAAAAAGGGTAAATTTTATATGCTTTTCTTCTCTGTGTCCCTGTTCATCTCAGGATTAGAAATCTTTGTTTGAGTTGAGAGAAGTGGGTATCCAGGAGCCAAGTGCACTCCCTGGAGAAGTTCAGGTTTGTGCAGTTTTCTGGTTTTTTGTATTGATGCAGTGCTCTAGAACTGCAAGGACAACATTAGTCCCAAAAAGTTGTATGGTTTGTCTCTTGTTAATTTCATGTATAGATTGGTATAAAGTTGTTTGATGGTAAGAGAGTTTCTTTGTAACTGTCATACTTGTATAATTGAGGCGTATTCATCTTACTGGAGACTTTGCTCCACACTTGGTCATTTTTGATATTCTTAAATACTGACTTGGGATTCACGGAGAAAATATCCTTTCCTCAGGCAGTTTTTTAAGTTTGGAGAGTTTTCCTAAATTTTCTTGTTTTCACCAGGATTTCTGGTGGTTTCTTGCCAGCAGCATTAAGGACAAAATATTTGTGCTCAGGTGGAGGGGTGGCTACTGTGACAGGGGTATTTTACCCTTTTGTAAAGGGTTCCATATATACAGATGTCCAAGATGAGGCTTTTCTTATCCATAGAAGAAGGCTAATCAAGCTGTTTCATTCTGTCCATTAACTATTCTAGTAATCTTATTTTCTATTTTATCACATGAACAATATTTCTAGAACAGTCAAAAGAATTGCAGAGGACATTTCTAAATACTGTAGCCTGCTCAGATGCAGTTATTTTAGAGATATGGCTGTCCATTACCTTAAGTGGAAGGGCATTGTTGCTGATATTTCACACAGACTGTAATATTGCTTCTGTGATCATGTCTTTTTTTTTTTTTTTTCTTCCCTGAAACAGCCCACTGTTTGTAACGTGGAAGATTGGTCGAGATAAACGATTGCGTGGATGCATAGGTACTTTTTCCGCCATGAACCTGCATTCAGGACTCAGGGAGTACACACTTACTAGGTAAGATTTTGTTTTATGTAGCCTTGACCTTCATATTTAAATAGTCTGCTGAGGAGCTGATAGGTATGCTTTGGTTTGTTTTGGTTTTTTTTGTTATGTCACTGTACTGATCAATGAAAACTTGTATCTCCTTTTGATGCTAAGTGTTGCCTGGTTATTTGAGTTCTGGTGTCATGAGGCTATGGTTTCAGTTAAAAACCATAAGTTAAGCCTTTTTTCTTTTTGTTGGTCTGGAAAACTACTCTCTAGTAGCTTATTGTAACTGACTATTATAGTATCTTTTCCAGTGTTCAGAGAAATTTTAACCTTGATAGTTAATGTCAGGGCAGAAGACGAGAAAGTCAGGTTTGGGGATTATCCTATTCACACTTCTAAAACAGCAGGTATTCTCACCTCTTCTCCATCAGGTGCTTCCAATCAGCTGCAGTTAATTTAATGCTACAAATTTCCATTACATGTTACTCTTCAGATACATCCCAGCCCCTGAGTGGGAAGCTTCTGGATGAGGGAGGTAAGTGATGATAATCCTTCACTCCCTGGCAGCATAATCCTTCATTTTTTGATCTACACCTAAATTCATTCACCTTAATATTGTTCCATTTCCTTTACGTAGAGTGAAAACTAATAAGTTTATCACTAGAGCTAGTAGCAAGCTTTCTACTTGTTTTTCTAAGAGTTTTCTTAAGTTTATTTTCTAAAGAATCAATGGAATATTGTTCCACTCAGTTTCAATAGACTGTTTATAGTGCTTTAAAATAGAAACTACATTCTAGCATGTGTAGACCTCTAAAATTGTCATTACTTAAAGTAATTGATGCCTCCAGATCACTCTAGACTAGAGGCTTTCCTCCATTGCAGGATCTTCTTTGCTGTTAAAATGCCTTGTCCATCCCAGTATTAAGTAGTATTAAAATGGGACATGTTCTTTCTTACATGTCTGTCTTAACACTAGTTTGTTGCAAGCTGAAGTTCATTTCATGCTTCTCTCTGCTCAGCTTGAAGAAATCAACTGCTCATCTCCTGGAGTCCCTATAAACTTCTGAAAGACCTAGTTACTTTTATTTTATTGGTTTTACTTATTATGTGGTCTGGAATGTTTCTGGTTGTGTCCTTTAAAACCTCAGCAATCAAAATAGTCAATGAGAACAAGCTTATAATAAAATTCAAAGTAATTTCTGTGTTGAAGGTTAAAAGCCTTAAAATCTTAACCATTAATGAGCCAAACTGGAGGAAAAACAACTTGTTACCTGCACGGAGAGTGTTTCGTTTAAGTGCATGCTTTATAGTGTCTGATCAAGAACAATGAGCTTGTACAGAAAATTACCCCCTAAGACTAGGAAGGTGATAGCCAAAAAAAATAGTCTTTGTTACTTGAATATTTTTCCATTCTCACAAATCAAATAGTGCTGTACTCATGCATACCTTTAAAAGGGTTATAAGATTTCTATCGCTGCATTCTGAAAGCTGAAGTCAACATATATGAAAAATGATGCAAATTAAAGAGAACTGAAATATTTTCCGTGCAGTATTTAAACAATGGCCACATGCTGTGGAAGTTTATACTAGGCTATTCAGAGGACAGGTAATTTGGTAATTTTCAGTATGAGAGAAATGGAACTCTATAATGACCTATTTTTCAAAAATCTTTGTGAGATCATAAGTAGTGGGGTTTTTTAATTATTTAGTGGCATATTGGTTTTATTACCTTTTACGGGGAACCTTTTTCACGTCTATGCCACCAAAAATAAGTGTGTTTTGTTGTTTTAAAACCCCCACAACAATAACAAAAAAAATCCACCCCAAAACCGAAAGCCACACAACCAAAAAACCTTAGCCTTCAAATATGACCACTGAAATGTAAAGTTCATATCTGAGTGTTCAAAATAGTTGTTTCCTTCTATCAGTCATTTTTTTAATTTTATATTTTTATGTTACATATATATATTTATATTATTTTAAAAAAGAGAGGGTTACTTGTGATCAGTTTCCTTCATGGCATTAGTCTTTTAACTACAGAGCTTCCAGAGGAGAGCATTGGAGAAATCAGTGAAGCACCTTTGAGTGTCTGTGAACTTTCAGAGTTTGGAGCTCCACAGGACTCTCTAGGAGGGATCAGAAACTAGGACATAATAGCTTGATCCAGCAGTATGTGAGCAATAAGCTCCTGCAGAAGCTGTGACAATTCCTGAAAGAGAAGGAAAAAAAAAATACTTCAGGGAACGCAAAAATTAATCAACAAAGTAGGTTGAATGAGAACGGACTCTCCACTTCAGAAAGTGGAACTTGACCAAAATTTTCAGTTGAGGATTACTTCTGACTTTATTTTACGTTGACACTGGGAGGCACTTTTCTTCACTTGTTCTGAAGGTACAGTGTGGATAAACAGAACCAGGTTGTTTGTCTAGTTCATTCTTATCTTTTTCAGCACCTTCTGTGGAATCGTGGCCCAACTTCCAGTGAGTAAAATGGTATAGAAGAACAACTCTTCTTAAATGGTGCTTAGCAATCAAAATATCCTCAATTTCCTTCACACGTGATTATATCACAAATATGCCAAGTAGTGCTTAGGATCACGATAAATCAAGTTTTCCTTAATTCTCATAGTGATCTCTAGTTGTATATTGTATACAATGTGTAGCGTATACATCTCTATCTGCATACAATAGTGTCATTTCTTTGAAATAGCATAATGATAGTTCATCTAGGAATCTGAAGTGAACAATTTCTTTGTTGGGACACCCACACTGCCCAACTTAAAAACCACTTCCTTGGGGTCTATAAACAAAAATGGTGATGATGTGTGACTAAGTGAGTTTCTCTTCCCCACTTTGAGCTCTCTAGGTCATTATGCTGGTATTGCCAGTGTGTTCTAAACAGGAAATGTATGGAGAATGATTCATCATTAATTGGATGCATCTGCCTAAGTCATGAGGAGGGATGAGAATACACATAGTTAAAAATGCTGGTATTGTGTTCCTAATAAAATCTACACGTTAGAATTCAATTTTCCCTGCAGTTATATCAGTGAAACATGGGGGAAAGGAAGTGTATTATTAAAATCTTCTGCAGAACTTTATGAAAAGATAGGTTCAGATTTAGTGATTTTTATATAATTTTACTAGGAAGTTAGTTGGATAAAAATCTAACCTCCTCTGAAATGTTTTATGGTATTGAATATTTAATATTCAGGAAGTTTAGCATGGTCAAAATAGTTCTTTAGACTGAATGTGTTAATTAAATATCGCACCTGAATGCGTCAAAAATAAACCAATCCAGATCATGAAAAATACCTTGTGTTTTACAGCTCCTTCAAGAAAATACACTGAACTTGGAAGCAGGTTACCACAGAATTTCATAACAGGTTGATAAATTACTTTTTCATGTATTCTGTTCAGCAGTAAGACTTCAGTTTTGGCATTGAAGTTTTAAACTCCTGCTCTCTTACACTTGAGATACTGAACGAAATTGTTTCATTTATTCATGTTTGTTTAGTTTTTCTACCCATTTCATATAATTTGAAGTCATATTTTATGCTTATTGGACATAGCAAGTATAGGTGAATAAATTAAATTTTAACCCTACGTTTTTTTATCTTATCAAGGCTAGAATATGTATCTGGGGAGGGAAATAGAGAAGAAGCAGATAAAGGGAGGCGTTTTAGAGCCTTCTGTCACAGAAGAAAATGGTGAAGAAAAATTGGAGAACTCCAAACCTTAAGTGGATTAGCATAATGGCTGAAAACTGGATTTAAATTTTAAAATAATATGTAGCCCACACTCCTTAACTAGTATAGGCCTGTCTCTACTGACTAATGATGTAATTGGTCTTTTTGTTGTGTGTTCTAATTAACACTCCACCTGAGAGAAATATGACTGCTGTCAGACATTCAGCCTGGATGTGGTTGACCAAGAAAAGAGAACAAAGAGGGAAGCTTGGGATGAGAAGCACAAGACTGAGGGAAATGAAACCTGCCACTCAACTTTCTCATAACTGCGTTTGGGTGTAGATTCCATATGAGGATTGGGCTACCAGTATTTGCTCTGTATTTGTGAGCAATTTCAAGAGCCCTAGTCCTTGTTACTGCCATATTGCCTGCCTGCTCTTTGTGAAAAGCATTGGCCCTTTCCTCCTGTTCCACGCGGTTAACAGTCCAGCTGCAAGGCTACAGTATGGCAAATTTATTTAAGGTGTACAATAGAAATATACTGAATGATTGATAACATTAATATTGATGTTGCTCTTAGTTACTAAAGACTAAAGGCAAGTATTTGTGCAGACAGGGCAGCTTCCCTCTTGTGTTTAGCTGAGGTTACTATTCTGTTTAATTCCTGTTTCTTTTTACTAATCGTAGACTTGTTCAACCTTCCCTGTAATCAGCCCCTACAACTCTGTGCTAACTCCCCAGCGCCTTTACTGTCGGGCAGGGTTGCTGTGGGTGTAGATTGTCGTTGCTATTGATCCAGGGCAAAGCATGCTCACATATCTGACTGCAGTTTTGGAACTGCAGAGTTGGGGGAATTATGTATCTGGTTTTGACATATATTGTGACCTTCACTGTTCATAGAAGTCATCGTCTGAATTAATTCCTGCAAATAGCATTTCATGTAATATTTCAGAGCACATTGTTGCTTCTGTGTTGCTCACTGATAATACTTTGCAGGCTGTCTTATTTTGTGGCTTTTATTTATAGTAGACTGCAGCTGAAAGTTAGCTTTTTTAATTCTGTTAGCACTCTGCATTTGGTGGCCACCTATGAAAAATGCCTGATGATTGTGAGATGAAGCTTTACGCAACCACTTTCAAAATTAAACTCTGCAAAGAGCAATGTACACTCTCGACAGCCTGAACTCACTACTGTTAATGTTATTCTTTTATGTTTAACATGGTCTTTAAAGCCAGGAAGCATCATGTTGCTTCCTTTTCATTTGTATGTTTCTATGAAAAGCAGGTATCTGCTGGTTGCCTCTTACTGTTTTCCAAAATGATTCCAGTAAAATATAAAATTAAGGTATTAGCACCTTGATTTTTAAATGATGATTGATTACCTTTAATGAAACTGAGGCAAAATTATTTTAACGTATAGATACTTTGTAACGGCTCCTGTGTTTTGACTACCATGTCATCTGTATAGAGATGAGACTTTACTGAAACTTAGAACTGTTCATACTTCTAAATTTCATCTAAGCCAAAAAGAGCTTTAATTTGGGTAAATCCTCAGATCTGTTATAGTGGAATATAATTGTTTAACAGTAAAAATGGATTGTGATGTAAACTCACAATACCAAAACCTCTAAATGAAGTATATAAATTTGAATTTATTGAGCCAGGCTTAGTTACTCTGTGAGTCAAGTCAGTAAGTAGGTCTGTAATGATTTTGTGCACACAGTGCCAGGTCGTTATTTCAGGGAACTGTTGCTTAACAGAACTGGCTGCTGCCTTTTCTCAAAGGGCAAAGCTAAATGCCATAGTGGCTCTAGAAGTAGGAAAAAAACCCCGAACTTTTGCTTTAATGATGGGTTAAATACTTCTCCTTATTTCATTATGCAATGGAATAAAATAATGTTGTTTATGAGGGAGAAGCAGCATGTCCTAGTGAATGTTTCTTGCACATTATGTGTGTTGGAGATGTAGTAATTCTGCCTTAATTAAAAAAAAAAAAGTAAGATACTGATTTTTGTAACTGTTGGTCTGTGTTTTCTGAGAGAAACCTTGCTAGGCCCTTGGACCTAATGGTAGATGATAGTCTGTTTCCTTAGCAACACTTCCTGAAAGAAAGCAAAGGGAAGCAGTACAAATGGAAGGACAGTCCTTAGATTATTATCCTTATGAAAGGAGGAGCTCATAACAATGCCGTACCAAAGTTTTTTAGGTCCAGGGTTATCAAATATTGATAGTCATTTTACTGTTTTGCTGGCAAAACTGAATTATAGAATATGAATTCTTTGACACAAGGGAATGCATTACTGCATTTGGTGAATTAAACTTACCCTGTGAATTGACTGTTTGTGAAAGGTAACCAGAGATCTAGAAAAATGGAATTTTAGAATTCAAAATGATAGCAAAATGGCTGTATCTATATAAAGTGGTTCAATGAAGTTTGGAGGGGGTTTTGCTGAGACTGTTGTAAGCCTGAGGTCTTCAGGAAACTGTCCAGAATTAAAATACTTATTTATCATTTTATTTTAAAAGACAAGCATTCAAAATTAGGAATTTCAAAAATATGCATCTCATAAAATGCATCCTTTGAAAAAGCCATGATGAAGCATTGGTTGATGTGATTGTGTGTATTTAGAATAAATCAGATATTCCTGAAATTTAATTGAATGTGAATGAGTAACTGGGGACATCCAGCAGTTACTCAGACTTTCCAGATGGGTTTCAGGGAGGAGCCATGTCCTTTGTGACTCTAGTCTTTCCCACGATGCTCTTGCACTTCATGTTCTTCCCACACAGTCTCCTTCTATTATGCTAAAGAAACGATGCACACCCTGTAAGTTCAAAGACAGAGTTCTAGTTGAGCTGAAACACTAGTTTGGTTGGAAGTCAGATTTGTATTTGTCTTTGAATATTACTTGACATAAGTAATTGGGAGGGAGGGTGGAGTCAGGGGAACTGGCCGCCCTGGTTTTCCCAGAAAAGCTCTATGTTGCCATGACTCTTAATTTTCTATTACTAGTGTGGATAGTTGTTGGTACTCCCTGGTTTTCAGTCAACTTTTTCATTTTTTCGTATTGATACCCTTAAAGGGAGCATCTTCCTAAAAATGGAATTTGCTTTCGTTTGAGACTTCTGGTGACTTGTTGATTTCTTCAGCACGACAAAGACATACTGGGTTATGCTGAAGTGCATGGAATGCTGAGCTGAAGAATACAAGGTGGGACTGTGTGCTGGCACAGCAGAGAGAAACGTGGATGAAGTGTGTCTCAGAGCACTTGCATCTTAAAGGTTTTGCGTATTTGGAAACTCTTAGCTAGGACAGAATGGAAGAAGTTGGCATAGAAGTTACCTGCTTCTGGGCAAGTTCCTCTCTCTGGCTGTTCTCAGATTAGCAGTAGATGTTTATTTTTAATATAAAGGACACTTCCCACAACTTTATTGCTAAGGCTGGGGGTGGTGGTGGAGAAAACTTTGCACTACACATAGTGGCCAGTGCTTATACGTGGTAAATATGAGAAGGATGCTAACATAGTTTGTCCCTTGCTGGCTAAGACACTGGAAATTGAGGTGCAGCGGTGGTATATTAGATGCCTCACCCTTAAGGGCTTTGTTTGGCTCAAGGAGCTAATTTTTGGTGAAATCTGCTGGTTTAGTACAAGTTGAGGGATCAAGCAAGGTCAAAGGAAAAAGAATTGTCTCTTATGCTTATAAGCTGTTAAAGTCTTTAAACTCTGCAGTTTTGTGTGGGAGGCACTGTGGGAAAGGCGTCTCAATTAAAGTTTTCAGTCTGTCAGCACCTCCTCCATTTAGGTGTTTTCTGGTGCTTCATTTTAAGACTGTATAAAGAAGAAATAGCACGAACTGGGTGTGGGGAACCAGGCTCCAAAAGCCCTCGTTATCTCTGTTCACTTTAACACAAAGATGTTGAAGCTTTTGAAATTGAATTTACCATTTACCATAGACCACAGTAATGAGAATTAAAATGCTCTTGTAAACTCTAGCAGAATTATCAGGTATTTTTAAATAGTGCCAGGAGATACTTGTTTCTAAAAATCATTCCTATCGACGCCAGGAAGAGTGAAGTTGTCATTTGCAGAGCTGCACCACTGAGATGGTAGAAAGCTCGTGGAAGAAGAAATAGTACCTCTACCTCTGGTTGACATGAGCAGCCATATAAAATGTTGGAAGAAGGTCTGAAGGCATCTAAGCCTAAGCACTCTTCAGATTCTGAGGCAGTCCAAAAGTCTTACAGGCCCCAGCGCTCTGTGCTATTTCAGCTCCTATAATGTGTGTATTTGTGAGCATGTGGTCTTGGGGAAGGCGAGTTGACTTGTCTTGAATTTCATCATTTACAAATGACTGAAGTTTTTCTATTCATTTGGTGTGTTGTATAAGGCAATATATATTTACCTGAAAATAACAGTTGTTTTTTCAATATGATTTTAAAATATAATATTAGGGACAAAAGCCCTCTAGGTTTTGCTCTTCCCTTTGAATTGTTCTGCACTTTTCAAATTCTTCCACTTTGAACTCTACTCCATAAAAGCGTATGGAGTGTATGGGTGTATACACCCCATACAAGTGTATATTGGCGATAGCCTTTATTGTCAAAACAAAAACTGAATGTCCTTTGATTTCTTAGCTATGTAAATGACAATGTATTGATACAGTCTACAAAGCATCTAGTGCTGTGAAAGTATGTAAATAAACTGTTCCTTAGAAGTATTTGATGTAGATCCAAAAAATACTTCTAACCTTGCAGATTCCTACTTTTATGTGAATTTTCAACAGTTTTAATTAAAAATTTTCTATATATAGTTGTAATTTATACACAGTGTATAACTTTTTGACCATAGTGGAGATAGTGGTTTTGGCCATCAAGGCAATTTCAGTGGGACTGTTACACTCCATTCTTAAAGCCGGGATACTGGGGGAGGGGAATTGTGACAGGCGCCTGTGTTTTAAATATAACATGCAGGCTCCAAAGTCTGTTAGCTCACATGCTTAAATTTAGGCTTGCTGTTCCAGTGCAATGGTATAATCTTTTTTTCTTAGTGCAGATTACTTGCAATAACAAGTCAATAGCCAGGCAAGCAGCCTCACGGGCTGGAGAGGTACTGTGTATAATAAATAGAAATAAATAAAGAACTCCCACAAGAACTTGGGGAACTGGTGGAGATGTTAAGGAGGGCTCTGAGGAGCCTGAGCGCAGCTCTTGCAACTTGCCCAGCTATCAGGAGCTGCAGCCCCAGCTTCTTTGAAAGGCACATTTGTGATAATGGCAATTACAAAAGGTTGTGTCAGTATATGAAATAAGGGATATCAAACTTCTACTGGCAAGGAAATGTGACTTTGAAGTTAATAACATTACATCTTTTTATTTTTACTGAATTTTTCAGTTGAGTAAATTTTATTTAGTTAGAATTTGGTTTGACTTGACAGGGGAAAATAAGAAAAGCTCATGTTTTTTCTGAACAGCACAGCTTTTTGATACTTCTAGTTCAAGTAATTTTAATGATTTATACTTCTGTAATATCACAAACTGAAATAGGTCCCAAGCTACCTGTAACATGCAATGTGCTGCTTTAGATACTAGCCTAATCACCTAATTCAGTGCTTATTATAAACAGATCCACATTAAAAATACATACAGAGTGGTACATTCAAACAATACTTCTCAGTTTAGAAGACTGTTCGTTTTTTCTATATGAGAAAAGTTGCTAAAGCGTATGATTTAGAATAAAAAGATACTTAGTATGTAATAAAAAGTTTAAGTAATTCTTCAAATATTGGCTTACATCAACACCAGCTAAATGGGATATAAAGCTGAAGATCTTTGAAGTCAAAATATAGTCTCATTCAGCTGTATGAAGGGTGAAAGAGATGAATGTTTGCATTTAAAATAAGCATTCTGTGTGCATATGTGTATTTTTATCATCTTCGGTTCTTATGAGAGACAATTGCAAGAGCTTCTTCTGTTATCTCTAGGCCAGTGACTCCAGATGCTGCTGTTAAAGCCCCATGCATAGCATGGTGGTTTTGCCTTGAAGAAAAAGTGCTTGTTTTATAAATGAACACAAAGAAGGAGAAAGGGAAATGTAATTTTAAAGTAACTGAAAGGTCATTGCAACCTCAGCCCTCGAAGAGGGCATCCTGCTTTTCACCAGAAATATTTTCACATATTCTGTCAAGAAATTGATGCCGGTTTTGTTTCTGCTGCCAGAAGCTTTTACACAATTTGCAAGCTGGTTAGATGGCCCTTTCTCATCCGTGCTGAGGATGCATTCTGCAGTTTGCTCACTTAGCTATAGAGAGGCTTTTTTCCTTTGACCTAGACGGGTAATCCCTCATTGCAGAGAGCAGCAGCTGGGCTTTGTCTGGAGAGGTCTCCTCACTGCATGTGGCCTCAGTCGTTAGAGCAACCCCCTCTTTGTGTGTTCTGCTTTTTCAATTACTGAAAGGGTGACTTTTTCTTTTCTTGCTCAGAAAACACTCTTCGGGTTTGTGGAAGTCCACAATCCATTCTTTTTTTTTTTTTAATTCTTATTTTTCCTTTCTCCAAAAATTCAGGTTTCTAAGTGCTGTTATGTACAGTTTCACAAAACTGTGTTTGTCTAAAACATTCCTGACATTCAGGAGGTGAAACGTTTCTGAGTTGCTTTTTAGAAAACTCTTTCTGTTTAAATATTAATACTTTAGATAGATGTGCTAAATTGTAACTGTGATGGATATAATTATGGATAAACCATTTCTTGTGTATGTCCATGTTGTATCATCATTTAACATGGAATAACCAGGTTTCCGTTGCTTTTGGTGTAGTTTCCCCAGTTAAACATACATAGCACTGGGAAATGTTAGTGGTGGTTGAAAGCTAAGTTAACACAAAAACAGAACAGATAGTCATTTGCTGGTTTAGGCGTTACTGTGGTGAATGGCAAAACTCCCACTGCCTTCAAAGGGAGAAGAATTTGGCCTGTGGTTTCTCTAAGAAGATAGGAAGTAAAATACTTAATCAGTAAGCACAAATGTCACATTTCAATTAATCTCATAGTCAAGCGTTGATGTTTATACTTTTGTGTTTTGTAATAATCTTTATTCTGTGGCTGAGCAGAATTTTCAAATATATGTGTGCTGTTGAGTTAAAAGCATTCCGTGAATACTTAAGTTATAGTTTTTGAGGCTACAGAGAGATGTAGCCTAACCTGAACCTTCTCCCTCTTCATTTCAGAACTTCCTTTTCATTCCACTTCAGCTGTTTTTATTTGCTACTCAGAACCTGTTATAGAGTGGAAAATACATACAGAGTGACAGCTGGCAGACTTGGAACTGAATGTACTGTTTAGCTGAGCTTGCAAAGGTTCTGTTGCTTGGGCACCTTGACCTTAGATAGAGTGATTTGGGAACGCCACATCCAATCGCTTCTGTAAGCTGAGTAAGTTGCTGGTGGCACTGAATGTGCCACCAGGTAGACAGAATTGTGACAGAAAACTAAAAGGGGATAAAGGGATGAAATGGTGACCTGCTCTCATGGGAGAAGTGGCAGAGTTGCTAAAAGGGGAAAGAGAAGGTGGTTTACAGACAACTTGTGTGTGGAAGAAGATCAAGAGAAGGAAATGCAGGAAACAAAGATTACAGCAGTAGAGAATGTGTTTATGTATCTAAAACATATATTCTGGTTTTTTAATTGGAAATTTGTAGAGTTATTGAACAATCATAGCTTAATCTGATAATGAGATTCATCACCTACACACACACACACACACACAATTAACAGAAAAAAAAATGTTGAGAAGCCTTGTTTGTTGCCTTAAATAAGGAATTAAGTTTTGTCCTGATGCAGCACTTCTCATGTCTGCATTCTAGGGTGACATCGCAATAGCAGGAGGAAGTGTCTGGAAACCAAAATTCTCATGAAATAAAGAGTGGCTCTTTTATTCCCTGAGGTCTTGTTACGTGTGACATGGCACAGGGGATTAATCTTGTGCTTGTCTTTTTTACTGTACTTATATAAACACTGAGGATTGGTAAGATGCCATGAGCCCATATACCAACCTTTACACTGACAGCACTCAGATTTGCATCTCTACAGATGCGCTTTGCAGCGTGTGTAAGAGGTTGCACTTAGATAAAAAACCAGCTGGTTTAAAAAGAATACAAGTTGAGTTGTGATATTGATGAAACACATATCTTAAGAAACAGGCCAGGATATTATTCAGTTATGAGTGATCGTATTCTAGGCTGTAATATAGTGTAGACTTTTGGTTATTCTCAATTTCTCCACTTGTTTAAGAAATTCAAGACTGGATTTTGTCACCTCTCATTTCGTATATCAGACTATATTCATCAATGCCTTCATGTTTTAGAATATTTTATTTTCTTAATCTTTTTCTATGGAACATTTAATACAAAACCTCAAGTATGTGAAAATGATCCTTTTCCTTCTCAATTCAGTTACTGCATATTCAACCATGCCTTTTGCTTTTCTTAAGCTGATTATATATTACATATGATATTTAATTTGTCCTCTGATTGTGGTTTCAAAGTCTGGATCATAAAACATAGTTTCTGTATTTGTGACAAACAGTATCAAAACTGAGCTTAATTGTAAAATTCCATCTCCAGCATTTACTGTCTTGATTGTTTTTTGAAGTGAATCATATTGACGACTAATAAAAATTCAACTGTGCATCATATTTTTATATAAAAATATAGTTTATAGTGTTTCTGGGGACAAAAGGAATATTGAGAAAATGAAATATACTTTTCTTCCAGACTACAAACAGTATAATAAAATAAACCCTTTTTAGGACCTGCAGGAAATTGAACATGTAAATGTTCAAATTATATTCATGTATTTATATAACATTGCGTGGCTGAGACGTTTAGGAACATATTTTTGCGTATATGCTTAAGATGAGGCTTTTTAAAGTTCATAAAGAATTAAAAATATTTCATGTTAACTTGTTCTTTTGTAAAATTATTACTTAAATGCATTTTCAGAGGGGAGTAACATTTTGTGACTTGATTAAATGAGGGTTGAATTCAGCAGTAAAGTGCCCTTGAAGATTTTTTATCTTGACTTCAGTATCTGTTTTGGGGTGAGCTGGTGGTCTTGAGAGATTTGCTAGAGAGATTAAGAGTTCTAGAGGCTTCTTTTTGTGCTCCTCGGGATTTGAGTGGTTAGCATTGCTCAAGCTGTACAGTTCTAAATGTAATTGAGCAGTTCATTTTTGTTAATTATCTAAACTTTGCCATCTGCTGGAGAGCCGTTTAGTGACATTATAATTTAGTCCAGTTGGAGCTCAATTAGTTTTCTGACTAGCCTGTTGTCATGTGTTCACCAAACAAAAACCTACACACCAAACCCCGGTCAGTTTTGTTACTAATTTTTACAATAAGCGTCGGGAATGACTGGGATAAGCCAACTGTGTCGTGTTGTGAGATTGTTTTAAGCGCTGTGGATTTGCTTTTGATGTATCAAACCAGGACATTTCCATGGCAATTGACACCCTTCAGCTTCCTGAATGTTTGCATGAGTATGACACACAAATTGTCACACCTTTTTGAATTCCATTGTCCTCATTTATCCCAGCATGATGAGAGGTGCAGGGAGGGGCGAGGGACAATACCGGAAAAGGCAGAAAAGAATCCACCACCTGTGGAGAAACTACTGCGTCCAGCTGCTTTACCTTATGCCCGAAAATATTGTTCAAGGTTCATGCTGAGCAGTTTGGAGTACAGACAGCTGTTCTGCATGGATATTCCCAACTGACTTCGTTCAGTTCTGGTTGTATGGAGTGTGTGGAACAGAGTGGCTAGAGCTGCTTTGCTACACCTGGGCCAATGCGCCGTAATTGCATGCTTTGTGTTGTAATTTGCTATAAGCTGTACCTCTCACTTACTGACCTGTTACGTGAAGAGTTTGGATTTAGAATACCTTTGTGAAAGCATACGTCTGAGCTGTTACTGAAGCTCTGACACATCTTAAAGTTAGATTAATTCAAGATATATTCTTTTTCAGTGTTATAGGACATATTGTATAGTAATGCAAAATAAACACCCTCCCCATACCCTGCAGGATTAGAACAGTATGAGAAAAATGCAGTCTTTCACTAGTTAGTTCTTTACTCACATTCAAGGAGGAAAGCAGTATAGTGTAAAATTTGATCATATGATCTTATTGGCATCACAGAGACATGGGTGGGATGGATCCTATGACTGGAGTGTTGGAGTGGAAGGATACAAGCTTGTCAAGAAGCTCAGGCAGGGGAGTCGAGGAGGGGATGTTGCCCTCTGTGTTGATGACCAGCTGGTTTGCACAGATGGATGAAGAGCTGGCCTGAAAGTTTATGATCAGGGTTAAAGGGAGGGCAGGGACAGGTGACATTATAGTTTGGGTCTGCTTCAGGCCACCTGATCAGGAAGACCAAGTGTATGAGGCCCTCTATAGACAGACAGACAGGAGTAGCATCATGTTCATGAGCCCTGGTCCTTATGGGAGACTTCAACCACTGTGATATGTGTTGGAGGGACAACACAGCTGGGCTTATGCAATCCAGGATGTTCCTGGAATGTGTTGATAATAACTTCCTTCTCCAAGTGACAGAGTGGCCAATGAGGAGAGGTGCCAGGCTGGACCTTATTCTCACCAACAAGGAGGGTCTAGTGGGAAGTGTGGAGCTCAGGCGCAGCATTGGCTGCAGTGACTATGACATGGTGGAGTTCAAGACCCTTAGGGCAGTGAGGAAGGCACACAGCAATATCACGCTGGACTTCAGGACAGCAGACTGGCCTCTTCAGGGGTCTTCTTGGTAGAGTGTCATGGGAAGAGGGGCCCAAGAAAGATGGTTAATATTCAAGGATCGTCTCCTCCAAGCTCAGGAGCAACACATCCAAGTAAAGAGAAAGTCAGGCAAAGTCTGCATGGAGGAACAAGGAGCTTCTCAAAAAGGAAGCCTGCAGAATGTGGAAGCAGGGGCAGGTAGCCTGGGAGGAACGCCGTCCCTGGAGGTGTTCCCAAGGCCAGGCTGGATGGGGCTTTGAGCAACCTGGTCTAGTGGAAGGTGTCTCTGCCCAGGGCAGGGGCATAGGAACTGGATGATCCTTAAGGTTCCTTCCAACTCTAACCAATCCATGATTCTATGATTTCTGGCTTCAGGAAACAGTAAGAAAGTTGAAGCCATAGAAACTTGACTCTTATTAATGTAATCAGGACACTAAAATATTACTTCATGGATTTTTTTAGTTCTAAAAAAAATTTTGCATTTTATTTTCTGATGGGAGCAGATTGCAGGAGCTGCAACTTTTGTGATCATATTTTTCCAGTTGAAGGTCCTAACAACAGGTACATGAAATTCTCTTAAACTTTAAGGACTTCTCTGTACAAACCTAGATTGTTTCCTTGGTACATTACAGCAGTAAGAAAGAGAAATAAATTTCAGGCATTATGTCCACACAGTGTAACATTATTGTGGCATAATGATAAACTGGGTTTATTTGGATGAATCCAGAGTGTGATGGAATGTTTCTCTGGGTAATTGTCAGAGCAGTAGAAAAAACATCTTTATTCATTTTGCTTGTAAAAAGCTCTGTTTAAATTTATGGAAGCCTTAGCTTTTACAGCTTCCATGGTTATGAGCTCACTTTTCTTATGAGAAGTTTTGTAATGGTGAGTAAGGAGCTTGATTGCTTGAATCTGGTATTTGCATAAGACTGACAGAGCCAGCTGAAGAACCAGCAGTAGCTAAACCTCCAGGAGTTTCAGATAGTGGTCGTTATGCAGGTGCACATTAGCTCTGTCTCTTAACAGACACTCGCATTGACTGCAGATTCACTGAGAAGCATCCCAGACCGTGTTCATCATTCCATGTGTGTTGTGGAGTTGATCTGTGCAGGTACCATGAGTCAAGATAGCCAGAGTAAGAAATCAAAATTAAAATAAGGGTTTGTCTGGAAATCTTATGTACCCTTAGAAATATTCTGTAAATACTTCTTTTGTTGATTTAAACAACTGGTGAACTTTTTTGGGGAAAAAACAAGGTCCCAGAAGGTTATCAGCAATATCAGTATGGTTTACTTTTTAATTGTGTGTATGGCTGGCACAATACACATGTACACTCACACCAAAATATCGTTAGAATATAATTGAAGCTATTAAATAATTTTTCACTTGTGACTGCAGTCAATATCAAACTCAGTATGTGATTAAAGAAATTTAAGATTTCCGTAAACCTTTGCCTTCATGCTGTGATGCCTTAGTCTTGCCTGCTATCTAATGGAACTGCTTCTGCAAAAATGCAAAATCAGTGAGTTCATATAGCAGGAGGAACAGGTGGAAAAAATTACTTCATTTATATGTGAAATAAGCAATGATGGGGAAACAGATGCAATATATCTTAATTGTCTGTGATCAGGTTGAAGGAGTACTCCAAAGAAAATACCTGAGTTATTATTTTTTTTCCCTCGTGTATTTGACTAATACTTAATATTTTTAGAAATACATTGCTCAAGAATTTTCAATGCAATAATCAGGTGTTAACAAAAATCTCTGCAGCGTTGATTTGTAATTTTTTTTAGCATGTCTTAGATTTAGTTGAATAATTTTATCACCCAAGAAGGACACACTGCTGTTTGACTGGGAGAGGAGCTCAAAAAACTATGGAAATGAAGAGATAATGGTTTCTCTCTCTTTGGTAGATGGCTGTTCTTTTGCCCAGAGGTTCTTTCTTTGTCACTCAGCAATTTGAAACTAGTAATAAAAACTTGGTATATTGGTTTGTTCTTGAGGATATTGTGAACAAATCTAAGTATTCTCTTAGGAAAATGCTTGAAATAGAACACTGTAAACTTTTTGTTATCTCTTGCTGTTTCTGAGTCTACTCTTAATAGTTATTATGTATTTTTTTAATCAGTATATTATATTATTGTCTTCTGTAGCGTTGTTATGCCATCTGCAGGAAGCCTGACAATATCCAATACTACATAGTTGTTAGTGGTTTTTTAAAAAAAAGATTCTTGGTAAATTCAGGCCACCCAGATATGTTTGCTGGCTTAGCATAGTGTGTCTCAACTCCTGCAGCGTTGCTGATATTAACCAGTTAACAATAGCCACACTGCTAACAATTTTTATGCTTACTAGAGAGTTAAGGCATTTGGGAGGGCATATAAACAGCTTATTTTATGCACTTCTGGCTGCCTAAAATAGAGACTTAAGCTTATCTAATCAATGAATGAAGGTTGCCTTTTCTGATGAGCCCTTTTAATCAATTTATGTACATGCTGGATCAGAGTATTCCTTCTTCCCATGAAAACTACATGTCTGAATCCAGACAGAGATTGGAAGAGAGACTTTCTGGCATACTTCCGTTTACTGAAGGTCAGAAAAAAAGAAAAGATTGAAGAGCCAAAATGCCAGACCAATATTTTATTTCTCCCACATGAAACACTGTTCCCATTACCTGCTGCACTGTGCTAATAAAAAAAGCTAAGAACTTCAGAGAAGTATTTCTGTGCCAAATGTCAATAAGTGTGTTATTTCTTTTTTTACCCTGTGACTGCCACTTAGCAACATAATGTGCAGGAAGTATAAATGTTGTTCTTTCCCATTCTGTCTCCCGAATGTAAGGGAGGGCTCAGGAAAAACACGTCATTCACAGTTGTTTTGTTTCCTGGAAATTTTTCCAGTCTGACCAAAAGAAGAAAAAAAAGGCAATATAAATAAACTCGTGTTCCTTGCATTCAAGTGATTTCATGATGCATGTAAATCACTCCTTGAAATCTCCACTTAAGTTGTCAAAATTCTGCTGGTCATAAATAAAAGTTGTTAGAAGGCTGTCATCTTCGTTATGTTAGGCTGTCTGATCTTTTACACTGAAAGCTAGGAGAATTTTACTCATAATAATTTCACTTTCTGAAGAAGAGCACACTCTGCCCCATTTTTCTGGCTTAAAAATTAATTGCAGATCGTGACTTGGAAGCTGCTAGTTTTTTCTGGTCTCTGCCAAACTCAGTTATGATAGCTGATTTTCATTAGGAAAATACTGCTGATCTGCTTAAATGCTCCTTAATTGCTTCCTGTTGAAGTTACTGAATGAAAGTAAAAATCTTAACTAACTTCACTGATCAGTAACCCAATAATGGAAAAACCAATAAATATTGACTTATTTTCTGAAACCTGGCACCAAATGTTTCTTGTTGCTGTCATCTCTTTGCTGTTATCTAAAATCCAGTGAGTTTGCCACTCATTAATTTCCAGATGTTTTGAATTAACTGAAGAACAGTATCTAGGCCCTTTGGGCTCAGTTTATTGACATAGTTTGTTTGTTTGTTAAACACGTTTTCTAAGGTAATTCTGCTAAACACACTTCATTCAGTGAAAGAGTGAAGAATCTCAGGGTTACACTTATTGAGCTAAACGGAGAGGGCTTTTCAGAGCAGATGGAATTTAAGTCTTTTGCCTACCATCTAAAAGTACTGCCACTATTGTTTATCAGAAGAGGGCAATAGTTTGTAAAATGAGATCTTTAACCTCTTTTTCATAACACTGCTGGTGACATTTAAAGCATTGTTTAGATGCCAAAAATTTCTGGTTTGGTTTAGCTGTATTCAATATCGGAAACTGATTAAGAGAAAATTGACTGTAGCAGAGTAAACTGAAAAAGTAATGGGATTTTTTTTTAATTGGATTACTTTGATTAAATTTATCAGTTCTATTTTGATTAATCCTCAGGGAGCTATATTTCTACGTGGTAGGTTGAGCAGATTGTGAAAGAGAGGCTGTCACAAAAAGTAGGTTTTTAGTAGTCGGGGATCTTGGATTCTATTCTTGATTCTGTCACTGACTCACTGTGCAAGCCTCCAAAATTGCATGAGTCACTTAATGTCTCTGCCTCATTTACACTTCCTATAAAAGTGAGTATTACTTATATCATGCCCAGTGTTTGACACTTCCCTTTGCATCTCCTTTCCCTGTGTCATGTTTAAGCCCTCAAATTAATTTCCAGTAACATAAAAAAGCATATCCAATTTTGCTTAAACTCTTTATCCAGTCTGTGTGACTGTCCCCAAAAAAGAGGTTCAGTGAGAAATTTTATTGTCATTAAATAACAAGCAATAAAATATTAAGAACTTGATTCATTTAATACCTTCGTTCATCTACACCTAATTCCTTCTTTACTTTTTTTGGTGCTTGTATGCTATCAAACTTTTTAAAGAATCCTTTAAAGTCAATCACAAAGATTTTCAGGCACTTCTAAACTGAGTAGCGTAGCTCCCTTACTATTTCTTGTTTCTCCAAATTTTGTCCTACTGTGTGTTACTCATCTGCCACATCACATTTAAGAGCCATAGGTTCTTAAAGACTGAAGCTGACTTTTTTTTTAAGGTGTTTTTATAGCCTACAGGAATTACAGATTGATAACACAATAATATATTGCATTTTGGTTCACTTGCTCATACTATTGTTTCAGATGTTTTCAAGAGCTTCTCTGGTGTTATTTTAGAAGAACAAGATGTAGTCTTAAGGAATATAAAGCTTAGTTTTACTTTTTTTTGCTAAACTTCGCGCTGCTTTTTTTGGTAACTCAGGGTACTTTGAATAATTTCCTTTTCTTTAAATATTTTCAGTGTCTTTAACTTGTCTGTAAGCTCTTCTATATCCCAAATACATGGAAAATGGACTTAAGCTTTCCAGAAATGTTTTTCATTATGGCCAAATAAGCTTCATTTGAGGAAAAGCTGAGATCTGTATGGCATGGCTCAGCTGAAGAAAAACTGATAGTTAAATAACACTGGTTTTTTTCTTGACTGGCAATTACTTGATCTTAGTAGGACACCCAAGACTGCATAAATAAAGTATATTTAATAGAAAGGCTGTGTGTGTGTGTGTGCATGAATTTTGTGTCTAAAAATAGTTTTCTTTGAACAGGATTCAATTTTGACTTCGTCTGCTTCACTTTTAATATGGAGCAGAAGTCTATGTGGAAAAACTGATGTCCTTTTATCAGCCAGTTAGTATTCCCTTTGCTTGGCACTGCTTCTTTTCAACTCTTCGCTTCCATGTACTTCCATTTAGTCAGCAGCAATATATGTAAATTAGTTCAAGGTGTTAAGAAATAAAGGACAGAAGATGAGAAAATGCTTTGAAAATAAGTATTTTTTTCTTCTAAAAGTAGTTTTGAACTCTGTCTAATTTTTCCCACTTACTTTAATTATTTCCACTTACCCTTCCTTAATTCTAAGTTTAATGGAAAAATTGTGGAGTAAACTTATTTCTTTTTAAACCTGGTATCTAATGTGCCGTATTTTGTTCCGTGAGAATCCTTTTGTCTTTCTAATGGGAGAATTAACAGACGAATATGGCATTGAATAAGATTGTAAAATCACATTCTAATACTACAAAAAAAATGCTTCCATCAAATAAAGAAGAGCAAAGTCTCCTCTACTAATCAGGAATGCCCACACGCAACTATACAGTGACTTTTCATTCTGAGCAGCTCAGATGAGTAACAAGGTTTGAGAAAACAAGCGTACATTATCTTGTCTATGTGTTGTGCTTGCTTTGAGTCGGTCACCACCAGGCGTGTGGACATGACAAGTGAGGCAAAAGGCTGGATTTGCATCCGTACATCTTTGTAGGGAGTATGAAGCGTGTGCTGAGTGTCAGGCTGCTGCCTCTAGAAGCTCATCTGCTTTCTTCCCAGAACAGGAACAACAAAAGTAAAACTCACACAAGCTTTTTTTATCCTTGGTAAATACTGAAATTTCCTGACATTTCTCGTCTCTTAAGCGCGGAGAGCTTCAGGTTTGGATAGGGGGGCAGCTGCCCGTGGGGGGCTCCAGTGGAACCATCCTCTTGTTTTACTGACACCTGCAGAACAGTCAGTAGATGGTGCTTTATTCACTGCCCACCCAGAGGAAGCTGAGGCTTAAGGATAACGGCTGAATTCTGAAGGGAGGCATCTCCTGCTAAACAAGCATTAAAAAATGCAAAAATAGAAACAGTTGATCTGTGAAGAGATTATGTGAAGCTGCTCTGCTCTTAGGTTTTCAGAAGGTGTCTGGAACTTACTTCAGAGTTAGCCATGACAGGAGTAAAAGAATGGTTGAGAAGATGACATACTCCTAACTGTAATATACAGCACTTAAAAGATAAACTTTTCCTAGTTTTAAAGTAATATATGGCGCACCTAAATGATACTCATTCAAACAGGGTTATTAAGTTTTATTTAGTTCTTCTAAAACTGGCACCTAACAATTGCTGGACTATTTTACTTTCATAATTTTTGCATTAGCAGACAGAATATTTCATGTGTAGTTAAGCAGTAAAAATAAATGTTTTCTTGATGGCATCTCTCTTCAGTGTGTTTTGTTCCCATTGCTGATTGTTTGCCAACACAAATATCTCCAGGTAAATTTTGGCTTTACTTACATAACAGAGTTTTGAAAGATGAATCGTAATACGGGGTCTGGAGATGGGGAAAGGAGGAGTAGAACAGCAGTGATGCTGTGTATTGCCCGCTCACGATGGCGTGGGAGGCTGCTACTCAAATCTCTGATCTTGTTCTGCCGGATCCATCTCCCCTTCAGCAGCTGAGTGCCCACAGAGGGGATGTGCACAGGGCTGTGGAGTCAGGGAGGCTCTGAGGAGCAATTTTTCAGATAAAATAGCACCTAGCAGTGCTGAAGGAACAAGGTATAGTTGAAATGGCACTATCATTTGATAAACAGTATTTTAGTTATCATAAGGTAGTGAGATGATATCGAGGTATTTGTGCCAGCAGCACATTATTGAGTATTGGAATTAGCCAGCTAAGCTTGTTAATAAGTATGTGGTGGTGACTGCACTGCTCTGTTTGCACTAAAATTCAGCTGCTTGCTTTGGTGCACGGGCCTGAGGCTGCTGTGCCTTCCTGTGCCTTTCGCTGCCACTGGCTTCACCTGAAGGTTTCATCTCTCAGCTTTTGATCAACATTCAAATTTGTCCCGATTCCCCCACCTTGTTTCAAATTATTACCTCAGCATTCCAGCAGGCTGGCTGAGACGTGGCTCACACCTGCATTGTATGGTGTTTGTTTCAGTACAACTTAAAGTATGTTAAATTAAGGAGGATTTCTCGTCTATTAATGCTACTGCAGCAGATCTTCAGTGAGTGGGAGTTTGCCTGAGACTGCTACTGCCGATATGATTGGGATCAGGCTTGCACCCATAGTAGACATTTGCCTCAAAAGATGAAAATCAAAAGTGCATTTTGGCAGCTTGAGGAAGGGGAATTGAAAGTTAGATAAACTAGTATCAAGTTCTGAGAAGAAAAAAAAAAAGAGATTTGTGAAGGTTGTATATTCTTACAATATGGGAAATGTTTTGCATGGTAAGATTGTTGTATAAATTAGGAAAAGCAGGTTTGAACAAGTATTGGCAATATCCATGCATACAGGTGCTTCCTAAGATATCTGAATTTGTTGTTTGTTAATGAAATAATGCTTGTCCCTGGGTGCTTATCCGTAGTGTATTCAAATAGATTGGTTATATGATAGAGGTACAGCATACCTCAGGGAAAGGAGAAATTTGCATATAAGTGAACTTGTAGCAATGGATTTGAAGAGGTTTGAAGTTTCTGAACGTACTTTTTTAGTTTTTAGTAATACGTGGAGTAAAATCTTAAAAAACATGTATGCATGTACTTATTAAATAAACCCACAAAGAGCTTTAAAGTGCAGAGATACTATCTCTGGCTCAAAATACCTAAGCTATGAACAGTTGGATTCCTGGAGGATATTCTAGGAAAGTACCCCTGGATATTTACTATATTTTTATATTCATTCGTTTTACTGATTGTTGTTGGTTATTACTTACTACTAGGCTAGACAGACTTCTGGTTTGAGCTGTCTCTGTGTTCAGAATATCCTCCCTTTGCATATATACGTTATTCTTTTCCCCTGCGAGGGAAATTAGCTGTTTGTATTTTCATATCTTGCTACTATGCTGTGGCTGTATGAGATACGAGTTGATGTCTGATGTTCCTCTGAGACACCAGGCAACAGAGGCTGGGAAATTCGCCTGGCTCCCAGTAGTTACCAAGCCTACTTTGCAAATCCCATCAACCACATCTGGGACAACACTGGCTTTTGATACATCTTTAGTGAAAGTCACTGGTTAAGTATCGCAGGCGTTGTGCTTTAAATCTCCTTAGTGTTCCCAGTTCTTCACAGGTACACATAGGGCCGTCTAAACTATGTAAATATCGAAAGACTTATTTTGGCTGGTTACTCTCCCAACATCTTTTCTCGCATCTATGGAAACTTTACCTGGGGTTCCCTAGAATTACTCCTAAATAATGGGTAGCATGGGCCTGCTGTTACTTAAGTAAATAATTGATTTGTCTTCATAATGAAAATCCCAATTTCCGACCTATTTTGTAATGTAAAAATACCAAAGGTTGGAGAAGGGCTTTTAGTCTAAGTTCAAATATTGTGTTCTTTTTCGTAATTGTAACACCTAGGAAAAAAAACTTACCTTCTCCTTGCCTCAAAAAAATAAAGGTTCTATTTTAACTCTTCAGTGTATGGTACTAATTCATGATGGGAAGCTATTTCTGGTTATACATCTGATTTCCTTTAGCTAAACTTTACTTTTTTTGCTTATGCATCCCTTTTTGGTCCACTTTATTAAAGTTAATACTGCTCATTATATAAAATGGTGGTATCTAATGCAGAGACCAGCCATATTCTAAATGCCATGGCTGTAGTTATATCAGCTAATGGCAACAGCTGGCTGTGTGCCACAAAAAACGGGTAAGAATGATCTGGTTGTTAGATGAAACAATGAGACACGTGAAGGGACTTGGTAGTACTTTAGTAAGTCTCTTATAGTAAATTCCCTTTACTCATCAAAAAGCTCAGTTAACGTCACTGTTTTTATTGGAGATGAGCATGTTTCTGTTCATACATGTCATATTTCAAATCTTAAGAGAATAAGAAATTATGAGCTAGCGTACTCGCTTTAACCTTCCCTTTTCCAATTTAACTGGTTCTTAACCAAACTGACACAAGTAGGTTTTTACACATGTCCTTACCCGTGGTACTGCTTACTGTCTGTTCACTGCTTTGTTTTTCAAACCGTGCTGGAATGTGCACAGAGAGCTCCTCTCTGGAGTGACTGTTACCCACGAGGACTGTGTGTGTTTATGGAGTGGTGTGTTACCCTGAAGATAGCTAAGCTGTTTGCAGGCTTCCCTCTTACTAACCGTTACCTCTGCTTTGCAGAATGTCTTCAAGTCCTGTAGGTTTACGGTAGAGCCCTTACCTGTTTACATTCACCTTTGTCAGTAAGCATGAATATTGCTCTTTTTTTTGGGAGAATATTCTGCTTGTTTGGAATTTTTTTTCATTGAATAATGAAGTTCTACAGTTTGGTTACTGTATTGCATGATTGATTATTGCAGGCTATAGAATTTCCTACTCTACTTTATGTTGTACAGATTAATCCTTTTGAAAGGGATTTACTAAATAACAGGTAGAAGAGCTATTGCTTTTGCAACTTTTTCCAAAAACTTTCTGCTTCTTAATGATTGTCATAGTAGCAAAATCAGCTCAGGAAGGAGTGACCCTCAAAACATCACCTGCCTGGCCAGCCAAGAACTGAAACAAATTTCTAAGGAAAAAGTTGGGAATGTTGGTCAGTCTGTTACACTGACAACTGGATTATCAAACTGGTCATCATTTCATCAGGATTTTTTTTGGTCTTTATACTTTTCAGTTGATTCATTAGATCCTTGAACTTAAGAAAAAGAAAAACCACCAAAAAAAATAATTTGAAATTCTGTTTTGTCTTCAACAGTGCCCTTAAAGATAGTCGTTTCCCCCCAATGACGAGGGATGAGCTGCCACGGCTTTTCTGCTCAGTGTCTCTACTCACTAACTTTGAAGATGTATGTGACTACATGGATTGGGAGGTAAGGATGTCAGATATCTTTTAGGAAAATTACTTTGATACCATGAACAGCTGTAGCAGAAGTCATACCATCTAAATTATTTTTGCATATTTAGTGTAGTTGTCACTGTTTTGTACTCTATATGTTGTTTTGTGCATAGATTCAAAAGATCCTTTTGGTAGAACTGTCATCACCTTGAAAATCTGGGCTGTGAAAATGGAGTAAAGTTGCATTCTTGCCAATAATTGTGGTCTGTATTTATGTGTAAGACTCCACCAAGCAAGGTATTGTCTGAACGATGGTGTCCTGAGACCCCTTTTGCAGCATAGCTCACTACAGACACATGGTAGATGAGCCCATTGGAAACAAGAACTGCAAAGAATCGCAATCCCAAAACAAGCTGCTTATTTAGCTTGTGGTGCGAGCCACTCATCCTTCCCAAAACTTCCTTTGCTTTCAGAGCAAGTGGCCTGCACAGACCCCACAAAGCCCTTATACAATGAGGCCAAGTAAATAATTGGTTTTGTTTTTCTTTGCTTCTTATGTGTGGAGCTGAATCTATTTTAATTGTTAGGTTCTAGGAAGCCTGCGTGTGTTCTCTTGGAACAGCAGCGTAAAAGAGATTAAGAAGCAAATGCTGCTTTTAGAGTTATTTCTGGGAAGGTATATTGAAGGAAATGTTATTCTGTATTCTTCTGCTTATTCCCAAATTATTTGGTCTTAGACACTTGCAAAAAACAAATCACTTGACTTAAGATGAGCTTCTCATCTCAGTCAGTATGGCTGTTGTATTGCTCTCTGAGTCTATATTTGAGTGGATATAAAATATTTTTTTAAATTGTCATATATGTTAGTGGACATTTTATAATGCCAGAGACACCACACAAGTTACAGGATTTCCATTTACTAATGACTTAGACTTATTAAATATTTAGGAGTTCTTAAGAGAAAAAGAGGCTTTCTATTGTATTCACATGGAACAAATGTATATTGGATAAAAATTTCATCTGTTGTTAAAATGGTAAGAGCCCCTACTGTATCAGAATGGTGGTATCCAGCAGTAACCTCAGCATCCTGAATTTTACAGAGGCTGAAAACGTAATAAAAATACGTTTCCTGTTCAACTCATAATGATAAGGGCTTCTTAGCTTCTGAAATGTAATTCAGAATGAGATTAATATAAGTTCCCTTTGAGGTTTATGAGAATTTTTGCTGTCAACAGAATTATTCATTTTGTATGTAATGTCAGACCAAAAAATAAATCTTAGCTGAGACTGTGTGGGCATTCTCAACAAGAAGCTTTTTCAGAGAAGTAGTTTGTCTTGTCACTGAGCCCTTAGAGTACTTAAAACAATATTTTCAAGTAATCAGAGCTGTAGTAACTTTCAACACTAAACCAAGCTAGAAGTCAAAATTAAAACTGGTAGAATTTTTCTGCTTTACTAGGTTGATTTCTGGCACTAACCATAGTGGTGTTTTCAATTTAATTCATTTATTATAATTTATTAAAAATTAGACTATGAATACACTCAGAAAATCTGTCTTTAAAAGTGTGAAGTGGGTAACGAAATAACATTTAGCTCTTTCCATGTGGTAGTCTATAAATATTATTAGATGCTGTTTTATTCTCCCACTAATAAACTTCTAAGATGACCAAATTTTTCATCCTTAAAGAGAAGCTGAAACCAAAGCCAGAGTTCAAAAATCCACTCTCCCTTGGAAAGACTGGTTTTAACTTTGTTCCTTGGGAGACTCAGATTCATAACTTTAATACCTGTATGAAACCAAGGAGGCTTTTACTTTCTATGTCCTTTCTAGATCTTGTTGCAGAATCCTTGAGACTTCACTAACGGTATAAATAAGTTTAATGCAGAACTGTAGTCTCGGTCAGTTCTGATTGATTTCATGGATTCTCATGATTCTTTTTACTGGAAAGCCCAGACTTACGAGGGAAGAACGGAGGGTCAAAAATATAATAGTCCTTGTGTTATCGTTATACTTAGTTGCTCTCTACTATTTTGTTTAAGGATTTTTAATGATGGGTTTTAAAACCTTTAGCAAATTGCTAGAAATTCTAAGAAACGGTAACAAAGTAGGTTCCATGATTTGTTGGTTTTTTTTCCCTTTTTCCTAGAAGTTAAATGTGATTCTCAAGTAATTATATCCTATAAGTTGTGGATGATCCACAAGCTTTCCATGCAGAAGGGGCGGGGGGTATTGGGATGTATAAATACGAGAAAGAAAGATAAAATTTGTAATTGTTAATCCTTAAAAGAATGATTCATCTCTGTTTGTGCCCCTGTCAGTGAGGTAGCTTACGTCATCCATGTTTCTTTTAAGGGAGCTGCGATAAGGGAGTTATGCGATATTAATGGCAAAAAGACATTTCAGGATGTCTAGAGTGTGATGTAAAGAGAGATTCTGTATCTTTCGTCCCATAAAATGCTAAGAACATCCTGAAGAACATCAGCCTGGTTAGGAGCCCTTACTTCTGTAGGTATGCTACTGAGCATCTTGTGGGACCTAATTCAGCAGTTTGCTGACAGAGGTCATAGTATTTCAAAATTGCGGGTTCAGACAATTCGCAGTGCTCTGGTGGCTTAGGGACAAGGTCATTTGAAGACACGGCTCAGAAGTGTCTCCTGTATCCTGAAGCAAAGTGACAGATGTTTTCTCTGATTAATGAAATATCTTCCCAAACTAACTAAATTAATATTTCAGTAGTAAAAAGCAATGTGAGATCCTTTTTGCAGCAGAAATTCCAACCAAGTAAACAGGAGATAGGGGTGAATTGGCTGCGATTAGCTCCCCTAGGATTTTTCAAATTGCTGCCATGTTTACCTTTTTATAAAAGTAACTTGGAGAAAGTACAGGCCTTTAAAGGACCACTTCAGTGCTGTGGTTCATGAGGATTCTTCCAAAAATTTATTTTAGCATTCTTACATGTGGCTTTACAGGAGTTGCAGTGCACTTCAGTAGGTGAACAGATGCAAGGCTTTGAAATGAGCACTGGGAGCGTATGAACTGTTTCTTTCTTTCTGCTGGAGATCCCGTGACCTGTTGCTGTGGTCCAGTTGCTGCTGGGCTGGAGTTTCACAACCTTTCTGTCTCAAAGAAATGGGAAACATGAGAAACTCTAAGATATGCTGCTGCTTCTTTTTTTTTTGATAATACTGCTCTTTCATATTTGATCTTTAATAAAATGACTATTCAGGAGACAAGTCATAAAGACCAGTTATTTTTAAACATATTTGATACTGATAGCAGGCATTCCTTCCCTGCATAACCTAAGCTTTATCCATATTTCCGTTCTTGAGCTCAGCTTTTTGATCTGTCCTTCTACCAAGTCTTTTCTTTCCTGCACAAATATGAATTCCTGCCTCAGGATGCCTCCCATTTTGCTGTAGATTCTTAATGCAGATACCCTGCATCTCATGTTGCACTGGGCAGCGTGTGTGTCATTAGCAGCACCTCAAAAGAAGGAACGTAGAAGAGTTTCAATAGATTGCTGTGCAGTGTGATGGCTTTGGGTCATTTAGAAGGAACTTCTGTTTGGTTTGAGAAGCTTGTAAGTCGGAACTCAGAAGGCCCTGGGAATGGATTCACATCCCAGAAGGGGCACACAGAAGGTGGGATCATGCAATTCCAGCTTTGGTGCCACAGGCCCTGTGTCCTTGAGAGGGGATGGCTGCAAGGTACATTACAATGGCAAATGATTTAATGTGTCCCCTGCATGCTTTTTTTTTCTAGAAATACAGAAGAGAAAAGCAAAGTGCCTTTACTCATTCCCTCTCTATTTCATGTTACAGCAAACGAACACCTTTTAAATTTTTTTTCTCGTAGGTTAATTAAGAATCTGTGGTGGGTTTTGCTCAAAGCCAAAGCCTGTCTTGCTAATTCAGACCCTCTCCCCATTTTTCTATTAAACATCATAAAACATTGTGATTGTATGTAATTAGAATAAGAAACTTCTTGGAAAACATTACTATCATTTCAGCAGGGTAATAAATAACTGGAATTGACCAGTGGCTCTTCCTTAAAATAGCTTGAAAGAGATCTTTGCCCTGAAGTTGCTGTTCTTCAGTAAAGTAAAATCTGCAGAATTGTCCATGCTTGCTGTGTTGCTACAAAAGGCCTTTAGCCTGTGTGCATTGGTTTAAATATTAGCTTAAACAGTTGTAGCCAGTAACGTTGACTGAAAGGTGGCTTTTCATTGTTGGCAAAGTTAATACATTTAAGAGTTGTGGAATTCCTTTCCTTCCCTCAAGTACAGCAGCATCAGCGACTCTTGCAGCTTACCATGCTTAGACCAGGGAAGAAAGAGTTCTCTTTGGACAATATTCAGCATTTCCATGAATGTAAATAAATGATTTGTTAAAAAAAGAATGGTTGTCATGAAGTAAAGAGCATATCTCCTGAATAGTCTTTTGCCTCTATTTTTAAAGCAGAATGTAATATTTAAGCCCTACTAAAGCTGATGCGAAAGAAGCCAGTGTATTTGCTACAAATGCAGGGCTAAAAAGCTGTAGAAGTCAGCTAATAAAAAGTGGGATCAGCTTTTAATAAGTAACAATAGTCACTTAATCTGAAGTGTTCCTTTTGCAGCCAGGTTTGTGTACAGCTATTTCCATAGTACTAATTAGGTAAACAATGTTACGTGCTAAAAGAATACTGTACAAGTTATAGTCCATCTTTTTTGTTTGAAAATGGTTATAGCTTGCTGCTGTTTAAAGCTCGAGCTGACAAACCATGTCAGTAGAAGGATTAGCCATAACGCAGAACAGCCCTATCTGAAAAAAAAAAATTAATTAATCTTAAACTGATTAGTGATAAATGAATAAATGGTAATAGATGACAGAAAGCTTACACTCCATCTACAGGAGGAGATTGTTGGTCTGTTTTTCTGAACTGCCCAGAGAGATGTTATTCTACAAGAGCTCTCCCGTAGTGTATCAGTATTTTCAGTTTGAGGAGCACGGCATAGGCTTTTATAATGTTCTGTGCTGAGCTGGGGAGGCAAACCAGTTACAGCCCAGTTTGTGCCTTCCAAACATGTACCAACCCCTTACCTCCCATCTTAGGAATAAAGTTTTCATCAGTACAGGATCGTTGGTCTCTTGAGGAAGTCAAAATAAATTACTAACTGTGCCCATGCCAGTTAGCATGGATCATTCTTATTTTGCTTGTGTGTGGCTTCCATTTGTTTGAGTCAGGCCTGGTTTTGTTTAACAGGAGCTAAACAATGAAAAGCCATTTGTACTGGACTAAGAGTACTGCTTAGCTCTGCAGTTGGAATTCATGCTTCACAGAATGCTATGAAATTTTCCCAACCAGAGGAATTGTGGGTGCAATTGTGTTGCCTTATTCATTTTGCTCTGCATCTTTTTCTTCTACAGACATGGGCCTAAAAATCCATTAAAATGGTTAATGGGAAACATCCAGAGCAATGCAATTACCTACTGCCTGAATGTTGCATCATACTTAATACCTCACTAGAGCTTCTGGTTAGTTTCTCGTGAATACTACGTGATCACTATTATGCAAACCAGTCGTGTAGAATTTAGAATCTAATATTCTGCAGGAATTGAAGGTGTGCAAAACCTGAAAATATTTGATTTTAATGCTTAGGCAATTGAAGGTAGACAGTTACAGAGTCACCAGCTGCAAAAACTTACTCTGGAATAAACTGGGTAGGCTCATTTCAGCTTCTAACACTGCTTTATTTTACTTTCAGGTCCTTTGGGTTCATAATTATATCATCTGAGTATACAGATTTGATCTCTCTAGTGATTATGTATCCATGTTGTGAAAGTTAGGTTTAGGAGTGTTTGGTAATGAAATATTATGTTAAAATTTGCACTGAATTAAACTCATTAGTCTCAAAGTAATTTTTGCTATTTAAGAAATGTTAGGTTCATGGGGAAAAATTACTGAGGCCATGGCCAGCCACAAGAGAGACAAATCCTTCCATTTCCCCATGCGTATATTGTATATAAAGATTATAAAGATAATTAAAGTCTGAATGTAAAGAAATATGTTAATTGAACGAGTGATAGAGCCTTGTAAATATTCCTTATTTGCTTTTTGACTGTCATGCAGTCACAGTCAAATAGGTTGTCACTTGAAAAACTGTTACCGCATTTTTCAATTAATTTTGTATCCGAAAAGAAATGCCACACCAAATAGCATGATACCCCTTGAAACATAAACTACTCATTTCCACATACAATGTTGGGAACTTTGGATTTATGTGGAAATAACATCTTAGTTATGTGGGCATGAAAATAAAAACATCCACCTACTAACACTTTGTGTTTATGCACAGAAATCAAAAGCAACTGAAAACTTATTGGCAATGGAATATCTTTTCTGGCATGCCCCATCCAAGCACAGGTGCTCTCAACAGAATTACTGTACCTTGAAAACAGAGGTGCTTAAACAATGCCCTGGCCTCTTTGGTTTTAGGCAGGGGGGGAGGGTTTGGCAGTTCAACATTATATACCTCCAGCTCCTTGGTATTAGTAATATAATTAGGTTTTTATAAATATAATTAGGTTTCCATGCTGGCATTTAGTCATATTAGAGAACGTAGTATCATGGAAATAGGAGTTTGAAGCTGAATGTTTTGGAGCATCTCCTTATCCACATCATACATTAGCAGAAAATTTGAAGGCTCCAGGCTCGAGTTCGTAGTGTGAAAAACCTTGCATTATTCAGTTGTTTGAACAAAATTACTGTTCTTAATTGAAGCATCACGAGATTTGCCAGCATTTGGTTGCCTGCAGGTTATGTCTGGTGGCCAGGTGATTTTATCAGCAACAAACAGCATTGCTGGCAGTGTCAGAGGGAGACAGTAGACCCAGAGACAGAACGACTTTTGCATCTCGGCTGGCTTTCCTTCAGACCAGAAATGAAGCTCCGTGGTGGGAGCTGAGGACCATTATTTGTGCTGCTACTGACAAGGCTGCGAGGTGAACGCCTCCCCAAAAGATTACATTTGCTGCATTATCACCGCTTCAGACTCTGTGCAAAATGGTATTTGGGGTTTTATCATGTTAGACATCTCTTGTCTTTTTTTCTTTTAATGTACTAATAAAGCTGCCGATTTCTTGCAGGTGGGTGTACACGGCATTAGAATAGAATTCATCAATGAAAAAGGATCAAAACGCACTGCCACCTACTTACCGGAGGTTGCAAAGGAGCAAGGTCATTGTTGCACTTTATTTCATATGATCTGGTGAAGAATTTAAACATACATATAAATCTAAAATGCAATATTTGACCTTGCACTGATGTCAGATGATGGAGCAATATTTAATTGTAAGAAGACTCTTATATAAAATGCCAGTTACATGCCTGTATCAGTCCCCTTATAGGGATTCAGTGAACTGTAGCTGTCCTCTGAACAAGCCATAAATGCAGCGTAGCTGTAGGAAAAGGAAATGTGGAGGAGTGGTACAGTGCTCTCAGACAGCTTTACAGTTGTTAAAAGCTGTCAATTTTCATATAGTTGTCATGCTGTGATATTGGTGACATGCAAAAGCTCTGTTAAGTGATGGGATGTCTGGTCAGTTATCTTAACAGCTGATTTATTCCTAAATTTGCAACGATCATTTTTTTTTTTTTAATGAGGTACTTTCTGCTAGTACTTAATTCCTTTTATAAACACTGGGATTTTTGGTGGATGGAAGCAAATTACTTGCAATATAAAAGTCAAGAATAATGTTATAAAGTCCATTTCAATAGGGGCACAGACTTAAGTGTAGAAGTAGATCTACTGTAGTAGATTTTGTTGAATAGCAATCTTTTGGATTAAGCAGCTGACTGTAACTACTCACTATGCTTTTTTCTTCCAAGCCTGATGGTGTGTCTTTTACATTTTGTATTGCTTTTTTGGTTTTTTTGGCCTTTTTATATTTGAATTAGTCTAAACCTTTACTGAGGAACACCTTTAATTGATAATTTTGTTTTCAAATAGTCACTTAAAAGCTTAGAGGTTTTCAAAGAGATTTTTTTTTGCTTTTGTATTTTATGGTTGGCAAGTTAGAGAAGTGGGGGTTTGTCGAGACCTTTGGCGATCACTTAACAAGCTTTTTGGAAATTCAGGAATGGGGTGTGTGAGTGTGCATGTTGTGTTTAAATTTCTAAATAGTTTTAGCAGACCATGCATTGCAACCTGATTCTTTTAAGTGCCCCGAACGACACACTCATAGTTTTTTATGTACTGTTTTATGACTCTCTGTTTTTTTTTTACTTTAATTTTTTTTATTTAAATGTATCAGTGTGACTAATCTAATTGCATCTTTTGGAAATAATATGCCTAACAGCTACTTAAAATACTACATTTTTTAAAAAACAATAAATAGGAGTTTTGAATAGCAAAAAGATTTTATTAAGAACAGTAATGGATCTGTATTTTTAATCCATCACTCTTTTTATTACCCAGACACCTAGAATATACCACAGTAGTTCTGAAAGTAGACGTATCACTGTAAAGTTAAGTGTATTTATGGAGAAGTCTAATCTGAAGTTCTCTGCGCATGTTCAACTAATCATTCTTTGATTTTTTATTTTATACAGAAATTTAATTTATCATGCCATCATAGTCATTTATGATGTATAAAGTGATTGTGATACATGATCATACCTGAACATTTCAGAAAAGCTAAATTTTGTATCTCACTCCCAGTCTAGGACACCTGGATATAATGGGTCCACTTTTAAAATATTTCAATATTTGAGATTATATGAGATTAAAATACATGTTGTTTGTAGAGTGAATTTTGTGTGTAAAGAAATGCTGTATGTCATATTTCCTTCTGCTGTTCTTAAATAGGGAAGAATGTTCTATGTTTTATACAGAACTTCAGCAGAGCACTTCTGTTATCAATAACACAACATATTCTACTGTATTTTTGCAACATCTATTCTTATTGCTATATTTCTCACTAATTTTTACTACTGTAAAATCCAACAGGATGGGACCACATTCAAACTATAGATTCCTTATTGAGGAAAGGAGGCTACAAAGCTCCGATTACTAATGAATTCAGGAAAACAATAAAGCTAACCAGGTATGCATCCTGGGATTCTCCAGATAAGTCCTGTTTTTGTAGTACTGTGATGTGTTCATTCCTGGTAAGTGCTTATTTCAGACATTAATAGTAAGCTTTTGTCTATATATATTACTAATGGTTTCTTTCTTTCCATGACAGCAGTACGGACTTGATCCTTGCATAGGGGTTAGGGGCACCAAGCAAGAAAGAAAAGGCTGTGGTTAAATATCAGACTACATACATATATGAGGGTGCCTGCATATTTTGTTTCATAACCCTGGAAAATCTTAGCAGTGTATTAGTTCTTCCTTTTTAGGGTTTGTTCATTGGCTGTAACGGACCTTCAGAGGCTGTTGTTAACGAGGACGACTTGCTATTGTCAATTTGTATTTGAGCAGATGTGGCACTGTGGGTCTCCTGCTGTAAGTCATGGACCCCTCATCTCTCCAGGTCTCAAAGCAAGCACTGGCTCTGGTTTGCCTCCCATGGAGTGTAGGTGTCCCTTGTGGCAGCAGGGGTTAGGTGTGCAGACTTGGCAGCTGATTTGGCAGCCAGTGCTGCTTAAATTATGGCAGAGTATTCTCGGGACCGGAGACGTGAATTTAATATTTTATTTTATACTTTGTCACTCTCACTCACTAGCGTACTTTGATGTTGCTAATTTAATAAAACATGTTCATGAGGGCTTCTTAGTGGGTGGGAGTCAGAATATTTTAGAATTAGCAGCAGATATTCTGTCTATAATGTTATATAGCTGTATGGTGAAGGGTGGAAGAAAAATCATCTATAAGAACACCTCTAAAACTGTATTTTTATCAGCTTGCAGTATAAAACGACTGCTAAATTTAGCTATCTAATCCATGCCTGGAGAAAAAAGAATTTTTAAAATAAGGAAGTATTGATTGTTCATCCTCTTCAGGGAGGCCACACTTGACATGCTATTAATACAAATAACAAAGTTAGAATTCTTTGTCCAAAGCCGCTACCCTTCCTGTCTTTTATCAGCTTTTAGGGACTCACAGGGTCACAAGATTAGTTCTAAACATGTTGCCAATATTGCTTTTGTTCCTGTGTCCTGATTTCTTTGGAAATTCTTTCCTCCTTAGAGCAGCTAGGTGTAAGCCAGACTTGACTTCCTTGTCCATAATAAAAACCTAATCCTTTCATTTCAGGCATTTGAAAATACTGGTATTCTCCTCATTTTTTGTGCACGTCTATAGGACAAATACCTGAGGTTTTGGTTGTTTTCACCTTCTGTATTTGTCATCTTCATCTACAAATCTTGCTATTACTTAAGCATCAGTTTAAGCTTAGTCCAGGTGGAAGTCAGAGCATTTCTTAGAAAAATAAATATTTCCATATAAGAGGAATTACTTGTTCATGATCTTGTGGATGAAGAATAAAGACTTCATGTCTCAATGACTGTTCAGAATTCTGGATTCTTGTAGGAACCCGATTGCTATAGAGTAGCTGTCACTGAGGAAAACCTGCTATTCTGAAGGTTAAAATAGTGAGGAATGATTTACAAAATCCAGCTAAATTTCCAAATGCAGAATGCCAATTTTGTTTTTATTTATTTCAGCTGTGCACCTTGTTAACTTCTATTCAAAAAGAATATATGGAGACAGCTGAGGGCAAGAGTAACAGTTCATAAATTATGATTTCTGTACAAGTCAGTAAATATATTTTTCCAAGAAACAAGAATTCTATATAGCACATATTTTCTTCCAGCTAGGTTTTGTTTGGAGCAATGGTATGTGAGCACAGAACAAAACAAACCAAAAAAACCCCTACCCCACCCTCCAAAAATAAAACCCCTGACATGTTTAGTTTATTTAAGTTCACAACATGCAAACAGCTGGCAAAATCACTGGCCTGATAAGTGGAATAAACAAAGCATAATTTTTAATGTTCAGAAGAATTTTTTTGTCTGTTCTACTTGCTTAAAAACTCAGCTTCTGCTGACATATAAACACTAGTATTAAAATAGTAACCATTGCTCAGCATCAGAAAAGCCTTTTTAGAGATTTGTTTTAATAACTTCTTGTCGTACAGTGAAACATCTTTTGGAAAAGCGGAATAAGAGCTTTAAACTTGTTTTCAAGTCTCTGAATTAAAGTACATGCCTTCTGTGTGAAGAGAGCTTTAACGTGACCAGAACTAGCCTATTGCTAACTATCTTCAAGCTAATACCCAGTAGTTCTGGCCGTGTTTTTGTAGAACTGAAAAATAGTGGAGCTGAAAGGAGTGTACCCATTCTAGGGGTCTAGAATGCATAAGGACAATAACTGCATTTTCTCTTTCTGTCTGCTTAAATGAGCATGTGATTCTAGTCAGGCTGCCTTTGGCCTGCTTTGACCCACTTACAACCAACTTCATTAACTGCCGAGCTTATGGTTTAATTTCATAGTGGCAGGGGATTCCATTCACAGACCAGCTTCCTCGTGAAGCGCAGAGCCCCGCGTGTCATTCACATCCATTCAAGAGGAGCTGCAGCTGATGGCTCTGCAAGGACCCGTGGCCATTGGTTAAATTGTACATCATTAACAAAGGCTGTTATATCAAATAAGCACCTTTGGTGCTCTGAAAACACATCCACTGAAGCAAAAACCTGCAAGCGCAAGATGTTCTGCTCTGTTCCTCTGGCAAAGAGGCGACAGAAGCAAATGTGTTTGCCACCTTAATTCCTGCAGTTGGCAACTCCACAGTAGTGTAAACTTTAGTGCTGGGTTGGAAGTGCAAGTGGTGGAGCCATCTGTTGGGGTTTTTTCAGACCTAAGAGAAGAGAGAACAACCAGAGCAACTCCAGAAGAAAAATATGGTAGAAAGTAGAGGTGGCAATATTTTAGATCACTGTAGCTGGATTCACCAAATCTCATCTGTCAGATCTCTTATGCGAGGTCTCTCTAAGTGAAATTTGTGGAAATATGGAATAGCGTTGGTTTTATGTAGATTCTACACTTCTACAGAAGAGTGTAAATGTGGCAATATATTCCTTGTTTTCAGTGCTGATGCAAGTATATCCAAAATATTTGTCGTCATGGCCTGGATCCTGCTTTAAGTTACATATTGCTGGCCGTTGTTATTGCAGGATCTCTCTGCATTATTCTTCAACAGTCTTGGGAATCTAGAGGGATCCCAGGCGACTGGAAGCTGGCAAATGTTGTCCCATTTTTCAAGAAGGAAGACCCTGGTAATTACAGGCCTGTCAGTCTCACTTTGGTGCCTGGCAAATTATGGAGAAGTTTATTCTGGGAGCTATTGAAAAACACTTGAGAGACAACACCATCACTGATCATAGCCAGCACAGGTTCACGAGGGGAAAGTCCAAAGTCCTGCTTAGCCAACTTAATTTTTTCCTTTTATGCCATGGTCACCCATCTAGTTGACCAAGAGAAGACCATAAATGTGGGTTTTTTCTGATTTTAGCAAAGCTTTTGATACTGTCTCTCACGGTAACCTTCTGGAAGCAATGTCCAGCACACAGCTAGACAAGTCCATAAAACCTTGTGTGAGCAATTGGCTGGCAGGTTGGGCTCAAAGAGTTTTAGTAAATGGAGTTACTTCAGGCTGGTGGCCAGTCACCAGTGAGGTTCTCCAGGGCTCAATTTTAGTGCTCTTTAGTGTTTTTATAAATGACGTAGATGCAGGAGTCAAATATACATTAAGCTTGCTGACGATACCAAACTAGGAGGAGCTGTGGACTGCCTTGAGGGCAGAGAGGCTTTACAGAGAGATATGGATAGACTGGAGAGGTGGACAGTCACCAGCTGTATAAAAATTAACAATAGCAAGAGCAGGATTCTCCACCTGGGACAGGGTGATGCTGGTCACACATACAAATTGGGAGACAAGAGGCTGGAGAACATTCCTGCAGAAAGAGATCTGGGGGTTTGGATTGATGGCAAGTTGAGTATGAGTCAACAGTGTGCCCTGGCAGCCAAGGGGGCCTGCTGTATCCTGGGGTGCGTCAAGCACAGCACAGCTGGTTGAGGGAGGTGATTGTCCTACGTGACACTGGTGTGGCCCCACCTCGAGTTCTGTGTGCAGTTTTGGGTGTCTAAGTACAAGAAGGACATCAGACTATGAGAGTGTGTCCAGAGGAGGGTGACCATGATGGTGAAAGGCCTCAAGGGCCTCAAGGCCTGATAAGCCACTGATAAGTAGCTTCAGCTTACTTGCTTTGTTCAGCTTGCAGAAGAGGACTACCTTGAGGGCCTTGGAGAGGGAGGCGCTGATCTCTCTGGTGACCAGCAGTACAACATGAGGAAACAGAACGAAGCTACATTGAGAAAGTTCAGACTGGACATTAGGAAAAGGCTCTTCACTGGGAGCGTGGCCAGTCACTGGAACAGTGACTCCAGGGAAGTGGTCAGGGCACCGAGCCTGTCGGAGTTCAAGGAATGTCTGGAGGACGCTCTTAGTCATAAGGTCTAGTTTTAGGTAGTCCTATAAGGACCTCTTCCAACTTGAGATATTCTAATGTAACTCCATCTAATGCAGCTGGGATTATTTTAAAAGCAGAATTTGGCAGACAATTGTTACTGATTGTTTAAAAACAGCCCAAAAATCTGTAGTGCTTGTTTACAGTTTTTCTCCTAGGTTTTCTGTAGAGAGTTGGCTGAAGCAACGGGACATTCTTAATAAATCATGATGAGCTTCTATTCCCTCTACTTTGAGCAACGCAGTAGGCAACCATTTTTAATAGTTCTGTTTGCTTAAAATGTTTTTCATAAGTACTTATGTCACGTGATTCAAGAATGACCCCAACAACCGTGGCGGTTCCTTCCCTGCCCTTGTGCGACTGAGGGCAGTCACCCCAAGTGCAGAGCTGTTACCATTAAACGTGCCACTGGTGCAGTGTATTTAGTGCTTCACACGGCTTCCCCATAGCGGGTCTTTAATTTGTTTCTTTGCTCTTTTCTAGGTACCGTAGTGAGAAGATGACGATGAGCTACACAGAGTACCTTGCCCATCGTCAGCATCATCACTTCCAAAATGGTATTGGGCACCCCCTTCCACCGTACAACCATTATTCCTGACACTGAGCCGCATGACCAGTCACTGGACCTCTCTGCAGACCTCTTCCCAGGAGACCCTGCCCCTTCTTGGTCTAGCTATCTCTATTACTGTACCATTTTATGATGATAGTTTCCGTTGCCATGTTGAGGCTGCTTAGTTGGTGAGACTCATCATGGCAACGGGAGGGAAAACTGCATTACTACAAAGATCCCATACTTTTTTTATTATTGAATCACTGCAGATTTTTTTGCAGCATATATAGCTCTTGGGTTTTTTATGAAATTTTAAATTTCTACTTCATAACATTGAATTATATCAATCAAGGCTTTCTGTGACTGTGGATGGAAGGAAGAGTTTAAGGATTACAGTTAGGGATGCTTTGCTTAGCAAAAAGGCATTCATGGCTTTTGCATTAATAGGTGTGACAGGGAATGAAACATATCAGATTCAGGTATTATACTAGACAATGAATTGCATTTTCATAATGTTCTTAATAATGTTGTGTGTACAGTATCTCACCCCCACAGGAAAGCTCTCATGTAGCTATAAACACGATCTTCAGATCCAGCACCTACAGCCGACAGGGCAAGGCTGACATCCAAATGCTTTTTTTGGATGAAGAGAAGCAATTACACGTACGGTGAGGGCGATGTCAACATGGCAGCATTTTCAGAATCAAGTGGTCTAATTGATTGGGCACAACGTAATCCAGTAGCTACCAGATACTTTTGTCTCCCATTCTGTGCTGGGAATCGAGGGCAATCCAGCCCTGTTGAGACTAGTCATAATAATAATGCATTCGTGATGAGAGGATGCCTTTCTCATGATCTCAAATTAGGAGTGACATTTGTTTTTAAAAACAGGTTGGTGAGTGGCAGATGTCGTATTAGGAAGAAAATGGATTTAGATTTTAGTGCCTTTGACTATGACATAACTATATGCTTATATATAAAATTCATTTAAAAAAATATAGCAAATATGCCAGACATTCTAGTAAACTGTATTGAGTCTGCTCTGGCATCAGGTTTTGGGGGATTTTTTTAAAGTGAGAATTTTATTTTTTTTTAATAGCAAACCTGCTTTGGAAAAGAAAAATCCCTGTTTTGTTCTTTCTTCTGCTTTTGAACTTGTTGAGTTTTACCAAGTCATGAATAGTTAGATAAAGTTAACTATTGTTTAAAAAAGAAAAAAAAGACTGTTGTGAAAGCACAGGACAAGTATGCCATAATTTTACATGTTTTCATCTATTACAGGAATAGTACTTGAGAGCTGTAAGTACTGTGTAATAATTCTCATACCCCTCCACACGGTCGAAGAAAGAAAACTGAGAGGAACTTTTTCCTGCTGTAAAAATAGGATTTAGTAAAAGGTATGCGTGGTGTATTTGCAAGCCCAGGATATGGTAGGAGGTAGCTCCTTGCTCATGCGCCTGCAGAACTCCCACTAATACCTGCTGTAGTTCAGTGCACGTTCTAGGGGACAATACATGCCATTATAGAAAAGACCTTCCTAATACAAAAAAAACCACAGTAAGCAGAAATTCCAGTTATTTTCAATAATGAATGTTTGTAAATATAGAGATACATAAAATTCAAACAGATGAAATCAATAGTTCAAATTTCAATTGTTTAAAAAAAAATCAGACTAATCGTAAAAATGTTTTAATAGGGTTTCAAAACCAGATATGGGTAAATTATGCTCGTCCCTTACGTGAGGTTAGCTTTGCCACTTAAATTCTATGGAGGTTCTTGTAGAAGGTCTTTGGTATTCCTTCATCCACAGCATTTGATGTCCAAATATTAACATTTTCAGTTGTGATGCCTTAATGTACAAGCAGAGGGCCTGAAACTTCAGGAGCCAAGAGATGCCAGCTGGAAGCTGCAAAAATTAATAGATGTTTATACAGAGGCTATTTTGGATGATACTGTTGTTTTGTTTCTACTTGGGGAACACTTTTAAATGGATTAGTCTTCAAGTGGAAATGGTGAACAAGTGGCTACCTGATAGAGTTGTGTTGGTTTTTTTTCTTGCCCTTATAGGGAAACTGAGCACAAACTGAATCATTCTGCTGCAAAAAAAAAAAAAAAAAAGTCATCCAACCCCATCTTTATCTGTCATCTCGTTACAGCACGCTCATGCTTCTGCATGAGCTCATTGTTAGAAGTTTTTTAAAAAGATCTATTATATATAAAAATATATATGTATTGAAAGGTGCTATTCAACCTCAAGCAGGTCACGTGACTGGTCATGCGGATCTAAAATCATATCTGATTTTTTAAAAAATCTTCGATATATGCAGATGTTATACAGAATTTCTTACCAGTGTAATAATGCTATACTGATGAATAAACAATCCTGCAGGTTTTTAAGGATGAGGTCAGCAATACTTCCCACCATGGCTTGGGGGAGAAAAGGATAGTTTTGTCTCCTTTTTGTATACAGCATAATGCACAATGCATTTTTGTCTATCTCTTAGTAGCTGTTGCTTAAAAATATAGTTAAAAGGGTGTTATACAAACTGTAAAGGTGTGCTTTTGAAATGAGTTAACGCCGGACCCTTCTGGACCAGAGTTTTGTATCACTAATTAAAAAACTGTTACAGAGTCTGTGGTCAATCAGATTGTATGCTATTTTTCTAAGAGACTGGAGCGATCAATCTATCTACAGTGTTTCTAGGGCACCTACCTCCTCAGCATGCGAGTGCTGAAAACGCTATGGATTGTTTCTGTGTTCTTGTGGGTTTATTTGTACAGAACGTGCAGCTCACTGTGACAGGCACTGGGACAGAACAGGTCTGTTTGCTTAAAGCTGATCAACAATGACTTTCACTAATGTCATTCCCCGGTAGTTGTGTTTAGTACCCTTTTAGATATGTTGCTGGGTTTAGATACCCTTTTTTTTTATTTATTTGGGGTACTTTATAAGAAGTTAAGGTACAACCAAGTAGCTTATTTCACTGTTTTTGAAGTTGGAATGCTAATTTTTTGTGATCACTACTCAGTTTGCCTTATTGTTGGGGCTGTTTTTTTTTTAATTCTATTGCTTGACGTTCCCCAAAAACCCTGTTCTGTAAACTGAGTTAGACAACAGAAGCGTAGACTTGACATGAAACCATTACTTAGTCTTGCCTCGAGTGGCCTTCCTTCTGCCCAGCCAGCTGTAGCACTGACTTCTCACCATCTGGGCCCCGATGCTGATGGTCGCAGGGAGGCTCACTGGCGTTCGGACCTCAGAGACACGAGCAAATCAAGGCGGTCAAATCCATTTGCACACCCTGGCGTTTGTGCGGACCTCTTTACTTGTCTTCAAATGTGCGGGTTTTTAAAATTGTTGTCTGGAGTAGGTTACATCTCTTATGTGTGTTAGATCGAACCAAAGAAGCCTCCAGCCATGCCCAAATGCTGCTCCTAAAGCCTGCCTTCCAGTCCTTACAAAATCCCTGCAGGATTAAATGTGTTAACTTTTTTATTTTTGTACAGTTTCTAACTGATTTTTGCTAGTGATGTTAATTGAATTAAGTTTATTTGGGGAGTCTGAATATCTTCTCCATTTAAATAAACTGGTGACTTTCCTTTTATGTTTAAAAAAAAAAAAAGTTTAAAAAAAAAAAAAAAAGAGAAACCCAAAGTGTGCCTCTCAGATTTAAGGGTTTCTGGTTACATTTATTCTTAAGACCAGCAATGATTCTTTATATACAAAGATATGTTTTCCTCATTTTTTATTACTGTTAAAGAAAAAATAAAAAATAAAAACCTCTTTCTTTGCTCTGGACCCAGTAATTGCGCTGGTACATAAACGCACTGAGAAAACAAACTTTTGTTTGAAACTTTTGTAACAACTTATGACTGTTTTTGTATATCAAAGTTGATTCTTTTCAAGATATTTGGATCTAGTTTCTAAGTTATTTTAGTGTTTTATATGTTACAAAAAAGAATTACTTTAAATCGTTCACCAGCATTTTGAGTTATCTTTAATGCGATGGTGACACATAAGGGGCTTCAAGCTGCCTGGAGTAGCTTGTGAGGCCCCTCTTTTCCTTCCTTCCTTAGTAACTTGATTGATTACAATAATATCACAGATTACCTGAACCCCCTTCCTTTCTAACTAGATCCTCCTTCCTTCCACATTTAATTGCTATTAGTGTGAAGAAACTGTTGAAATGGGCATTTTAATATAAGTACGGCTTAAAAAGAGAAAAATGAGGAAAAAAGCAAAAAAAAAAATCTAGAAGGTTATCTGTGGGTCTGTGAGATATGGCTGTGGAAAGATATTGTAGTAGTTTTAACACTATTGTTATTACCTTTTAAATCATTTACCCAATAAAATAAGGAAAAAGAATCACCATTTTTTTAATGTTTCTCTGCTTAATTGTGTGGCTGGGTCAATTTTATTTACGCATTTGCAGTTAGTGTCAATGTTAAAGGCTAGTGATGTGTTTAGGAATATTTTCCTGTGATTTAACTTTTTCATTTTGCCTCCTGTGGGAACAGATTGCGGCAGAAGCGAGTCACTAAACACACCGAGTTAAATCAGCATTTACATCAGTTATATCATTACCTAGATCAGTATAATTATCAGTATTTATACCAGTTATCAATTCAGATTTAACTTTTAGATGTTGACAATTGATGCAGCCATTATTCCACATGCTTTGAAGCCTTGATTTAGAAGATTTTAAAAAACCCAAACAACTCCACCTCTAATGGGAAAACCTGCTTGAGTAAATAGCTTCCATTGTTTTCATATTTCACAGCTTTGGTATCATTAGTCTAAATTGGGTAAAAACCTGTAAAACTCCCAGTCCACTGAGATGTATAGCTAGTTAAAAACTTCCTCCCAGAAGTTTCCCACTCTTCTTGCAATGTAGTTATCGCTATAAAAAAATCAAACTAGTAAAATAGTACTGAATATTAAGAATGTTTCAGAGGTGGAAACTTACTCTTACATATATGTCGGCATCAAACAATGAAAGGCTGACTTGCAATTAAGAGTTCTAGGGAGATGCAGAGGATAATCAGCAGTGCCTGAAAAAGGCAATTGCTTGCTTAGTTTATCTCAGGTTTCCATAAAGCACTTCCTACTAGATTTCTACTGAAGTCGTTCTATCAGCCTTTACACTGTTCAAGGGAACTGGTTCTGTTCCCCAGCTGTGTCAAACCTTACAGCTTCTGCAGTGCATATATAGTACTACAGATCCAGTATGTTCTTTTGCCAGGAACCTCACCCAATGAAATACCTGCTTGGCTGAGATTTTAATACCGGGTTTTAAAATACCTTAAGCAAGACTACGTGGTGCCTGGCACGATTAGAATGATAACAAACTGTACAGTATCCATTAAAATGCATTTATTTGTTTTAATACAAAGGTTTAACAACTATTCGCCCAGTGATCTGGACTTGGGGCACAACAGTGAAAAAAATCATCAGACCAAAATACAAAACCAAGTACACAAATTACCCCTTATTTGTAAATGTTACCTCATAACCAAGTTTTAGCACATTAAAAAGTTTACAAAAATTAATAACACTCTTACAAATTATTCAGAACTAAGAGCACAGGTGGCAGCTGAGCCTGTCCACCTCCACCCTCGCCCTTGCCCAACCGTTCTGTGCGTGACCCAGAGGGGCTGGGCAACCGGACCTGCAAGTTTCCGAAGCCCTTGGTGCTGCAGCCCCGGCCGGAGCTGCTCCAGGTCCCCAGCACGGCTGGGCTGGGGGGAGTGCGGGGGGTCCGCTCGCTGCTCCACCTGCTGCCTCTGCAGCATTGAGATAAGGACTCCGGAAATGCAGAAAGCGTTTTTAAAAAAAGTACAAAATTGACCCTGAAGAAAAATGAAGTCATTTAAAAAAACAGCTTGGCTTCGACTAAGTTATGCTAAAAGCTGCAAGACAGATTTACAGCAATATCACTTTGAGTACGAGATCACAAAAATCAACAGGTTTGTTATGAGTCTTGTCACTGTAAAAATTAAAACATCAAAGTTGACCTGTCTGCCTGGAGAAACCTTTCTCCTCCGAACAGAAGGGCTGACAGGTGCCCTCTTGCTGGGTTTTGGCCTTTCAGAGCTTTGTTAACTATTAGGACAATTTAATTCCTAAGAATCCGCCTCTAGTGAAACAACTGCAACAGTAAGAAAACCAACACATCTCTGTTTGCCATTAGCTATAGATGCATTGAAAATGAACGCCTGGGGTTTAGATGCAAGACTTCAGACATAAAACTAAAGTACAGCAATTGTTGCAGGTTGCAAATGGCCATTTCTGAAAGGAGAATATAATTGGGCTTTACAAGATGATATCAAATACACAGAAATATCACCCCCCTGACTGTGGCCAGGAACAGACGGATCAATCTACAATGAGGTACTCTATAAATCTTACAGGGAAGAATGGCCTGACTTAGCATGTCCCCCAGTGTCAGCAAGGCAACCTCTGCTTAAGCACGAGGAGGTTCCGTCAAGCCCTAAGAAGCTGAACCAAACCCCAGTGTAGGTTTGTGTTCATAGACAAGGGCTTTTCACTGAAGCATACAAGCATGATCAAGAGCTGTTAATTATCGCCCTTCACAAAAAACGAGACGCAAATTCTTCTTTGGTGCTTAAACAGGAGGGAAACTGCAACAAAAGATTTCAGAACATTTGGCCAGGGAGGACCAGGACTGCCCTTTCAATTGTAAAATCTCATCAAATTACCTTGACATAGATTGTGCACATCATGCCACAGGAGAGAATGCCATTAGCATTCAAGAATAGCAGTATGGTTTTGCTCTTTAATTTCCAGCATAAATAAGCATAAAAGCAACCAAAGAAATCATCCGTGTAGCATAACAGCCTATAAAACAAACGATTTAGGGAAAAGAAAATCAGCCTCTGCTGGAGAAGATAGTCAATAACCCCAGTGGAGATTTAAGTATTCTGCTCTCCCATTCAAACCAATATCCTGCACACTGAACAAGCTCTGTCTGGTGCATATTCCAGATACCGGAGCCTGGTAAGGAATAAAGGATATGAAGTTCCATTACATTAGCTTCAGAAGTTTCTGCTCCTTTCTGCTCCCATTCTGACCTGTTCTTCACCTTCTGTGAAGCTTGTGGCTCAGCTGTGCTCATACAAATTCTTGTGGCACCACACCGTTAACCAAAATTAAATAATAAGTTTTGAAAGCCTTCAGAAAGGTGCAAGGGGAGGGAGGGAATAAGTTAACTTCTAGGCCTCAAGAAAGACATTGAGGTGCTGACAAGTGTCCAGAGAAGGGCAACGAAGCCGGTGAGGGGTCTGGAGCACAAGTCTTGTGAGGAGCAGCTGAGGGAGCTGGGGGTGTTCAGCCTGGAGAAAAGGAGGGTGAGGGGAGACCTTCTCGCTCTCTACAACTCCCTGAAAGGAGGCTGTAGCCGGGTGGAAGTCAGTCTCTTCTCCCCAGTAACAGGCAATAGGACAAGAGGCAATGGCCTCAAATTGCATCAGAGGAGGTTTAAATTGGGTATTGGGTTCAGATTGGAAAAACGTCTTCACCAAAAGGGTTGTCAAACATTGGAACAGGCTGCCCAGGGAAGTGGTGGAATCACCATCCCTGGGGGTATTCAAAAGACGCATAGATGTGGCACTTAAAGACATGGTTTAGTGGTGGACTTGGCCAGTGTTAGACTTAACTGTTTGGCTCGATGATCTGAAGGGTCTTTTCCAACCTAAATAATTCTACACTATCTCAGCCAGCTTCATCCATATTGTACAACAAGCAAAGAAGCAACAGCTTACCCTTAAAAGAAGTGAAGGTTCCACTGCCTTCCCTCCCACCTGACCCCAGTTCATTCGACTCTTAAGCAGCTCCGATACTCTAAAACCCTTATTGAGAGCAGCAGCTGGTTTACCTCTGCTTGTTTGCTGAATTACCATGTTCCGTTAGCCGTTTTAGCAACTTCATGCGGTATAGAAGAGTTCAACCAGCTCCAGCACCTGCCCTGGTAAGGTGTGGAAGGGGAATGTGAGTGTCCCATTGGCACCGATGAGCAGTTCCGTCGGCAAACACCGTGTGGGGAAATTAGGCCTGAAATTCCTAGAGTGACTCAGAACAACTAGACCAGGGTAAGAGAAAAGCACGAGTCACAGCACAGCGACCGGAGCAAACGCCTGTGGCGGGGGGTGGGAAGGGAGGCAGGAACAATCCCAGTGGCACTGCTGCCAGAGTCAATGGTGCAAGTGGTAGGGCTTCACCAAGAACCCTTTCCTCCAGATTGCTCCAGGGATTTCCCTGGTGGCAGCTGGACTAACAGCGCCGTTCCTCCCGCTGAATTTGAAGTCAGTTGGAAGAGCTCACAAATTTTGCATTCCGAGCAAACAGCCTGCACCGAGCCAGACACCTGAGCTTATTGAAATGCTTCTGCAGTCGGAGTTGACCAGAGGCAGTCAATGGTGGCAAATAGCAGCCGTTTCATACTTGTTTAGAATACCCTGAAGCGTATGACTATAGACAGGAAGTGTAATAGTATTCAAAATAAAACCCCAACCTGCTACTACTTTCACATAACTCAGAAATTTTTCCAGTAACTACAATATTTTGAAGGAAAAAATAAAGAAACAGGAAAGATTATTCAAAAAAATAAAATATGTAAAGTTATGCAAATAATAATGCTAAGTAACATTTGCAAAAATTGGCTAAAATCACTCTACTGTAATACCAAACATTCTTTCTAAACAGCATTGAATCCAACATAGGGCACTTGGCCAAATTCTAAAGTAAATAAATAAACCATGATACACTTGACAGGAGCTGTGGGGAGGGAAGAATCACTGTATATCTCATTCAGCCCTTCATAAGAGATTAAGTATATTAATAGGGCTTAAGCTTTAACATCCAGCACTGCACATCTTAGCATCTCCCAACAGCATCCTGCATTTCATCACAAAACACGGAATCTGCTTAAATAAGCAGCAAGAACTTGTATCCCTTCGGCGGGTAATTAAGTGGTGTTCTGCAGACACATTCAGCCCTTCAGGACCAACACGGCCTCTCTGTAGGCCCCACTCCACAAATACTTCAGCACCATCTGCCCGGCTTTACTGGGGCAGCAGCGAGACCACTCGATGAAACCCATTATGGGCTGAGACAGCCGCAGGATCAACCATGGACAGAAACTCTATGCAGGGAGTTCTCATTACCAGCTGCTTCGCTTGCTCAAGTTGAATTCTGATTAAAACCACCAGGAGCCCTACAGTCTGTATAACTAAGACTCACTATACATGTTTGATGGATAGTTTAGGTATGTCAAGCTGGGAGAGTGCAGTATATTTTTTTATGTATATATATATAACATATATATATATACACACACACAAGAAGTCATGGAAGCAAGCCAGAAAACAGCTTGTAAATGAGAATGTGCAACAATATATTTCTGACTGAGGGGTACTTTTTTTTTAATCTTATGAAGTGAAAATATTTGAAGTAGCCATTTATTCCCTCTCCAATGAAAATTTTTAAAGAAAGAAAAAAATAAAAAAGGCAACCACTTCTCATTCTTAGTTTTCCTTCTTGAGGTATAATGACTGTACCTTAATTTCAGAATATATCTTCAGGTGATCCAGCTGGAAGAGGTATGATGGTTTTGTTTTATCTTACAAGTCACAGCTTTGACAACACAATGAATCTATAAATTGCAACAAACTTTTGTACAATAAAATTCCTGCAGCCCTGAAACATAATAGAGCTGCATAACAGACTCACAATTAACTGTCTGGAGGAACACACTCAAGATTTCCCATCTTTCAGCCCAACAGTTTCTCCGCGAGCCTCGGAAAATGTAATGGGTACACATAGTTTAGTATTTATCGTTCTGCCTCTCTACATGCTGTTCCCCAAAAGACGTGTTCACAGGAAGCTTTAGTCATACTAGTGAACTGGAACAGCAGAGGCCTGCACTGATTTGACATTCCTTTTTATACCTGTATTGTAGAATCAGTGTACAGAATGTATTACAGCTGTAGAGAGAGAACAGTGTCAGTTTGTTTCCTCACTGACCACTCCGCTGAGCGAGGATCAGCGTAGAACGCAGAGGAGGAATGTTTCAAAAACTAGTAAGTAAAAAAAGAAAATGCTGATGTTTACATTGGACTTTGTATCTCCACTCCCTCTCCAGTCTAAGCTAAGTGAAAAAAACCCTTTGTTCAAAGTCAGGTCAGAACAGTGAATGAAATACGATAGCTTATATGTAACATGGGCTTTTGAAATTATTTCAAAATGATGTTTTTCCACTCACTTAAATAAAACCACATCCAAAGCATCAAGATCTGATGAGACTTAGCCAGACAGATATTTATCCACAGCAGCGCAGAAATTAAGTAGTCAATAAGAAGAAAAAAAGAAAATATTTTTGAATGAGTTCTTGTTCCCCATCATTTTCAACCAGCTTAAAGAAAATACAGTAGAACCTCATTGTTTTGCACTTAGGACTGGGAGATTAAGTGTACATCATTTCACTGGGATGATTTTGCAACATTCAAGTGCTCAGAGTTAAGCCAGGACGATGCACTTCAAGATGCCATTGTGTTCACATCAGTGGAGTGTTGTAACTCAGCTTTATTTCCTACCCTATGGTATAAGTGTACTTATATTTAATGGAAAGTAAGTCAAAACGAGGTAGCACTGCCACTCTCTTTGCTGGAATGTGGATCCTGGCCTAATTTTAAACAGTGGCTTAGCAAGATTCTACTGTAATTACACAAAATGTATAAAACACGAACCTTTTCCAGAATAAGGCCACTAATTTTGCCATCGGCAATAGGCAGTGAGAAACAGCAGTTAAAAAAACCTCACTTGATTATGGAGGTGTTTTTGAGGCAATAAACTGTGGGGAAAAGTATAAAACACATTGTCTTCTCATCCCTCCTCTTTGTTTTCCAGTATAAGTATCTCTGCTTCCTGCATGTACTACTCCGTGGGGAGAAATTTCAGTCTATTTTCTTAGGTGGGAGCCTAAGCAAGTCCACGCTACATTTAAAGATGGGGACAGCACTGTAAAACAGTAGGATTACGAGCTTCCCATGAGTCATAGTCATGACAGTCTGATGTCCAGATGCCCAGATTCGATACCAGCGCCCATAAAAAGGATCTGAGACGGCTGGGCACAGCATGTTGTTCAAATTCACTTCTGTAACCTGAGAAAGTGACAACAAATTCATAAATTAACAATATTTTTTTGTGTTGCACCGATTCAGATGCCTAAAGTGGTAATTTTGAAATTACCTTAATAATCAAAAATGTTTAGGTGACAATGCTTTGTTCAACACACGTAGGACATCTTTCAGAAGGAAAGCAGATCTCAATTCATTTGTGTATTTAATAGATGGATTTATGCAGGTACAGAACCAATTTATTAAATATTTTACCAATACTTATGAGACAGAAATGCCCATTAGAACATGCAATTAAAATTTTGCATGCAAGTAGTCTTATCCATATATATCTGAACACTTTGAAAAACTAGTCAGTATTTTTACTGTGAATGAATGTACTTGCAAACTGTCCATTTATTAACCTGTATTTACTTACCAATCCCAGAATCTGCAAGATGCTAAAATGATACACAAACATAAACCCCGTGGATAAAAGAGCCCACCAGAAATTGCAGAGTGGTTCTGGAGTGTAGATACCTTGAAAAGAAAGGAATACATTAGTGTTTAGCTGAATTGCCATGTCTATCAAACACTCATGCATAATCCTCTGCCTTCTTCTCAGTGGATGTTAGGGCATCTGGCTTTAGCTGATAACCTACTCAATACCATTAGAGTAATTAATATTCAAGAGCCTTATTTCTTACCTGGAGTGTCCTGAACAGTTTCTTCCCTCCTTCTGCTCCAGCAGTAAAATGTACAATATGTTACCTCATTAAGCTTGCCCATGCTTCACCAACACCAGTGATTTTTACCTCACTCTTCCTTCTAACACAGAAGTACTAAATGATTTTGACTACAGTAATGGTATGCAGTGAATCTTCAAAATTCAGGTTATTTACACTTAAGCACCTGCTTCTTAGGGGGGCTATGACTTCTACGGGGGCTAGCATACACAGAACTAACCTTGCCAGTGGCAGTTCCTGCACAGCGCTCCAGTAGAGCATAGCCTAATTGCCATTCCCTAATTTTATGGTTATTTAACAACTATTTAAAAAGTAACATGCACCAATAATGTCTAGGAACAAAAAAGCAAAAACACTACAAACAATTTTATAATCAGTAAATGTCACAGATTCTGTAAAATATTTTTTCCCTTCAAATGAAGCAGCAGATATCACATTATTTATTATTGTGTTCACCTGCCTCGCTCCTCCTGAAAGTAGGTTTTGTCAATTTTTGACAAAACACAATGTCATGTGAGCCAGAATGTAACAAGGAAATCAGATCTAATAAAAGTACTCTTAGATACAAGACTATTTTTGGTACTGAATACTCAAACATCATATGGTGAGGACAGAAACAGTTTACAGAGTTCTCAAGCCTCTTATTAATAGACATGAAAATTTCAGTATAAGATACGGGGAAAAATTATTTTCTTTATGACTTTAATAACAACCTAGAGACACAAAAGAAAAAGGCACACAACGTCAAGCTGCTCAGCCTCCATAAGAAGTTGTAGAAATTCAGATGGTTATAAAAACACACTGGCTTTTTTTATTTGCCTTTGTCTGCTCTCTAATCCATTAGATATTATTAAATATTGGAGTGTGCATCCAGTACTCAAAGGACAGCTTACAGCACCGAGTGTGATATTCCTGTGAGCCTTTGCTAGCGAGCACAGCCAGTAACCACCAGGAAGATTCAACAGACTTCAGCATCTACTGCACAAGGCTACTGGGAACTCAAGTAACTACACGTGCGTGGCTGCTAAAGGTGCTATAAGTATGCTTATGGATGCTACTGTATGTAGATAATGGCAAGTAACTGCTGTTACTTGCTTTACCACACCACCATATAACGGCGCACCCTGTCTCAGGGTTAAAATCCCTGGAGGACTGCTTTCTCAATCCCTCTTGCCCTTTTACAATTCTTTTCTACATAGTTTTCTTCCACTGTTCGTACACATCATTGCAGTTCAGGTTGATTTTGCAGTAGATAGTAATCTGATTATAACCTACTAAATAATCTAATTTAAATATCATTTTGTGAATGTTACAAATTCAAACTTACTTACACTTTCTTGTCTAAAACCACACATCTATTCATTGTCCACTCAAAATACCATGGCTTCTCTGTTGCTAGCCAGCAGGCAGCGAGGAGTCGATCATGTGCTTGAATGACAGCAGCACACATGCACTCCGTATATCACTCACTGACTTTAATGAGACACAATATTAGTGTAATTACCTAAGATACAACAACACACCGCATTTTAGTAAGCAAGCTGTGACTTGGTGCAACCAGGATAAATAGGAGCAGAGAAGCCACTCTGAAAGCATGAGGCAGCTCACGGGATTTCTTAGCCAGTGGGTAGGTGAAGGTCAGAAGCATCTGAACTATAAGCGAAATGCAATGGTAAAAGTGACCCCTACGTGACTAGCTTTAAGTGGAGTGCTCCAGGGGTAAAGGGGAAACATCCACAACAGGCTACTTTCTTGAACATACTTTGCAAGGGGGATCTAAGAGCTGGCACCCTATTGAGAAAAAAGTACAGGAGACTTCACTTAAACAGCAATAATATTCATTAAACTCCACCACGTGAAAACATCAGATACGTGATACCACCTTGAACACGGTTTTTCATGACAGGGAGCGAGAGCAGAAACAACTAGCCTTGGTCTCAGAGTTCAGGAGACCATGGATCTGTTTTTGGCTACACCAACTTCAAGTGACCTGTTCAAGCTATACAAAAACTACTTGTTCTCCTCCTCAGCAATAGGGTAAAGAAAACATCATTTGACTTGCAAAGTGGTTTTTGTACCATCCTTTAAGGTTTAGGTGCATGTTTAACCCAGATGCAAAACACAAAATAAAATTTAAATGTGGTATCTAAAAGAGCTCCCAGGAACCAGCAGAGCAGGGCTGTAACAAATTTGTTTTCATGTGAACTCGTCTGGCTGGCAGATGCCTGTGATGTTTCAAAAGTATTCGACAAAGCCCGAGTACAGAGGGCAGTAGTCTAGGGATGTAAACACTCAGAGAAGCTAGAATCCAGAGACGCTGATGTTTGGCGAACATACTGTGCAGGTAGTACATAAAGTCTAAAATAGAGAAGCAAATCCAGATACGAAACAAGCCTGGAGGGAAAAAACAGTCAAGGAAATTGCACAAGATGACAAAACAGATCAGTGGTATAATTTGGCTTTGAACCCAAGCTTCTCATGCCCAGCTTCAATTTAGTCAGGGAACAGTGTTTCAGAAGTCACTCAGGAGAGCTGTGCAGGTTCCTGCAGCAAAGCATCTCACACTGCTACACCCTCTCTCTGCTTCAAAACTTCAAAAAATACATTAGCAACTCTCAACCTCTACAGACTATTGATCTCACTATATATTAGAAAAGTCCCTCCTTGTTGGACTTTGCAATCTTGAAAATAATAGTGTGATTTTCAGCAGTATTGTTATTTGGACATCTAGAGACATAAGGGAAACAATGACCTCCACACAAAAGCATTCCAGAGACCTCTGGATTCCCGAGTGTGCTTTGGAAAACTAAATTTCAATTCATACCTGGGATATTTTCTATACATGTCTCGTTAGATAAATAATCACTATTTATTTTATTACTCTACAGTCCTGCTATTCAACAGATGACTGGTTAACGGAGCAGCGTGGTCTATTTTCTGTAGCACACACTCTGTTAACAGAAACATCCGAACAGGAGAATTGAGACCCAGCTGAGCGGGGCTGAATGGCCCATGTTGGCTTTGGCAAAAGCTACTTGCTGCTCCCATAGGAAATCAATCTGCAGAAGTAGCAGTGAGATTCACTCTCTATTCACTGAGGATCACAGGCAATTCTTATATGTTAAACACTTTCAAAAAATTCAGCCCCACTGCCAGTCTGGCACTTATCTCATTCTCAAAAATGCTCACACCCTGGACAGTTGAGTCCGTTCCAAAAGAAGGTCATCCAAATAGACTGTATATTTGTTCTTGTGTTGAAACAGCACAGCACTGCATATTTCAGTTTAAAGTAAACTTCAATATTTCAATAACATTGATAGGAAAGATTTGATATAGATTGAAGGGTTTGGGGTTCATCATCTGCAACAAGATTTTGTTGACCTTGAACATGCCAAGCGGAAAATTTTGTCATCTAGGAAAAGGAACCATGGCTTTAAAAATCTAAAGATCAACAAAGAGACACAATTTCTTTTATACTGGGCCCTGCTCCCCCTCTCTCCCCCCAATGTCTTGTGCTAGTTCTAGGGTTCTTACAACATATTATTTTTATTTTAAGTTCTCAAAACATAGACTTGTAAAAATTTGAATGCACTTAATAGAAAGTAACACTCCTTTTGTATTTCTGTGAAAACCTAAGGCAGGAGAAAATTACTCCACTGTTTGAATTAGAACCTAAATATAGTGAATTTTTTTAATTTAGTAGGGTGTTAAAATACTATCTTTTTCCAAACTAATGTCTTGCTTTCATTCCTGCTACATTTGACAGAGCTTTACCAGTTTCCTGGCCCAGCACGCTCTCCTGCAGTAGCCTCACAATTACAGGTAGATCGGCTTAATCCAAAACTCAGAACAACTATTACAATTCCTTCATTTTCAAGCTTTATCAAAACGTGAGTGCAAATTTATTTCCATTTTAGTTCCCTTGATCAAAGGGTTAATTCTAGTAGTGTGGCCCATCAAGCTAGCCGAGAGATAAAACTTCCTTTCCAGGGGAAAACAGGAGAAATGTTCTTAAGAGGATAAGCCTGAAATCCACTGTTTCCCCTACAGCTGTTCTGAATCTATGTGTAGATTTCAAAATGCTACCTTATGCCAGGAGATTTCCATTTCCCTCAGCGCCAGCTACTCTCGTCGGAGTCAGCTCAGGCAGGGTCTTATATTACCTTCTCCTCTCAGGAACCATTTTTTATATTCCATAAAGAAGCAGCAGCAGTTCTTCCTCTTCCTTCATACAGCAGCAGCTCTTCCATCTATTGGCACATACCTTTCTACGCTTCTCTATCTCCTAGAGAGACAGAAGTCTTTAACAGACCTCAGGCCCACTCAGAGAATGCCAAATTAACTTCCCTATTTAGTTTTAAGTGTTTCGTAATAGTTTCATATATTTAGTTTTGACTATAATAGGTCACCATAGTTTCAAAGGAACCGTAACTGCCCAGTGCATAAAGCTCAGAGGGTCACACCACAGAGACGTGTCCCCTCCTCTTCCTCTCCAGCTCTCTTAAATCATCAAAGATTATCCAGAAACGATGCGGGTACAAGAGAGCCTGTGCATGAGCCCATGGGCAGAGCACCAGCACTCGTCCCCAGCGCTGGGACAGGGCCACAGCCACCCCGCTGCTCCCCCTGCCACGGCACAAGCACCGCCCGACAGGGAGCCAGGAATTCACGGCTAACGCATGGGATTCATAAGGCAGAGGAAAGCTGGAATAGGAACATGGAGGCTGCCAGCAGGAGAATGAATAACACACAAGAGTTGACAAGTCTCCAAGTAATTAAGAGTTGCAGTTGAAAGAGCTGTACCACACATTATCATCCTTCAGCGAGGATGGAGATAAACTAGGTTTATGACTACCTAACTATATTCAAATAGATAGTAATTTTTCTTCCAGATTACTACTAAGGTATATAATAAAGCCTGCTTTATAACTAACCCTTAAAAGCTAAGGAAAGATATAGCTAAATACAGGTAAGTGTCACAAAGTGGGGAAAGAGTACAACAGCTAGAAATGTCCTTAAATACAGTAATTCCTTACTTTTGCCAGCAAGTCCTAACAGCCAACGGAGAGCACAAATTTAGATCCCCAATTGCTTTAATTGCACTTTCCTAGTTTATAGCCAGAGGAAAAATGATCCTTTAGTCTGCACTCGGTATCTGTGTTCTACATCTCACAGCTTCGCCCAGCCTCTCATTAGGCAAGAAGCGCTGCACTGCCCTTAGGAAAGCTGGCTGTACAGAGCTGCTTCTGTCCACCTGTCTGAAGAGCAACAGAGGCAGGCTCCGTGAGACGGGGGAAAAAAAATATAACAAAAAATTAACTTCTACTGACCTTCTGACAAAGCATAGAACTTCTGATGCCAATTAGATTGAAGAAGAACAAGACTTAATGACCCGCATCAAAGAGACAGATTCTTTATTGCTTATAAAGATACAGCACTTTCCTGATAAGCTGAAAATTCTGACTCTGCTCAGTCAGAATTACTGACTACTTAACTACTTAGGGTGTGTATGTCTGTCCACTTGTGCACAGCTTGTGAATCAGCTCTTAAAATACATGGGGCCAGACCACAGGAGTGTCCAGAATTTACAAGGCCATTACTGTCAGTTTTGGCTCCAAAAGAATTATCTCCCTCCCTCTCCCCCAAATACAACCAAATCAATTTACTCTCTCCACAGTGTGGTCAACGTGCATTTGAATAGTGAATTTTGAGCATTTGCACGGCCGTTGTGACAGCGTGGATGCTGGAGAGCATCTCCCCCTGCAGGCTACAGTGCGAGACCCACACAGCCCTTCAGTGACACCAACACAAAGGTGTGCTCTGATTAACCATATATGATATTCTGGAATTTCACGTACAGCTGCTCACACATCAGATTGCTCCTTAGAGTGACAAAACCCTAAAAAAATTATCGTCATTAATAACTTTACGAGGTAGAAATGTATGTTAAGTCAACTAAATAATGCTGGGGATCTGAAAACACAAGGAAGTTTATCTCCTCAATTTCTCTTTCGGGGAGCTGCTGTAAATTAACCCTTATTTCAAACTGTTGTGAAATGGTATCATCTGCTCACAGCACTCGGGAAATAACAATTCCACTCTGATTAAGTTTCAATATGATCTGAAATAAGGTGCTCATCTAATCTTGTCAAATCCATCTAAAAACCTTACCAAATAAGCTTAAGGACCAAGACAGTCAAGCACTGTGAGTCTCTAAGGCCAATGCAGTGCAAACTACTTTTTTTTTTTTTCCATCACGTTAACAGTATACATTAGAAAAACTAAGTTTACCTGAACACCACTGAAGGTCTTTAATACTTTGATCTTGCCAGCGCGTTAACCAGGTCAGATTAATACACCGTCACAATAGTTGTGGCAGCTTGAGACATCACACTTCCTGAAGCTGCCATCTCCCTAAGCATTCTACCAGCAATCTATATCCCAGTAGCATAAAGTATAGTTATCTGGGCATACTCATATGCTTCAGAAGACCAGCTTAGCTGTAGATGAAAGTGGTTTGAGGAGTTTTTCAATGAAGGAGTTGGTTCCATGGTCTAAATCTCTGCTGCTGTGGTTCCCATCTTCTTTTCACCTTGACAATTCACTCATTGCACCTCCCTTTTGCCAATCCTAGCACTCAGATGATGCACAGTGAACCAATCCAGAAAGCATTCATACTTTTTTGACAGGGAAGCAAAGGTCTCACATCCTAAGGACAGGAGAAAACAGTGACCTACAGCTCTGGTTCACCCTATCCCACTATTTCAGGAGTGCTGTGTCCTAATCAGATGCATCCTATAGTTTTTTGGCAAGGTTCAAAGGTGATACGAGGTGAGATTCTTTCAGGAAAAAAGTTGCCAACTGCAGCTATACTTCATGTAGGCTGCCTCAAGTTCTCAATCTTCTGTGCTGGCCTGTTATAGCTGCACTGCATGTATTTTGCATGAGCACCTCTTACTGCAGCCAAGAAAGGTCTGAGCCGTAGTGCATAAGCATTTCTGTTGTCTACCCTGCCCTGGCACGCAAGTGCCTGCACACCTGCATGTGTGCACTTAAAGAAAATACGTTAGGAGGAGAAGTATGGACATTCATATTCACTCAGTACAGAGGGGAGGAAGAGGGAAGAGGAAAAGACAAAGAGGCCTTCATCCCCAAGAGGGAACACATCCTTGAGCTTCAGCAAGTTCACTGATGCCTGAGTTCTGAACATCTCTCTCATCAGTTTGATCCTGAGCATAGTAAAGCCCCCACACTTACATGGTGGGGTGGGGGGGACAGGACACGCACAAGATGAAGGTGATGCTGCCACTGCAAAATAACCTGTCTTCACCACTGTAATGAATACCAGGGAAAGAAAGAAAATAAATGATTACAGCCCCTGCTTACTGTCACTCAGTTTCCTTTCAAAAAGGAAACACTTCAACAGGTAATCAAATGTGTGAACATCATTGGTTTGATACTTGATTAGCATATCTTTCTTGATATGCAAGACAGACATGCAGTTCTGTATAGAATGAGCCTCAAATCAACTCTGCTTCAGGCGTTCTGCTCAAACTTCCTTCGAGAAATGTTACAACTGAGATCCTATTAAGGCCATGAGTAATATTGGCAGATTCCAAATAAAACTGAAGTAGTATATTCCAGAAACAATCCATTCCTTTTCATTTTTCCAATTTCACTATCCTTCAATTAATTCTTCCAAATCATAATCCATTAGATTCACTGATGGAAATTTCTATTTACAATACAGAACTAAAGCTGCATGCTGATCAACATCTGTGATGAAAAAGCAATTTTCGTAAGATATAGTTAGGATAAAGCATGTGATCTACTCGGAAAGTACTTTAAATAAAGGTGCTAGTGAAATGACAAAGTATTAACAAATGTTTTCAGGCTGAGCAATTTTTCTATCAAACATCAGGCCTCCTATGGCACCAACTACAACTACTACAAAAGTCCATTGGCATTTTGCTAACGAGGTGTTACAGTCAGGTTGGAGATCAGGAGCCAACTGCATAAGAAAATGAAGAGTTATTGGTTACACAGCCCAGGGCAATCTCAATTGACAGATTTAGCCAACTAAGTTTTTTTAGAAACGTCACCACTGTCATGTCAACATTAGATGGCAGCAAATACCAGTCAATTAATAAAGCGTAAAAATTTATAAAACTGCACTAGGGTGAAAACTATAGAACCCACAGCCCTTCAGGCTGCAGACACAGTCCTATCAGCCCCAGGAAACGGGGCCCCAGAGAACTCTTACTTCAAAATAAGCCAAACCAACCAACCAAAAATTGAAGGAATACATCAAGGGACATCCAAGGCCAAACTCTAAAGCAAAAGGACATACGTGATGTTGAACAGGAACTTCAAGACCATCAAAAGAAAAGAGATTTAGTGACACCCCAAGAGCTTGGTTTGTCATTGCCTACAGAGCAGTACATGGCTGGTTAGACTTTCTCCCTCCTCTCCCCACACCCCTCTCTGCAACGATTAGCAGTTTGTGTAACACCTACAACTATACTGCACTTTAGCACTATTTGCCAGAATTTTAAGATATTAAACATGGATTGAAATTAAGTGGGGTTGGTATATTTCTCTGGTAAGAAGAAAAAACAGAACGATCTGAAGTACGATACTTCACTTTTACCTTTGGATCATTTTTATTTAGTTTCACTCAGCAGTGAAAAACAAAAAGATTACAGACCCATAGTGAATAAGTGCGACTGCTGATCACACTACTACAATACACAAGATTTACTGGAATTGAAGAAGCTGACTGTGCATGTTCTTCTAGCAAATGTTGACCGTTTGCTCAATTGTAACCCATTGCTTGACATCACATCCTCGGGGTTTTCAGTAAAGGCTACTGAACATCTGTACTATATAAATTATCATCTCTATTTCCTGGATGAAACAACTTAGCTCTGCCAGAAAATGCAGCTGGAGGCATGTCAACGCTAGAGGGGGGTAGAGCATCACACCAGATGAGTACGTGCTGCATTCCCTTCTAAGGAGAGACAATTAGAAAAATTACTGGCCGCTGGAACGATCTGGGATTCCCAGATTTACCCGACTACTACGGTACATGTGAATGCAAAATAGTAATCTTGTTAGAAGAGATAGTAAGCAAGTTAGTTCATTTCACTAGTATGTGTCATGACATTTCATCAGAACTTCAGAATGTCAGGAATTTATCTAACTAGCTGACTAATATTTACGTGAAAATATAATAATATTTTTTTTAGCTCATTTTAAGTTGCAGCACTTCTTAAAGAGACATCCAAGGAGGCAAAAGTCTTAAAAATACATCCGACCAAGAACTTAAAATGTTGCAAGATGGCAGAGATGCTGCTCAAGACAACAATGCACATTACGCAAATATTCTTCATATCCCTTTGGGCAAAAGACCATTTTTTAATTCCCATTTCAGTGCCTGGCAGAAGTTTTTGTTACCTGGGTTACAACTCCAACATAACACCAGAAACTATGAAGTAACAATACAGAAGAGAGTAAGAGTAAAGCCTGTGGTAACCACGAAGCACAGCTTCTTCACTGCAAGGGGCCAATTCAAAATGTACAGAGTAAATTGCAAACCTACCTCCTTTCCGCAGCAGATAGATGGGCACAACATAAAGCATCACGTGCTGGATGTAATAAATTTCCATTTCAAATGGCAGCTGTGGAAAAAAGAAAATATTTGTAAATATTTTTTATCACTAACAACTGAGTTACAAGGAACCATTCTCCTTATGACCCATGACAATCCCTTCAGGGCAGTTATTTCACACCTATGTATAGTAACAAAGAGATGACATTAATGGTCAGTGCTTTGAAAGTGCAGCGGTACCATCACATTCCCCTTGCCACAAACACAATGTAACACTTCCAGCTGACAATTCTTAAAATTAGCCAGAAGCACAACAAAGAAGGAATAATGCAAAATTGCTCTTTTCCCTTTCTTTGTTAGTATAAATTACCAATAACAATGCAAAACCCTAAAGTAAACAAACCAGAAACTATACCCTCGCCATATGACAATAGCCTATTTAGAAAGAAAATATAATTGCTACCTTGTGAGTGATAGAGCTCTATAAATGAGGTCTTTTATATATAAAAGTATATTAATGAATATATAAAAGTAATGACTGAGGAAGCTTGTGCAAAGATCAAAAGACCCGATTTATAGCAATCTGCACGCATATGTGAAACTGAATTTTCACCAAATATAAAATAACTGATATTTTATTGTTTCTACAGAAAAACTGAATATGTATGTAATCAAGTGATCAGTAGTAAATCAGGTATTTCTCACCTGCTGACAACTTTCGGGAAATTACAATTAGTCATTTGTGCGCTTAGTAGTTGAATTCATGTTACTTCTCTAAGAAGTCAAACAGACTGCGCTAAAATAATACTGTGCTAACAATTACTTGAACCACAACTCTGAATTTAATTTGAGCCCCATAATCCAGACCCAACAAATTCTTGCTCCTTATCAGTTAGAAAAGGCGATGCACTGTATTTGAAAGCTATTCCCGCCTGTAAATGCCTTTGCCTATATCTAGTTGTTAAACTAAAGCAACGCGTTTAAAACTGCACAGTGGTAGGAAAGATTCAAATTCTAAATGCAGACTTCAACTTCTTGCTGCAGCTCACTTACAAAGCTGGAAAAACATACTTTTCCACTATTTTTCAGAAGTGAAAACTGGACAAAACCACCACATAAGTCTGAAATCTCACAGGAATAACGCAAAGCCATTAGCTTGGGTTCAAATGCAGATTCATTCTATCACTCTAAAGGCTAAAGTAAATCCAGACGCAAGAACTACCATTGTGGCTTGCTGATGGGAAGAAAAAATAAAGGAAAAAAAAGCACGCCTTCCTTTTCTATTATTGTTCTGAAACACTGAAGTCATAGCATTGAAAGAGTTGCTACAAAAATTTCTACAGCAACAGAATAGAGGTTAAAACGGAGTTTGGATTTCTTCCAAAATAGCAGTCAATAAATAGCTGGTAATTAATATAGTGATATTTCAAATTCAACAATTCCTATATCCTATTCGGAATGTGAAAGATGCTAAAACCAACAGGTGGATTGTGCCAGTGAACTTCCCCAGCTGAACACTATCAGTGTCCTGACCGCAACCTCCAAGATGTTCAGCCAGCTCTTGGTAGGCTGGGCTAAAAAAAAAAAATCTTCCATAAAATCTGTTGGGTTATTTCATTCCAAGTATTCTGTATCAAAACATAAACCCAAGCAAGATAATAGTGTGCAAAAGCAAGAACTTCAAGAGAGTTGTGAGGTTTCCTGAATCTGAAACCTTTCTGCTTTCCCTTGTTGAAAGACACAGAGGGAAAAGTGAGAGAATCAAAATTTCGAAAGAGACTAAAGTCTCTTAATTTACTTTCCCTAACTGGAGAAAAAGCTGCACCTCTCCCAGTTGGAACAGGCACACTTCAGAAACAATAGCTCCAGCTATAAACACCACAACGTGAGGCACTCACTCCTGCCAAGGAGCATTCTCTGTGTAGTATCTGTGGCTGCTACGCTGGCGGAGTCGTGAGGGCCAGTCACACAAACACGACGCTGAGGACACTTCCGAGAACAGAGTCACCGTTGTTGTGCTGCACTAGTGTTGACAAAATTTTTTTTTTGTGCAAAACAAAACGTCTTTTTTTGACTATGAAAGATGGCTTGTTCTGAAGCCTGGCTAATTATGCAAGTGCGTTTCCTGGTGCAGAGCTGCAAAAGCCCAGTTTCTGTACAACCAGGCACTCGAGTTGTACAGCCAGGCTACAACAAACAGGAAAGGAACAAACACAGAAGATGAACTATAAAGTTGTACTGAGCAACTGACTCAGCTAGCTCTAAAAGTCTTGTCTATAAATTGTTTTATCAATAAAACACTCAGTCACAGCAGATAGATACCTTTTACATGGAAAGATAAAGTGCAAGCGATTTAGGATTGCGATAGCAAATTATTTATTTGGCAGAGAAGAAACGACTGCCAGAGCAGCTTAGAAGAATGGTCTAAAACCAGACATGAAGACTTAAAGGAAAACAACACAAAACAAATTCTAAACCTAAACACAAGTGGCCTTTGGAAAACAGACTATTTCCAGTCTGACCAGGACTCGTTTCTCCAGCACACATCCAAACTGGGAAACACCCAAGGAGCTGATCCACGCTCCAGTTACTGGTATTTGGGCAGTTCTACAGCTCAGACACCGGTGGGTACATCTGGTGTAGATCAGAAAAGACATTCCCATATATTTTAATATTGGGAAAAAATAGACTAAGGAAAAAAATTATGTTAACACTGGCATTAATGTCAATAGCAAAGCCCCCTGAAATGAAGGAGTACCAGGGCTGTCACCCGTCTGCATGACGGTCTGAAGTAGCATCCCAGGTTTTATTTGCAGCAATTCCTTCTACATTTTAAGAGCAGAGAGTTTCATTCAAATTCGCTGCCATACACCTGCTTGTCTGTAATTGATATGAATGCATACTGAGGAGTCCAAATAAACAATCTCTGTTTCAAGTAGGTGTTTCTACCAATATCCACCCTCTCGGCTTTCTACACAATCCAGCCAGTGCAGGGAATTGTAAGTCCCTTAAAGTATCATTAATTGGTCAGTTTTATCAATTAAGTTTATCTAGTTCTCATTTCCAATTAATCTTGTTAGTGTGGGGTTATCTATAGAGAGAGGGAAAGAATCGGACCCCCCACCTGCTGCCACAGGCAGGGTTAGCATGGCTGAGCTACGGAACTCGTGAGAGCTTTTCTAAGAGCATCTCTTGGGCTGAGTCTGGAGAGTGAAGACACCGAAGACACTGTAGAACACAGGACTATAAATAATACCTTGCTACAAGGTGAGTGGTCCAGAAACAGAACAAAAAAAAAACACACTGGCATATGAATTCCAGAAAATCCAGGTAAGGCAAGGCCCCAGGATTCCAACTCATGAGGGAGGCAAATTCTGACAAGTTTTAAGAGCATTTTTTTTCTTGGTGTACTGTTTTGGCTGGGATAGAGTTAATTTTCTCCACAGTAGGTGGAATGGGCCTGTGTCTTGGATTTGTGCTGGAATCAGTGTTGATAACACAGGGATGCTTTAGTTACTGCTGAGCAGGGCTTGCACAGAGACAAGGCATTTTCTGCTCCTCACACCACCCTGACATCGAGTGGGCTGGGGGGCAAAAACAGTTGGGAGGGGACACAGGTGGGACAGCTGACCCCAACTGTCCAAAGGGATACTCCATCCCATATGACATCATGCTCAGAAAAGCTGGTGGAAGAAGGAAGGGGGGGATGTTTGGCATGATGGTGTTTGTCTTCCCAAGTGACCATTACGCTGATGGAGCCCAGCTTTCCTGGGGGTGGCCGAACACCTGCCTGTTCACGAGAAGCAGGGAATGAATTCCTCATTTGCTTGTCTTGCACACACAGACATTGCTTCACCTACACAAATGCCTCTTCTGAAAGATGCAGAAACCAAAGCACAATCTCTCAACAGCCCCCAAGTGCAACTTGTTGCAACTATTCTTCCTTGTGCCAGTCAGATCAAGCCAGTTTAGATATGACATAATGTGCTACCGTAACCTATTCAATTCTGCTGTGAAGGCACAGGCATTTCAGTCAAACTATTTAGTACAGTGAATTATTACCTTAACAGTGAACAGATACACAGCAGGCAATGATCAGAGGCGCTACACAGAGCGCACTGTACGTACTGCTCAGAGTAGGGTTCTGTTCCTAAAACAGATTTAGAATGCGTGCCTCTCGAGCCAAATAGTTCTAATAATAGAATATAGCAGCTTCTGGAAACATAAAAACTGCACCATCTCGGCTGTGTGAGCAGAGACAGAAGTCCAACACCTCTGGGACATGTCCTGTTTTTTCACTTTATCTATACCAACATTTTCAGGACATCAGCTTGCAAAAAAACTCCACTTTTAAACCAGTGGAAAGAGTTTCCTTTAAAATTTGATTAATGCAATATGAGAGTTCAAACAAAACCAGTTATTCTCCAAACAGAAGTCTTTGTGGCAGTTATATGAATTTACTGGCACAGCTAGGTTATCAGGACCTACAATGTATTCCATATAATACAAATACAGAGTAAAAAGAAATCTTTCCACTGCTGTATATCCTCTTATACCTTTCTAGGCTCCCACCTGGGAGACGAACAATCCGATTCCCTTATCACCACCTTCTCTATTTACCTGAGGGTCATAAACGATTACCCTCCTATTTTCCATGTGAATTGCTAATGCTGACCAAGAATGATTTGCATCATAAGAAAGGAATGAAATTACAAGAGAAAATTAAAATACACTTTATTTTTGAAAGGGTAATAAGAACTCACAAAAACATTAACTGAATAAGAAACAAACTGGTTTGTCTTTATCCAATGACTATTCCAATGCACAAAATGTAACTCCATCAGCACATCATAAATAATGCAGCAAATAACTGAAATATTTAATTGCCGAATAAATACAAGTGTGTCCATCTGTTGCTCAAGACTGTTAATTTTTAGCACCTCAACATCACACCAAGGCAGGAAAATATTTCCCTTGAAAAAACAGAGTAGACTGACCTCATCTTTCAGGCTACATTTTTTGGAACACTATCCCAGGTGCCCGTTTCAGTCCAACAAGATTTTTAATGAGTATAGGGCCACTGAAAGGTTAAAACAACAGAAGGCAGAAACTTTCTACTGGAGTTTCAACGAGTATCTCAACTCTCCATTTCCACTGGCAACAGATGAATCTTTAAGAATAGGTTTGAAATGACTGAAATTCTTAACAGATTACAAGAAAATGGAAAACGTCACATTATGCTAGAAGCTTCCAAAAATTGATTTTTCAGGATAATTTAGCATTAAATTATATATACAAAAAGAATACTAGAAATGCATGAAGTAACATAAATGGTAGCAAAAATGTGACCCTAACAGAACAGAATATGCCACAAAATGTTGCAAGAGGTGTTCTGGAAATTACTTTGAACAGGTTAACACTTAGAACCAAAATCCTAACACCCACTAGATCCTAAACAAACATCCATCTGCTGGTGAAGTAACGATTACCTTTCATTCTGTATCTTCCTCTTGCCCCTTTCAGTTTATTGATATGTACAAACAAAACTGTACATCTAATATTTTCTCCTGTATTTCACCGCTTTCATCTCCATAATGACACACATTTTACTAGCTAGCACATACCTGCCTACTGCTGAACTGGCTAAATTAGCAGACTTCTCCAAAAAGAGACTACAGCTCACCCATGATCATCTGCTGCCTGTAAGATAACTAATAGGTAATCCACGTGGAAGAGAGAGGTTTAGGAGAATGTCAGCTGAGGACAACGAAAACTACCTACAAGGCAACATCCAGCTGTATATCAAATAACTAGTAAGGATAAAACACATTTTACACGATGAAAGGTAACAGCAAGGCATTTTGGTGCTTATGGCAATGCATCAATTTGGTACAATCTCTCAGCGACGGGAGGCAATAGCCTCCTGCCTTCCAGATCCCACTGAGCTCAGAGCTCTCTCTGCCCCAGACAACAGCTCCCTCTTCACTTCTAAACTCACCAAATTTTCATGCTCTTTCTGCCACACACCATATATTATAACTGTTTACAGAGATAACGAAGTATACAAAATTTTTGTACACACTAAAATATGTCTTAAAATACCATAACATTGAAATTAAAAAGTTGAGACATAGAGACACAACTCTTGACTGAACCAAAAGTTTTTCATTTAAATGTTACAAACATGAACAAAATTATTGCAATTTTTTTAAACTTCCTACTAAGTTTTAAGATATATTTATTAATATCAGGACAATGTCAGTGTAAATACCTACAGTGACAGTTGCAGAGCAGAATGTGTGCCTGTCACAAGAGAATCTGGGTCAAAGTAGCAGCGCCATAAAGCATCACCCATATTATCTCGTGTCAGAAGAAACACTGAAAAAAGAACAGCCTAGCAAGCAGCTGTTCGGTCAAAAATATCCTAAGTTGTATTTATTCCAAAAAATATTTGCTCTTGGACATTATCCTTTGGCTCCCCTATCCCTAATTAAGGAGAGCATTTTATATAAGCAGTCTATTTTTCCCATTTAATCACCACTGACCTAATACGAATGAGATCTACGATAATGGCAGAAAAAATACAAGGTAATGATTTATTAAATATTTCAATATTTTATCCCTTAAAGATTACCCATAATAATAATTTTGTTATGCTAAATTTTATATTTACTTAAACTCAATAGTTTGAAATACAAAATAAGAGTTCTCCTTATCAAGAAAAAACACTTGTTTTATTCATTTGATGCCCCTTCTGCATCATATTTTTATTAACATTTTATTAAAACATAATTGCAAACTGCACACAAACTGTTACAGCATAGAAAAGATCATATGTAGTTACCAGATTAGGAAGGGCAATGTAAATCTTGAAAGAACTCTAGGGTTATCATATTACTAAATCCACTGAAATCTGAAAAATATGATGCAACCTCCTGCGCATGTGTGTGTCATGCTTTATGGAAGATTATTTTTAATATGTAAAAGCAGACACCACAAACACATAAGCAGAAAAATTTAAGTGAACTCTGTCTTAAAACAGACATATAAATAACTGCAACAACAGATTTTTGCAAATATGTCAAATGACAAAAAATGAACAAGCATATAGACATTGTGACCTGCAGTGACCTGGAGCAGGAACCCATGGCCTAGTAAAATCAACTTTAAAAGGTCAAACAAAGCAAACATCTTTCCAAAGAAGATCTTTTAGAAATAAATAAAAGAGGAGGAGGAAAAGTGCACTTACCAGGCGTGTGTTAACAACAGGAAACAGCAATGCCAAGAGGGCCCCATTCAGCATATGCATCTGCAGCCTTAGAAAAGAGATTTTTGTATTATTTTCATGCATGGAGATAAAATGTGATGTTTTCACATATTTTATGTAGTATCTATTAAATAAAAGACAGCAAGAGATTTAAGAAAATTCTTCTAGCTTGAATTTGAATCAAGCCACTGTTAAATGAAATAACCAGGACAAAAACCTCTCTTTAAATCCATACTTAAATAATTTCCTAAATTAGGACTGCTGTCTATAATGAGCTTTGGATTCCTAGACAGCCTGGACTTCCCATTTGCATTAACCCTGTTCATGATGCAAACTGCTAAATAGTTGGAATTTTGCTGTTCATTTGTCTTTCAGAGCTTAAAATAGCTTATTTGATAAAGTTTTTTCCTGCAATCTAACTCCATAATGGTACAGCTTCAAAGTAAAGCTTCGGGAATTTGGAAGAAGTCCCTTAAATAAAATAATTACATTTGTCAAAATGCAACAGCAAAGAAGGCGGCAGGAAAATAGTAGTATAATACTGCATTTTGTAAAGTTGTTGCACCATAAGAGCACAAAAAGAGACTCAGTACTGTGTCTACTTTACATCAAGACACAAAGTAAAGAATAAACCGTCTACAACCACTGCCTAGACTACGAGAAGAAAGAGCCGAGTTAACTGTCAGGTGGCAATCACAGCCACTCCTGAATACTATTCTGCCTGGGAAGCCTTGTCACCCTCCCCACAATGACCACCCTTAGCTGCTTACTAGACTCTATTGCAATAGTCCAACAGAGCTCCCTGCACATTAGAAACTCTTGTGGTTCCTACAGTTAGTAACAATGTGCAGCGTTTTAGAAAAGATTGCATAGTTTTGAGAAATACCCAAGGCGGCAAGAAGTTACTTTCCCAACTTAATTTATATTCACAGTTTTAAAACTAGACCCAGCGCAGCCTCAATGAAGCCCAGTTACTAATTTTTAGTGAGGATAACAAGGAGGTACAAGGCACATGCCATAACTTACACAAGCCTGTCCATTACTCTGTAGAAAGATGCCTGCATTCTCATCTGTTGCCGAGCTAATCCACTCTGCTAAGCAAGGCCAAAACTACCAATACAAGAGAACCAAGGGTATGGGGCTCAACACCCACCACTTAAGCCCTGACGCTTTTCAAGACGTCAATCTAACCAAACCAACCAATATACCTTTCCAACTGGATATGTGTCTTAATATTTTGTGACTTGAGCTATGATTAAGTTCTAAAATACATTATCCAAGTAGACAGAAATATAGTAAGGAAGAGGCATTACCTGAAGAGAATCATTGCAATCCGACATGGAGGGCAGGCAAGAAGAAAAATCTGAAATGTTAGAAACAAATTTAAATTAATGATATGATCTCTTTTAGACTCCATTTTCTTATCTTTCTTTCACAGTTCTTTATGCCACAAAGAACCAATTTACAGTGGAGCTAGAAAAGACTAAAAGTCTCAAACAAATTAAAAGGTCTTATATTACCTATATACGAAAATATTTAAGGGATATGAGTAGCACCCAGGGTTTGGCTTCTACCAGTGCCTAAGAAATAAGTCAAATTCCGTTTGATATTGTCATTATAAAAGGTCTCTCATAAAGCAGACGTTGCTTTACTACAGCAGCTTCCTTAGCCCTCAGTCACGATAAGGTCCTTGCTGTGCTCAAGACCAAGCATTTCCAATGACAACACTGCCCTTCGCTTCAGCAGCGCAGGACCCAGCTCTTGAAGATTTCATGCGAGATGGCTGTCTATAAAAGCCTCTTAATGCTTCCCAAAATAAGGCTACCACAGTTATCTACTCTATGCATAAGCTTAGTGGTAATCTTTAAATATGTCCATTGCCACACTCAAAGTATTTTTAAAGTACTGTAAAAATGTCACCGACTAGTAGCTATCTGCGTCACAAGACTGAAAGTAACTAAATACAATTGGAGCTGCATGGTTGTTTTTCTTTTCTTTCCCACAATAAACAGGACCTGATTTAAATTTGTATGTAATAAAGTTGATTTGCAACAATGCCCCATCTAAATTTAGTCACCTTTTAATTTAAATTTAATCACCTTTTGATACTGCTGTCCAAAACCTCTCACAACTACTTAAAATATTTCCTATCAATAAGACTGACTCTAGATACAACAAGATTGCTACATAAGGGTTCAGTGATAAAAATCCTGTTTAGCTTTTTTTTTTTTATTGTTCACTACTACAAAATACACTTTGGCCTACAGTCTGATAAAAAAGTATATAAAAAAAACCAGATCACACTTTTTACTGCTGTTGTTAAAACAAATTTACAATAGATTATTTCTCTTCCAACCTACAAAACAAATTATCATTAAGTCACTTCAAGTGAGAACATTTGGAGAATAAGACTGCTTTGTGGACAGATCAGATTAGACAACTCACCAAACATGCTTTTTCAAAGTGTTGCAGGGCTGGGAAGAGGCCTCTGATGTATATTCTAATTAATTACTACCAGATCATGTACTTGCAACAGCAACAGTAGAAATGTTGAAGTCTGGATAACGTTACTGTATCCTTCTGTATAAAGGGCTTGCTGGAATTTGTACATTTATTTGTATGGTAATGACAAATATTTTATTTTCAGTGCAAGTTCTTAATATACAGCCATTTATTTTTCTGATCCACTTATCTGTATGTTTAATTCAAGTCAATCTCATTAATTGTTTAGAACGTGTATGCACACAAATTGTTTTTTGTAAGCCACAGCAAGGATATAAAGGCACAGCAAGAAAGAGGCAGCGATTAAATCTCACTGGATGTACCCCAAGGCATTTTTTAGCAAATACTGTTAAAATCCAACCAGAGTTTCTCTGAACTCTTGTATTTAGAAAACCAGTAATTTCAACTCATCAGGGCAGCTTAAAGACTAAAAGAACATAACAGATGCAAGATGACAATCCAGTAACGGACGCCTTTTTTATGCTGAGAAAAAATAAAAATCTTAGAAGAGATCTACATATCACCTTGCACATAAGGCCCATGTGGCTTCTGGGAAAAGTTTCTGGCACTTATTATGCTTCACTATTCCATCAGTGTGTATCTTTGCAATACACTTGCTAACTAAACTAAAGTTCCTTGAATTCTGGGCTATCTTTTCTTTGGAGACCATAAGTGTCTTTTACAGGTCTCTTATAATAATTACTTTTTCCCATGCTACTTGCATTTATTAGTCAATCTTTTTAAACACTCTATGTTGTATGTCAGCAAAAGGAGATACGATATTTAGAGTCTCACTGGTACATCCAGAGTTTTAAATTCAGATTATTTTATGATTTCCCTAAATTCAGAAATCTGACAGAAGATACATGTTTCTTTTGAAGCACAGTTCATACCTGGAAAAAAATCTTTGTTCTTCCAATACAGAATTTTTCTTTCTGTTTATTTCCTACATCTTAAAAAAACCCAACCTAACTAACTAACAAACAAACAAAAAAACCACACAGGCCTTTTTCTCTATATTTACAAAATAGTCAAACCAGAAATACGTCTTAATCACACCAGTCATTTCTTTTTCTGACACACTGCAGAGTGCTCCAACTACCACACAGTAGAGCAAAAAGTACAGTACAAGTCTGTGTGCTGTCTGAATCTCACCACTGAGGATAAGAAATAGCTAGTATCAAAAAAGGATGGCCTTGTTACAGAGAACGAGATGGACATAACAATCTAAAATACTTCACTACCATGGAGACAGGCAAAGAGGAGAACAAGATTCACAGCTGTCTATTTTTACATCAACTCCACTGCAAGAAACACCGTTTTAGGAACTAATGAGGGAAAAAAAATCAATATTTATTATTTTTAAGCATGCAAGTCCCTCTCTTATGAGGGGCCTTTCAGAAAATAAGCCCGTCTTCCATTTTTTCTTATGACGGCAGAGAAATCGTAACTAGTATGTTTATGTTAAAACTTCAGGATAATGAATAGATCTTCAAATGTTTCACTTTCAGCAGTTTAACATCAAGCACTTTCTCTCTAAATATGTATGTACTTCCTGTGATAAATAAACCTCGACTTCTTAAAAAGAATGTTTTTCATAGACACCCTTGTATCTGATTTCCAAATCACTGTATCACTGAGTAGATTCAAACATCTATAAAAACTATCAACATTCAGCTCAGAGTAATTAGCAGCCTTGAAATACCTAGTTCACAGCAGACAAGCTCACAAGCTCTACCAGAAGTGTCCGCATGCTTATCCCATAATCATATTACATTTCACTGCCATACTGCAAATAAAATCCTTTGCCTCGCAAGAGGAAACAGCTATGTTTTATAAACCAAACCATGTCACGTCAAATTAGCGGCATGGCTGCGAAGAGTTCCCAGCTTCTCTTTTGCTGCTGGAACTCCCAAGGTCTTAGTCACTCAGGCTAGCATGGATGTCACCCCCTGTGCCCACACACCGTGGAGTTCCAGTTCAAACAGGGCAGCGAGTCATTTAAAGCACACTGAAGTAGGCTTCTCCTTGGTCAGGGCAGAATAACTGAATTTTCCAGTTTAGAAGAAATACTAAGAAACGACTTCAGTGTCCCTCCTTATTCTGTCAGATCTGTTACCGGTTACATTTTCACATTATATTTCACAAAATAATTAATCAGAAATCCAAGATGTACAAAAGTAACCTTTTTAGGAGGGAAAAAAAAAAAAAGCTATAAAATATACATTGTCTGACAGGCTCAATTCTGGGAACAGTTCTGATCATTCCCTTCCCCTTTACCTTCCCTCTCTCTCATAGAAAAAAAAGCAGATTTAAAAAAAGGTTATAAAGGTCAAGAAGAATGATCAAAAAGTATAGAACATGTTCCATCCATGGACTGATTTAACACATCAATGCTTTCAATCTGTAAAAGACTATAGGCTAATGAGAGGGAGAGAAAGAGAGGGTATCAAGAGAGGGTACCAAACCTGAGTGGCCTTGAGGAGGTGTATAGATAACAAGACCTAAGTGGGGACAATATTGCAAGTCAGGACGTCTGAGTCATCAGCACAGGACCAGAAGATTCTACAATTGTTCTCAGGCAATACATTGCAAGGACACTCATAACACTGGTCAATCTGCAAACTGAAGTCCACTTCAACCTTGAGGGCCCAGATGAAAAAGAAATTCTGTCAATCTACTTCCTAATTGCTCTGCAAGACCATAAATATAATTGTCCGTCCCCACGGGAAATATTTCTGGCATGAGGAACTGCATGGCCAGCAACCCCCTGCATAAGCCCAAACACAAAGGTCACACCACAACACGTGACGGATCAGCAGGGCCGTGATGATTTGGAGACTGCAATGTACTGGATTGCACTGCTTAACTGCTCCTTCACACAGAAGGTTAATACTATTCTTCTTAGCACTAATTCAAAATTTCCTAAAAGAAATGTGTGTGACCCTGTCATTCAGTATTTGATGGAGTTGCCATGAAATACCTTTTGAGTTCAGCAAACTTTAACAATCATTATTTCTTTAAATCTACTTGTATTATTCATTTGCCTCAGTGTAGCAGGTAGAAGAGCCTGTAAAAGGACTATTCTGAAGACAATAAGAAGATACCATTGTATTAGTTTATTCAGAAAACTTATTTGATAGATAGCAATAGGCAGCTATCCCGAAGTATTACATTGGTCCTCCACAAATCCCTGTTAATTTCACTCCCTTTTTAATCACTAAAACAAAGCATAGCCAGACACAGGAAACATTACTGTTAAAAAGGAACTGGAGAGCTGGAAAAAAAAAAACACAGATCTTTTTTCCTAAACTAATTTTTAGAAGTCAGAATTTACCAAAAAAATTCCTCCTTGACATCGCAATAGTGTCTCTAGGTAAAAGTCAAACTCACATGCGTGGAAAAAAAGCTAAATATCAACCAAAATAAGATAGCATTTTGCAGTTAGCACTGACATAAAATAATTTGTCACCTCCAGATTTTCTCCTATGTCTGGTACTTCCTAGTTTCTTTGACATGTAAGCATGCCACATTCCACTACTAGGTTTAGTAATCATCATTTCAAAAATCAAGACTAGTAAAAAAAAAAAAAATCTCATGAGCTATTCTTAAAAGATACGCACAACCTTTTGTTCAAAAAAGATGCAACAGAAGGGTATAACAGCAACAGTGTCTCTGAACTGAAGTAAATAATCTCTTCAAATATCGACGCCTGTATACCATTCTATTCACTGAATGTTACTGCCTCACTCCATGAGCACTCTAAATAGGGAGAGCTCACTGATTTTATTTTAGGGTTTTTTTCATAGAATGGTTGGAGTTGGAAGTGACCTTAAAGATCATCTTGTTCCACCCCCCTCCCCTGGGCAGGGACACCTCCCATTAGGTGGTGTTGCTCAATGAGGTTTCTCAAAGCCCCATCCAGCCTGGCCTTGAACACCTCCAGGGATGGGGCACCCACAGCTTCTCTGGGCAACCTGGGCCAGTGTCTCACCACCCTCACAGTAAAGAATTTCTTCCTAATATCTAATCTAAATCTCCCCTCTTTTAGTTTAAAACCATTGCCCCTTGTCCTATCACTCCACTCCCTGATAAAGAGTCCCTCCTCATCTTTCTTGTAGCCCCCTTAGGTAACTGGAAGGGACTATAAAGTCTCCCCAGAGCCTTCTCTTCTCCAGGGTGAACAACTCCAACTCTCTCAGCCTGTCCTCAGAGGAGAGGTGTTCCATCCCTCTGATAATCTTCATGGGCTCCTCTGGATTTCTTTTGGTTCTATAACTTAACTGGATCTCCAGGTTTTTTTGATTCCAAAACATTCCAAACCTCTACAAAATATTACACATAGAGCTCCCTTAAGAAGTATTTTAGTGACACTATTTTTCAGTTAGTACACGGGGGCAGAGAGTGCAGTCAGAACTTGCCATTAAAGGCTCTTCAACAGTCTTTGTACTGCCGAGACAGAAAGATGCCTAACACAAAGATCATCTTGTTTGATCAGAAACAAACTAAAAAGACAAAAGATGACAATTGAAAAGGTAGCAAGGGAAGAAAAGAACAAGTCACACAACTCTAAACATTCCAGAGCAGATGTCTGAGTGGAGTTGTTCCTGGCAGTAGATGCTACAAGATGTCTCTGGCTAAGCATGCTACAAGTAAAACTGCTTCATCTCACATATGTGGCACAGATTTCATTTACCTTTCAAAGCAGCAGCTTGTCTGTCCCCAAGCCGCCTGTTTGATTTAGTATCACATTGCAGCTGGCTGGAAACATACCCTTCTTTTCAAAAATTCCAGTCATGATCACTTAACCATGGCCTTAAATTGATCGGTTTAGTATACTATTTCCAAATTAAAACTTCAAGAGGTTAGATTTTAATTTCTACTTGCAATATTCAGAGCAATGTGAAAAATTCACTGAAACTGGATTAATCCAAAGCTAGAATGAATTTTAAAAAAGACACACACACACACAAAAAAAAACAAAAACCAAAAAGAGACAAGCTTTAGTCAATCTGCACTGAAATAAAAATCTTCAACCTCTCTTAGGTGTATCAAAGTACGCTCCAGAGCAGAAGAGATTAAAAGGAATATTTAAAAGGCTAACACTCAGTGGTAAGGTTAAGTGTATTTTACTGTACATATGAAAACCATCCATTTTGCCCCACAGTGCTAAAATGTAAGACAAGGAACATTCAAGCATCTGGATAATTTAAAGGATGTAAATGACTTTGTTTATTGTATCTAAAATTAATTCTTTAATTAAGTTCAAAACAACCACCCTATCATTTATCAGAAGGTAATGGTTTAGCAACTCCATCATTTTGATGCTTTGATTCAGCATCCAGGTATGTCAGATATCAACTGGTTTTGTATAAACTATAAATTCAGCACAGGGGAGCCATATGACTTAAAAGGCATCTGTTTGCCTTCTAATAGGTAACTTTAAAAAAAAAAAAAAACAAAAACACAAACCCCACATAACTGGGGTTTGACAAGTTCAGACTGACAAATCTGAAAAGAGAACAGATATCAAAAGATGTTACATTCTCTCTGCTAAATAGCAGCAATTTGAATATATTTAATGTTTTAGCATAAAAATCACAGCTGCCTTACTGCAGCTGTCAGACAGGTTCAGGGATTAATTAATATGTCCTGTGGAATCATTAATCTAGCATTAACAATACTTGTGATTCAAAGCAACATTGCTGCAGAGCATTTAGTAATACTACAGTAAAATTTTGCGTTATATAAAGCAGAATCAGGGCACAGAAGAAGCTGCCTGTCCCTCCTTCCAACCTCGCATTTCCCAGTTCTACCCAGGGATGAGAGAAGTGTAGTAAATTGAACAATTTCCACCCTTTACAATCTAAGATCTTGTAAATTCTGTATGTTGATTGGGACGTTCTAGATTAGCCTCCCTTTCCACAGGCTTAGTTTATTTGATCAACAAGCCTGTACTTCTTCCCTTTTTACAGTCTAAGGTGAAAGATCTCCAGAATTCTTGTATTTTAGGATTAATTATTAACATAAGACTCAAGTCCTTCTGTGTGTGCAGTAGCATCAGTTATCACATTTTAGGAATTAGTAGTTCAGAGAAAAAGTGCCACTGAGGTTATCTTCCTTTTTCTCTGATGACTGTCCGCACCAGCCCTTCACTAGCAGTGGGTTACTTCCTTCCTAGCCGAGTGCTTTAGCAAAACCTGACAATCAAAAACTTACCTGGGGGTAAAAGAACACAAAAAGGCTGAATTAACATATATATATATTCAACATTTTTTTTTTTTCAAAAGTCCAATTTCTTAAGAAAATTTAATTTGCACTGAATTTAGATTAACTTGCATTTTCACCTGTCAGTGACAGTGTGGAAGCCTGCAGGAGTTCACAGTAAGATTCTTATCTGGATAGTCACATACATTCACTTTTGTTACTTCATCCCCAAGCATGATGTTTCACATCAGCTTCCTGTGGAAGCAAAACGGTAATAGAAAAGTCCTGCTCTACTCTATCTCAAGTCACCAATATCTTTTTCTTGTCACAGTTCCTCAATTTGTAGGATTTTACAACAGAAATTCATAACCTTTAAAAACAGCAGGATAATGAACATCTAACAGCTTTATTATTACAGATAATTTTTGCCTAAGAAACAGAAACAGGAACACAATCCATAAAAATCCAAGGTGCGTAACATCATATTCCTAATAATTTAAGTTGGCATTTCACTAACTACCAAAGTATTAAAATATAAACAATTAAATTCACTTGACAGTAAGTACTTGGCAATCTGAATTAATGTAAACCCTTGCCACATCTATCTAAAGCCCTGAGGAAGTGTCACGAGAAACATGAGTCCCATTACACTCTTCACAGGTTTCAAATTCACCCTTACAGAACTGGTTCTGGGCAAACACCAACACAGTTCAAATTGCTACAGTGGCTGATGTACAACCACTGCAGTAAAACTCATCATCTGTGACCAGGAGTGTAAACATTTACAGCAGCACAAGGAAGACAACAAAGGAGCGAGTTTAGAATGGAAGTCAGTAGATGAAAGTCATCCCAATCCCTGGAATTTATAAGGGGTCCAATATGGTTACTGCTGCTATTTGATTCAGTGAACTGCCCCACTGAAGTTACTAAAGGCAGCTGCTCCTGAAACATCAGCTTAAGCTGCTACACGGAAAGGTGTGACAAACTGCTAAATATGTTAAAAAATCCACCCTAAAAATAGATTAAAGCCAATAGTGATACATTACAATACTGGATAGTACACTGAAACAATTAACAGCTCCATTCTGGGGAAAAAAAAAAAAAAAAGGGAAAAAAAAGGGAAAAAAAGAAACAAAAGAGGAAAAAAAATTAAAAAAGGCACGTCTCTCCATAACATGCTGCTCAAAGGACATATGTTACACTTTGATATTTGCTTTAAATCTATTATAATCTCATCAAAACAAACCAATATCTGATTTCCTAATTATTCTTCTAATGGCCTTTAGATAATAACCCTCAATGTAAATATTTGGGGTAAGAGAAAGTTAACCTTTTTCATCTAGAATCTCCAGTCATGCAATTCTGATTCACTTTTAGAGAGTAAGATTACTTCTTGTCAATTCCCTACTTCTTATATTCTTCTCTCCCAAGAATACACAGAATAAAAGTGAGAATTACCAAAGTCTGCATTCTGTCCTCAAGCACAGCAGGTATTTCCACATCCTAGCAACTTCAAAAGAAAGGCTTAACCTAGAGCTTTCAACTCCAGTTCCTCAACCAGAACGTTCACTGGCAGCAGGGTGTATTACTGTGATCCCTATCACCTTGACTAAAGCACGCACAATTCCAGCTCAAGATAAAGCGCGTACTGGCCACAGCTCGTCTAAGTTAATCTTGTCTAAGTTGAACTGTAATCACTTCAAACAAAGGAAACTGGGGTTCGCAGCAATAAGACACATTTGCTATTCTTTTTATACTAAATTAAAAATTACTATTATTTCTGACTAAGAATCCTTGCCTTGCCTCATACTGATATTTCTCAATTTCTCTACTATACAATGGGATTTACGAAAAATGTGGTGAAACAAACTATATACAGTATCAAAATTATGACATAAAAGCTTTTCCTCAGCTCGATAAATAGTTATGACATTAATTATGATATTGGTTAAAGTCTCTGAACTTCAGTTGACAGTGTTTATAAACACAACAAAATCATTGCTTAAAAATAAATCATAGCAATTAAGGAAAAATTGATGGTTATTGGAACCAAGGGCAAATTAAACAATACAAGCAAGCCATGAGTTTTTTTGAAAGCCAAACTAATAGCTGCGGAGCATCCCAGACCCAGTGTAAAGGACATGATGACCTGTCACTTCCTATCTATGCCCCTGGAGCTACTATCATCCTTCCAGCAGTAAAATCCACTCTTTTGCAAGAAATAAGACTTGCCACTGTGAAATACTGGTGTTTTCAGTGCTTTAATTGTACTTCACCTGCCCTTTTTCACCACACACTATGAAGAATTTCCTCTCTAGCAACCAGCCTTCAGAGGAAGTATCACAAGTTCATTTGCAGTTTTAAAATAAATAATACATTTATTATGCAGATCTAAAAATCAAGCTGCATTCTTCATAATCCGGTATGTTTGTAAACTGTGATTAGGTACATCTTCCACTTAAGTGATGAATGTTTTGTCTACCAGATAGTATTTCAGAGCATCGAAAGGGTTGTTGGCCTTGCTGTAACAGTCTCACGCACCTCCTAAATTTGGGAATAAATCATACTGTACTACAAATATATAGCCTTGCTTTTCTCAAATATTTTTTTACAATCCTTAACATACCAAATTCTACTATATTTCAGTTTTATCACATCTCCTGAAACTGAGTCCTGTCTTCTGGGGTGCTTTAAAAATTACAAGTTCTGCAGGTAGCAGTACCAGAGTTTGGAATATAGGAGGTATACACAAAAATTATGTAGACAAGGGATATTCACACACATACAAAGAGGGAGATTTAGACACCTACATTTACAGAATTACGTTTTGAAAAACATAAGTATATATTTATAGGAAATTTTGCATTCACTGCTCAATTTGCCATCTTGCCCCAAAATCAATTAAGCGGTAAAAAAACTATTGAAAAACTCCTCAGTTTAGAATACTGCTACCTTTCAAAAACTGAATAACTCATTAAACTTTTACTTCCAGGCTGTTGTTTATGTAACCCAACACCATTATCCAGTGTAATTTCTATTAACATTTTATGAATTCCTATAATCAAAGGTTCTTCATACTCACTTCCCAAATAAGAATTTAATTTTAATTCAAGGTTTTGAAGAGACGGAATACAGAAAGCTACACACAATTTAACTGGATTCTTCCAAATATTACAAAACATTTAGGAGCGGTATATGCAAATTAGATCCAGATTTGCACTTGAAAAATCACATTTAACCACATAATCAGATCTTTTCCAAGGTATAAAAAAAAAAAAAAAAAAAGGAAAGGAAAGAGGGGAGAGAGAGGAAGATAATTAATAAGTTATATGTTGGGACACATTCCCAAATGATGCAGAATTCAGTCAAGCTACGTTTATTATGTAAGTTCTGAAAACACCCATTGTTTCCAAAAACACAGTAGCCTCTTTTGCAGAGGACAGAAAGGATCCAGGTCTCTGAAGAAGCTGAAACTGGAAATAATGAACACAGGATTTAGTATTTACTGAACTGCATATGCACTTAGCCCTGGTTTTAGTTATGCAAACATCAGGTCGAGATCACTGGACGAAACTAGACTCCTCTATATTTCTTTTCCTTGCCTTTTTTCCACCTATCACTTCCCCTTTAATTTACTTTGCTGGAAAAGATCAGTGACTGAAGTAACCATCCAGCAATACTGGTGTTTCCTGCAAAAACATTTTCTTTATTTCAGATAGATGTCAGTTCTAAACTGTCTAAACTGCAATAGTTCAGTGTAGAGTTGGAAGAGGATTATGACAACTTACCAGCTGAGGGTTTACCACCGAGAAATGATTCTGTAGGAAGACTTGCAAAGCTCTTCTCAAAACAACAACAAAAGAAATCCCAAAATTCATTTTACAGATTATTATTAAGTCACCATTCTGGGATAGCTTATTAAAATCAAGGAAGCTGACAATTTACAACAGTTTAAGAGAAGGACTAGCTGTACCTACCATTTCAGTATGAGACTACGCCATGTTTCTGCCACTTCCCTAAACAAGACTTCAAGAAATTTACACACACACTTAATTTCTACAAACTGCTCAATTATAACCTTCAGTGTTCAGAACTGAATAGTCTTAGCGAAGCTCCAAGAAACCAAATTAAAATTATCAGCTTCAAGATCCAACCCACAAACCTAAAATTCTAATTTAAAAAAGGGAAAATAAAAAATCACATAGTCTTAAGGACCTTTCAAGATCACTTCTTCCTGCCATGGCTACCCACAAACTCTGATTTAGATGGCTTCACATGATAGTTTTTCCTTACATTTTGTTTTCCAAATTTCTCTTTTGCAATACAGACTAATTTTAGCTCTGGGTCCTAGTTTATATTTGCCTACATTTAATCTTAGTTGCCTATTAACTCCGGCTTGATGTCTTAGAAGACATCAAGAGACATCTGTGTTTATCCATTTTCATTAAGTTACATTGATGGTAAATACCAGCTTGCAAGATAGGCGTGTCAGAAATTAAAACTGGGGGTACAGGAAATAAATAATGAAGAACAGAGAGCGTTTGATGGAAATTCTGACTGCTCCTTCATTGAACCTGAAATGAAGAACTGCTACATGAACACAATTGTTTTGATCAAAAAGTTTTAAAATGTATACTTTAACAGATAAATAAATTGGTTTTGATATAATTTGTTTTGTTATTGCAAGGCAAGACATTTCTTTTCACCTCACTAAAATTCTGTAAAAGCAATTCTGTAAGTATTTTGATTATTGTATCCAGGGAGACAACACTTACCTATACACTTAGAATCATAGAATCGTCTAGGTTGGAAGGGACCTTAAAGATTATCTAGTCCAATCAACCTAACTCTGACAAAAAAATAAATAAATAAGAAATAAAAATCACTAAACCATATTCCTGAGGACCATGTTGACCCATCTTTTGAACGCCTCCAGGGATGGTGCCTCAACTACTTCCCTGGGCAGCCCATTCCAATGCTTGATAACCCTTTCGGTGAAGAAATGTTTCCTAATATCCAATCTAAACCT